>OZ014520.1:126519550-127232007 GCA_963966055.1 Lathyrus aphaca | reverse complement strand
AAATGATCAGCCACAATACTTCCTTTAATGGCCTTCTGAGTAGTATACTGTATGTCATATTCTGTCAAGATCATTTGCCATCTTGCAATTCTTCCGGAGAGAGCAGGTTTCTCAAATATGTACTTGATTGGATCCATCTTCGAGATCAACAAGGTAGTATGGGTCAACATATACTGTCTTAGCCGGCGAGCAGCCCATGCCAAAGCACAGCAAGTTTTCTCGAGCAGTGAGTATCTTGTTTCACAGTCGGTAAACTTTTTGCTAAGGTAGTATATTGCCTGCTCTTTTCGACCAGACTCGTCATGTTGCCCCAACACACACCCCATTGATTTGTCTAACACTGTTAGGTACATAATCAAGGGTCTTCCATCAACTGGTGGCATCAAAATTGGAGGTTCTAGCAGATATCTCTTAATTTCATCAAAGGCAGTCTGGCACTCATCATTCCATTCCATCACCTGATCTTTCTTCAACAAATTGAAGATTGGCTCACAGGTAGCTGTTAATTGGGAAATAAACCTTGCAATATAATTCAATCGTCCCAAGAAACCTCTAACCTCCTTCTCAGTACGGGGAGCTGGCATTTCTAGTATAGCTTTCACTTTTGCAGGATCCACTTCAATACCTTTTCCGCTGACAATGAAACCCAGGAGCTTACCAGATCTAACTCCAAAAGTACACTTGTTTGGATTTAATCTCAACTTGTATTTCTTCAACCTCTCGAACAACTTATGCAAATGATCAAGATGTTGCTCTTCATTCTGGGACCTGGCTATCATATCATCCACATATACTTCTATCTCATGATGAATCATATCATGAAACAAAGCCACCATAGCACGCTGATATGTTGCCCCTGCATTCTTCAAACCAAATGGCATCACCTTATAGCAAAAAGTGCCCCACTGTGTAACAAATGTTGTCTTCTCCATATCTTCAGGTGCCATCTTGATTTGATTGTAACCAGAGAAACCATCCATGAAAGAGAATACATTGTGCTGAGCAGTGTTGTCTACCAGAACATCAATATGAGGAAGTGGAAAGTCATCTTTGGGGCTGGCTTTGTTCAAATCTCTGTAGTCTAAACACATACGTACCTTACCATCTTTCTTAGGAACTGGTACCACATTTGCAACCCACTGAGGATAAGAAGTCACAGCTAAGAACCCTGCATCAAACTGCTTCATTACCTCTGCTTTAATCTTCTCTGACATTTCAGGACGCATACGACGAACCTTCTGTTTCTTTGGACGACAATCTTCTTTTACTGGCAGACGGTGAACCACAATGTCTGTATCCAACTCTGGCATATCTTCATAAGACCAAGCAAAGATCTCCACATAGTCACGTAACATCTGAATCAATCTGCTCTTGACACTATCCTCTAATTCAGCCCCTATCTTGACTTCTTTCTTGTTTTCTTCAGTTCCCAGATTCACAACTTCGACTGGCTCTTCATGTGGCTGTATAGTTTTCTCTTCTTGTTGTAACAACCTAGCAAGCTCTACAGGTACTTCACAATCGTCCTCATTTCCATCTTCAGCTTAATAGATCGGATTCTCGAAATTATAATTGGCAATAATAGAACTGTTATCAACAGGATCCAGAGTGGATGAGGATCTGCATTTTAGTGATGTGGGTGTGTGTAAGAACACATAGCTGATAAAACAAAAAGAAAAGAAAAGAAAGACAAGGAACACAATATTTACGAAAATGAAACGTCCACTGATTTTTATTGAATGAAGTATGCAAATGAAATGACATCCCGTAACAAGCACACCATTGTGCCCCGGGTAAGGCACAAGGCTTAAAAGTTCAATTGTTTAAGAAATTACAAACTTAAAAAGCAACAACACAGTAATAGTATTTACTCCTGACTAAAGGAGATAGGAATAACATCTTCAGCTTTCCAATGATTGAGTCCAGCACCCACAGTAGGAAAAATCCAAGCATCCAAGTTGTAGTCTTCATCATAGTCACCCACAACATTGATCTGGTCTTTCATAACCCCCTGATTGGTGATACGAACAGCACGAGCACGACGAACAACCTTCTGGGACTCTTCATCCACCACAACTCTAGCATCTTTGAGGGAGGCCATTGTTGGAGGTATTCTGGTGACCACAAGAACTTTCTTGACAACAGGAGGAGCTTCATAATCATTAACAATCCAAGGAACCACTTCAAATGTCTGACACGGAGTTTCAACATATTCACCTTCCACTTCCAGATATTTAAAAGTGTTTACATGGCTAACAACATATCCTTCTTCTCCATAAACAGTGACAACTTTCCCTTCTACCTGATATCTCAGCTTCTGATGTAATGTAGAGGTTACAGCACCTGCCCCATGGATCTAGGGACGCCCAAGCAAACAAGAATATGACGGACGAATATCCATGACATAAAAGGTAGCATTGAAAACCTGAGAACCAACTTTGATTGGGAGATCAATTTCTCCATACACCACTGTTCTCGAACCATCAAAAGCCTTCACCACTATGTTACTGGGTTTCAACACAGCATCTTCTGGACTAAGCTTATTCAGGACTTCTTTGGGCAACACATTCAGAGAGGAACCATTGTCTATCAATACATGTGACAGGGTAGTGCCCCTGCATTCAATTGAGATATGCAGAGCCCTTTTATGATCCCTCTTGGCAGGAGTCAAATCAGCATCAGAGAAACCTAACCCATTATCATAGGTCAGGTGTGCAACACAAGTTTCGAACTGGTCAACAGAAATTTCATTGGGTACATGAGCAGTCTTCAGAAACTTAATCAAAGCCTTGGCATGAGCTTCAGAACATAACAACAAAGACAACATGGAAATCTTGGAGGGGGTATGCCCCAACTGATCAACAATGTCATAATCACTCTTGCGAATGATTTTCAATACTTCTTCCATCTGCTTAGAGAGATCATCAGCAGCTGACACATCAGTAGGTATAGGTTCAATAACAGGACCTTTGCCCCGAGCATCAGTGGTGGAGGTAGCAGTTGGAGCAACTGCATTCTTGGAGGTAACTGGAGGAGAAAAAACTCTTCCGCTTCGTGTGATCTTACTAGATCCAACAATATTATCAACATCAACAGGCATATCAGCTTAGGGTTCCTGCTTAACACCATGGATATAAACATCAGACCCATAATGCCAAGGCACAGCTTTATCAGAAGTATACGGAATAGGACCAGGAGTGGTGATGACCATAGGAGCCACTCTGGCTTCAGCAACAATCTTCACAGGGCCTTCAGCAGTAATCTTAATTGGACCCTTGTGAGTGATTTTAACAGGTCCCTTTGAAGTAATTCTTACCGGTACTTTATCAACCACATCCACCTCTTCAATCTTCGCATGCTGAGTTATATGATCAACCATACTCTCTACGGAAGGTGGAGTTCTCTCAAACACTATGGTATATTTATCCATGAGATATTGAATTCCATCTCTCAATCTCCAACAACTATCCGGCTTATAGGTACAATACAGACAATCTTCACGACAACCTGGAAAGAACCCAACTTGTACTAGCTTCTTCTTAATGACAGACAATGGTGTGGTCAACTCTGCAACTGAATAGATATGTGAATCTTCATCAATTGCATTGACAGTCTTCTCATGATTTGGCATGGGAGCAGTGATCACATTTGGAGTACCCAGAGGGTCAAACTCAATTTCTCCAGCCTCAATCATATCTTGGATTTTGTTCTTCAATACCCAGCAACTATTGGTATCATGTCCCTGATAGTTCGAATGATATGCACATCGTGCATTAGGATTGTACCTGGGAGAGGTAACATTAGGATTCCGAGGAGCATCTTTCAGAGTGATAAGTTCAGCCTTCAACAAGTGTTGCAATACTTGGGCCATTGACATGTTGATCTTAGTGAACTGCCTTCTAGCCCTCTGTTGATTTCCCTGTGGCTGCTCTGTTGTTGCAGGAGTTGGATTGGAGATATGGACTGCACTCACAGACTGATGCCTTCTACTACGATCAGGTTGACCATAGACAACATTTAATTCTTTCTTTCCACTGGGAGGCTTCTTTGCAGTACCTGATGAAGAAGTACCCACTTGAATCTTGCCACTCCTAATACCACTTTCCACGTGCTCTCCTGTCATTATCAACTCAGTGAAGCCAGATGATGAGCTTCCAATGAGATGACTGTAAAAAGAACCATTCAACGTACACATGAACATATCAACCAACTCCCTGTCAGTTAAAGGGGGTTGTACTCTTCCAGCTAAATCTCTCCACTTATGAGCATACTCCTTAAAGCTTTCTTTAGCACCCATAGACATGCTTTGCAGCTGCATGCGAGTGGGAGCTAAATCAGCATTGTATTGATACTGCTTGTAGAAGGCTTCGGCAAGATCATTCCAATCACGGATGTTGACACTCTCCAACTGATAGTACCATTCCAATTGAGCTCCAGATAAGCTCTCTTGGAAGAAATGGATCCACAACTTCTTATCAGCAGTATGAGGTTGGATTCTCCTGACATAAGACCTCAGATGCAGCTTAGGACAAGAGACACCATCATAAACAACAAAAGTAGGAACCTTGAAACCAATGGGTATGACTACCCCAGATATCAAACTCAGGTTTTCAAAATCCAGCCCAGAAGACTTTTGCAATTCCATAGCATCCATTCTATCCACCAGCATTTTGAACTTATCTTCATTAGGCTCATGATAGTAGTTGGCTTCAGAATCAGAGTCCCCCATAGTGTTGTGTAGACTGCCTCCTTCTTTCTCAGACTCTTCGGACTCATAATCTTCAACTGGTTCTTTGGTCTTGACAGGACCTCTGAACCTTCTTCCCATGTTGATCAGGCCACCTGTCCTTCTAGTCTTCTTAGTCTTCTTAGTCAGCAGTGTCTTCAATTCATCCTGCCCCTTGGACAAGTTCAGGATTAGCTCTTGGAACTGTGCATTTTGTGCCTGGAGATCCTTAACTGTTTGTTCAAGAGCCATTGCTGAAATAAACAGCGAGAAGATAAGAAACCTGTGCATAATAAACCTGTGATGCAATGATATGATATGTGAATGCATATGTAATGTTTTCAAGGACCGCAGGATTTAAATTTGCTTAAACAAACAAGAAGGTAAACTTTTATTAGTAATAAATTTGTTTTGCCTCTTGGGCTTACAGAAAATGAAATGCAATAAATACAAGAGATGGAGTTTTAAGTCTCCCATGGACGCTTCCTCTTTGTGTTGAGGTATGAGTTGAGATTCCGTTCCTCGTGAAGTTGCTTTGTTAGTTCTAAGATTCTTTCTTGGCTAGCTTTGTAATGAGCTTCGAAAGTATCCCTTTGCTCCTTCAACTGGATCCAGGATCTCTGTAAATCTTCCATGTCAGTAGGCATGTCTGGGTGAAGGATGGTATAAGCAGTATCTCCTTCAGCAACAGGTTCCATGGTAACTGGCAGGATAGCAGGATATGGCATCATGAGAGTCTGAGCATGAGATCGCACCCATCTGAGATAAGCTTCCATAGGAATAGTGTACTTAGGCTCCAGAGTCTTGCTGTCAACCTTGTTCACTTTTCCCCACGCTCGTATGAATCTCTGACGGTAACCTTGAAGATCATTGTCATAGTCAAACACAATACCTTGAATCAACATGTCATGAGGACCATCACTCCGAGCGTAACCAAACTGTCGTAAAGCTAAAGAAGGGTTGTAGGTAATGCCTCCTCTTATGCCTAGAAGTGGCACATTAGGAAACTCCCCACAACGGTCAATGATAGTGACATTCTCCATAGATCTGGAGCACCAATGAATATCTGAATGCGAGAGTGACATGATCCTTTTAGACCACCTGAACCCTTGTTCATTCTTCATTACTAAGCGAGGAAGGTGAGAAATAAACCACCTAGACAATAAAGGTATGCAGCACATTAGAGTTCCTCTCGCTTTTGTAGTACGGGTATGAAGAGAATGTAGGATGTCTCCAAGCAATGTAGGTACTGGATTGTGACTCAGGAATATGTTGATGGCATGAACGTCTATGAACTGATCTAGATTGGGGAACAATACTAAGCCATAAATCAGCAAGGCTAAGATCTCCTCAAAAGCATCATAGCTCATGGCCTTCAAGAACACTTGAGCCTTCTTTATCAACACCTTAGCAAGAATACCCTTAACTCCACTTCTCGTTTCTAGAACAATGTCAGACTTCTTCACATGTAGAGTTGCAGCAATAACCTCTGGTTTAAGCTCCTTCTCCAAGCCTGTGAAGGGTCTTTGATCAAGAACAGGTATACCCAAAAGTTTAGAGAACTCTTCCATTGTTGGAACCAGCTGATAGTCGGGGAATGTGAAGCAATGGTGCTTAGGATCAAAGAACTGAAACATGACACTCATCATGTCTTCATTGAACCCTGAGGTGACTAGATCCAATAGGTGACCATGTCTCTTGATGAACTGGGAATGATCAGACACTTGAGAAACCAACTCTTTAAGTTTAGTAGGTATCCCTACAAAGTTGATCCTGATAGTGTCTCTACGAACAGAAGCCATGACCTGCAACAAAGAACAAAGATAAATCCTTTGGTCCTTGAAATGGTTAGTAAAAATGATATGCTTATGATGCATGATGATGTCATGATGTTATGTTCAATCACAAACATGTGGCACACACAAACAAGTCACACAATAGCCCTAGGTTTAAAGGCTTGCATGAGGTTCAAAGGTAAGTACCCTCCCCTGAAGTTAGTTGGTTCATCCTGTCCTACAAAGTAACCAGGTTCTAAGGGATCTCAATATCATTGATCCTTCACAAGGGTGGTTGTTCAGTAGGCAACTTACTTGCCAACCAAAACCCTCCAAGTTTAAGATCTCAATGGGCGTAGTATCGAGTATCAACCAACTTCAGTCTTCACCAAAGCCGGTTATCTCACTACTTTCTAAAGGCTAAGATGGGATAACTAGGGTTCTAAAAGTTAGTTAGTGCATTGACAACATATGGCAGCCTCATATTATCCTCAACTTGACTTAAGGAACATAAGCATCAACCAAGAAGTCACACTAACTATGGCCACCAGATCAACCATATCGGTATACGCCGTACAGTTTCCTTGGTTTATTGCCATTTACCTAAGGTACACTAGATCCGGGTTAGGATCTTTCACACATAAGAGCACCCCAACAGATAAGTATAAAGCAAACAAGGCAAACAATTTTACAGTGATCTAATTCCTAAGGGTACCCCTCTTTAATATTAAATCCCCAGCAGAGTCGCCAGTTCTGTAACACGGTGGGAGAACTGACTTTAGTTATGTTGCGGATAGCAAGAGTCGCCACCGACTTTTATTTTATCCAAAGGAAAGGCATAAAAGAACAGGAAAGACCTTTTAAAAGATTTTTTTGGGTCCGGGGGGTAGGTTATGTAAAGGGAAGGTGTTAGCACCCTTTACATCCATGGTTATCCATGGGCTCTTAGTTACTTAGCTCACTTTAAAATGTTTTTGAAATGTGAAGTGTGTGAATAAAAAATTTTCTTAAGAGTTTTATAATGATCCATGTACGGATGCGTAAAAAACCTTTGTTTTGAAAATTGTTTGAAATGTGTGAAGTGTTTGAAATTGTTTTGAAGAGTGAGCAAGTATCTAAGAGGAACCCACTCTAAGTTTTAAGTCTTTTCTGTTCTTGAATCCTTTAAATGGTAAGACTATCCCTATTATTAAGGAATAGGTAGTCATTACCTTGGATGTGAGGGACAAGTGAAGGGACATCTGTTATTTAGGCAACTGTGGGGTGTATAAGCAATTCGAAAGGGACGTATCATTTTTATTTCGAAAGGGACAAGATCATTACGAAGGCAACATTCGAAAGGGACTTGATCTTTTATCTGTTAAGGGACTAGATGATGTGAAAGGAGGGACTTTTGCTTTATACACCCTACTTGCCCTTTTTGTAATAGGCAACATGAGAGGTATCCTTAAGGAAGTGAGATGGCGATCCAGGATCGACTTACGTGTGTGAGTGTACAATTTTAAATATTTATCTTTTAAATTAGTGATCTAAATTAATTTTAAACACACAAACATGTTACACTCCCTATTTTACTAACCATAGCATAAAATAAATATTTAAACATTACTACTAAATATTACATCCAAGGAACAATTACATAATAATAATTAAAGCAACTTAAATATAATAAGCAAAATAATAAATAATAATAATAATTGGGTTAGTAAAAAATAATAATAAAAATAATACAAAGTTAAATGGGGTTAGTAATGATAAATATCACATAAATATAATTAATAATAATAATAATGAAATAAACAAGAATATTATAATAATTAAAAGTTCAATTTTATAAACAATTATTATTTAAGATTAATAAGAAAATATGAGCAATTATACTAATTATTATCAAGTTTTAAGTTATTTACAAATTATAAAAATTAAGTTAATTATAAACCTATTATGAAAAATAAAATTGTAATTACAAAATTAAATTAACAATTTTTAACTATTTTTAAACATATATCAAGAATTATTTATATACAAAAATTAAATTATAAATAAGTTATAGAATATATGCATATTATGAAAATAAGATTAACTATAATTATATTTACAAAATTTAAATTATAAACAAATTATAAAATATGTACACATGATTAAATAATAAATTGAAAATTATAATAGAAGAAAATTAGGGTTTATGAAATTTAATTAAAGTTTTTTACAAAATATTTTAGATTTTAGAAAATTAGGGTTTATATACATATTTTTAGAATCATAAAATAACTATATACATAATTTCATAATATTAATAGTTTAAAAAAAATAAATAAGTTTTTATTATAAAATTAAAATTAAAAGAATGAATGCTAAAATAATATATACATCCTATTTATTATTTTGAACTTGTTTTAAAATAGAAAATTAATTAAATAATCAAAAATTAAAGAAAAAAGATGAAAAAATAGAAACCTGCTTGGGCTGGGGTTTGAACCCAATCCCTAAGCTTTCAAACTCCAGGACTAGCCTTCCATCCACTGGGCCACGCATGCGATGGCGTTAGAA
Source organism: Lathyrus aphaca (assembly GCA_963966055.1). NCBI lineage: Eukaryota > Viridiplantae > Streptophyta > Magnoliopsida > Fabales > Fabaceae > Lathyrus > Lathyrus aphaca. Next base: position 127,222,956 of record OZ014520.1, on the reverse strand, counting down.
GCAAGGGACTAATCCCTTTTGTTCACTACCTGGAAAAAATCATGAACAAATAATGCAAAACAAATACACAAAAGGCCTGGGGGGGGGGGGGATTCGTACCTAGGACGTTTAAGCAATACGCAGGAAAACTTTCCATCCAGCCGGGAGGGCGCTTTTGATATTATAATGGCTATAATTCATAATATATTAAGACTGATGAATATCATGAAAAAACAATAAAAAAGATGGTGCCTCCAGGATTCGAACTCAGGCATTCAAGCATTACACAAGCGCTTCTCACCACCAGGCCAAGCAACCTCATCTGAAATAATATGAAAACAAAATCATAAAATATTATGTTAAAATTTCAAATTTCCAGACGCGCGCAAACTTCATCTTCTTCCTCAGGGTTCCTGCGAATTTTGCTGCGTTTTTAACTATGCATTTACCTGCGAATTTCAAAACACAAGAAACCTGCGAATTTGAGACACCCTCAAAACAGTTCAATTTTATTGAATTAAGAATGCAAGCAAGGTCTATAAGTCATTTGGAATTGATTCACGGTTTCAGAACTTATTTATACTTGATGAATCACAAAGCCCTAAAGCTCAACCGAAACCCTAAAAATGGTGGATTGCGTTCTAGGTGATGAAACTTCACAAAACCTGTCCAGAATCAATCCCTAACTTATCACAAACAAGAAACATTGATCAAAACTCATAAAAAACAGTCAATATTTAGAATCGAAAATCAAAAATTTCATGAATATGATGAATCGGATTATGCATATGAGGGTGATTTTGATGCTTTTGATGGCTGGGATTGGTTTTGTGATGTCCAAAGAAACCTTCCATGTCTTAAAAATACCTTAAAAGCTCTTGTAGAGAGGAAACCGAATTGAAGTTTTTTGTGAGATTTTTGAATGTATGCACTTACTCTTGGAGGCCAGAAATTCGTGTCTTTGCATTAGGTTTGTGTTGTATACTTATAGTGTAATGAATTTAGGTCAAAAGAATGGATCATTGTGTGGAAAATTTGATTGAAAAAGATTGAAAAAGATTAAGTCTTAAACTTCAAATATTTGAGAATTAGAACTTTCTATTTCAAGCCAATCACCATGATTCTCATACCAATTTGATCCAAATCACCTTTATGACTTTCTAGAAACAAAATCCCATTTAAATATTTGATTTTTCTATTTTATTTTAATTTAAAATGATTTTAAATGAATAAAATCAAAATAAATAAAATAAAATGATGAAAAATCTGAAATTTAGAGATTTGGGTCGTGCATGAAGTATTGGTATGGATTGGATCATCATATGGCAAACCCATTTAGAAAAAATTGGTTTTAAACCTCCATTTTCTTCATAAACCAACCAAAAATTTCCCAACTTTGCAAGGGCACAAATCCTTCAATTTTAATGCTATGAGGGTGTTCTTGGATATTTTGGAAATCTTGAAGAGTCCTCTAACCAACCCCACTGGTTTCATGTCCATATCATTTACCATTCTCAAGTTATGCCCTTTTGAAGTTCTTGACTTTTTGTTGACTTTCAAAAGGACCTATAATGTCTTAGCTCATACCTTCCAAATGAAGCATTTTTGGGCTTGGCTTGTGAGACACAAAGTTGTAGAGAATTAAATTTCCTTCAAAATGAGCTTTGGATGGAAAATTGGTGATGAAGCATGTGAAAGTTATGGCTGGTCAAAGTTCAGTTGACTTTTCCTAAGGAAACCCTAATTTAGAAACCTTTGATTTTTGATGATCTGAAATGTCCTTGATGAATCATGATCAACCCTTGATAAAATGATGAATTTTACTTCATATACTTGATGTTGGCAAAAAATCATGAAGTTTGACTTTGGTTTGACCACAGTTGACCTCAGTTTGACTTTTTAACTGCTTTGACTGATTTTGACTTATCTGATCATTTGACTGAGCAAACCTTTGAGAAAAGTTATGAAATTTGTCATGGGGGTTCTTAAACACATATAAGATGTTATGAAGCTCACTTGAAGTCTTGGAAGTCCATTTAGCCTGATTAAAGTCAAAACCCTAGTTTTGGATGCACTGCTTAGGAGGATGCATTGTCTGAGGGAATTGTCAAATCTTCTGACCAATTGTGAACTTTGTGAACCTTGTGAATCTCATAAGATGTCTTGTGAATCTTGTGGAAAGTCTTGTGAACCTTGTGAACCTCATAAAGTGTCTTGTAAACTTCATGAACCTCATGAAAGGTCTTGTGAACCTTATGAACCTTCCTAGCACACAAAGTCTTGTATTGTGAGGGCAAATTTTGGGGTGCAACACCCTGAATGTCATTTTTTTCTAAAATTATCACCATGTTTAGATGCAATGCTATTTTTGCCAAAAATTCAGGACACTTTGCAAACAAAAATAAACACAACACAGCTTTTTGACTGAATATTCTTTTTATTGAATGGCCTCTGAATAGGCAAAGATTTACATCAGGAAGCAACCACCTGGAAAGAGGTGGCCACCATAAAATTGAGAAAAGAAACTATCCTAATGGCAATGGACACGGCATTCCAAGGAGTTCCATTTCTGCTATGACCAGCATGTCTTCGAGACTTTCCATTCTGCTTTGGCTTTCTGAGAGAATTGAGGGGACTATTTCCTATCCTTCTGATATTATCAAGTTGTACGAAACGATGACGTGGTTCAGATTACTCGGATCGCAGTTGTTCGCTTATTGCCTTGTTTTGCGTGGATCGGCCTTTCGGGTTTTCAATCTACCAGGATACCCTTTTTTGCCTGAGCTGTCCAATACGGCTTTTCAACTCAGCGGATGTACATTTTTTTTTAAAATTTATTTCCCTAACTTTTGCCCGAGCTTTTTATTCTGTTTTTAGCTCGCCGGGATGCCCTTTTTTTGCCTGGACTTTAATTCTGTTTTTGTGTCCAGCGGGTCTCTTTATGCGAAGTATTTTTTAACTGCGTCCGAGTTAACAGGGGACTGGAAGTCATCTCCATCCATAGTGGTGAGCATCAGTGCTCCTCCTGAAAAGACTTTCTTCACTATGAATGGTCCTTCGTAGTTCGGGGTCCACTTGACCCTGTGATCTGAACCTGGAGGAACAATCCTCTTCAACACAAGCTCTCCCACTTGGTACTCTCGAGTACGTACTCGTTGGTCGAATGCATGCTTTATTCTCCTCTGATAAAGCTGACCATGACAGATAGCCGCTAATCTCTTTTCCTCAATTAGACATAGCTGATTGTAACGAGCACGCACCCATTCAGCCTCATCAAGCTTTACATCCATCATCACACGCAATGAAGGAATCTCTACTTCAACAGGCAGGACTGCTTCTGTACCATATACCAAAGAGAAGGGAGTTGCCCCTGTTGACGTCCTGACTGACGTACGGTACCCATGCAACGCAAATGGTAACATCTCATGCCAATCTTTGTAAGTGACAACCATTTTCTGCACAAACGCGAAAGTGGAGCGGAAAAAGAAAGGTACCATTGAGAAGCAACTTGCTTTGAAATCTCAGATCCAGCTTGTTTCAAGACCTTAGATGCATTTATTTTGCATCTAGGGAGTAAGTGGAGTGATTTGCATCCTTTCTTTGGTCTTATAGCTCACTGAACCAGGATCTACATCTCAGGTATACCTTGAAACTTTGTGATCTGGAAATGGAATTAATGTGTTGCTTTGTGTTATTTGATGTTTGCTGATCATGCTGCACTCTTTGGATTTGAATTTGGTGCATCATAGTGAGATAAATCTTGATTTCAGTTTTCATGGTGCAAGATGTTTTGCTTCGATCCGTTCAATTCTTTGAGATTTAGGTGTTTTTGAGGTCATTTTTGAAATCAGTGATGTTCAATTAGTCAATCTGGATAGTTTGATACATTTTAATGGTGTTTTGCTCATGGTTTGATGTTTCCGGTGCCGGAGCCCTAGCTCCGGTCATCGGAATTTGTGTTCTGATCAGTTAGGGTTTGCGTTGGGGAAGATGACCCAGCCACCCTTGGATCTACTCATCCAGCGCTTGAGATTGCTCCACGTAGCCCTAGGGCATCTCCCGTCTCTTATGTTTTTCTTTTATTTCATTTAATGCTTTGTGTTCTTTAGCACACCGTAACTTCCATGCGTCCCACCATTCATGATTCACCAAACTGCCAACTCAATTAATGAGCCCTGAACCTCATGCGCTGGATCAATCCAACACTCCTTGATTTTCCCAGCTTTTTCCTCATTATTTTCATAAAATTCCCACAATAAAACACATGCACATGCGCCAGGATTGGGCCTTCAGCGTGCTATCTGCACCCCCCTTCACACTCAGCCCAAACACTTTGAACGTATAACCTTTCTAATCACACCACCCTCCATTTTCATTTTAATTTCTTTTTCTCATTTATTTTTCTTTTATTCAGTTTAGTTTCCATTTTATTAAAATAGTTTCCTTCATCCAAAAAATCCCAAAAAAATCATGAACATTATTTTGATTCTCTTTTATTTTCTCATATTTTTATTTTATTTATTCCCATTTACACGTGTCCAAATTTAATTCATTGTTTCACTAAGCTTCTTTTGAATCCTCTTTTGACCACACTGCCTTGTTTATTTTCCATACTCTTCAATATTTATGATTTTGATCCCATTCTTTTTGCTCTGGATTCTTAAGACATTGAACTTCTTATGTGATTTTTCTTCTAATTTTTAGAATTATATTTATTGAGTCTTAGTCCTTTGACTTGTGATGTAAGTTTGTAACCCTAGCTTGTGTTCTTGCCTCCTCTTGACCTTGTTTGCTTCTGAATCTTTTCAAATCCTTTTGGCTCATTGATACATTATGTTTGAAGATCATTTGTCTTGAATTGTGGAATTTTTAGATGCTTGGTTGATTTGTTTTGAATTTTCCTTTGAACCTTGTCCCATTTTGCTTCCTTTGAACCTTTGGCTCTCATTTAAGCTTAGAAGGGCACTTGTGCCAACTTCTTCTTTTCATTTGGGGTTCTTTTGGGGTATGGGTACCATCCTGGTCCTAGATTAGGGTTTGAGTCTTAGGAATTTTTGTGTCTTGCTTCCTTTTGTGTTCTTTCTTATCTTAAGTTTGAATTCACTTCATCTCATTGTTTCTTTTACTCCCATTTGGTATTTGTTTGGTCTTATACCTTTCTTCTCTTCATCTTGTTGGCTTCTTAAGCCTTTCTCCATCTTGTTTTGGTTCTGGTTGTGTGCTTTGTGTTCATATCTTGTGCATTTTGCTTTGCATCTTTCATAAATGTGCATTTGTTTTCATATGTGTTCATGTTGCATCATTTTGTATTATAAGCTTCATGTCTCATTCCTTTGAGTTTCATTTGCATTGTGCATATGTTCATACCATTTCACTTCAGATTGTGTGATGTTAGCATGTTATCTTGCTCATTTTGTTTCACTTGTATGCTTTACTAACCTTGCAGGGGCTATGGTAAGTGTGAGATGTGGGAATTGAGTCCCACATCTCCAAATCTCATCTTCTCCTCTTATGCTTATTTGTACTAACTCTTTTGTTGTTGGGCATAGGCCTTACTCATATTCTATCTTCTTCTTCTCTTCTTCTTTCCTTCTTCATTAGGATAGAAACCTCACTAACCCTTAGGACATCCATGCATGTGTAACACTTAGGATTATTTAGTCCCCCTTTAGAATTTTTCCTTTTGAGATCCTTTTGGTTCTTCTTCTCTTCTCATCTCATAACCCATAAAAAACACTTAATAATGTTTGAAGTGATGTCTTGATCCATAGCCTTATCCCATGAGGTATGCTTGTAGTCTTCCCATCTTGGGATAGTACAAGTTTACCTTGTGATGCACAAGTCTGATCAAGGTATCTTCTTCATAAAAGAAAAGCATAAAAAACACTTCTTCATTTGTAAATAACCAAAAACACTTAATAATTCAACAAGTTAGTGAGCTTAGGCCCTAATCTTTGGTTTCAAGTTTTGGGGATCTTCTCCTTACTTGAGTGTGCTTGTTCTATTATTCCATCTTGGAATGTAGTGACAAGTGCACATTCCATGGAAAAGAGCTTGAGTTCACTTCCTTGTGACACACTCCTAAAATCTTTCTAAAAAATACAAACAAACAATAAGCGTCTTTCCTTCGGGAATTCTTTTCTCATCTCATTCACTTCGTACGTGAACTTGCTCTTACTTGTCATTTTGCAAGACGGTTACGCACTCATCATCCGAGCCTGCAACACCTGAGCATTGACATAGGCAGTTCAAGCCTTAAGGCACAAGCAATCTTTTCCACCCCTAGTTAGGGGAACTACAGCGTCTCTGATCCTCATTTTCCCGATGAGGTACGTAGGCAGCGGGGTAGGGCCCGTTCGAGCACAATCTTTATTTTCCCTACATTTTTTCCTTTTCATTTATTTTTCATTTCCCTTTTCTTTTCATTCATCCAGTTCAGTTCATTGTCTTTGTAACAACTTTCATTTCTTCATCCTTTGAAACAATTTCTTTGCAAACGTGGATCCTGTCGGGTACGGCGGACGATCTGGGTGCTAATACCTTCCCAGGTCGTAACCGACTCCCGAACCCATATTTCTTTGGTTCGCAGGACCTTTGTCCTTCCTCTTCTTTCTTCTGGTTTGTGCAGCATTACCATTCCCTTTCTTCAGGGATAAAAATGCCTGGCTGACGACTCTTTTCTTTTTCCGCACCACTTTCGCGTTTGTACCAGGATGGAAATCCGGGGAGCGACACCCTGGAATTAACATAATTGACAGACTTAGCAGTAAGATAGTTGGCCAACTCATTCAAAAATAGTTATACAATTTCAATATGTCGACTACCTGCACATAATTTCGGTCACTAAAGTGGGAAAATAACCAGTGGAATATAAAGGCATAACCAAAGCCTGTTAAGACCCTACATCAAAGACATGGTAATTAGAAGCAAATACCAATGCATATTTTATGTTTCTGCATAAATGAGAGCATCAGACCTACTGCCATTGTTTTACCTTGTAAACTAAAGAGTCACTCAGTCAGAGCAATGCTAAATAGAATGACCTATCATGAACATTCCAACACATCAAACCCTACCATTATCGTGTCATTGTTAAATCATCAATTAAACTGTTGTTTATTCGTTCCAATTTTATTAATGATTTGATATCATATGTTTTATTTATAATTAATCCTTACATCCTAAATTATGTTATAATTATTATTAATAGTCATTTAACATTATTCACTAATAAACCAAAATCAATAACAGGATTGAACAACAACATATATACTCATAAAAATCACATACACAATGTGAAAACACACGTAACACTTACGCTTTTGTGATGAAAAACTTGTTGTGATTGCCAGAAGAATCCAGAAATACATTTTCCTTAACAACATTGAGGCCTAAGCTTTTTAATGCACTCATCTGGAAACCAACGTTGAGAGTTACTTTTTTGTTCATAATGTAAACCGACAAATATGTCTCAATAAACTAATCAAAATTCATAACAATTATATACAAAGAGAAATTACATACTGTGTCAAGGAGAGCTCCAAGCCGATCACCAAAAGTAATCTTCACCACAGTTGAATTTGGATCAGAGTCTTGGTCAATTATGACTATCGGGACCGGAACAGTTTCAGTCTCAGCTTGATTACCATCCTGTTCTCCGCAGAAAAGAAAAAAAATTAATCGATCAATGAGCATAGTCCACAAGAATTTGGCTTTTCCCATTCCCACAAAAATAATGACAATCACATAAGTTGATACCTGCACATCAGTAATAGGTGATGCTTCTCGAGTGATAATCGCAGTTCCAAAGGATAACATTCTGACAAAAGGATACAAGTATCATAGGTATAGGGAAATCACCATAACAAATAGCAACAACAACTTCAATTTCACGAAACCACCATATGAAAAAAATTGACAACCTAATCCATATAGTAAAATTATCGGCCAATAAAATTATATAGTAAAAAATACAATGACAACCTATAGAGGTCGAATCTCTTGTGGTTGAGCAGAAAGACAGAATAGTTGAGCTCCAACTTGATTTTTCAGATGTTGTTATTATCATTCCTTTTTCAAGTCTCTGCAAGTTAAAGACTGGATTGTATCTCATCATCATTCAAAGCATCATCATTCATCAGTGTGGAAGTCACTAGAATGTCATTGAAGATAACAAACTTGACAAAAATCGATCATCAACTTCTTTTGAATCTTGCTGATTATTAGTGTGGAAGTCAGTTTTCTTCTCCAACCTCCTACTTTTGAGTAGCCAAGAAGTTAAGACACGCTTTGCACCCACTGATCAGGTACAATGGTTGTAGCTGCTGGAATGATGTGTAGTTTTGAGACACAACAAATTGATCTTACAGCTGATCCACCAACATGCTCACCAAGAAATTTTGAGGTGGACCAGTTCTCAATACCTGGAGACTAAGTAAGTCAAACAAACAAACACGTATTAGGAGTTAATAATGTATTCAATGGAGTTCTATAGACAACAGAGAATAATGGTTTACCAAGTTAGTCTCACAGTCCCATCTTCACATCCAGCAAAGAATAATGTTTTGTCAAAAGAGAAAACTACATGCCTGAATTGTAAGGCCAACATCTAGAGTGCAGTTCTTTAATTTGTGCATGAATGCTTCAAACCCTTCCCTAGAGATATAATTAAATCTATGCATATCTATATCAATCTCAAAGTAATTTTCTCCCTGTAATTTTTAAATAAAATAAACATATGAGTTAGGTTATTAGAAAGAAAGTGTTACATGTGGATATTCATTGTCTTTTATGATGAAATGACACCATTTTAAATAGTAGGCCAAATATAAAGATACCACAATTAATCCATAAAAAATTAATCAAAGAGTTGTACAAAATTATCAGAAAGTGGAAGGAGCCAACATGAAAATTTTATGTTTATGAGTCACTTGTTTTTTTGAAAGTCTTTGATTTAATTTAATGATATAAACAAATATAAGTACCGTGGAATTAGTTACAATATTGATTGTTCATCATAAAGCTGGGATGGCAAATTTATTCAAAGAAAACATTGAAGATTTACAATGAGTAGATTGGACTTACTGAGTAAAACTCGTGTTGCAGACGCGAAAGAACATATTTCTCATTGTAAGCCTGCATAAGCTTTCTTTCTACTGCACTCAATTGAAGGTCTTCGATATTGCCAACACGGCCTAGAATTTTCAACTGTTCTCGAAATGGCACAATTGTATCGAGCGAAAAACCTTTTACCTTTTCAACTTCATCATCCATAAAATTTTGTCAAACGACATGGACAAATTTTATGAACAACGTAACGATCGAGAGAAAACAGAACAATATCATTCTTAGTGAGATGTATTGGTAATCTCAAGCACTGAATTGAGTATGAAGAATCTAACTTACTCTGATGTTTTCTCAAAACATATAATGCTCTCTAATAGATCTTCTCAACTCATGTTTATGCACGTTTTGATGGAGCGGGAACAAATAGTACTAATGGCCTGTAGAGTTATAGATTATATAATAACTCACAAAATCTAAGCAAATAAAACAAAAGGGCATCAGATTTTGAAAAGAAGGGCAATGGAAGAGGCAACCTACCCAACACTAGGTACAGGCATCAATACTGGTGGAGGAAGCATATCTGAGGCAAAATGAGGTACACCATGCCATGCATAAGTGTCGTACATTGTTTCATTGTGGTCTCCCATCTCAAGTGCTTTAGACTGCCTTTCACAGGATGGGGAATTGGGTCTATCTCCATTTATTCTATCATTTCGTTCATGGTCTCGATGATTACCACAATCATCTCTCAATTGTCCTTCCAAGCTTAACATTTGCTTTAAAGGAAGGTCCTACAAATTGAAAGAGGAAAAAAAGGACCATAAATTTATAAAGGTTGATATACAGGGTAACATCATAGCAACAGGAAAATTTTAAAAAAAGATCACTGCAGAAAAAGATTGTGAATAAAATAATCTCCACGTGCTCCATATTGTAACACCCCAAAATTTGCCCTCTTAGTTTATAACCATCTAGGTGGTTCCTTGTTCCATATTCATCTACGTTTCTCACTAGGTCATAATTTCGCATTCATCATTTGCATGGAGCTTCTGAGGCAGGGGATCAAAGGGCCTCCCTGTGATTTGAATTCTCATACTAAGAGGTGATTTGTCTGGCTATTATTCGCAAGATTTGAACAAAGGTTGAACTCACATCATCATGAAACATCTCAGTTGTTGGGGACTAATCAGGTTTATGACTGAGTTCTACTATGAACTGTGGTGTTGTCGATTCTCAATGTCTCCTGGCATATTTTTGCCATTCAAATCATGAGTTGAGGGTTTATTTTCCTAATCATGTGGCATTGAAGAGAATTTCCTTACGAAGTCCATTCATTTGGGAATCTTATTATTCTAGGATTTTCATCGTTACTTGAGACACATGTTATTAAAGATTATGGTATGTACATGATCAATTAAGGTTCATATCAAAGATTGTGGGATGTCCAGTCGAGATATTTTGGGGATAGAGGTGCAGGTATGAATCAGGGTACAAAAGGTGAGGTTGTGAAGTATTTGTGTACGTTGATTTGGATTCATTCGTGAAATATTCATCCAAGATTACTTAATACCATGAGTTCGGAACACAAGTTAAAAGTCCAAATATCTTACGAGATGTGTAGGATGTAGTCATCTGTTTTCCCCGATTCATACGTGATACCCAAGTCCATATCTTATCCATTTTATGTCTAATTTTTTAGCCCACTTCTTTTCCAAACCATAAACCTTGTTGATTATCCATATTATCTACTTCAACATCATTTTACTCATTTAAATTCAATGCAAGATTTTCAAAGCTCGTTTTTAATTCCATACTTCTAAGCCCAATAACTCATTGCCAAAGATCAAGTCAAATACTCATCTTATTATGCCTAGCCCGTCCAAATAACAGGTCCCATTAAATCCATTTTGAAGCCTATCCAAATGCATTGCTATTCTACCATTAATTTATGTTATTGTCTCAAAGGGCTTACATCTTAAAATATATATATATATATATATATATATATATATATATATATATATATATATATATATATATATATATATATATATTAAAATAAATAGGGAAAGTTGTGCATGCTAATTACTGAAAAAATAAGAGTTCGAAAAAATATATATATAATATATTGTTTTTCTAACAAAAGTTTATTTTACAAAAATTTAACAAAAAACTGATAACTAAAACAAAATGAGTGACCCAAAAAAAAACTGATATGATATATTGATAAAAACAGAAGGATCTCTATATAAAGAAAATTCAGAAAAAACTCATAACTAAATTCATAACAAACTTCTAACTGATACATAACCGATCCTAACTGATTAACTAACTGATTTTTTTTCTATTAAAGTAAAAACAAAAAAAAAATCACTTCAAAAAAGATTTTCTTTAGGCAGCTTCTTGAGTCTCTGGTTTTTTTCACCATTTTTCATCACCTTCTTCATTCTTCTTCACTCATCTCCTTCCTCCATTTTTTTCTCTTCAAACTCCTCATTTTTCTTCCACTTTTCCAAAAGTCTGCAACAAATCTTCATTCTTCAAACTGCATCATGATCAACTCTTCATCACCATCTTCATCCATGTTAGTATGAATCTCTCAACTCCGCATTCAAACCTTCATCAACACTCCTGCAATGAGGTCGAGATAATCAACAACTCAGAATTGCAGGGCATAAACAAGAATTACAGGAATAGGATTTTTGAACAAATTCGACAACCATTTCAGAAAGAAAATAGGAAACCGCGGAATAAAGAAGAATCAGAAAACGAAATCGAGGACAACAACGGAATAACACATATACCTGACATCGGGAAGTCCGATTCATCTTCAAAGCACCATTGAAGCGACTCCAACAGATATACAATTCTTTCTTCCCAATCCGCGTCGGAATTCAGTATCGCCAGAGAGTTCTAACAACTCGAAGTCAGTCGCTTTCAATCATTATTATCTTCGCGGTGCATCCTTCATCCGTCTCCAATTTCACTCTTCAATCTTCAACCACATCCTTCATCAATTTCATCACCAACTTCAACTATCATCATCAATCCGCGGAAACCGCAACCTGCATCACGAAAAAGCACAACATCAGGTTCAATTATCAACTCATCAAAACAAAAAAAACGCAGTTTGAGAGTCACAAAAGCATTGTGAAATTGATCGACAAAAACGCAGCCAAGATCGATAACAGGACACATAAGCACGGTTTTCTTCAACATTTCATCAAGCCTTATCCTCCATGGCCTTCACTGCAAGATCATCATTCAACAATGACAAACTCAAAATCGCATAAGCAGAGCAATAGATGAAACTAAAGGAAGAAATTTCGTGACAAAACCTCTCAGAATCTTCATCTTCGCCAACAGTCAAACCCTCTCAGAATCGGTGCATCCATCATCCATCTTCAACCTCACAGCAACAAACCATCTTCATCATCAATTCGTTAGTACCTGCAGAATACGGAAAAAAAACATCAACGTATCAACAATATGAATCATCAACAACAGGACACCGCATCAAAAATGCACAAAGAAGAAGAATCGAATAGGTGAATTTTATACCGAGACGAAGGTGTTCGCATCTGTTAACAAGCTTGAGCTAGATCCGCGGTCTCTCTCACTTCGTCGGAGCGACTTCAAGGGAGACAAAGTGTTGAAACGATGGGGTTTTTTGCCGGAGAAGAAGATGAAAACGGAGATGAGGATGAGAGTTCTTCATCGGCGATGAAGACTTCACGGCGAGGACGGAAACAAAGAGCGTTGAGGGGTATCATGGCGATAACAAGGTGGTGCAATGATGGAAATATACAGACGGCGATGCTTCGTGGTTCAGCGACAAAGAGTGAGACGGCAACGATGGAAACGGCGGCGGGTTAGGGTTTTGGTTAGGGAAGAAGGAAAGTTTATGATGAGAGAGAGAGGCAACGTGTTTGTTTCTTTTTTTTTCTAAACCAGGTTAGCATTTGGCCTTTTGTTGTGGTTTTAATTATCATAAAAATTAATAAAAAACAAATTAATTAGATTAATGAAGGGTTAAGGCATTAAACAAAAATTTAATAAGTTGTTGTTGATTGAATTACAAAGCAGACGCATTTCCACCGCCCTTTTTGTTGGGATAAGGTTGGTTTTTCAGGTCCAATCTGGCGGTGACACGTGTCACCGTCCGGTTGGACCAATTTGGTTGTAATCTTATCCATCCTCTCCATGTGAAATGCCCCCCTGCGAATTCCTCTTCACACCCCCATATGCAGGCCCAATTATCTTTTTAACTTAAATACATTTCTATCTCCACCCCCCTCCAATTCCCTTTTTCTTTTAATTTTCTATTTTTATGTAAGTTTCAAATTAATTCATAAAAAATAGCTAAATGCATAATAAAAATCCACAAAAATTAGGGTAGAATATTAATTCAATTTAGAAACATTCCCAATTTTTATTTTCTGAATTTAATCATTTTTTAATTTAAATTCGATTTTTCATTTTAATTGATTTATATTGAGTTTTCACATGAACACATAAATTTGTACAATTTATTTATGCCACTTCCCATAACATTTTTGATCCATTCTTTTTTCTATGATTAAAGGACAAATTAAGGTACCTAGAATATTTTTGGTGTATGTTTTAGGACAATTTATCCACTGTTTTGGTAGTGTGATTTGTATAAGTTTGTGATTAAACCTTAGATAGATTTAGGTGACCATTTACCTTAGTTATATTTTTAATTTTTGAGAGATTTTTTAACACAATGTTATAATCAGGTTAGAGACCCTAGGGAATTAATTTCACATTTTTTCCATGACTTTTGATATTTTTGGCATTTTAATGCATTTACATCATATTATGCGTATTCATGATTCATGTCATTCACTAACTATTTGCTTTTTGTGCAAGGTATTTTCCGAGGATTTGCTCATGGACTTGGATATTTTTTATGCCTCGATTATGTTTTGTATTTCGTACTTTATGATGTAATACTTGTATGCTTGTATAGTTCTTATAATTAGGATAGAAAAGATAAAACAAATCGATAGAAAACCAAATCTCAAAAACAAAATAAAGATACTCGATCCAACGTCGAGTAGAATTTTCAAATAAATAAATAAAGTTGCATGTGACTTTAGGGATCCTCGATTACCATCGTTTCACTCCATACAACCAAAAGCAAGCCTTGTATGTTACACACCATAAGTCGTGCGTCTCAGCACCACACAATCGACCCACCCGATCCATTGTTTCATCCCATTTACATTTCATTCACGTTTTTACCCACCATGACTTAGGAGGATCATATTGTTCACTATAACTTCTTGTATTCTCATTTTGTAGTTTAATATCTCTTAGGTAGATTTAGTATTTCAAACCTCACTAACCATAGGTTATCTTCAAACTCAACTAACTTAGGGTGAGTCTAGTTTCCCTTAGAATTTTTCCTTTTATAACTTGAGTCTCACTTCTCATCTTAAAAGAAAATCAAAAACACTTCATAACGGAAAAGGTGTACAATGCGCCACGAGCCTTAAGCTATTCGAGAAATGACTAGTGGAGGTCTCCTTCACTCTTCTAGGATGCTTTACAAATGTTCCATTGGGGGCGATCTTGGAAAGTATTCGCTCCTGTATCATAGTCTTTAGTGTTGTACATACAATAAACACAATCTCAAAACATTTCTTCTAGAAGACAACAAACCAAGAAGTCACGTCTTCTCTTCTTATCTCATAATCTTTGCGGACGAACATGACTTGTCTCGACAGTTCAAACAGCGACATGGTAAACACCCTCGAGTCAGAGCCGGTAACACCTGAGCTAGAGCTATGGCAACGCCATCCTAAAAATCACAAACAAGTTTCAGCCTTAGTTAGACGAACTACGGCGTCTCTGATCCTCATTTATCCCGATGAGGTACGTAGGCAGTGGGGTAGGGCCCATTCGAGCACAATCTTTATTTTTCCCTACATTTTCCCCTTTCTTCCCATTTCTCCATTCCATTTCTTTTTTTCATTTCCATTTCTTTCCAGATAGCCATTCCTTTCATTCAAGCAGCATATTATTTCTCACCCTTTGAAAACAGACTTACAAGCGTGGATCCCGTCGGGTACGGCGGACGGATTGGGGTGCTAATACCTTCTCAATTCGTAACCGACTTCCGTACCCAGATCTTTGGTTCGCAAGGCCTCGTCCTTTTCCTTTTTCTTTAGGTTTGTGCAACATTACCTTTCCCATTCCTTCGGGATAAAAATGTTTGGCTGGCGACTCTACCTTTTCCGCGCCACTTTCGCGTTTGTACTAGGATGAAAATCCCAGAAGCGACAGCTGGCGACTCTGCTGGGGATTTTTAGAAATTCTGATTTCCCCTTTGAGAGTCAATCCTAGTGCTTGTCTGTTTCTGTTTTCTTTAGGTGCTTATTCATTCGCTGTTATGCTTTAGTTTAGTTTTACTGTTTTATTTACAGTTTATCGCTTTCCTTTACGACTTTATTTACAGCTTTCTACACTTTACTTTACTGTCGCATATACTGGCATATACTTTACTGGCTGTTCTGGTTATCCTTGGCGGGATGGGATTATTGTGAGATAAACCAAACACCCGGCTTAAGTATACACATAGGATTTAGAGTGGGCAGTCGTGTGGCTTGCGTGGTTTTAAGCACGTGTAGTTTTCACGAGTCCCACATCCAGATCAGGCTCTCTTGAGATATGCTATATACTGCCTAGGCAGACCATAGAATGTTCCCATCTGAGCTGCTAACACTGGGAACCGATCATCGAGGACCTTAGTGGAAACAACCCTCTCCAATGGTGACAATGGCAGACCACATTTCGTGGCAAACTCATGCGCACCCGAGGGCCCACTAGGAAATCGCATAGGATAGCCTTGTTCTCTCATAGGAACCTAGTTAAAGCAACTGGTCGTATGACGGTAGTATTGTACCCTTCGGGATGAATGTACTATTGTTTCTCAACTTCAGTGCTTGAAGCCGGGAACTTATGAGGGATGCTTGTTTTTCCGGAATTCAGCTGAGGCCTCCCTGAGTAGTACATAATGCCAAACCGATTCCCTGATTTGGTCATGAGCCGTTTCTCGGAAATGGTGAACGTATTATTGCTATTCGGCTTTGAGAGTCCATGTTGTTGACCCGTAGTAGCACACCCGTGAGATTGGGAGGGGTTTACAGGTTTGCAGGAACCCTGAGCTTCCAACATACCCGTTTTTGCCAGTACTACTCCATGATATGATCCGGTCTTATATGATACTAGTTGAGAATTCTGGTATTTCTGCACAGAGATACTGGTATCATGATCTTCACCAACACTTGGTTATCTGATCCACACCAACGTCAGACCGCTGACCACATGCCAGTTGCATACATGACATAATGGAATTTTAGCATACATGTTCAGTTACTTCTAAGGATCCCATATCTGAATTATGTCGGATTTTTTCTGCAATTAAAACTTGGATCAAAACACATGGATTCCTTGGAAATAACCGAACGTGGCATTTGCATACATCCTTGCATTTTTTACAGGTATTCAGGGACAACTTCTTATCCTGACTTGGTTTCTCTCCAGAATGGTCAATTTGAATCACGATTGTCAAGGTTTAGACATGGAACAACTCCGAGCGGAGGTGACTGAGATAAAGGCCCAACTAGGGCATTTTATAGTGGACATTAGAGCGTTGTCCCAGGATCAAAATTGCTGAGAGAAGAATTCAACTTGATGAAGACTCAGATAAAGCTGCTTACAGGAATCATTAATGCTATGTCAAAAAAGGAAAATAGATGTGTGTCTGCTTTTCAAACAGAAGGTCATGTTTCTCCCAT
This sequence comes from Lathyrus aphaca, assembly GCA_963966055.1. Taxonomy (NCBI): domain Eukaryota; kingdom Viridiplantae; phylum Streptophyta; class Magnoliopsida; order Fabales; family Fabaceae; genus Lathyrus; species Lathyrus aphaca. The sequence continues at coordinate 127,206,085 of OZ014520.1, read as the reverse complement.
CTCTTTGGGATGTCCACTAAATCAAGGTTTGGTAGGTGGATTTCCTCTACAGTTTGAATCTCTTCACCATCAATCTCCACTTGGCAGTCAGAAAGAGCATCAGATAGGAACCAACTCCACATGTGAACTAAATGGTCCTACACCAGTCGTCACCAAAGAAGTGAGCACTTTCTTTCCTTATCAGGGATCCTCCTCAGTTGCTACGCCTTGGTTTCCAGGAGAAATACTTCAACCGATTTCGTCTATAGCTCCTCCATTGCTAGCAACCCGTCATCAACAGGTTCAAGAAAGGGTTATTGATCCAATACCCATGTCTTATGCTGAATTATGCCCACAACTGCTCAAAAAGGGGTTGATTGAGTGTCACGAGATAACTCCTCCTTCAGGCGTAGCTACTTTTGGATTGACCGAGCTGGAAGTGTCGCAAGATAAAGCATGCAGGAATACAAAAGGGTTGGTCAATTTTCCTTCGTCCAGAATCATTGCTCAGGCCAAGTCTTCAAAGGGGCTACATCAACAATCTTCATTCGCTCCTCGGCCGAGTATGGAAAAGAGAGTACAGGGACATGTCAGGCGCCCAATGCAATGTCAACGACGAAATGTTCAATCACAATCTCAGGGTAAGCAACAACAGGCACCGAGACCATTTCAAGAAAGAACAAGAACGAAGAACCGCAGACTTGATCTTATCTCGTGTCCTTATGTTGTATTGCTTCCAGAGCTGCTGAAGTTGAACTTGGTTGAGATCCGTACCATGAGGGCTCCTTCTGCTGATAATCTACCACCAAACTTCGATCCAAACTCCAAGTGCGAATTCCATTCAGGTGCCCAGGGGCACAGTATTGAGAAATGTTGGGATTTTCAGAACAAGGTACAAGACCTAATTGAGTCCAAGACAATCAATTTTTCTCCTCATCCAAAGGTACTCCAGAATCTGATGCCTAATCACGACGGAACCAGTGTCACGGTTATTCTACCAGATGGTCCATGTTAAACTGAAGTCTTCAAGTTAATCACCCAGGACACCAGGGTATTCATAAAGCAAATAAAGCCAGCAATATTCAAATACTCTCTGTGATGGCATTCATATGTTTATCGTTCTTCATTGTTCATTTTCATCCCTATTGAGGGGAACTACGTCGCTTTGATTCTTCATTTTTCATCAGTCAATGAAGATACATAGGCAGAAGATCGTCAGGTCTTTCCGAGCAACCTTATGGGGAAACTTTACTCCCCAACTTCATTATTTCCTTCAGATGTCTCATGTCAGAGTCAGAATAGCTAGAAGAGGAAGTATTACTGCCATGGTTAGGTATACAACTGCAAATTGAAGATTACAAGTCTGTGAAAGAGCTATTGATCACTGAAAGTATCCAAGACTGACAGGTCCAGATGGAGCCAAGCCTCCTCAACTACGGCAATATTCAGTTTCTTTACTGCATTTCCATTTGTAGTTTCTTTTATATGCTAAACATTTGTCTACATGTATGAAATTTGTTTGCTGTTGAATGTTAGCAATAATAAAACTCACATGTTTTTCTTGAAGTAATTCATTTGCATTCCCTTATAATTTTGCATGTGTACATCGCAATACCAATTGTCATGCTTAAATTCTATGAGGGAGAATGACGAAACAAAAACGCACAATCTCTAATTGTGTGCTCTTGAGTAAGGCCCTGTTAATGATGTACATGCTTTGTTTCAAATCCCTAAACACTGGAGATATAAGGAAGATATACCCTTGCTAACCCCTTTGAGCCTTGAAGTAGGAGTTTCTTTTCACATGAAAAAACCCTCACATGTAACCCAGGGGCAGGGTAGATGTCAGCTAGTCGAACCAAGCGTTCAGGCTTTCATAAAGGAGTGTATTTGAAGATCCATTGCATTCTACTATGTTAATCAAGAGGTCCAAAGGCCCGAAACCACAATGGTTATCCCAGTCAAAAGGTCCAAAGATTGAAAACCACAATGGTTATCCTTCGTCGACCAAAGAATGAGACAGTCACAATCCTCGTGAAGCAATCAAGACAAGCAATGTCACGCGACTTGTTCAAAATACAAAAAGAAAAAGAAAAGAAAAAGCCCGCTAAGTCGAAACTTGAAAACAAGCGACTTAGGCAAAAGTTAGGGCATCCCGCTGGACTTCACAATTTAAGATTCACAAGAATCAGTCCAGGCAAAAGTTAGGGATAAAGCAAAATAACACAAAAGCGAAAGACGGAAAGGATTACACAAGAAAGATCCTCAAATGAGAACAAAGTCGTGTGGCACAGACACGAAAGATAGAGGAGTGACTGACTCTCAACAATAACCTGATTGGTGCTTGAACTGATAGCAGCAATGGTTCCTCAATCAACACGAAACCCTTATGAAAGGTGAATGCTTGTGAAAACTAGCTGAATGTAGGAATGGAGAACATCAAGAAGAGTGGGTGGGCACAAATAAATTTCGAGCCTATATCCTTTGTTTCTATAATCGTGAACCAGGCCACGATACAACCCTTACAAGTCCTAACTGAAACAGGGTTAATTTGAGAGCGTACTACCACGAGACCGCGTTCCTGACTCCTATGAGTTGTGCTAAAAGACATTTGTCGGTATTGCATGTACATACTTTCATTCAAAATAATGTCATAGCTTAACCAGTGATTCACTCACAAAGGTTTGCGATCCCTTTTCAAAACTTCAAGTTTGACATGTGTGTTGCATTAGAATTTTCATTCTAAGAATAAACATTTTTTTTGCTTGCATACATTTGTTTGGCATCATAAATGGTTCATATGCGGAAATTCAATCCAGAAGCTTAAGCTTGCCAAGTTGAGAAGTCTAAAACTTCTGAAAGACTGTCACGTCAAGGTGCACTTTTATGAGAAAAGCTCCATTGAGTAAGGACTTTCCCAACTAGTCATGGTAAGAGCTAGCCGATCCGGGGCAGTTACGTCGAGCAATCTCTTCAAATTTCAGTCAAACTGGGGCAATTACCTCGAGATTCAAATCTCTCCAGGAGAGAAGATTAGTCAGTCAGGTGCAAAGCTATTCAAATACTTGTATTGGGGCAGGTCACCCCAATAGTACGAGAGTTCATTCTTTCCCGAAGACAGACGATCGAAAGCATTTACCCGGAGTTTAGAATACCGTGGTCACTTGTCAAGCCAACTATCTCGTTCAGCACTTCTGGCAGATACCAACTCATCTGCATTGGCAATGGTTACCTCCCCAGCAAGGTTGTTACGCTGATTCATGCAGTCGTTACGATACCTAAGAGTTTAAAGACACCAAGTCTTTTGTAAAATCCTCTTGAAGTAAAGTCCATACAAAAGCAGCTGATCCTCAACATGAGACAACTTGAAATCTTTCCTCCTCGTGTCTCAGTTTTGGTTATCCCCAACAGACGAATGGGAGTTATCCCTAGTGAGTCACCAAGCTTTTCCTTCGGCTGGTTTCCTTGATCCCGGTTCCTCAACAGATCTAAGGCAATTCCTATTCCCCTAGCAGACTTCAGACAAATCATTCTCTTCCCCAGCAGATCCATAAGAGTGGATAATCCCCAATGGTCGAGGTATCCCCGGGGATGGCCCTCAAATCTAAAGGTCCAATTTATTTTTGGCAAAGGTAATAATTCGGGACAGATGAATTATTCACGCTCTTCTCCAACAGGGATGTTATCCCCACAGGGCTTCTTGATATCGAATTCGCAATCATTGTGTTTCCCCACAGAGTTAGCAGAGATTTATTACTTCCGCGTCAGGAATTCCTTTACATTCGCACCAGTTCATTAACAATACTCAAGACATAACATCCCCAGTGTCATGGGGCAACATGCCATGCAATTCAACATATGCAAAGTCCAGCCACAGACTGGCCAAAGTCCATCTTCGGGTGGCAAGTTTCAAAAGTCCCCCACAGTGTGCAAAAGTCTCCCACAGCGAGCAAAAGTCCAACCGCAGATTGGCAAAAGTCCATCCTCTGGGTGGCAAATTTCCAAAGTCCACCCGCAGCATGGCAACTTATCCCAAGTCCACCCGCAGAGTGGCAAATTCTTGAAGTCCAGCCGCAGACTGGCCAAAGTCCATCCTCCGAGTGGCGAATTCTCAAAGTCTCTCGTAGTGAGCAGAAGTCTCCCGTAGTGAGCAGAAGTCTCCCGTAGTGAGCAGCAGCCCCCATAATGTGGCAAGAAATCAAAGTCTCCCGTAGTGAGCAAAAGTCTCCCGTAGTGAGCAAAAGTCTCCCGTAGTGAGCAGAAGTCTCCCGTAGTGAGCAACAACCCCCGTAGTGTGGCAAGAAATCGAAAGTCACCCGCAGTGTGGCAAAAGTCTCCCACAGCGAGCAAAAGTCCAACCGCAGATTGGCAAAAGTCCATCCTCTGGGTGGAAAATTTCCAAAGTCCACCCGCAGCGTGGCAACTTATCCCAAGTCCACCTGCAGCGTGGCAAATTCTTGAAGTCCAGCCGCAGACTGGCCAAAGTCCATCCTCCGGGTGGCGAATTCTCAAAGTCTCCCGTAGTAAGAAGAAGTCTCCCGTAGTGAGCAGAAGTCTCCCGTAGTGAGCAGCAGCCCCCGTAGTGTGGCAAGAAATCAAAGTCTCCCGTAGTGAGCAAAAGTCTCCCGTAGTGAGCAGAAGTCTCCCGTAGTGAGCAACAACCCCCATAGTGTGGCAAGAAATCGAAAGTCACCCGCAGTGTGGCAAATTCTTAGAGTCCACCCGCAGTGTGGCAAATCATCTAGAAGTCCACCCGCAGCGTGGCAGATCGTATCATGAAGTCCAACCGTAGATTGGCAAAAGTCCATCCTCAGGGTGGCAAAATATCTTAAAATTCGGTCGCAGATTGTTGAAAGTCCACCCGCAGCGTGGCCAGTCGTTATTCATCCGATAATACACCAGTAAGGCATTGTTGCAGCCTATCAAAGTCTACCCGCAGCGTGGCAAGTCAGTAGCCGTCTGGCATCATTCAAAAGGCATCCCCCGTTTATGATTCTTACCATCATAATTATATCCAAGCAGAGTTCATTCGGTTGAGTTTATTTCCCTGTTCTTCTGCCACAGAGTGCAAATTTTCTGGTTATTTCTAAGTATCAAATCCCTGCATACTTCAAATGTCTAAAAGCAACTGCTATCATCCATTCAAGTCTATAGTGATTGAATAGGGGCAGCTGTAACACCCCAAAATTTGCCCTCTTAGTTTATAACCATCTGGGTGGTTCCTTGTTCCATATTCATCTACGTTTCTCACTAGGTCATAATTTCGCATTCATCATTTGCATGGAGCTTCTGAGGCAGGGGATCAAAGGGCCTCCATGTGATTTGAATTCTCATACTAAGAGGTGATTTATCTGGCTATTATTCACAAGATTTGAACAAAGGCTGAACTCACATCATCATGAAACATCTCAGTTGTTGGGGACTAATCAGGTTTATGACTGAGTTCTACTATGAACTGTAGTGTTGTCGATTCTCAATGTCTCCTGGCATATTTTTGCCATTCAAATCATGAGTTGAGGGTTTATTTTCCTAATCATGTGGCATTGAAGAGAATTTCCTTACGAAGTCCATTCATTTGGGAATCTTATTATTCTAGGATTTTCATCGTTACTTGAGACACATGTTATTGAAGATTATGGTATGTACATGATCAATTAAGGTTCATATCAAAGATTGTGGGATGTCCAGTCGAGATATTTTGGGGATAGAGGTGCAGGTATGAATCAGGGTACAAAAGGTGAGGTTGTGAAGTATTCGTGTACGTTGATTTGGATTCATTTGTGAAATATTCATCCAAGATTACTTAATACCATGAGTTCGGAACACAAGTTAAAAGTCCAAATATCTTACGAGATGTGTAGGATGTAGTCATCTGCTTTCCCCGATTCATACGTGATACCCAAGTCCATATCTTATCCAATTTATGTCTAATTTTTTAGCCCACTTCTTTTCCAAACCATAAACCTTGTTGATTATCCATATTATCTACTTCAACATCATTTTACTCATTTAAATTCAATGCAAGATTTTCAAAGCTCGTTTTTAATTCCATACTTCTAAGCCCAATAACTCATTGCCAAAGACCAAGTCAAATACTCATCTTATTATGCCTAGCCCGTCCAAATAACAGGTCCCATTAAATCCATTTTGAAGCCTATCCAAATGCATTGCTATTCTACCATTAATTTATGTTATTGTCTCAAAGGGCTTACATCTTAAAATATATATATATATATATATATATATATATATATATATATATATATATATATATATATATATATGTATATATATATGTATATATATATATTAAAATAAATAGGGAAATTTGTGCATGCTAATTACTGAAAAAATAAGAGTTCGAAAAAAATATATATATAATATATTGTTTTTCTAACAAAAGTTTATTTTACAAAAATTTAACAAAAAACTGATAACTAAAACAAAATGAGTGACCCAAAAAAAACTGATATGATATATTGATAAAAACAGAAGGATCTCTATATAAAGAAAAATCAGAAAAAACTCATAACTAAATTTATAACAAACTTCTAACTGATACATAATCGATCCTAACTGATTAACTAACTGATTTTTTTTCTATTAAAGTAAAAACCAAAAAAAAAATCACTTCAAAAAAGATTTTTTTTCGGCAGCTTCTTGAGTCTCTGGTTTTTTTCACCATTTTTCATCACCTTCTTCATTCTTCTTCACTCATCTTCTTCCTCCATTTTTTTCTCTTCAAACTCCTCATTTTTCTTCCACTTTTCCAAAAGTCTGCAACAAATCTTCATTCTTCAAACTGCATCATGATCAACTCTTCATCACCATCTTCATCCATGTTAGTATGAATCTCTCAACTCTGCATTCAAACCTTCATCAACACTCCTGCAATGAGGTCGAGATAATCAACAACTCAGAATTGCAGGGCATAAACAAGAATTACAGGAATAGGATTTCTGAACAAATTCGACAACCATTTCAGAAAGAAAATAGGAAACCGCAGAATAAAGAAGAATCAGAAAACGAAATCGAGGACAACAACGGAATAACACATATACCTGACATCGGGAAGTCCGATTCATCTTCAAAGCACCATTGAAGCGACTCCAATAGATATTCAATTCTTTCTTCCCAATCCGCGTCGGAATTCGGTATCGCCAGAGAGTTGTAACAACTCGAAGTCAGTCGCTTTCAATCATTATTATCTTCGCGGTGCATCCTTAATCCGTTTCCAATTTCACTCTTCAATCTTCAACCACATCCTTCATCAATTTCATCACCAACTTCAACTATCATCATCAATCCGCGGAAACCGAAACCTGCATCACGAAAAAGCACAACATCAGGTTCAATTATCAACTCAGCAAAACAAAAAAAACGCAGTTTGAGAGTCACAAAAGCATTGTGAAATTGATCGACAAAAACGCAGCCAAGATCGATAACAGGACACATAAGCACGGTTTTCTTCAACATTTCATCAAGCCTTATCCTCCATGGCCTTCACTGCAAGATCATCATTCAACAATGACAAACTCAAAATCGCATAAGCAGAGCAATAGATGAAACTAAAGGAAGAAATTTCGTGACAAAACCTCTTAGAATCTTCATCTTCGCCAATAGTCAAACCCTCTCAGAATCGGTGCATCCATCATCCATCTTCAACCTCACAGCAACAAACCATCTTCATCATCAATTTGTTAGTACCTGCAGAATACGAAAAAAAAACATCAACGTATCAACAATATGAATCATCAACAACAGGACACCGCATCAAAAACACACAAAGAAGAAGAATTGAATAGGTGAATTTTATACCGAGACGAAGGTGTTTGCATCCATTAACAAGCTTGAGCTAGATCCGCGGTCTCTCTCACTTTGTCGCTGTAACACCCTAATTTTTGCCCTAATATTTCTTCTCATATCATCTGCATTTTGCATATAAATAAGAGCGCACTGGCTTTCGAGTTTCTCCTCAGATAGGGTCTATGCTTCGCAGGGGATCACCATTATTTTTACTGCTTTATATATTTGTTTATATTTACTGACTTCTAACCAAAATACCAAAAATATGTTGCAGTGTTCTTCTTCTTCTCTGTGTTGCAGGATTTCAAAGACAGGGCAATAATTTCATTCAGATACGTTTGTTCAGTTACAATTCGATTTCAAGTGGATGTTTGACCTAATATTGGTCAAACTATCAAAGGATTGTGTTGACTGCCAGTTGTGTGCAAGGGTTCATTTCTCGGACAATGCGTTTTCAAAGTAAAAGTTGGGTTGTGTGACAGTGTTTTGTGTGAAGTTTGGCTTGAATCTTCAGTGTTTATCAGTTCTTCGTTTCATCAGTTCATCAGCGATTCATCTGAGGATTTATTTTCCTCAATTTGGTTTTAAATCATCAGGGCATGTAATCATACAGCTTTCAGATGACAGTTGGTTTACTTTGTGAAATATTCAGTGGGGTTGTGTTGGCTGTGTTCATTTTTCATCAGTGGCCTGTGAAGGAAATCAGAAGTTGGTTGTGGGCCTTAAAATATCATCATCCTTTTTTTGATTAAACCATTTCTTTTTGTTTTAAATTTTTCTATTATCCATTTATATTCATTTCTTAGTTCTTACCGATTATTCATTTTTCCATTTCCATGTTGAATTCACTTTTTTCAAAATTTCTATCTTTCTTTTCGATTTTTTATTCATGTCACAAAAATATTCATTATTTCCTTTTTTTTTCTCAATTCCCCAATTTTCCTATTTTATATGCATTCTCATATTTTTTTATTTTTTTTATCCCTTTCAAATTTGATTTTTCTAATCAATGAATATACATGTTTTTTTTTGTATAAATTTCAAAAGCCCATTCATTTTGGTCCATTACACAAAATTCTAAAAAATAAATAAATAAATAATATGGTGATGATATTATAGGCTGAAGTTCTTCAACTACACATTCCCAAACAATTCCTGGCCCACACTAACAGCCAGCCGCAGCTTTGCAAAATTCCAGCAGCACATCACGCCTGGCCCACCAAACACTCCTGCCTCACATCACCAACAGTTTTTTTGCCAAGCCATACGCAGCCAAAGTACAAACCAACAACTTGCCCACATAGCCAATCATTCCCAGCTGCAGGCAAAGACATTCACTTCAAGCCAAAACAAAAACAACAAGCTCACCACACAGTCCAATACCAGCTCCCAGCTTCCCATCTCGCAAACCCGCATAAGCCGGCCCAAATCACTAAAGCAACAACTTGCCAAGCCACATCGCGCACCTACCTCACAAGCCTTCACAGCAAAAAACAACAACATGCCTTCTCCCGCATACGCCAACAAGCCAGCTATCTCTCATTCAATCATCCGTACAACCCTTGCCAAGCCAAAGTAGCAGCCTCACGCAGGCCCAGCTTGCCAAGTCTCAGCCGCAACAAATTCAATAAGCCGAAGCCAACAGCGAAACAAGCCAAAGCCGCACGAGATTTTCGCATTGAACGCACGAGCTTCACTTCACCGCATCACGCTTACAGCACACCTGAAATTCACAAACACAAAACGCAAGCCAATTCAGATTGAAACGCAAACAAAGTGAAATAAAACGCAGCTAGCAAAACTCAAACGGAAATGAACACGAGAATATGGTGAAAGCCTCAAAACGCAATCCCTTCAAATCAAAACGGCAATCATCTTCAATCACTCTTCTCCTATTTAAACAGCCCCTCACCTCTTCCACAAACAAGCTTCAGAAAGCCAAAAAATCCCTGCTCAATTCAATCCCAAATTCAAATCCCTAATTCTTTAATTCTTCCCATCTTCAATCTTTAAAATCCTTCATCAATTTTTTCATGGAAATGGAAAACAGAAACCATTGAGAGTGAGAGAAGGAGAATCTGATTTGAATCCGAAGAAGGAGAAAAAGAAATCGAAGGTGAAAGAGGGAAATAAATCGCGGCGTGAGAGAGGAAGTGAGAGGTGTTTTCGGTTTTGTTGATTTTTGAGGTGAGGATTGGAATTTCGACCTTGTGATCTCCGCTGCAATTGTTTTGTGCTCTGTTTTGCTTGTTCTTGCGAAGAAGAAGAAGAACATTTCCATTTGTTCTTTCTGATTCTTTTTCTTTTGTTTTTTTGTAATTAATTTACTTTTATGTAAAATGGAGCTTGGGCTTGGATCTGTGTAGATCCATTTCTTTTCTCACCCGCGGGTTGCTCCATCCCCCCTCCTTTTTCTTTTAGTTCTTTTCTTTTATTAACTTTGTCTTTTTATGGATTATATTTATTAAACTTTGATTTCTTTAAAAAAATTTGATTCCAAATATTTTGATGCAAAAAAGTTCTAGGACATGTTTTTTTTAAGAAAAAAACTTTGGAAATTTTTTTTAGAATCATTTTTAGAAAAAGAATTTGTAAGGAAAAAGTTTAGAAAATGATTAAAAATTATTCCAATATTTTTTTTTATGGATCTATTTTTAGATCCATTTATTTCTTCATCTTTTTATTCTTTGGTCGATGATAATCTCCGATTCGGGATTGTTGATTTCCGATTAGTTTAATCTTCATTATTTCAAATCTATGGATGAATGATCATTTGGATCATTCTCCATACTTTGAGATCGTGATAGGTTACTTTTCGATGAAATTCAACAAAATTCTCGATTAAGATTAGACCTTCCTTTTTCTTTTAGTGTGGCATGCTTTCGGAGAGCGATCCATTATATCGTTTCTCTAACATGTATTAACACGAATATTTTCCACTGAAATGGTGAGCATGGGGATGCGTTTAGAAGAAGGTGTCCGCGAGGGACGGTTGAGTCAAGAGAACAGTAATGGTTCAAGCGCTAGAAGGTTCAACTTTGGGAAAAAGAAAGAAAATGAGACTAATGCAGTATCCCGTGAAAGTTATAGAAGGCCTCACAGTCGTGGGAATCACCATTCGCAGCATGTGGCTTCTGTAACACCGATGATTAACGTGGCTCCAACGGTGCCAGCAGTTCCAAAGTTCCAACCTCGTTATCAACAACGTTCTGTGCAACAAGGTAGTAATCAACAAGCTCGGGCTAAGCCCAGTTTTGATCCTATTCTGATGCCGTATGCAGACCTGCTTCCATCTTTGATTGCAAAGAATCTTGTGCAAACTCGTCCTCCACCTCCAGTTCTAGAGACTATTCCATGGTGGTATAAGCCAGAGGCTCGTTGTGCTTTTCATCAAGGTGCCCCGGGGCATGATGTTGAGAACTGTTATCCACTGAAGTTTGAAGTACAAAAATTGATGAGGAACAATGTTCTGTATTTTAATGATGTTAATCCAAATGTGCAGAAGAATCCGTTGCCGAAGCATGGTAATGCGTCTGTGAATATGGTGGATGGTTGTCCTGGTTTGTTCAAGATCTATGAGGTTCGTCATATCCGAAGATCTTTGGTTGAGATGCATGCTTTCTTGAGTGAATATCACGATATTGATCACGACTATGCTGGATGTTGTATTTTCTCGGTGAATCCTCGTGGTTGCGTGATTGTTAAAAGAGATATCCAAAAGATGATGGATGATAAGCTGATCGAAGTAACAGCAAAGAGAGATGAATAAGAGAATGAAGTGAATGTCATTATGCCTCAGTTAAATCTTCCTGAGAGGACTGTTCCTGAGAGGGTGGTTATTTCGTTCGATAGTCGCAAGACTGCTGTTACTCCATTGGTGATTAATGTGCCTGGTCCAGTGCCATATGAGTCTGATAAAGCGGTTCCATACCGGTATAGTGCTACGATGATAGAGAATGGTAGGGAAATTCCTCTTCCTACTCCAAAGTCTGTGGTTAGCATTGCTGATGTGACGAAAGTTACCCGAAGTGGTAGAGTGTATGCTTCAGACCCTCCGAAGAGAGTTGAAGATACAAGTGCGAGCAAGCAGATTATGGATGCTGTTGTCCAATCGGGTCAATCTGGTAATAGTGATGATGAGGTGCTAAAATTGATAAAGAAGAGTGAATATAATATTACTGAGCAGTTGTTGCAGACTCCATCGAAGATATCAGTTTTGTCTCTTTTGATGAGTTCTGAGGCTCATAGGCAGTCATTGCAGAAGATTCTTGATCAAGCTTATGTTGACCATGATGTGACTGTGGATCAATTTGATAGTATTGTAGCGAATATCACATCTTGCAACAATTTAAGCTTCTGTGATGACGATCTGCCTGAAGAAGGAAGAAATCATAACTTGGCGTTGCATATCTCGGTGAATTGTCAAGAAGATGCCATGTCCAAGGTGCTAGTTGATACCGGATCGTCTCTGAATGTTATGCCAAAATCGACTTTGTCAAAGCTTGCGTTTCAAAGTGCTCCCATGAGGCACAGTGGGATTATAGTGAAAGCGTTTGATGGGTCAAAGAAGACAGTGATTGGAGAGGTGGATCTTCCTATTCTTATTGGACCGTTTATATTCAAGATTACTATTCAAGTAATGGATATACGTCCCGCATACAGTTGTTTCCTCGGAAGACCATGGATCCATGAAGCTGGAGCTGTAACATCCATTCTTCATCAGAAGTTGAAGTTTGTAAGAGAAGGTAAATTGGTGACCATTGAAGGTGAAAGGGCGATGCTGGTGAGTAATTTGTCTTCTTTTTCTTATATTGATGCCGAGGAAGAAGTGGGAACGTCGTTTCAAGCTCTTTCTGTGGTGGATAATGTTGCTAAGAAGAATGCCATGCCCATGTCCTCTTTCAAGGATGCTCTGCGAGTGATTGAAGTTGGTCAGTCTGATGGTTGGGGAAGAATTATTGATGCTGTCGACAACAAGGAAGGTTTTGGTATCGGCTTTGCACCTGGTGCAGTTATCAAAGATCCAAAGACTATTCAAGAAGGCTTCCGAAGCGCTGGATTTATCAACGACCATTCCGTTGCTGCCATCATAGAGGATGATGAAGATGAAGAAATGCCTGACTTCGTTACGCATGGAAAGATTTGCCAGAACTGGATTGCTGTTGATGTTCCTTTTATCGTTCATTCTTCAAAGTAATTTGTTTTTATTTTCTTTCAAAAATCCGTTCACTCTGCCCAAGGTGAAAGTGATGCTTGTCGGGCTTTGTTTCAAATTTTATCATCATCAATAAAATGTTATTTTGTTATTTCCATATGTGTTTTTCATTTTTGCTTTATTCAGAAAAATGGTAACATAAAAAAAACCAAAAATATAATAATTTTTTATCTGCATATTGTTTGCACTTTTGTTCATATTCTAAAATAAAAATAAAATCATTGTGCAGATTGATTGATAAACCCATTGAAAACAATGATCATATGCCCTCTCCCAACTTTGAATTCCCTGTGTTTGAAGCTGAGGAAGAGGATGATGAAGAGATTCCAGATGAAATTTCTCGGTTGCTTGAGCACGAGGAGAAGATTATTCAGCCTCATGGAGAGTCTATAGAGATGGTCAACTTGGGTTCTGAAGATGAAAAGAAAGAAGTCAAAGTCGGAGCATTGCTTGGTCCTGATGTTAAGAAGAGGATTGTTGAGCTTCTCAGAGAGTATGTTGATGTATTCGCTTGGTCTTATCAAGACATGCCAGGTCTTGATACTGATATTGTGGAGCATAGATTGCCGCTGAAGCCTGAATGTCCACCTGTAAAGCAGAAGCTGAGAAGAACTCATCCCGACATGGCAGTAAAAATCAAAGAGGAGGTTCAAAAGCAGATTGATGCCGGTTTTCTTGTGACGTCAACTTATCCTGAATGGGTGGCCAATATTGTTCCTGTTCCAAAGAAAGACGGAAAAGTCCGAATGTGCGTTGATTATAGAGATTTGAACAAAGCCAGTCCGAAAGATGATTTTCCATTGCCACACATTGATATGTTGGTAGATAATACGGCTAAGTTTGATGTGTTCTCTTTTATGGACGGATTTTCCGGTTATAATCAAATAAAGATGGCACCCGAGGACATGGAAAAGACCACATTTATTACACCATGGGGAACATTCTGCCACAGAGTGATGCCCTTTGGATTGAAGAATGCTGGTGCGACGTACCAAAAAGCTATAACTACACTTTTCCATGATATGATGCATAAAGAAATCGAAGTATATGTTGATGATATGATCGCTAAGTCGAAGACTGAAGAGGATCATGTTGAACATTTGCTGAAGTTGTTTCAAAGGTTGAGGAAGTATAAGCTTTGTTTGAATCCGAACAAGTGCACATTTGGCGTACGTTCTGGAAAGCTGATAGGTTTCATTGTCAGCCAAAGAGGTATTGAAGTTGATCCTAATAAAGTGAAAGCTATTCAGGAAATGCCTGCTCCAAGAACCGAAAAGCAAGTAAGAGGATTCTTGGACCGCTTGAATTATATTTCGAGGTTTATCTCTCACATGACTGCCACATGTGCTCCGATTTTCAAGCTGCTTCGAAAAGATAAAGGTTGTGTCTGGACTGATGATTGCCAAAAGGCATTTGAAAGTATTAAAGAATATCTACTTGAACCTCCTATCTTGTCTCCTCCGGTGGAAGGTAGACCGATGATCATGTACTTGACTGTGTTGGAAGATTCCATGGGTTGTGTGCTTGGTCAGCAAGATGAATCTGGAAGAAAAGAACATGCAATTTACTACTTGAGTAAGAAATTCACTGATTGTGAGTCTCGGTATTCCATGCTTGAAAAAACTTGTTGTGCCTTAGCTTGGGCTGCAAAGCGTCTTCGCCAGTATATGCTGAATCATACAACTTGGTTGATCTCTAAAATGGATCCAATCAAGTATATCTTTGAAAAGCCTGCTTTAACTGGGAGGATTGCTCGTTGGCAAATGTTATTATCAGAATATGATATCGAGTACCGAACTCAAAAAGCTATAAAAAGTAGTATCTTGGCTGACTATTTGGCACATCAACCGATTGATGATTACCGACCAATCAAGTTTGATTTTCCAGATGAAGATGTGATGTTTTTGAAAGTGAAAGATTGTGATGAACCTTTGATTGAGGAAGGGCCGGAGCCTGGATCTCGATGGGGTTTAGTTTTTGATGGTGCTGTGAATGCACGTGGAAGAGGAATTGGGGCAATGATCATTACTCCCCATGGTTCACATATTCCTTTTGCCGCGAGATTGACGTTTCCTTGTACCAATAATGAAGCTGAGTATGAAGCCTGCATTATGGGTCTTGAAGAAGCCATTGATTTGAGGATTAAACATCTCGATGTGTATGGAGATTCTGCCTTGGTAATTAATCAGATCCAGGGTACGTAGGTAACTCATCAACCCCACTTGATCCCTTATAGAGATTATGCCAGGAAGATATCAACTTTCTTCACCAAAGTTGAGTTTCATTATGTTCCTCGTGATGAGAATCAGATGGCGGATGCTTTAGCAACTATAGCTTCTATGATAAAGGTGCACCAGTGGAATGATGTTCCCATGATCAGTGTGATGCGACTTGAAAGACCAGCTCATGTGTTTGCAGTTGAAGAGGTCCATGATGACAAGCCTTGGTACCATGATATTAAATGTTTTCTCTAGAGTCGAGAATACCCGCTTGGGGAATCTGATAAAGATAAGAGGACTTTGAGGAGATTGGCAGGCAATTTCTTCTTGAACGGAAATGTGCTTTATAAAAGAAATTTTGACATGGTCTTGCTCAGATGCGTGGATAGACACGAAGCAAACACGTTGATGAAAGAAATTCATGAAGGATCTTTTGGCACTCATGCTAATGGGCATGTAATGGCTAAAAAGATGTTGAGAGCAGGTTACTATTGGCTGACAATGGAATCTGATTGTTGCAAATATGTGAAAAAGTGCCATAAATGTCAAGTGTATGCTGATAAGATTCATGTGCCACCAGCTTATCTCAATGTGATTTCTTCCCATGGCCTTTCTTTATGTGGGGAATTGATATGATCGGCATGATTGAACCCAAGGCTTTGAATGGACATCATTTTATTCTTGTGGCGATTGACTACTTCACCAAATGGGTGGAAGCGGCATCATATGTTAATGTGACCAAGCAAGTTGTGGTTCGGTTTATCAAGAACAATATTATCTGCAAATATGGTGTTCCGAATAAAATCATTACTGATAATGGTTCGAATTTGAATAATAAGATGATGAAAGAGCTTTGTGAAGATTTCAAGATTCAACACCATAATTCTTCTCGTTATAGACCGAAGATGAATGGGGTTGTTGAAGCTACGAACAAGAACATTAAGAAGATCATTCAGAAGATGGTTGTGACGTACAAGGACTGGCATGAGATGCTCCCTTTTTCTTTGCATGGGTATCGTACATCTGTCCGCACTTCAACAGGGGCAACCCCTTTCTCACTTGTTTATGGTACAGAAGCAGTGCTCCCCGTCGAAGTTGAGATCCCATCAATGAGAGTTCTGATGGAAGCCAAGTTGACTGAGGCTGAATGGTGTCAAAGTAGATTTGATCAGTTGAATTTGATTGAAGAAAAGAGAATAACAGCTTTGTGTCATGGTCGGTTGTACCAACAAAGAATGAAGAAAGCTTTTGATAAGAAGGTCAAACCTCGTGTATTCAGAGAAAGCGACCTCGTGCTCAAAAAGATTCAGTCTTTCCTTAAAGATTCTCGGGGCAAGTGGACTCCGAACTATGATGGCCCATATGTTGTTAAGAAAGCCTTCTCTGGCGGTTCATTAATTCTTGCAACTATGGATGGTGAGGAGATCACTCGCCCTGTGAATGCGGATGCAGTCAAGAAATACTTCGCCTAAAAAAATAAAAGAACAGCTCGCTAAGTTGCAAACCCGAAAGGGCGGCTTAGGCAAAAAATGAGCGTCTCGGTGGATTGAAAACCTGAAAGGGAGGTCCAGGCAAAAATTAGAGACAAAAACAGAAATAATTATCCTGGTAGATTGAAAACCCGAAAGGGCAATCTAGGCAAAAGTTAGGGATCATGGCAAGTAACTGCGTCGACAGACTGAATCACTTGTAGCAACCGAGGATTTCAGATTCTATTCCTCAGAAGAATTATTCATCAAAGATTCTTATTCACTCATCCTTGACTGAAGTTTCAGACACAGTGGAGTTCAAAGTTGATAGGGAGAATAGTGATCATTGTATCTCAATGTAACCCTTTTCCATATATTTACCATTTTTCAAACTTGTAATGATCCATGGAGTCATGCCATTTGCGGACTACCATTCTATCAATGAATTTGAGATTTTATCCAATTGTTTGCAATTCTTTATATTGTTTCTGTTTACAAAATTGCAATTTATTGTTGATAATGTTTTTTTTGAAACAAATCTAATAAATTTAATTTTTGAAGATTTTAATAACATTTTTCTTTTGATATAGGAACAAAGAAAGGATATCGATAGCGATTCCGAGAATGGTAAAGTCTGGATGTGTGTAACTTGTCTCTCCCAAAGCAGGGTTTGATTCGGTTGTGTCCATGCGAAGTTCCTGGATAGTCTTGACAGGTGGATGTTAATGATGTTTTGTTCCCCCAACCATAAGCATGAACGGAGATTGTATGTATTCCCCAGAAGAGTTGTTGGAAGGGATGTTCAGAATCCCTAGCTGAATTTTTGATCTCTTCCTCAGCAAGTTATCTTTAAATCGAGAAGTATTGGGAATCCCCAGTTGAGCTCTTGTTCCTCAGCTTGATTTGTTTGCATCTTTGAATATAGAAGTATTGATATAGCAGTCAGTTTAGAGGTTTTCTTTTACCCTATGTTGGGTATAGATTTAAAATCCCTCGTATTTGTGCTTTGGTTATGATGTTAACTTCTGATATCCCCATATTGAATCCCCAGTAGGTTTGCATGTGTTGATTTCCAGCAAGTTCCTATATGATTTTTAACAGGTCTTGCACTCTATCCCCAAGTGAAGCAGGAGTGGTATGACAGTTACTCCTCGTGAAGTTTGATTTTTTATCAGGAATATTTCCATCCTCAGCAGATTATTACCTGTCCTCAGCAGGATGATGTTCCTAGCAGACGTTGTCTCTTCATGATTTGAGCCTTGTAATAGGATTGTATTCCTTTGATGGCTTATGATATTCCCCTGCAGATTTCAAGGTTGAATCTCCAGTTGTATCCCTGCATTGTTGCCTTGGGATTAGCCGAGTATCCGGTTGTTGTGGTGTTTATGTCACCTGTTTCTTATCTTTATATCTGTTTTGTCAGCATATTCATAAGCATATTCATACGCATAAGCATAGCATCGTTTGCTTGCATTCTTGCGTTTATCATTGTTATCTGCTCTTTGGTGTGGACTTTCCCCATAGAGTGCGTGTGTCGTCTTCCTCTCAAGTTTAGAGTGTCGACCATTAAGCAGAAAGTGTTAATCCTTTCTAATTCCCCACTGAGTTTGTTTCTCGTGGATGATTTTGATTTAGCTTCCTCCCCAGTTTATTATCTGGATGGAATTTTCCCCAGTTGAGATATTTCCTCCTCGGGATGAGTCTTGTTTGACCGTTTCTTTCCAATTTGTTCTTGGATTGAACTTTGGTCCCCTTTTGTGGATATTATTGCCTTGGAATTAAGCTATCATTGTTTGATAGTGGGCGGTATTTTCTCCAGCTTGAGTATATTACTTTGGAACTAAGCTATCAGTAATCGATAGTGGGTAATATTACCAGATTTGATCAAGTTCTTTTACTTGTGCTCCTACCCAGTAAATTCGGTAGTCGAGATTTTATCCTCTTACCCAGTAAAAAGGTAATAAAGTCTGTTTTCCTTTTGCTTAAGTTCCTACCCAGTAAATCAGGTAGTCGAGAATTATTCTACCCAGTAAATCTGGTAGTCAAGTTATTTTCCTCTTACCTAGTAAAAAGGTGATAGAGTCAGATGTTTTCATCTTACCCAGTAAAAAAGGTAACTTGATTGAGTTTCCTACCCAGTAAATTAGGTAGACGATCATGCTTCTATCCAGTAAATCGATAGTCGAGTTCTTTTTTTTACCCAGTAAAAAGGTAATTGAGGTTATTCCTCTGTATTTCACTCCTATCCAGTAAATCGATAGTCGAGTTCTTTGTTTGCTCTACCCAGTAAATCAGGTAGTCGAGAATTTTTTTTCTTACCCAGTAAAAAGGTAATTGAGGATATCCCTCCGTATTTTGATCCTACCCAGTAAATCGATAGTCGAGTCTGTTACATTTCCTACCCAGTAAACAGGTAGTTGATGTTTTCTTTTCCAACTCAGTATTTCTCCATTCTTGGATTCAAATATTTTGTTTGGCTGATATTCCTGGCAGGGGGTTCTTTTTCATGGTTGAATCTGTTCCTTGATTATTCATATCTTTTCCCAAGTGGAGTCTGTTATCCAGTGATTTATTTTCCTGGTAACTCTTTGGTTGTCTGTGGTTGTTTCCCCAGCGGGATTTTTTTTCTGTGTCCCCAAGTTTTTGCTTTTCTCTGGTGGTCATATTTTCCCCACAGAGATCTTGGGTTTGCATATCATATTCATATCATATCATTTGTTCTCTTAGGACAAAAATTGGGTATTCTGTATTTAAGTCTCTCCCATCTTGTAGAGACGAAGATGTCAATCTTCATATCTTCGGATTGAAGAAACTTAAATAGGGGCAGCTGTAACACCCTAATTTTTGCCCTAAGATTTCTTCTCATATCATCTGCATTTTGCATACAAACAAGAGCGCACTGGCTTTCGAGTTTCTCCTCAGATAGGGTCTATGCTTCGCAGGGGATCACCATTATTTTTACTGCTTTATATATTTGTTTATATTTACTGACTTCTAACCAAAATACCAAAAATATGTTGCAGTGTTCTTCTTCTTCTCTGTGTTGCAGGATTTCAAAGGCAGGGCAATAATTTCATTCAGATGTGTTTGTTCAGTTACAATTCGATTTCAAGTGGATGTTTGACCTAATATTGGTCAAACTATCAAAGGATTGTGTTGACTGCCAGTTGTGTGCAAGGGTTCATTTCTCGGACAATGCGTTTTCAAAGTACAAGTTGGGTTGTGTGACAGTGTTTTGTGTGAAGTTTGGCTTGAATCTTCAGTGTTTATCAGTTCTTCGTTTCATCAGTTCATCAGCGATTCATCTGAGGATTTATTTTCCTCGGTTTGGTTTTAAATCATCAGGGCATGTAATCAGACAGTTTTCAGATGACAGTTGGTTTACTTTGTGAAATATTCAGTGGGGCTGTGTTGGCTGTGTTCATTTTTCATCAGTGGCCTGTGAAGGAAATCAGAAGTTGGTTGTGGGCCTTAAAATATCATCATCCTTTTTTTGATTAAACCATTTCTTTTTGTTTTAAATTTTTCTATTATCCATTTATATTCATTTCTTAGTTCTTACCGATTATTCATTTTTCCATTTCCATGTTGAATTCACTTTTTCAAAATTTCTATCTTTCTTTTCGATTTTTTATTCATGTCACAAAAATATTTATTATTTCCTTTTTTTTCTCAATTCCCCAATTTTCCTATTTTATATGCATTCTCATATTTTTTTATTTTTTTTATCCCTTTCAAATTTGATTTTTCTAATCAATGAATATACATGTTTTTTTTGGTATAAATTTCAAAAGCCCATTCATTTTGGTCCATTACACAAAATTCTAAAAAAAAATAAAATAAATAATATGGTGATGATATTATAGGCTGAAGTTCTTCAACTACACATTCCCAAACAATTCCTGGCCCACACTAACAGCCAGCCGCAGCTTTGCAAAATTCCAGCAGCACATCACACCTGGCCCACCAAACACTCCTGCCTCACATCACCAACAGTTTTTTTGCCAAGCCATACGCAGCCAAAGTACAAACCAACAACTTGCCCACATAGCCAATCTTTCCCAGCTGCAGGCAAAGACATTCACTTCAAGCCAAAACAAAAACAATAAGCTCACCACACAGTCCAATACCAGCTCCCAGCTTCCCATCTCGCAAACCCGCATAAGCCGGCCCAAATCACTAAAGCAACAACTTGCCAAGCCACATCGCGCGCCTGCCTCACAAGCCTTCACAGCAAAAAACAACAACAGGCCTTCTCCCGCATATGCCAACAAGCCAGCTATCTCTCATTCAGTCATCCGTACAACCCTTGCCAAGCCAAAGTAGCAGCCTCACGCAGACCCAGCTTGCCAAGTCTCAGCCGCAACAAATTCAATAAGCCGAAGCCAACAGTGAAACAAGCCAAAGCCGCACGAGATTTTCGCATTGAACGCACGAGCTTCACTTCACCACATCACGCTTACAGCACACCTGAAATTCACAAACACAAAACGCAAGCCAATTCAGATTGAAACGCAAACAAAGTGAAATAAAACGCATCTAGCAAAACTCAAACGGAAATGAACACGAGAATATGGTGAAAGCCTCAAAACGCAATCCCTTCAAATCAAAACGGCAATCATCTTCAATCACTCTTCTCCTATTTAAACAACCCATCACCTCTTCCACAAACAAGCTTCAGAAAGCCAAAAAATCCCTGCTCAATTCAATCCCAAATTCAAATCCCTAATTCTTTAATTCTTCCCATCTTCAATCTTTAAAATCCTTCATCAATTTTTTCATGGAAATGGAAAACAGAAACCATTGAGAGTGAGAGAAGGAGAATCTGATTTGAATCCGAAGAAGGAGAAAAAGAAATTGAAGGTGAAAGAGGGAAAAGAAATCGCGGCGTGAGAGAGGAAGTGAGAGGTGTTTTCGGTTTTGTTGATTTTTAAGGTGAGGATTGGAATTTCGACCTTGTGATCTCCGCTGCAATTGTTTTGTGCCCTGTTTTGCTTGTTCTTGCGAAGAAGAAGAAGAACATTTCCATTTGTTCTTTCTGATTCTTTTTCTTTTGTTTTTTTGTAATTAATTTACTTTTATGTAAAATGGAGCTTGGGCCTGGATCTGTGTAGATCCATTTCTTTTCTCACCCGCGGGTTGCTCCATCCCCCCCTCCTTTTTCTTTCAGTTGTTTTCTTTTATTAACTTTTTCTTTTTATGGATTATATTTATTAAACTTTGATTTCTTTAAAAAAATTTGATTCCAAATATTTTGATGCAAAAAAGTTCTAGGACATGTTTTTTTTAAGAAAAAAACTTTGGAAATTTTTTTTAGAAACATTTTTAGAAAAAGAATTTTTAAGGAAAAAGTTTAGAAAATTATTAAAAATTATTTCAATATTTTTTTTATGGATCTATTTTTAGATCCATTTATTTCTTCATCTTTTTATTCTTTAGTCGATGATAATCTCTGATTCGGGATTGTTGATTTCCGATTAGTTTAATCTTCATTATTTCAAATCTATGGATGAATGATCATTTGGATCATTCTCCATACTTTGAGATCGTGATAGGTTGCTTTTCGATGAAATTCAACAAAAATCTCGATTAAGATTAGACCTTCCTTTTTCTTTTAGTGTGACATGCTTTCGGAGAGCGATCCATTATATCGTTTCTCTAACATGTATTAACACGAATATTTTCCACTTTAATTAGTGGTGGCCGGCCTCATTTGTAGGGTAATTACTCTGTAAATTACTCGGCGATTGCTTAACATAGACCTATAGTTGTCCCGATTCGGATTAAAGATCCACTTGGACCCGGTTGCCTCGATTTTATTATTCCTTGTTGTGGTTGTGCTTGATTAAGTTCATCATACCACTTTATATTGTAAATATTATAATAATGTGAATATAATTGTTTAAATTTAATCTCTCGCACCTTATCCTTTTATTTTAATCTCTTGCTCCCTTATCTCTTTATTATGCTTTACCATATAATATCATATATCATTTGTTTATATTCATATTGTGCTTGTTTATATTCATATTGTGCTTGTTTTTATTTTGTCCATTTGGATATCAAAACACTTAATAAAGGATTGAACACTTAAAAGACTTGTGACTTCTAATTTTGGACTAATGGTTACTATCCCAAGCTTTTGGAGAATGGACTTAGACTTTAAGAACTTCCCCCTTGCTCAAGTTGGAATGGATTAGAAACCTCGGCCTCAAGATTACTTCATTAGCCTTTGAAGAGGAAATTCCGATCTTTGAAGAATTGTGCATACTTTGGTTTGGTAAACTCTTTCCTTAACTTTTAATTCAAGCATTAGGATTAGTCCCTTCATCTCCTCCCCATTCTTTAATTTTCAAAACTTCTCCCTATTTCAAAAACCTTCTTGTTTTCTAACTTCAGACACTTTCATAAAAAAAACTTGACTTAGGTCAAGCGATTTTTAATCTTTTCACTTTATTTTCTTAATCAATGTTAATTCATGTAAATATATCAAAAAAACCATTTTCTTACATACTTTAAAAAATGCAAACCCACTCAATTGTTTTTGTGCTTTGTGCACCTTTTCTTTTCACATGTTTAGATATGATTCATCTTTTCTAGCGGAATTATTCGCTAAAGGATGATGACTTATCTCTACATTCTAAAATCAATTCAACCCATTTGTTTCTTTTCAAATTTTGTACCACGAACTACGAGGTTTTGATCTCGCATTGCACTTTGTGAGTACGTAGGCATAAGGCGTTAAAACCTTATCAAACACAAAATCATTAAAAAATATTCTTCTTCTCATCTCTTCAATCATTTTCAAGAAAACCAATTTCAGACCAAAAAAGCAATAAGTATTTCAAAGGGCTCCCGTGGAGTACCACGGACGAGTCGGGTGCCTAAAACCTTCCCGGTTCGTAACCAATCCCCTTACCCAATCTTTGCTTGTTTCTTTTAGCTTTTGCTTTTAGACTCCTAGGTTTTTATTCGTTCTTTTACCTTTTTTCCTTTCGGATATAAAGAAAAGCGCGGTGGCGACTCTGTGTTCATCGAGTTAAGTTAATCAATAGCTTACACTCACGATTTTACCGCTACAGTCGGAGCGACTTCAAGGGAGACAAAGTGTTGAGACGATGGGGGTTTTTTGCCGGAGAATAAGATGAAAACGGAGATGAGGATGAGAGTTCGTCATCGGCGATGAAGACTTCACGGCGAGGACGGAAACAGAGAGCGTTGAGGGGTATCATGGCGATAACAAGGTGGTGCAATGATGGAGATATACGGACGACGATGCTTCGTGGTTCAGCGGCAAAGAGTGAGACGACAATGATGGAAACGGCGGCGGGTTAGGGTTTTGGTTAGGGAAGAAGGAAAGTTTACGATGAGAGAGAGAGGCAACGTGTTTGTTTCTTTTTTTTTCTAAACCAGGTTAGCATTTGGCCTTTTGTTGTGGTTTTAATTATCATAAAAATTAATAAAAAACAAATTAATTAGATTAATGAAGGGTTAAGGCATTAAACAAAAATTTAATAAGTTGTTGCTGATTGAATTACAAAGCAGACGCATTTCCACCGCCCTTTTTGTTGGGATAAGGTTGGTTTTTCAGGTCCAATTCGGCGGTGACACGTGTCACCGTCCGGTTGGACCAATTTGGTTGTAATCTTATCCATCCTCTCCATGTGAAATGGCCCCCTACGAATTCCTCTTCACACCCCCATATGTAGGCCCAGTTATCTTTTTAACTTAAATACATTTCTATCTCCACCCCCCTCCAATTCCCTTTTTCTTTTAATTTTCTATTTTTATGTAAGTTTCAAATTAATTCATAAAAAATAGCTAAATGCATAATAAAAAACCACAAAAATTAGGATAGAATATTAATTCAATTTAGAAACATTCCCAATTTTTATTTTCTGAATTTAATCATTTTTTAATTTAAATTCGATTTTTCATTTTAATTGATTTATATTGAGTTTTCACACGAACACATAAATTTGTACAATTTATTTATGCCACTTCCCATAACATTTTTGATCCATTATTTTTGCTATGATTAAAGGACAAATTAAGGTACCTAGAATATTTTTGGTGTATTTTTTAGGACAATTTATCCACTGTTTTGGTAGTGTGATTTGTATAAGTTTGTGATTAAACCTTAGATAGATTTAGGTGACCATTTACCTTATTTATATTTTTAATTTTTGAGAGATTTTTTAACACAATGTTATAATCAGGTTAGAGACCCTAGGGAATTAATTTCACATTTTTTCCATGACTTTTGATATTTTTGGCATTTTAATGCATTTACATCATATTATGCATATTCATGATTCATGTCATTCACTAACTATTTGCTTTTTGTGCAAGGTATTTTCCGAGGATTTGCTCATAGACTTGGATATTTTTTATGCCTCGATTATGTTTTATATTTCGTACTTTATGATGTAATACTTGTATGCTTGTATAGTTCTTATAATTAGGATAGAAAAGATAAAACAAATCGATAGAAAAACAAATCTCAAAAACAAAATAAAGATACTCGATCCAACGTCGAGTAGAATTTTCAAATAAATAAATAAAGTTGCATGTGACTTTAGGGATCCTCGATTACCATCGTTTCACTCCATACAACCAAAAGCAAGCATTGTATGTTACACACCATAAGTCGTGCGTCTCAGCACCACGCAATCGACCCACCCGATTCATTGTTTCATCCCATTTACATTTCATTCACGTTTTTACCCACCATGACTTAGGAGGACCATATTGTTCACTATAACTTCTTGTATTCTCATTTTGTAGTTTAATATCTCTTAGGTAGATTTAGTATTTCAAACCTCACTAACCATAGGTTATTTTCAAACTCAACTAACTTAGGGTGAGTCTAGTTTCCCTTAGAATTTTTCCTTTTATAACTTGAGTCTCACTTCTCATCTTAAAAGAAAATAAAAAACACTTCATAAAGGAAAAAGTGTACAATGCGCCACGAGCCTTAAGCTATACGGGAAATGACTAGTGGAGGTCTCCTTCACTCTTCTAGGATGCTTTACAAATGTTCCATTGGGGGCGATCTTGGAAAGTATTCGCTCATGTGTCATAGTCTTTAGTGTTGTACATACAATAAACACAATCTCAAAACATTTCTTCTAGAAGACAACAAACCAAGAAGTCACGTCTTCTCTTCTCATCTCATAATCTTTGCGGACGAACATGACTTGTCTCGACAGTTCAAACAGCGACACGGTAAACACCCTCGAGTCAGAGTCGGTAACACCTGAGATAGAGCTATGGCAACGTCATCCTAAAAATCACAAACAAGTTTCAACCTTAGTTAGACGAACTACGGCGTCTTTGATCCTCATTTATCCCGATGAGGTACGTAGGCAGTGGGGTAGGGCCCATTCGAGCACAATCTTTCTTTTTCCTTACATTTTCCCCTTTCTTCCCATTTCTCCATTCCATTTCTTTTTTTCATTTCCATTTCTTTCCAGATAGCCATTCCTTTCATTCAAGCAGCATATTATTTCTCACCCTTTGAAAACAGACTTACAAGCGTGGATCCCGTCGGGTACGGCGGACAGATTGGGGTGTTAATACCTTCTCAATTCGTAACCGACTTCCGTACCCAGATCTTTGGTTCGCAAGGCCTCGTCCTTTTCCTTTTTCCTTAGGTTTGTGCAACATTACCTTTCCCATTCCTTCGGGATAAAAATGTCTGGCTGGCGACTCTACCTTTTCCGCGCCACTTTCGCGTTTGTACTAGGATGAAAATCCCGGGAGCGACACATATATTACATCGTTTCGTGGTTTCTTCACACTGTATGTGGTGCTTATAACTGCTTCTAGACCTGAATATACACCACATACCAGATAAACATGAAAATGAAAATACACGACATACCAGAGAGATAGGCATGTTAAAATTCATCAACATTACTATGAGTTCCGAAATAATATGATATACGAAATTGTCTGGCTGGAATACATTATTTGACTTCATATAGACAAATTATAAACAGAAATACAATATTAACCCCCAATAACTATAAAGCATAAAAAGAACCTTTGATGTGTGAAAGAATTTTTCTGTAGCAAAAAATTTCCCCTGAAGCTTGGGTATAAAAGTTGATCCTATATCTCAATGCTTATAAGAACACGATTCTGCAAAATTAAAAATGAAATGACCAACTATCAGAAAAAATCAACAATGAGGGAAATCTCAATAAAAAGGAATCTAATAATACAAAATTAGTAAAAGAGAATACAACATTTCCCCTTTTGTAATAGGGTCAATGTTGCAGATCTGAACCGCTCCAATGTTGCGACCAATCTTAAACTTTCTGGAAAAAAAAACACACTCCATGCATAATAGTTGGGCGTACCTTATATTCTCATGAAAAGAGGAGGAAAAGTAGCATCCGAGGGATTCATAGCTCCAAATGAAAACTAAAATATACATATCAAAAGGGTTATCACTTCTCATCCTTTCTCTTTCAAAACCCAAAAATAACCCAAACATCCAAAGCAAACAAAACCCTAAAAACACAATACCATCATCTAATATGAAAATAACTTTCAGATTCCTTGTTCATACTATTAAACACATTTTCAAGAGAGATCAGGAAATCGGAAAGAAAAATTAACTCTAAAAACAATCAACTCTAACAAAAACTTTTTAACAACATTTTCAACAAATTTTCGAAATTAGTTGCAAATCAATGTTGCAGATTCATAGAGGTTTCAACAACAAATTTGTTTGTAAATGAAACGAAAGATGAGGAAGAAGAGGGAAGAGAGAAAACGATGAAGACGAGGAAGAATGAAGGAGAAGAGAGAGAGAGAGAGAGAGAGAGAGAGAGAGAGAGAGAGAGAGAGAGAGAGAGAGAGAGAGAGAGAGAGAGAGAGAGAGAGAGAGAGAGAGAGAGAGAGAGAAGGTATCAAAATCCAAACATTTGCACCCATGTGATTTCTCTGTCTTGGCGCAGGTTCCAACATCCTGTTGGAAGAAAAGGTAAAAACTGCAACTATTTGGTACAAAATAGGATTTAGTTAGTCAAAGCATGATGTTTGTAGTGTTAAAACACCGATTGTGTTTTAATCAGGCCATAACTTAGTTGCAAATAGTTGATTTAGCCACAAATTACCCTTGATTTTGTGAGGTGACGACATAAATTAAAGGGTTAAGATAGTGTTTACCACAACTAAGAAACTTCTAATATTATAGATACTATCGTGATAATAACAGTATATACTTTTTTAATGAAATATAGAACAAAATAAAAATAAAAAGCATAGCTTCTTTTGAAGACTCGAGGGAAGTGATTCAAGTGAAGCAACAAACACTGTGATTCCGGCGCTTACGTTGTTTGACAAATATGCTTTCTAGGTCAGATTTCAATTTCCCAATTTATCTCTCTTTCTCTTCATTTTCCATTCATTCTCTGCAACCCTTCAACATTCAATTATCTTGTAGAAATTGATGTTTGGTTCTATGGCAATAAAGCTCCAATCTTTAACACATCACACTCGATTCCTCAAATGGGTTTATCTATCTTCAACCAGTAGTATTCAACATATTTCACAAACCATTGAAATTGTAAACCCCAATTATGATTTCGACCAAAATATTAACTTTTTGAGGAATAAGCTTGCCCCAGATAATTTAATCCAAGTTTTGAACCGTACTAGGGATTTAAACTCAGCAGTGAAGATTTTCAAATGGGCTTCAATACAGAAGAGTTTTCACCACACCTCTAATACATATTTCGAGATCATTTTGAAACTGGGTTTAGCTGGGAATGTTCTAGAGATGGAGGATTTTTGTCATAACATGGTGAAGAACAGGTTTCCAGGTGCTGAATTAGCTCTTGTATCATTGATTCATACGTTTGTTGAGCATTGTAGAATCAAAGAAGCGATGATAGTCTTAGCGAATATGAATTCGGGGGGTTATAAGCCACCGCTTGAGGTTTTTAATGCTTTGTTATGTGCTCTTGTGCAACAAGAAAGTAGAGATTTTCAGAATGCTTTGTTTGTTTATAAAGAGATGGTGAAGGCAGGAGTGTTACCTACGGTCGACACTTTGAATTATTTGTTGGAGATATTGTTTACAATTGATCGGGTTGACCTTGCTTTGGATCAATTTCGAAGAATGAATAGTAAAGGATGCAGTCCAAATAGTAAGACCTTTGAGATACTTGTAAAGGGTCTGATCGAAAATGGTCGAGTTGACGAAGCTGTTACTGTTTTAGAGCAAATGCTCGAACTCGAATGTCAACCGGATTTGAGTTTTTATTCCTGCACCATACCTCTCTTTTGTAGGGAAAATAAAGTAGAGGAGGGAGTGAAGTTGTTTAGAAGGATGAAAGATTATGATCTCGTGCCGGATTCGTTTGTTTACGAGGCTCTAATACAGTGCATGTGCAAAAACCTGCAGATGGATTCCGCGGTATTCCTTATAAATGAAATGATAGCAAGTGGTATACAACCGAATGAAAATGTTTTTGTTCATATGATAAATTGCTATTGTGAATTGGGGAAAATAGACGAGGCTATAGTGTTTTTAGAGGATAAGCAAGTTAATGAAACTGCTCCTTTCAATGCATTGCTTGAAGGTTGCTGCAATGTTGGTAAAATTCTCGTAGCAAAAGTTCTGCTGGAAACGATGTCGGAGAGATATATAGCTGATTTTTTATCTTGGAATATTCTCATTAGATGGCTTTGTGAGAACGAAGAGACTGAGAAAGCATATTCACTTCTTGGAAGAATGATCAAATTCTCGATTGTTCCTGAATGTGCAACATATTCAGCTCTTGTGGTTGGCAACTGTAGATTGAGAAAGTATGATGAAGCAATGGAACTATTTCGTAGAAATTCTGCAAGATGTTGGAGTTTAGATATTGCCTCTTATTCTGAACTAGTAGATGGTTTATGTGAGATCAACCATTCTCAACACGCCATTGAAGTGTTTTACTATATGGTGACGAAGCAATGCTCTCTTCATCCCTTCTCCTTCGACAAGTTGATAAAATGTGTATGTGACTCGGGACAGGTCAACGTAGCCGTAAAACTATGCCAATTAGCTTATTATTGTGGTATTTCTTACTGCAATGTCGCACAAACTACTCTCTTGCATGAGTTGTCTAAATTAGATAATGCAAAAAATCTGTTTGCGTTCCTCTCACAAATGTTGATTGTTGGAGGCATTCTTGACAAAGAAGCATATTGTATCCTTATCCGTGGCATGATTAAACAAAATCTAGTGAAGGAATGTGTTTTGTTTTTCAATATGATGATCAATGATGGTTTGGTACCCGATCCAGACGAACTATTTGATCAACTTTCATTCATAGCAAATCATTCTCGGTTATCTATGATTTCTAGTGCGATAAAAAAAATTTCCGACAGCAAAAAATTGAGTTCAGCGGTATATAACTTATTGATAACTGGCCTGTGGAAAGAGGGTAAGGAACATGAGGCAAAGCGATTACTTGACATGATGCTAAAGAAGGGTTGGCTTCCTAATACAACCACTCATAAATTATTGATTGGATCTGATGTTAGAGAAGGGATAAGTCAAGCAACGTTGATGTTCGCTGATTCTGATTCTGTTAGCGATATACTTGCAGAAGGCCTTGGAGATTCATGAAACTTCAGCATTCCATGAAAGGAATCTTATTGCTTAGCACGCTAGTTTCATATTGCGGCTTTGTCCAACAGGGATCATATATTCATCAAGTCTTATAGCAATTAGAACTGCTGGAAAGATGTTAGTTTCATCAATATCATTTGCCATGTTACACTAGGTAAGATATCAAATAACTTTTAATTTGAATATAAATTTACTTGTTTGATAGAGTTACCATCCCTTTCAATGAATATATGAATTTTTATGTTGTTGCGATAAAATGATCTCAAAGTCCATTAGAAGACTTTATTTAGTTACACACTATGTTGTCAATAACCTGCTAAAGCGTAATAGCATAGCAGTGGTAGGCTTCCGCGCGATGCTTTTGGCCGGCGAGCCGGCGTTGACAATAGCGGGTGTAACGGATGCTATTGCGACCCTTATCCGCTATTACACCGCTATTAAGGTTTCAGGGCGAAATTCCTCAAAACCTTTTAACAAACCATATAAATGCCAATTCGGACCCTTTTAAGAGTAAAATTATTTTCTTCATTGCATTATGTTCTTGCTCACAAAAACTTGTTCTGTTCTTCTTACCTTTGCTTATGTTCTGTTATGTTTTTCATTTTTGTTTTGTTGATTTTCAGGAATTAATGTTGCTGATTTATATTTTTGCAGATGACTTTCATTCTTTTATATACATATACATGATAACCTTACAATGCCACCAACTGTTATTCAAGAGGTTTCTTTACTGCCTCAAGTTGCACTTCATCTTGTTTGGCTCCAGTTTAGACCAGATCAAGGAAGGTGAAGGGCGATGATTACCAGGTTTATGCAAATAGAATAGGCTGCTACACTGTTGTTCCTTCTGAAATCTCTCAATATCTCCGATGCCGGAGTTTCAACAATTGTTTATTATGACTTCTCCAAATACACCACAAGGTGATAGCAAGAGATCTATAGCTTCTGCATTTGTAGTAGAACATAACTTGTAAAGTGCAGTAGCAAACAATCTGCACTTGAAAGAATTTGGTCAAGCTCCTTCCAGCAATTTGTGGCGAACTCGCAATCACAACCAAAACAAGTATGCCAAATGTTCTCCTCCAGTCTTTGACAAACAGGCACAGATAAGGAATACCATGAGCGCAAAGATTTGTACGTGTTGGAAGGAAATTACGAGCATCTCTCCAACAAAGAGTTCTTACTTTTGGAGGAGGCAACATTGATTCTAGAAAGATACAATTGATTTAAACTTGAAGTTAGAACTTTTGGAGTTTTTTATTTTATAATTTATTATTCAATTCACATTTTCATAAATATATCTAAATATGAGAAGTGTTAAGACTCTTTTTACAACATTTTCACTTAACTATTGGTTGAAATATGTGGATCCTACCACTTTAAACCGACAAGTGTATTACCATTAAACTCTATATTCATTAGTTCCATTACCACTTTAAACTGACAAGTGTATTACCATTAAACTCAATATTCATTAGTTCCATTCATCATGACAAGTGTATTACCATTAAACTCAATATTCATTAGTTCCATTCATCAGACCGTTCCTTAAAACTAAAACTGAACTAAACACATAAATTTTTATTGACTTAGTTCGATTTTAGAACTGAACCAGAATCAATCAATTTGGTTTGATTTGAATCGTCAATTGGTTTTCCAGATCCACTTATTAACATATGGGATGTTTTCAGAAGGAAATCTCACTTTTGCATGATATAGTATGATTTTAGGAGCCATCTAAATATCCACAAGCCTCCAAATTTATTCTTGATTGAATCTGTTTCATAAGATAATTGAATCTTGTCGCTAATTAATTTATGCGTATGTTGATGAACAATTTGTTAAACAAAAACAATAATATTTTTGTAAAAATTTCAAAATATAGCTCATATCAAAATAACAATAGCTCACCGAGCCTCTGAAATTCTCAGCAAACCCAAACATACTTTAAATTATTTGATTGCGATGATTGCAAATGTCTAAATAAATGATTATTGCTAAGTAGTACATTGTTAGCATGAAAATTAACATTTCCGAGCAAGCATGGTTTCCCAGGTTCAATATTATCACCAACCTTCTATTGAGAAGGGCGCAATAGGCTTTCATAGCCAAACCAAACATATGCTTAGTGTTCCTTCTTCAATGTGCTATTAAAATTGCGGTATGGTAGTTTGTTAAAATGTCATACAACATTCAAGTATTTTATTATGGCATCCCTCATGATAAAACTATCAAGCAATCATGAAAGACTATTTAAATCTCCCCGGACAGCAGCAAATAACGGTGTCGACTATCACCGTTTAAAAGACAAAGGGTTAACATCATACCATTGATATTGCAATTAATCACATAACAATTCTCAATCAGAGAAGGCAGACATGAAAAAGACCGAGCAACTATGAAAATAGTTGCAAAATACACGGGCAATCTGAATGAAGCCACACTTACAAAATGTTGAGTTATGACAAGCAAGATTAACAGTGCAACATCCTTAAGAATTGCAGGAACAAAACTTCTGTACATACATACACATTATAATGAGAGTAAATATCCAACTTGGACTTGAAATTATGGGGATATATCAACCTAGTCTCACATGTTATCGATATTTGAAAACGGTCACTGAAAACATGTCAATCAAGTATCGTCACTGTCTAATAAATCAGTTATCAAATGCACCCCTGAATTTATTCACTTAGTTTCAAATTCATCCAAATTAAAGATCCGAGATCTGTGATAAGAAGTAGAGTATGAGTTCTGCTCAATTATGATATACACTACACCCAAGTCTGAAATCATACAAATGAAATAAAATTCCTAAATCCAGTCAATAAATAAAAATGATAACTAAAATCACTGCAATTTCAGTAATTCAAATCACAGATAACCAGAGTCTTATTTGACACATTGTAGTCAAAGAAAATGAACATGGAGAAGTATAAAAAAGGGAACATCTGATACTCTAACACAGAAAAACAAAAAGAAGCTCAAACCTAATTACAGCCAGGCATTTAAAGTACATAAAATTGCATAATCACATTAGGTCGGAGGCTTTACAAGGGAATGGAATCGATACACGAAATGCCTCATGTATAAACTAGGAAAAAGATCAAATTTGCACTCTTACTCAGAATTTCACAGCAGCACCAACTCTAGAAACAGCCATACTCCTTGTCTATCTGCATTCAAAGTTACAAACAAATCAAAACGAATTATATTCATCTATCAAGCGCAAAATAAGTACCATTGCAATTTAAAAACAAGCCCAGAGTTTTATACAAAACCTCTCCAACCTTAAAAATCTGAATTTTTGCCACAGACAGTAGCAAATGTTAAGCTGAAGCTTTGAAAGCAGAAGCACCAAATCTTCCACCATTATTCCCTATCCTCCCATCATTTCCATTAGCCCCAATTTTGTTCATGATAGCAGGACTCCCAATCCCATTTGTCCCAATTTTGTTATTGAGAGGACCATTTGGAGAATGTGGATATCCTCCACCATAACCAACCAAGTCTTCTTTTTTACACACACTCTTAATGGTATCCTCTAACTCCGGCAAATCCTTATGCCTTTGAAGCGTAAAGCATTGCTCTATGGATTCCTTAGTCCTCTTCCTCGCCATTGCAGCCTCCTTAACAGCCTTTTCACTCCTAACACCGGACATATTATGTTGCTTTTTCATGGAAGCTAAAGCTATCTTCGAGGCACAGACGAAAATCTTGGCGAGATTCGTCTCAACAATTTCTTCGGGAACAGGGAAGAAGGTGAAGTTGGGTTTGGAGCAAGGAGGGCAGAGGTAAGGCGAAGGCAAAGGCGGAGGAGACGATAGGCACTGAATATGGGAAAGGGAAGAGCATTTGACGCACGAGACGAAACGGTGCACAGAGGAAGATGAAGTGATGGAAACAGGGTGTTCATAGAATTCGAAGCAACAGGGGCAGAAAGACGAGGGATGGAGACGGAGGACACAGGAGGTGCAAATTCGGCGATCGACGCCGCGAACAACGACGTTGTGGAGAAGCCAGCGTTCTTTGACGCCGCAGTTGCCGCATTCGCCTTTGACGAAGGGGAAGATGTTGATTGGGGTTGGAGTGGGTGGGTCAGAAAGAGAGGGTTTTGTGGATGGAAGGTTCATGGCAATGGTTGAGTTTGGGGATTTTTGATTTGGGAGCGGATGAAATTTCTAGGGTTTTGAGATTGTGATGGAGGATTTGTGTTTTCTAGGGTTTCAAAGGAAGAAGAAGAAGCGAGCGAAACGGATACCTTACTGATCGCGATTTTACTACTGACTCAATTGTTTGGTTGTTTGTGTAACGAAGTTAAAGCCCCCTTTTGTGAAAATAATAATTAAAAATATATAATGAGTAATTATTATTTCTTATTATATGAGAGAAAAAGAAAAAGAAAAAGTAATAAAATAAAAATAAAAATAAATGTATACATGTTCTAATCAATATGGGTGTTCATGTTTGGATAAGTTTTAAAATGAGTTTATTCCGGACTTAGTTCGATTTTGAGTGATTGTTTAAAAAATTCAATCTAATAGAATTTAATTTTATGGGTTTTAATTTGAATTTGATTTTTGAAAATCTAAATTACAAATTATATAATTATATATTTTTATTAAAATTATAAAAAAGACGTTAAAATAATATGTTCTTTGTAATATATCACATAGTATATTCAAAATAAATATTGCAAAATGAAAATGGTTATGGTTAAAACAAATAAAATAAAATAATAAAAATAAATGGATTAAACTAAACTAATAAATATTATCAAATAATAAATTAATATAATACGCAATTTAGTTTGATTTGGATCGGTTTTGAAAAATCAATTTAAAATTTGATTTATATCGAGCTGTTTTAAAAAAATGCCATCCAATAATATTCAATTTTCTTTTTGCGGTTTTGCGGTTTTTTGGATCGATTTTTTATTTTTATTTGAATCGGTTTAGATTAAACACTCATACTAATGAATGATTTTTCTATCGCACCTCTAATAGTGTAAAATAGATACAACCTTCAATACTTTTCATAAAAGACAGTTTGTATTTGGTTTATATATATAGTTCATATACATTAGTTTTTCAATGAATATAAAAAACGAAATGTCTCTTAAAAAAAAGAATTTTTCAATCCATTTCATAATACTCTCAGCCACCTACTGCATTTCTAAATATGTCCCCTATTTTCGCTGATACACTTTCGGATGCACCAATTTTTTGCTTTACATTGAAACCTTCCGCAGATGCATATGCGGAAATAGTCCGTACATGCATCTGCGAAATTTTAGCAGAACAATTTTTTATTTATAAAAATTAAACCAATTTTATTAATAAAGTAGTAT
Source organism: Lathyrus aphaca (assembly GCA_963966055.1). Taxonomy (NCBI): domain Eukaryota; kingdom Viridiplantae; phylum Streptophyta; class Magnoliopsida; order Fabales; family Fabaceae; genus Lathyrus; species Lathyrus aphaca. The sequence goes on along the minus strand of OZ014520.1, from coordinate 127,170,408 downwards.
CATATATAAATACATCATATATATAAATGCACAAACATGAATAAAAAGTAGTATCATATATATATATATATATATATATATATATATATATATATATATATATATATATATATATATATATATATATATATATATATATATATATATATATATATATCACATCAATGTCATCATCCGAAATAAATACATGACTGTCATTGAAAAAATACATATAGCTATTGTGTGTGCGGGAGTACATCATCTCCACCCTCTCCCCTGCCTGCCCCTTATGCATGCTCTCATTTTCCTCTGCCACCTCGTCTGCCTCTACGTCCTCCTCGGTTGCCTATCCCACCAGTCTTGAGGCGATGTCTGCGGTACTGTGTACCACTTAATGCCACCTGAATCATCTCCTCAATAATACGCATGACATCAGACCCCTCAGGGAAGAAATCTGCCTCAGTGCCTGCCCGTCCAATCCTAACTACCTATAAACATATATGCACCAAATCATAGGTGTGGTCCATCTGAGACTCCTCCTCCTATAATATCTCCTGATGTACTGGTCTGGGAGGATCACCATCTGTAGTGGGAAGCATCAAGAGATGTGAGACAATATAGAACCATCTGATGTAGCCATCAACGTAGCTCCAGTCGTACTCAGCTTTGGTCGCACGAGACTCTTCTGGAACCAGATGGTGCTGAAACTCAGAAAATATATCGTCTATCTGGCGGCGGGTAATGGGAAAAAGAGCGGACACAAAAGGGTGTATAGGAATGGTCTGGGAATAATCGAAATGTCGCATGACGCGCTCGAGCAGATATTGTGTAGTGATGGTCGAGATACACCATGTAAGGATCTACTGACTCGTTCCCTCTCAGCTGGCGGAAGGCACGTGCCCGAGGTTACTCCTTCGTGTACTCCTGCACATACTCCCAGCCATGTATCTGCGAAAAGTGCTCGACGATCTAGGACAAAAAATGGTATAAAGAAAATATCACAATAATATAAGAGAAAAAAAGTATAATGGTTTAGGAATGGTACCATATACATTGAACAACTGCCCGCAACAATCCGAGTAGCCCAGAGACATCCAGTGGAGAGTCTGGAGTAAGTGTGTGCCAATGTCGTTGTACCTCAGTTATACTCATGGATCATCTCCAGATCCAATAGGTACCTCAGTCAAACCACATCTGTATATGAGGAGCTGGTGTCCACAAACAGATGCGTGCCCATAAAGTATAGCAAACAACATTGTAACGCCCGTTGTCTGTGTATCTCTACCTCTGTTGCATCACCAACTACCTATACTATAGTTGTCTGGGCCCATGCATAATAACTCTCCAAGGTGGAATACCTCACATGAGCTCCACGAGTTGTATTAGTCCCTGTCAACGCATCCTCTAAAGTCACCCCGAGCTCCTAAATAAGCATATATTGTGCCTCTTCCTTCGACAGTTTCCCATGACGGGGGAGGATACCCCTAATCAGTACATGTAGGAGACATGAAACATCGTCAAGGGTGATAGTAATCTCTCCACGTGGTAGGTGGAAAGACGAGGTCTCTGGATGCCACCTCTCCACAAAAGCTATGGGCATACCGGTATGTATCACCGAATACCTAATCTCAGCAAGCTCCTTTAGACCAGACACAACGATGGCTGCCAGGAGCCACTCGTCCTGTGGTGGAGTCACTCTCTTGCGTTCATGGTTATAAAACCTCTGAGCATGACATGCCTGAAAATTATCAAAGAAACAAATTTTAATTAAAAAAAATGGTACACATAATATTTTTCGAATGAAAAAAAAACTGAGTTATGTTACCTCTCCACGCCAGACATGTGAGGCAGCATGCTCTACATAACCCAAAAGCATGGACATGTCAGATGGACCCCCCGGATAACTTTCAAGAGCAGCAACATCCACTTGTGTCTCCTGAACTCCCTCCTGGGTCTGCTCAGGATCCACAACATTGGGTTCCGGTAGTGGAACCGGACTCTCCTGGCGTCTCCTCTGGGAGAGCGGAGACCGGGAAATACCCTCAGAAGCATCATGTGGCCTTCGGGATGAAGAAGTACCTACAACTCCATATGTAGACGGTACACCTGACTGGACATGTGTCTTCTCCTTCTGGACAGAGGCATGTTGGGCAACTCGTCAATGTATCTGTCTCTCAGAAGGAATTTGATAGTCTGAGTCCGAAGAAGACATAATGTCTACAAACCAACAAGTTAAATTAAGATACAACAGAAATAAAATAAAGAAAATAAAAAATAACATTCAATTGTTCCACAAGTTTATTTACGGAAGCACACAGGATATAGAAAGTCTGGGTTGTTCCGCAAGTGCATATATGGAAGCACCCATGATATAGAAAGCCTGAGTTGTTTCGTAAGTGTATCTACGAAACATGTTAACATTCAGTTGTTTTGTTGATGCACTTGCGGAAGTTCCTGAAACTTAAGAAAACAATGACGAACTCCATTAACGGTCTAGTGGAAGAAATATTCAAAAGCAACCCCTGATCGTCCGTTTAAACCCCAAATAAGCACCTACATTGTCTCTAAACTATGTTTCTAAACTTATTCAGTGATTTATACACCTAAATAGCTATTCTAAATCAATTACGGAGAATATTTGAAAATAACTCGAAAACTTACCGATTAAAAGGAGTTACGAATGATTATGAGTTTGTTGATTGTTGTAGTTGATGCTTAGTCTTGAACTCATGCGACAAAAATCGATTTTTGTGGAAATGATTTTTTTGAGAGTTGAGAGAGATTTTGAGAGTTTGAAGAATATGAAATGTGAAGAATGAAGGAGGAGAAGAGTCTACGCGCGAAGTATATTAAAATATGTTCCGCAACTACATTTGAGGAAACGTTATGCTGATATATCCACGAAACAAATCAACGTTTAAATAAAAAGAGTGTGTCTGGAGATACATCAACAGAAATAGTGTGGATAAAATCAAAAACGCATATGGTGTCTAAGATATCCATGAGATGTAAGAAATTCTCTTTAAGAAAAACAAGAGGGAGTATAAGACAACTACTCATACAATATCAAAAAAGATTTCCTATACGGAAATATGTGGATAGAGATGTCTCATTCCTTAATTAAATAACTTTAAATAGTTCTAAGAGGTTATCCATAATGATGAAATCTCAATATTTTCTTTGCTAATAAGTGGACGACATGAAAGGAGTAAGAAAACACATGGTTTTTGAAGTTTCCATCCCATCAAAGAGTAATCCATGTTTACAAAACTTAAATCTCTACATGTAAAATGCTTGATAAGACCACATTACCATGAGAATGAAATTATAATTGTTCATTCAAATCACACACCATACCATCATAACTGGTTTGTCTCAAGTTTATTAATGCACTATCATGGACATTTAAAAACTTAAATATCATTGTCAACATGTTGTACACACACATCCCTTTGAAGTTGTCGAGAGGGAAATAAAGTTGACCAATCACCGAATGCTCGTTGTGATATGTGATATTGTAAAAAAATTGATGCAATAATAGACATAGATGATGAATGTATTCCTTTAAAGAATTTTTTTTATTGTATATCACTGTTAGGTGTTAAGAAGTGTCATTTTTATAATATATTTTGATGTCTTTTAAACCCTTTTTAATCGCTTTAATCGGGAAACGACTTATAAATTAAGTGATTCTTGCATTTGTGTAGTTAGTGGATGTATTTGATGTGTTTGTGAATGTTTGTAGCAAATTAGGTGGAATTGCATTGCTAAGTTGGTTTTTGGATCAATTATGCTTGGAGTGCAAACTTTTCCACACAAGACTGCATCACCCGACCGTGGAAGTGTCGCCTGACGGTGAGTGCGTTTTTTCACTAAATTTTAGCAAACAAAGATTCATAGATTTTGGCCCTTGCGCCTCTTGAAGTGTCATCTGGCCGTGTGAGACCGTCCGACGGGTAAATCCTATCGCTCGATGGTGCAGAAGGCGGTGAAAATGGGTTTCCACCAACAAAGAGTCAGGGATTTTGGCCTCTGCGCCTCTTGAAGTGTTGATTGGCTGTGTATCACCTCCCGGCGGAGGAATCCTGTCGCCCAACGGTGGAAGATATTTTATGAAGATCTGAAGGCTCAAAATTGATCACGTGCTTCAGCCTTTGTTTGGTTGCCCGACCATAAGTTCACCGCCCGATGGTGGTTCTGTTTTGCCAAATTGTACTTAGGTGCATTTGAAGATATTTTGAGAGACCCTTTTCATTTTTGTTCTTCTACACTTCATCTTGTAACCTAGAATACTTTGCTTAAGGAGAGAAATCTCTATTGTTATCATATTTTCTTAGTTTCAAGCTTTTATGCTTCAATCTATTAATCTTGGAAGATTGATGCTCCAAAAGCTTTTCAACTTACTTGTCAAGCAAGCTACCATATCTATGGATAGCTAAATCCATCTTGTATCAAGATTAGAAGGTAGAATTTCCTTCCTTTGTATGTATAGGTATTGATGTGAACTCTTGAACTTATGGATGATGAATATATAATTGAAAACCTTGCTTTTATGATTTATCCTTTGTGCTTTTCATGATTGAGAAATACGTTCCAACCTTTTACCTAGGTTTTTCATCCATCAATGAAAATAGGATAGAGATATTTATGAGACTTGGTGTTCAGAAATATTGAATTTCAATGTTATCATTTTGATAGTTTGAGTGATAGATCATCAAAGGATCAAAATGGTAAATCTCACAATATGTGTTAGAGATAAACTATTGAGAGGATATGTGATTGTATTTATCATCTAAACGAGTTCATCTATTTTATCGATTTTATCTGTACAAATTGGTTTGTCGAACCCTGATATTGACATGTTTTGTTAAACCTTTCAAAATCATTATTTTTACCGTTACATTTTAGAACTTATGCAAACGAAATGTTACCCTCAAACAAACCATTTTGTTACGTTAAGCTTAAAACGATTCCAACTGTAGAACGACGGTAATATCTAGAAACAATCTTTGTGGAACAATAATATAAACCCTCCTCCATCTATATTCTAACAAATTGGTGTCGTTGTCGGGGATTGTTAATTGATATTGCAAGCATTGCAATAGTTGTGAAGTTTTAGGCTTGTATAAATTTTTCTTATACTTATTACTTTATTTGGTTAAGTTTGTGCAAACTCTGTTTATGCGAGGAAAACTTCCTGCGGACCAACTTCTTTGTGATCCTGAGATTGAAAGAACGACGCCAATATGTTAGAATATAGATTAAGTAGGGTTTTTGATCTCGAGTCATGACTTTTTGAAATGACTTGTTGATCTCGAGTCATGAATATACATGTGAGTTTCAGAAAAATCCCAGCAGCCAAACCAGCAGCAAGACAATCAAACCACAACAAAACAATCAAACTACAATTCTCTTATTCTAATTTCATCCAAGGTAAACCGAATATAAAAAAATTAATAATGAAATTGACATGCACATTGAAGAAGAGATTTCATAATAGGTTCATTTTAAGGACAAATTGAAGAACACAAGGCTTGAAATGAAACATGTTACTAACCCTAAACACCATAAAGAGCAAGAAATGAAAATTATTCATGAGTTACCTTTATTTGGAGTCGAGACACAAAATATTTAGTTGCCAAAGAGAGAAAACAGAGTGAAAGCAAATGAGGGAAGTTATGAGACTTTACTCATAAATTCAAATTTAAGACAAGGGCAAAAATGGAAAAGCAATGCCCACTCAAAACCTTCCCCCAAAGTTCAAATTCCCTCCCCCTTTATTTCTTTAAACAACCCAGCCTGACACAAATGAGGTTTATAAAAGCCTCACTGTCGGGCGGTGAGATCCTACCGTCGGGCGGTTTACACTAGTTGGCAGAAAAAATTCTGCTAAATAGACAACAGAAATAACACCAACTTTTTACATTTCTCAATTGCACTCAAATTCTCATAACTCAACAAAGGAAAAATTACACCAAACGCAACGAACATAACATAAAAATGTAAAATGACATGAAATACTCACAATGTTGGGGTGCCTCCTAACAAGCGCTTGTTTAACGTCAGATAAGCTCGACAGTCCAAGATGATCAATGAAGAACGTCTAGGAGAACGAAACAGTTTTCCCAATCAAAATTGCATCCAAGGTAGATTTTCAAACGTTGGCCGTTAATGATCCAACTATCCTTCTTTTACAAATCCTCGATCACTATCGCTCCATAGCTTTTTACTTCCTTGACAATGAAAGGTCCGTACCACTTTGATTTCAACTTTCCCGGAAAAAGGTTCAACCGGGAATTGAACAGAAGTACCATTTGTCCGAATTTAAAGTCCTTTTGCCGGATCTTCTTGTCGTGATAATTTTTCACCTTCTCTTTGTACAACCAACTTGAATGGTATGTAACATTGTGCATCTCTTCCAATTCAAGAAGTTGCATCTTCCTTTTTTCTCTGGTCGATTATTGATCAAAGTTTAAAAACTTCAAGGCCCACAATGCCTTGTGCTCCATCACTATGGGTAAATGACATCTTTTGCCATAAACTATTTGAAATGTATTTAAGCCTATCAGAGCTTTGTATGCGGTACGATACGCCCACAAAGCTTCATCTAACTTTTGCAACCAATCTTTTCTAGAACTCGACATGGTTTTCTCCAAAATCCTTTTAATCTCACGGTTAAACACCTAGGCTTGACCGTTTGTCTGTCGGTGGTAGGGGGTCGCCACATTGTGCATCACACCATAATGTTTTAAAACATTTTCAAGGGATGCATTGCAAAAGTGTGACCCACCATCACTAATAAGAACCCTTGGAGTGCCAAAATGGGAGAAAATGTTTTTCTTAAGAATTTTGATCACCGTCTTTCCATCAACCTTAGGTGAAGTAATCTCTTCAACCCACTTTGAAACATAGTCAACCACCACAAAGATATATTCATTGGTAAAAGAATGTGGGAATGGTCCAACGAAGTCAATGCCCCAACAATAAAAAAAATTCACTTTTTGAAAATTTTGAAGGGGAATTTCATCCCTTTTCCCATTTCCACCCTTTCTTTGGTATGTATCACAACTATGCACATGGATATTTGTGTCTTTGAAAAGAGTTGGCCAATAAAAGCTTGATTGTAGAACTTTTGTTACCATCCTCGCACCATTGAAATGACTTCCGTAGGGAGAGTTGTGATAATGTCATAAAATACTTTGTGCTTCACCATTTATTACATACCTCCTTAACAAGTTATCCCCATATAACTTGAATAAGTAGGGTTCATCCCACACATAGTAGTTAACATCCGATGATAACTTCCTTTTTTGGTTCTGGCTTTGATTGTTCAGGCGAATTTCCAAGTTCCTGGAGTGGTTACTGAGAAGCTTAAGCATCTCGTTGCCGATGCTTATTTGGACAGATTTTGCAAACCAAATGAGGACCGAAAAAAGAAAAATAAGGCAGTTGAAGTGGGGAAAAGTTCTCAAGGACCGGTTGAAACAGAAGAAAGCGACTAATCCGTTTTTGATATGAAAGCGGCTTTCAACTACAGTTGGGATATGGGTGAGTCGTTTTACCACGCTAATCAATTTAACTTTAATTGCATGCAACAGTTGTACAACTACCAGATGAATCCGATAGATAGTGGTCCCTTTCCTTTGAGCAATGATTTTGAGAGTTTCACTAGCTGGCTTGAGGATAGGCATCCATTCTTTTCTGAGGGGGCAGGCACCGGTGGTGATGATAATCATAATGCTGATGGTGATGATGGTTTGGAAGAAGATTTTTTGGATTTAGGGGATGATTAGGAGGCATTGACAAGGCTTCAAAGTGAAGTTATCATTTTTTTATGATTAATTCAATTTTATCTTTCTTGAACTTTTTAGTATAATATTTAGTAGTTGAAAAAAAATTGTTTTGAAAGTGTGTTTTGGACATTGTTGTAACGCTTCGGCGTATTTTGGATATTGTTGTCGTTTATGCACAATTTGAAAATGGTGTTGGAACACCAAGTTATGAAAATATTGTGTTAAGTTTTAATTGGTCTGCCTTTGGATCGTGGAAATGAGTTTTAGTGACTCATAAAGTGTGTAGAAACTTGTTTACTTAGAGCATTGGTGGTGATGATAATTTTTTTAGCAATTGGCATGATAAAGGAAAAAATACCTTATATCATTTATCATTTTAATGAGTTTGGTGCTTTTTGAAAATTTTATCAATGTCATGTGGTAACATCATGTTCGGATTGAATAAATTAGTACGTAACCACAAATAGTGAGTAGTCGTTGTTGTACATAAGTGTAGAGTGATTCAAGGGTTGTTTGTTTAACCCGAATATTTTATGCTTAATCGTACTTGTTGTTTGAATAATTGGAAACTAAGAAGTGATCAAGGAAAATTTGTTGAGTACTATTGAGAAAAGCCACATTTCCTAAAACACTTCAAGTAACCTTGTGAGTGTGTGTACATTAGAAACCATTTGTGATCCTAAACGTAAGAAACCACTTTTTGAACATAAACCCGAACTTTAGCGGGTTTTGAAGAGCATTTTTAATTAAGTATATAGTTGTGTTGAAGTTAGGGAGATTGGTTCAAGCTTTGAAACAAAAGAAAAGAATTGACAAAGCAATGCATTCTAAAAAGAAAATAAAATGAAAAAAATGTGAAAAAGAAAAAGAAATCAAAAGACAGAGAAAATTAAAAATCAAAAGAAAGAGAATGCATTGTGAAAATAAGAACCTTCGTTGAACAAGATTGGATTGTTAAAATATAAAAATGCTCTTCATAAGTCTACCCTTTCTTGTTTCAATGGTCGTGTATATAAAATCATTTGTTTTTAGCCCAAGCCAAGCTACAACCTATGAAAGTCCTTTTGATATTTGTTTCTTCTTTTTGCTATAACTTGTGAGATGAATGCATAACTTGTTTGGATGTGGCACAACGACTTGTGAGTGTGTTTCATCCCGGTCTTTTTGTTGTGTGCATATTGTGTTAATTATAATAGGTGATTCAATTTGAGCATGGGGGTACTTAGTGTTGCATTGTGTAGTTTTCATTTTGAACTTTATTCATATTCATTTTTGGATGCTTTGTGGTGTTAGGTGATTCTTGTATGTGTTCAATCCATGAATTTGAACCATTTATGTTATCAACTGATCGGTGTTTGCATGCTTTTCTTGAGAATTTTTGAAAAGTTCTTTGATTGAGGGCAAATAAAGATGCAAGTTGGGGAAAGTTTGTTAGGTGTCAAGAAGTGTCGTTTTCATAATATGTTTCGATGCCTTTTAAACCCTTTTTAATCGCTTTAATCGGGAAACAACTTATAAATTAAGCAATTTTTGCATTTGTGCAGTTAATGGATGTATTTAATGTGTTTGTGAATGTTTGTAGAAAATTAGGTGGAATTGCATTACTAAGTTGGTTTTTGGATCAATTATGATTGGAGTGCAAACTTTTCCACACAAGACTTCACCGCCCGACCGTGGAAGTGTCGCCCGCCAGTGAGTGCATATTTCCACCAAATTTCAGCCAACAAAGATTAAGAGATTTTGGCCCATGCGCCTCTTGAATTGTCGCTTGACCGTGTGAGACCGCCCGATGGATGAATCCTATCACTCGACGGTGGAAATGGTTTTCCACCAACAAATATTCAGGAATTTTGGCCTCTGCGCCTCTTGAAGTGTCGCCTGGCTGTGTGTCACCTCCCGACGGATGAATCCTGTCGCCCAACTGTAAAATATTTTATGAAGATCTGAAGGTTCAAAATTAATCACGTGCTTCAACTTTTGTTTGGCCTCCCGACCGTAAGTTCACTGCCCAGCGGTGGTTCTGTTTCGCCAAATTGTACTTAGGTACATTTGGAGATATTTTGAGAGACACTTTTCATTTTTGTTCTTATACACTTCATCTTGTAACCTAGAATACTTTGCTTAAGGAGAGAAATCTCTATTGTTATCATATTTTCTTAGTTTCAAGCTTTTATGCTTCAATCCATTAATCTTGGAAGATTGATGCTCCAAAAGCTTTTCGACTTACTTGTCAAGTAAGCTACCATATCTATGGATAGATAAATCCATCTTGTGTCAAGATTAGAAGGTAGAATTTCCTTCCTTTGTATGTATAGGTATTGATGTAAACTCTTGAACTTATGGATGGTGAATATATGGTGGAAACCCTTGCTTTTATGATTTATTCTTTGTGTTGTTCATGATTAAGAAATGTGTTCCAACTATTTACCTAGGTTTTTATCCATCAATGAAAATAGGCTAGAGATAGTTATGAAACTTGATGTTCACAAATATTGAACTTGAATGTTATCATTTTGATAGTTTGAGTGAGAGATCACCAAATGATCAAAATGGTAAATCTCACAATATGTGTTAGATATAAAAATATTGAGAGGATATGTGATTATATTTATCATTTAAACGAGTTTATCCGTTTTATCGATTATATCCGTACAAATTGGTTTGTCGAACCCTAATCTTGGCATGTTTTATTAAACCTTTCTAAACTGATATTTTTACTGTTACATTTTAGAACTTATGCAAACGAAACATTACCCTCAAACAAACCTTTTTGTTACGATAAGCTTAAAACCTTTCCAACTATAGAGCAACGGTAATATCTAGAAACAATCTCTATGGAGAGATACATAAACTCTACTCCATCTATATTCTAACAATAATCTGTTCCACATAATCAAAGTGAAATTCATGGTGTATGTTTTAAAATGTCTCAGAGATGCATCTTCAAATCAATTAACATTTTGATTCAAGACAAGATGCGCCTGGAAATGCATCTCGAAAACTGAGAGACATTTTATGTTTTCCATAAGGTGTTTTTCCACCCCCATAGGATGAGATAAAAAATTCTCATTTTTTTTAAATCTTACAAATCACTTTGGATCCACAAAAGTTATCTTAATGTACCCTCTTAGTTTACTCCCACTAAAGGAGCATTTAACTTGCCATCCCCACAATTGTACTTCGCCCCCCCCCCCCCAAACTCAATGAATAAACAATATTAGCCTTGGAAACTTTTTTACTCTTTTTCAAAATTTACAAAACATTTGCGCAAATTCCAAATTCTCTTAGTAATATCGGAAATTTTGAAAACAATATGTATTTTGCCGATTCAATTTTTGCGTGGAAAGTTTAATTTGTACCGTGAATTTCAAAATTTTATGTATTTTTAAATACAGTTTTCCATAAAATTTTATAATTTCTGGTACATTTCATTTACATTTCTCCGAAAATTTCATAATTTTCGGTAGTTAAAAAAATTGGTTTTTCCCGAAAGTTTCAAAATTTCCAATGAAATTAGGGAAATTTTAAAATTTTCGGAGTTTAACTGATTTTTTCCTGTTTTTGCAGTGAACTACAAGGGAAAAGATGACACTATTGCAGGAATGGCCATAGATAAAGTGAAACCCTAGGCTAGGACTACTGAAGGTGAGTCTTCCTAGATACGAGTTGGATAGGTGGTTCCAACCGACTCACACCGAAAATGGTTGACTAAGCAGGGGAAGTTTCGCTCACCCCATCACACTTATTTCGAGCGGTGAGATTAGACGAGCAACCTAGAGATGATGTTGAGGTTGTTCGTGCTCAAAATGTGCATGTTCAAGATGTTCATAATCCATCGGTCGAGACAAATGCGATACAATTTGCTACTGAGGTTGCTGATGAGGTGGTCTAGCCAAATGCCCTTGTTGCAGATGAGGTGATTCAGTCAGATGCCACTATTGTTGATGAGGTGGCTGCCACAAATCCAATACCATCCACTACTATTGACACAGAGGTAACAACTACATCGATATAGCCGTTTGTGCACATTGATGGGGTGTTCCCCGGGAGGACCCATTGACTGACCAGTGCTTACCGAGTATGCTGATCATGTGGCATACTGACTTATGCAGGGATGGGTATATATATATATATATATATATATATATATATATATATATATATATATATATATATATATATATTATGTTTAACTTTAATTAATTTATTATTGTTTCATGAAAGCTAATTGCTAATTTTTTAAATTTGTTTGTTACAGGACCATCCCACAATGAAGGTGACCTCCCACGAGTCGAAGATGAAAAAAATTCTCAAAGACTCCGATGTTTGAGCAGGTCATGCGAGTTGTACATGATTTTGGTCTCCTCGCATTTATCGACTGCTCACTTACCATGCTCGATGTTTCACTTATGACAGCCATTGTTGAGCGATGCCACAAGGAAACATATTCCTTTCATTTTCTGTTTGGGGAGATAACTATCACTTTGGATGATGTCTCCTCATTGTTCCATTTCCCCATCGTCGATAGATTCTTCACGACTCATATTATTATCCCATCGCTTGCATGTATGGTGGTTGTACGAGATTTGGGAGTTTCTGAGGTGGTTGTGATGGAGGAGTTTTGCTTTAACATGGGTGTTTGCCTTTGTATGTCTTGGCTTCAGGATATATATGAGGAGCTTATTGAGGCACAAATTTATGAGGTTGCCGCTAGGGTGTATATGGTATATCTAGCAGGTTGTACTCTCTTTGTAGACAAGTCAGGTATTTATATCGACGTCCGATACATATGGTTGTTAAGTATCCTTGAAGATACTAGTTGGGCTTGGGGTGTGCTACATTGACCATCTTATATACAACACTTGGAGTTACGATAACCTTTGAGACCATACATTTTGCTGGTTATTTGAGTCTATTACATGTATACTTGAAATTATTATTTGTTGTTAGTTCTTATTTAATTGTTACTAATAATATTTCTTAATTATTATTTCTTGTGTTTGTGTTCTGATATCGGTTTTGTATATACAAGCATTTTTCCACCATATGTGATAGGAGAGTGCATCATTCCCTTGTGGGGGCCCACATGTGAGGAGATGGAAGACCAGACAAGCATATCCCTATTGTGTTGTGGAGTACATGAGGAGTCTTGATGTAATAACAGTATATGATTTCATTTAGACACAATACACTGATCATAGAGTCGTGAGTTTGACGATTGTTCTTTATATTTGTGATTATATGCGTTGAGAGACTTTAGTCGCTAGACACTTGCCTGAGAAGTGTCTGCGACAATATGGTTATGACAAGGGCATCCCAAGACTAGTTCCAGATATTTCATCTACGGGAATTAGTAGGTGGTTTTAAAGTAACATCATCATCTTTGGTCGTGTCATTAGAGATCATGTAGTGAGGGTTTAACATGACTCAAAGTGTGAGGATGGTTACTTGGAATGGTACCTCATTGTATCACACCCTCACATCATCCCACATGTTAAGCATACAAATGATGTAGGGCCTTCCGATGTCGGGGTACCTGTCGATAGCGTGCCTTCGCCCCCACCTCCAGCTGATGTCGATGACCATTAGCACCTCCAGATGATTGCATTTATTATGGATAATCTCATGGGTTTGGTAAACCCAGATGATGAGTTTTTTACTGGATTATCTCGAGTTGTACACATACCCCAGGGGACCTATTTAAACATTATTATTTGTTTATGTATTATTTATATATTATGTGTAACATTACTCCGACATTTGCACAAAACTTTTTGTTAGATAACGTTTTAGATCTTCCATATATTCAAAATGAATATAATTTAACATATGACAAAGTATTACATAACTTAAACATAACTTAAGAAAATCTAAACACTACCAGATGATTTTGGACGTTTCATCATCTTAATTATGTCGTTGTTAGATCTTGAAATCTTCGCATCTAACCTGATCGACCTCTTTATTAACCTACGACGAAATGATCTCCACATAACTATCACATATTCATCGGTCTTCAACTCAACAAGGTTGTATTTCACCATTCCATTATTATCAATCAAATATTCACGAAACTCGATCTTTATCACTTTTCTGGTATCAATATTAGGCGACAATTCATTCAACTTGGATGTCAAAACGACGAGAAATGTGGTGCCATTAGGAAGCCAGAACTCTACGGATGGTGAAGCTCTGTTGAAGTACACTTTTGTCTTAATCAAAACAACACCTGACCCCTATTTATACAACTTTGAATTCATTTTGGATAACACAAAACGGTCAATGCAATCACAGTCTTTCAAAACTTTCAACAAACTCCTGACCGTTTGAAATTTTATAATATTAAACTACAAAATATTTCACTTTGATTAAAATTTCCAGTAAAACACGACATTTTTTTAACATTTTTGATAAAATTGCTAACTCATAAATTTTTAAAAAATTCCAACTATAGAATTATAAAATTCCAAATTTTTCTAAGTCTTATAAAATTACGAGAAAGGATGTCAAGTACAACTAAGTAAAATTCTCCCGCTAAATATGCTCTAAAGAAGCATTCTTAAAATCGTAATTTGGTATTGTCAATATTTATAATCCCAAAACATAAGAATAGGAGGATACATTATACCTTTGCTTATTTCTTTCCGTTTGATATTATCCATCTGGCCGATTAAACAAACATCTTGTGTGTATTTATTTATTCGGTGCAAAAAAAACTGTTTTTCTCATCTAGATGGACAAATCTAGAGGATGCGTTTTTTAATTAAAAAAATGCTAAAAACATTATTAGTGAACTTGAAAAGAGAATATGGATTTATAATAATGAACAGAGAAAGTACCTTTTAAATGTTTTTCTAACTGTGTGTCTAATGATACAACTCAATATTTAAATGTTTTTCTAACTGTGTGTCTAATGATACAACTCAATATTTAAATGTTTTTCTAACTGTGTATCTAATGAGACAACTCAATATATATATATATATATATATATATATATATATATATATATATATATATATATATATATATATATATATATATCTTACACAAATCTACAATGTCACATTATATTTAAATCACACATAAATATTTTGCTTCAATTATAAAAACATGAAGCAAATCACATAATAGTATTTTAAATAAGTACTAATTTCAAATTTCTATGATAATCTAAAATAATATGAATTTAATTGTTCTAAAAAACTCACCATTTAGACATTTTTTCAATAGAAAGAAAGAAGAGTTATAAAACGATATCCTAGTCTATGAAATTTATGAAATCATTGTTTTTTTTTAAAGAATCCAGATAGAGATTAATATGTCGAGTCGGGTAATACTATAATAAATAACAAAACTGTCTCTCAAAAAGATTAATCTGTCGTATCAGGTAATACTAAAATAGAAGACAAAACTTGATTCGAACCAAGCAACTCTAATTAAGTAGGAAGAAATTTCTTCCTTATAATCTCATCGTTGTTTGAGATACTTTGACAATCAATCTTTTATGGGGTGAAACTCATGTGAGTCTATTTTTTAAGGGAGAGATTCACCTAAATTTCATCCAATTAAAGAAAGTAGATAAGTAGATAGTAAAGAGTGTAAAAGAACAAAAGAATTATTTTAGTATTTCTCAATAATAAATCAGTGAAGATAAAAGTAGCTCTCTATTAGTTCGGTTTCAAACAAGTTGGGCTAAAATAGTTTCCAAGCACAACAACTAATACACCATATCGAACTTAAACTAGCAATACAGCTACAAAAGAATAACAAACACTAACTACTATTATGCTCACTTATTGCACAACTAAAACGGCTATTCTACTCTATATTTTGTTTTTCAGTCCCTTCAAAAGAACTGTTAGATGCATTGTACAGTTTCCTATGCCACCAACCCTCGGTTCAAACTCTGTTATGAAATTCAAAAGGGACATACTAATCAGTTAATTGTCACTATTTGCATCCAAAAGAAGATGAGACAGTTATTGCGGCCAGCACTATAATTCCTCCTTTCAAGTATTATTGAGATATAATAACTCCTCCTTGCAAGTAGACTTGTTGTGTCCGAGTCCCTTGCATCGGCTGCAATGTAGATCACGCTTAACTATGTCTTGAGATCCGTATCGTTTTGTAGCCGGTCGACCAGGTGGTCGTCGTGTGGGAGGAGGTGTTACTGTTACTAAAGGCTCAATTGCAGCCGGTACATTCATATTCATAATCGGATTTATACACTCGGAGTAAGTCAATCTGTAGCATTCAGCTGTACAGTATCTAGAGCAAAAATCATAAACACACTGACCTATCGCAACAATGACAGCAATGGCATGGCAGCATGGTACCCCACTCAGCTGCCATGTTTTACAACTACATTCCCACCTGTCAATATCAACTAACTCAGTCGAGTCACCACAAACTTCGTATGTACTGCCGGCCGATAATATAACTTGAAGTGAATGACTTTTTTGAATTTCCATTTTAAGCTTCTCCTCCATGGATGGACTCAGCCTAGTCGACCATTCATCAGATTCCGCCTTTCGAGTAATAATCAATTCCGTAATCTTGCCCCTAATAACATCCACCATTTGTGTTATCGGTAAATTGTCTGCATTTGAAGCCCAACAGTAGAACAGCTCCCCAAAGTTAGAAGTCATGTGATTATATCTAGTACCCTGAAAAAATGCATTCGCCCAGTTCATCGGATCACTTTGCATTATCCAATCGTAAGCTTCAATAGAAATCCTTTTGATGCTCTCCATGCCATTATGAAAGCCTTCTGGTTTGGTTGCATAAGCAGCAGCATATAAATCCTCAATCATGAGTCGCTTTACCTCATGAGAATACTGCTCTTTCAAGTCTCTAAAAAGTTGCTCAGTTAAGTATCGCAGGCAATATGCATGAAATGAACCTTCAAATATCTCAGCGATCGAATTTTTCAGCCCATTTTCTCTGTCTGCTACAAATGTTAAGAGAACAGATGTTGACAACTTTGATTTGAGTTGAAGCAAAAACCAATGCCAACTATCATCAGATTCAGCGTCAACAATAGCAAAAGCAATAGGGAATACACCATCATCTGCATCAGCAGCTGTTGCTGCTAGCAATGCCCCTTGGTATTTTGACTTCAATGGAATACTATCAAGGAAAATCAATGGTCGGCAACCTTGTTGAAAGCCATTCAACGAAGCCTGAAATGATACAAAGAGACGATCAAAGCTTGAGTCTTCCTTAGTAGTGTACATAGCTAGACTGCCAGGATTAGCCTCCATTAACTTTTCACAAAAGAAAGGTAACTGACTATACGCCTCTTTATAAGAACCCTGAAGCTGCTCCTTTGCAATCTCTTTCCCACGCCATGCCTGGAAGTAGTTAAGTTGAATTCCATATTCCTGCTTGATGTCATTGACGATGTCCTTGGGCTTGTAGTCCGGACAAGCTTTCAGCTTTTCCTTTATAATACTTGCCACCCAATTCCTAGTTGCTTGATGCCCTGTTGTACCAGCAGCCCCTTCACAAGTATGTTCCGAATTCATCTTTTTTATGCATATCAACTGAGTACTTGACAGCCTTGATGCGTGAATTCTCCAAGGGCAACCTTCTGCTTTGCATTTAACAGTCACACGATGACTATCATTCTTTTTATATTTGAATGCAAATTGATGAGCAATGGCATATTTACGCAACAACTCTCGAAACTCATGTACGCTGTTGAACCTTTGACCCACACCAGTAATAGTATTCTGCCACTGTTGTGCCCCTTTAGCCAGCTTCTCCTCGTTTGAGGAAAGACTCAAAAGAGGTATCTCCATATCCGTATCTATTTGAATGGTATCATGAGAGGCAACAGGCGGAGCATAATCAGCATCGTGATTCATAATGGTATTGATTGGCAACACTGTTTCAGACAAAGTTGTTCTACTTGACCTAAAACACAAAAATCAAAATCAAAATCAAATTCTTATCAAAGTCCCCATGAAACAACAAAGACATATATCATCATAGAAACAAAGAAACTACCTACTGGCAGGCATGGTTGAGACCTCAATGGCAAGTACCTCTTCGATAAAGACATAGATTTCGACAGTACTCGAATTGTAATGAAACTTAACCATTCGTTGAAGATCCTTATCATTCGAAATCGAAATGAGAGTGGTCTTGTTACCCGGAAGAAAATACTTGATAGATATGCTACCAACATTATTAAAACTAAACATTTCAACTATCTCAGCCTTAAAGTCTAAAAATTTCATTTGATCATCAATGTCCATAGCATGAGCATCACCACCTTTATATAACAAAGTACCATCTCTTGCAGTTTCAAATTTTCCTCCTGACTGACAAATTGCAATTGTCTTCTTATCAGCCATGACCTGACACAGAAAAAGATAATCTTATCATAAAAATATGAAATTGAAAAATCATAATTTTCCCATAATAACTACAACAATTCAACAAAAGAATAGGTAAAGTAAAATTGCAGCAACAAAAACTTAAGAAATTCAGAAAACATGTAAATTATGGAATAAGAAGGGAATTGATTCAGAAATGATAGCAAGATTTCAATAATTTAGGAATTTCAATGGCTAATTCGAAAATTTATCGTTAACCCTAACCTAGATTGTGAAACGCGTCGCTTTAGCGCCAAACTGAGAAATGACAGTGCGGTGTGGATATCTGCTGCGGCGCAATGCTTCTGGTACGGTGGAATCGCATCGGAGAAATTTTTTATAGAGAAGGAGAAACCTGGATGACTTTCTTGCGGTATCTAGCGGCGGCCGACGACCGACTCCGCCTCTGTTTTCCGGGAAGTTGAGTTCATTGCTGCGGCTCCAACTTGTTTCTTTCTGATACTACAAGCGGCAGTTTTTTTTTTTAATAATTATGTGTGATTTAATCGTTGAAAATGTGTTTGTTTTCAGTTTTTTTTAGGGAAGGAAGAGTCTTTTCAATATGAAATGGGTTGGGCTTGAATTTAAATTCGATTTATTCCGAAGGAATCTTTCTGCCACCCCCAATTATATCTGACACTCTATTAGAGGTAAATAGTTCATTTTATCCATGACATTTACGCCGTTTTATTTTTGAAATTTTTGGGCGAATACCGGATATTTCGTCATTTGTTAGGCGTTCTACTGGATTTTTCGTGCGTACCAGATATTTCAAAAATACCGGTAGAATCTACCGGAAATTTTCAAATTATCGGTATAAATGTACCGGTCTTTTGAAATTAAAAAAAAAAAAGAATTTATCGGAGATTTTAAATATCCGGTATATCAGGAATTTCAGCTAAAATGAAATTCCTGGTAACAGTCCAAAACTTGGAAAAAAAGTGAAAAACCTGTAATTTTCATTTCTTTTTTCCTATCGTGCATTATCAACAAGAACATCAACAAGGATACATATAAAATATAGATGATTTGCAACGGGAAAAAAAATACATAACATCAACAAGATTACATATAAAATTACTTTGACTTCCCAATATCTTCCTCCCAGTGTCTAATATGTCCTACATATGTTGTTTCCCAGGCTCTTGTCTCCTCAGTACAATTCTCTCTCCACTGAGTTGTGACTGGAGGCAAGGGACTATCAGGTTTTAGTTTTACCTAAACCTGGTGATTGTTGTTTACAAATCCAACAACAATCATTTTATGCCTACTTGCAAACATAGATGGAGCTATGGTAAGAGGGAAGAAGGTTTAGTTAAGTGTCACTAAAAGGGAGACGAAAACCAAACTGTACCGATTAGCAATAGGATCACTCATATCAGGAATCGACATTCATTTATCTCTACCTTGTGCACCCAAGTGTGTTACTTTTAAGGAACTTCGAACCACATCCATGGTGTCATAAAACAACTTGAAAAATAATTTTGGTTGTTGATAAATTTGAGCATCCAACTGAGTCTGAATCAACGCCCAAAAGTCTTCACCCCATCCAAGTAACGCTGCAACAACCCGAAACACACAATTTCCATCGTCACCCACATCAATTATGTCAGTGAAAGTTGACACACACAGGGTAAACCATGTGTAGTTCTAATGAAGCAACCACAATATCCTTGTTTATACCAACAAATTTGACCTGTTCCAACTCCTTCCCTATGTTTTGTATACATTTTCTTGAAATCATGCAAGTTGGTGTAAAATGAAGTGTTATACCGATGCTCAATGTTCACAATACTCTTTTCAAACGACGCTCTAATTGTGCCTAACTGCTACTTCAACATGGTGATAACAGCATCCCAACTACGACATAAATCTCCCCGACTATGTGACAACATATTTTTTAGTCTCCAATGCGTATAATCCATCCTAAACCGCAATAAATAAAGCACAATTAGACATAAATTATCTTAATTAATTAAATCAAATAAGTTGTCGGTATACCTATTTGTTGTTGTGTTTCCCATATGAGTAACTTTGTTTGTCCATGCAGAAACAAATATTTCTTTATACGGTGTTAACCATGTTACTTTCACATAGTTAACAAACAAAGGTATATCAACACAAATTGTCTCAAAGTGCTTCAAGTGAATGAGATATTCACTCTTTCTATTAACATACATGATGTTATTCCACAACTCCATGACATGTTCATGTCTTTCTGATTTAACATATTCCTTACATTTCATGCTGACATTCTTGGAAATGTGGAACACGCATAACATATGTGTTGAATTAGGAAACAAGTATTCAAGTGAATTCATCAAGGCAAGTTCTCTATCCGTCACAACAATATTTGGTAGCAATTTCTCAGAGAAAAAAAACTCTTTCAGTTTCGCCATTGCCCATTTGAAATTTTCCTCACTTTCGTGTTCCAAGTAGGCAAATCCTACCGAAAATGTCAACTTTGTTGACGTAACGCCAACAATCTCAAGCAGCGGTAACTGATACCTATTGGTCTTGTATGTGAAATCAAAAATCAAAACCAAATGAAACATATTCAACAGATTCACTGAATCAGGATGTATCCAGAAAATATCAGCAACAACATTCGAGTCTTCCCTATTTCTTGTCCAACACATGTACTTTTCTTTTTGAATAAGACTCAACAACATTTGAATTTCTGTCAATGAGCCTCTCTTGCTTTCATGGTTTGTAGATCTAAATTTATATACTTTCTTGACACGCATGAGGTTTACTAGATCTTTGTCTTTCAACGCGAAAACTATGTGTCTCAGAGGCATGTTATACTTCGTCATGTCATTCACAAATTGTCTCTCTTGAGGTTTTAGACGGACTAATATGTCATGCCCTGATAAATCCTGACTTAGTCTATGATTGTGAAACCCACGCATAACACTCACCCTCCAACCAACACCACTTGACGAAGACCTCAGATGAAAGGGACATATCACTTTCCTACTAGCGATACCATCCTTCTCCGATGAATGACTATTTTCAGACTTTTTCCTTTTATAATTTCCTTCTCTCTCACAACCCATTATCAATTTATCTTTCCTTCCTCGCTTTCCAGTTTCACTATCAGAACACATTGTGACAACTATAATACCATGTTTCTTTCCAATATTATGTGCCCAAACTAATACGTCGACTCAGCTCTCAAAAATCTGTCAATGAAAAATATAACAAGTTATAGCAACATAAAACATGAAATCAAATGAAATAATATTATGTGTAGGTATAATACATACTTTGTCTGTAGTGAAGAACTGAGTGTAATCGCTACACGAGTCGATAGACGATCATGACGGTTTCGGAGCGCAAATGGAAAGATTTTTTATAGACTTTGTCCTGTTACCAAAAATGTCATGTAAAACTAAAATTCCCGGTATACCGGACATTTGGAATTTCCGGTATATGCGTGGAAATTGATACCGTTTTTTTATATTACCAATATGTTTTACCAGTAATTTTGGAATATCCAACATTGATTACCGATAATTTGAAGTTATAACTACCGGAGATTTCGTTGGCGAAAAAATCCTACCGGGAACTTCAAAATATACTACCAATATTTTTTTCAGAAATATTTTTTGGATTCTAAACGTAATTTTTTATGTAAGTAATACCAAGGGTGAAATGAGAATATTGAAAAAATTGGGGGGGGGGGGGGGGGGGGGGGTTGTCAGGTATGATTGGGAAGGGGTGGCAGGAAGATTCCTCTTTATTCCGGGACAATGGTTTTTCCACTTGTAGGGTGTGTTTCACATTTTTAGAAGTTCAAAAATGTTTTTTATTTATTCGGAGATGTATCTTCGGATGCACCTAAAATGTAATTGATTTCCGTATTTTTTAGATTCACCCCATTTTAAATAAAATATGGTTTGGAGATGCATTTATGTATATTATTTTAATTTATTCAAAGATGCATCTTTGAAATACCATATGTATTCATTTATG
The DNA here is from genome assembly GCA_963966055.1 of Lathyrus aphaca. Taxonomy (NCBI): domain Eukaryota; kingdom Viridiplantae; phylum Streptophyta; class Magnoliopsida; order Fabales; family Fabaceae; genus Lathyrus; species Lathyrus aphaca. The sequence continues at coordinate 127,148,273 of OZ014520.1, read as the reverse complement.
GTGTTTTTATTCACTGAAATGGTTTAATTAGCAACTCAGTGATGTTTCCAGAAATGCATATCAAGAAATGTCAACCGGGAAATTGGATGAAACATCACCTTGCATGATATTCTTCTTCACGCTGAAATTAAACTTCATTTTAAAACCTTAACAAATTATTTCATTCTCAATCCATTTTGAACATCAAAACATCATTCTTATATTTTTATCACATGAAAGGGAGCAAAAGAAGTTGGAATTGCAAGTAAAGTTCATTCATTTTATCCCTCATTCCTTGTATTAATGTGTTTTTGGACTGAAAAAATGAATGTTGAGTCCGAATATGTATCTCCGGACAAAGTTTGGTGTGGTCCGGATATATATCTTCGGATTTGCCTGAAGTTTGAGTTTTAAAGTTATTTTTCTTTTATTTGTGGTATTAGATATAGTGCACCTGAATATGTTTCCAAAGCTATTGTTATGATGAATATTAAATCGAACGAGATGAAGCATGATGTTAAATCAAATGAAGTGAATGATGATATTTGTAGATGTTTAGAATTGGCAGAATTTTTGACAAACAATAAGTGTTGAACTTAGTTCAGGATGTCACATCAGATGTTGTGACATTATCAAACAGAGTATAAGTAAATGAACTTAATTCAGGATGTCACACCAGATGTTGTGACATTGTATCAGTTAATGAAGTAAGTTCAGTTTTCAGGATGTCACACCAGATGTTGTGACATCTCAAACCTGCTACCAGAATTAATGAATGCTTAACAGAACTGAGTAAATTCAGGGAATTTATCTGGAATTAATTATGAATGGATAAAACAGAAGAAGGCGCATCTATAGGGAGATTGGTTATATGATTTCAGTATAAACAGAAGAACTGACTCACCTAGAATCAAGGAAGTAACAAACCCTAATTCAAGGTGATGGCAGCATGCGTATCAGGATTGGATAACCTACAGAAAGCCCAAAATCCAAGCATCTATTTAAGCAACAGAAACTCTCAGAATAGAGCACGAAATTAAGAAGACTTAATAGGGAGTTTGTGCTTTAATAGCAGGTTTTATAAGTGTATCACTTTATGAGCTTTTAAGCAAAAGTGTATTGTGTCTTGATTGAAACTGTGAAGTAAGATCAAGCTGTTTTGTTTGAAGTATGACTTCAATTTTATTAAACTTGTAAACATATCACTGTGTGATTAAGGGGGAGTGAGTTGGTACTCATATCTAAGTTGTGTCTTAGGTAGAAATTGTCTTGGGTAGATATTAAGTGAAAGATTAAACTGAGTGGTTTAAGTCTAGAATTAATATTACTTATATTGGATTTCCTTCCTGGCTTGGTAGCCCCCAGATGTAAGTGTGGTTATACACTGAACTGGGTTAACAATTTCCTGTGTTGTTTAATTTTCCTGCACTTTAAGTTTTGTTCAAGTCTTCAAGTGTTTAAACATCTCATTCGACATCACGTACCTGATCCCAGAATTTCAATTGGCATCAGAGCAGGCACCCTGCCTGTTTAACTGGGTGAGATCTAGGGACTGAAAATTCTGGAAACATGGACAGAGATGTAGGATCAGTAAATAGACCACCTATATTGGATGGATCTAATTATGACTACTGGAAGCCAAGAATGGTAGCATTCTTAAGATCACTTGACAATAGGGCCTGGAAAGCAGTCAACAAAGGATGGGAGCACCCTGTCCAAGACAACAAGGATGGAGCAAAAGTGTTGAAACCTGAAGAAGAATGGAGCAAGGAGGAAGAATATTCAGCACTTGGAAATTCCAAGGCCTTAAATGCTTTATTCAATGGCATTGATAGGAACATATTCAGACTTGTGCATCACTGTGAGCTGGCCAAAGATGTTTGGGACACTCTCAAAACAACTCATGAAGGGACATCAAAGGTGAAGATGTCAAGACTTCAACTTCTCACCACCAAGTTTGAAAACTTGAGAATGAAGGAAGATGAGACAATTCATGAGTTCTACATGAACATCTTGGAAATAGCCAATACTTCTGGTGCTTTGGGAGAAAAGATGACTGATGAAAAGCTGGTAAGAAAGATTCTCAGATATTTACCAAAAAGATTTGACATGAAGGTCACAACAATAGAAGAAGCTCAAGACATATGCACAATGAAGGTTGAAGAGCTCATTGGTTCCCTTCAAACATTTGAGATGGGAATGAATGATACAATTGTAAAGAAGAACAAAAGCATAGCCTTGGTGTCAAATACTGATAAAGAAGAAGAAAATAATGAAGCAGACCCTGAAGAAAATTTATCAGAAACCATTGCTATGCTTGGAAGACAATTCAACAAGATTCTCAGAAAGATGGATGGCAAGTCCAGACCAAGTGGAAGATACTCAAACTCTTCTGAGAATAAAAGACCTTATGATGCTAATAGAAGGTCAAATTATGATGAAAAGACCAATCAAGAAAAAAGGATTAAATGCCATGGATGTGAAGGATATGGACACATCAGAAATGAATGCCCTACCTATCTAAAGAAGCAAAAGAAAGGTCTCTCTGTGACCTGGTCTGATGAAGACTCAGGATGTGATTCAGAAGAAGAATCAGCAAAGCACATCACTGCTCTAGCTGGAGTATGTGATTCTGAAAGTGGATCCAGTGATGAGGAGCTGACTTTTGAAGAGCTAGAAGAATCATACAAGATGCTGGTTAAAAGGAGCACTGGAATGTGCATGGAGAGTATAAAGCAGAAGAAGCAGATTGAGGCACTAAAGGCTAAAAAAACAAGTGATCTAGAGATCATTGACACTTTGAAAAGTGAAGTAAGCCTTCTCAACTCCAAGTTGGAGCATATGTCCAAATCTGTTAGAATGCTGAACAGTAGCTCAAACACACTGGATGTTACTCTCAACAACAATAAGCATTCAGGGGATAGAACTGGACTGGGATTTAACAAAGCTCAAAAGATTGAGGATAGTACCAGCAAAACTACTTCAAATTCCATAAAGTCAAAAAAGATGTCCCAACAGATGTCCCAACATCATGAAAAGAACATAAAGACAAACATGATGTTCCAACAGAAGTCCCAACATCATGAAAAGAACATGATGAAAAAGAAGTATCAAAGATGGAGATGTCATCATTGTGGAAGGTTTGGTCACATCAAACCTCATTGCTACAAATTGCATGGATATCCAAATCAGATGCATCAGCAACCTCCTAAGCAGAAGATAGAGGTTACCAAGAAAGTGCTGCATGGACATCAAAATCAAAGATATCAGCAACCCCCTAAGCAGAAAGTAGAGGTCATCAAGAAAGTATGGGTACCTAAAGCTAGTCTTCATGCTGATCAAAGCTATATGTCCAAGAACAAGTTCAACAAGCAACCTTGGAGCTCTATAAATGGTCACTACAAAGGGCAGAAGCATCAAAGAAAACCTCACTACAAGCAAAAATGGTCAAAGAAGGGTGTTGCATATATAGCTCATACATCTCTAAGAGTATCAACTAAAGAAGACTGGTACTTTGATAATGGATGCTCAAGGCACATTACTGGATTGAAGAATTTACTGGTAAACTTAAAGTCATATTCATCCAGATATGTAACCTTTGGAGATGGAGCTAAAGGAGAAATCAAGGGAGTTGGGACCTTGGACTGTCCAGATGTACCAAGACTAGATGATGTGTTGCTGGTAAAAGGATTAACTGCTAACTTGATCAGCATAAGTCAATTATGTGATCAAGGTTACAGTGTAAACTTTACCAAAACTGAATGCATAGTGTCTAATAAAGAACAGAAGGTTGTCATGAGAGGAAACAGATCTAAAGACAACTGTTATATGTGGGAACCTCAAGACTTTAGTCTCACTTCAACTTGCTCTTTAGCCAAAGAAGAAGAAGTGAAGCTATGGCACCAAAGACTGGGTCATCTTCATTTCAGAGGTATAAAGAAAATCATATCTATGGAAGTTGTGAGAGGTATTCCTAAACTGAAGATTGATGATGGAAAAGTATGTGGTGAATGTCAAATAGGCAAGCAAACCAAGATGTCCCATCCAAAGCTCCAACATCTGACAACTTCCAAAGTTTTGGAATTATTGCATATGGATCTTATGGGACCAATGCAAGTTGATAGCCTTGGTGGAAAGAGGTATGCCTATGTGGTGGTTGATGACTTTTCAAGGTATACATGGATAAATTTTATCAAAGAAAAGTCTGATGTATTTGATGTATTCAAAGATTTGTGCCAAAGAATACAAAGAGAAAAAGCAAGCTGTGTGGTTAGAATAAGAAGTGACCATGGAAAGGAGTTTGAGAATAAAAAATTCTCAGATTTCTTCTCTTCAGAAGGAATCAATCATGAATACTCTTCACCTATCACCCCTCAACAGAATGGGATTGTTGAGAGGAAGAACAGAACTATCCAAGAATCAGCAAGAGCTATGATCCATGCTAAAAAGTTACCATTGTACTTCTGGGCTGAAGCTATGAACACAGCTTGTTACATTCATAATAGAGTCACTCTAAGGAAAGGAACCTTGTCCACAATCTATGAAGTCTGGAAGGGAAGAAAACCCACAGTTAAGTACTTCCATGTGTTTGGAAGTAATTGTTATATTCTGGCTGATAGGGAGCAAAGAAGAAAAATGGATCTTAAAAGAGATGAAGGGATTTTCCTTGGATACTCTATAAATAGCAGAGCTTATAAAGTATTTAACTCTAGAACCAACGTTATCATGGAGTCCATAAATGTGATAATTGATGATGCCCCTGCAGATGTTACAGATGATGTTGGAACATCTGCTGACAGTCAGACTGAAGCTGAAATAAAGAGTGATCATCCTGACTTCACTCAAACTGAAGCAAGGACAGAACAATCCAGCAAACCTCCCTCTATCAGAATCCAGAAGGATCATCCCAAAGATTTAATAATTGGTGATCCCAACAGAGGTGTAAGCACTAGATCAAGAGAGGTGATTTCAGGTTCTTGTTTTGTTTCAAAAATAGAACCTAAAAACATCAAGGAAGCTCTTAATGATGAGTACTGGATTTGTGCTATGCAAGAAGAATTAGGTCAGTTCACAAGGAATGGAGTGTGTGATCTTGTTCCTAGACCTGATGACATAAATGTGATTGGCACTAAATGGGTGTATAAGAACAAGTCAAATTAGCAGGGAGTTGTTACAAAGAACAAAGCTAGACTTGTAGCTCAAGGATACACACAAATTGAGGGAGTAGACTTTGATGAAACCTTTGCACCAGTAGCAAGGCTTGAATCAATTAGACTACTTTTAGGAATTGCTTGTATCCTGAAGTTCAAGCTATTTCAAATGGATGTGAAAAGTGCCTTTCTAAATGGATATCTTAATGAAGAGGTATATGTAGAACAGCCTAAGGGATTTGTTGATCCAAGCTGTCCAAACCATGTGTACAAACTAAGGAAGGCTCTTTATGGACTGAAGCAAGCCCCAAGAGCATGGTATGAAAGGCTGACTACTTTTCTCACAAAACAAGGATACAGAAAAGGTGGAATAGACAAAACCTTGTTTGTGAAAGATGAAGAAGGAAATGTCATGATTGCTCAAATATATGTAGATGACATAGTCTTTGGTGGGATGTCAGACAGGATGGTTAAACATTTTGTCACTCAAATGGAATCTGAATTTGAGATGAGCCTAGTAGGAGAACCAACCTACTTTCTTGGACTGCAAATCAAGCAGATGGAAGATTCAATGTTCATATCCCAAAGCAAGTATGCCAAGAACACTGTGAAGAAGTTTGGGATGGATAGTGCAAGTCATAAAAGAACACCTGCCCCCACTCATTTAAAGCTGACAAAGGATGACAAGGGTGAGAAGGTGGACCAAATCCTATACAGAAACATGATTGGAAGCTTATTATATCTGACTGCTAGCAGACCAGATATAGCCTTTGCAGTAGGTGTATGTGCAAGATATCAAGCTGATCCAAAAGTTAGCCATCTAAACCAGGTCAAAAGAATTCTGAAATATGTCAATGGTACTTGTGACTATGGCATAATGTACTCCCATGGATGTGAACCAATTCTCACTGGCTTCTGTGATGCTGATTGGGCTGGAAGTGCTGATGATAGAAAGAGCACATCAGGAGGATGCTTCTTCCTAGGAAACAATTTGATTTCTTGGTTCAGTAAGAAACAAAATTGTGTATCCTTATCCACTGCTGAAGCTGAATATATTGCAGCTGGTAGCAGTTGTTCACAGTTGGTTTGGATGAAGCAAATGCTCACTGAATACAATGTCCCGCAAGATGTCATGACATTGTACTGTGACAACTTAAGTGCTATTAACATATCAAAGAATCCTATCCAACACAGCAGGACCAAGCATATTGATATCAGGCATCATTTCATCAGAGATCTTGTGGAAGAGAAGGTGATCTCATTGGAACATGTAGCCACAGATCTGCAATTGGCTGATATATTTACTAAAGCTTTGGATGCTACCCAATTTGAAAACCTAAGGGGTAAATTGGGAATCTGTTTATGTGAAATATAGCAGTTATGGAGAAGTGCCAACATGTCCTATGACATCGTGTGGCATGATCACCAGATGGCAACACCAGTCTGGTCAAGAACTCTGTGTATTCCACTCCTTAAAATTCTCCAAGTAACGGCTCTTATAAAAGTTCCAGCTTGCTCTCATCTATTCATGTTCTCATCATTCTCTCAATACAAATTGCATGCTATAGTTGATTTTCAGAGCTCATCAAACTCAATCAATCCTAACCTCTTCCTTCACCACATTCGAAAATGTCTCAACATCAAAACCCTAATCTCTCTGATGAAATCCTCAACCAAGAAGATGTGGTGCATGCAACCCCCATCTCTGTGGTACCTATGGATTCAACTCCCATAGACGAAATCAGGGGAAGTGTTCCTCTTGCTCAAAAGCCTAGAACTCCTAATGTGAGAAGGGCAAAGGAACCTGTATTCAGCAAAGTCAAAGGGAAGCCTTCATCCTCAAACACCAATCCTAAAGCCTATGAGTATGTGGATGCTTCAATTAAGGATCTTGTGAACAGGATTCTGTCTAAGCAAAAAGTTGTGAGTGGAATATCTATTCCTCTGAACACCATGCCAGCTCCACAAGAAGAACAGAGTAATCAAGCTGAAGAGGACACTCCTGCTCAACAGGATGTCCCAATAGATGTTGAAACATCTGAAGACCAGCACAAGGCCTCCACTGATGATGATGATGAAACCACTGATGATCAAGCTTCTGTTGATCCACCTGCTGAAGAGGAAACTGCTCAACCTCCTCCTGTTGTAGACATAGAGCATGATTCTGACACAGAGATCATTGCCTCTGTGGACCCTAGCATAGCCCAAAGGCTCAGGACTAGGAAGGAAAAGAAGACTGCAGGACATGCAACTCCTGAAAAGAAACAACCTACACCAAAGAAGGACAAAGCTAAAGTTGCCTTTGGTCCTACCAAACAATGGAGCAAAGTGAATACACAAAAGAGGAAAGCTGTCACTCCACCAGATTCAGATATTGAAGAGGATGTCCCAACATCCCAACCAAAGAAGAAACCAGCACCTTCAAGGTCCACCTCTGCTGTTCCAGAAGCTCCTCTGGATAATGTTTCTTTCCATCATGTGTCAAGTGTGAGCAGATGGAAATTTGTCTACCAAAGAAGGGTAGCACTTGAAAGAGAGCTGGGCAGCAATGCACTTGAGTGCACTGAGGTAATTGACCTAATTTCTTCTGCTGGCTTATTCAAAACAGTGTCAAACTTTTCACCTTGCTATGAGCTGCTAGTCAAGGAATTTATTGTCAACCTTCAAGAGGACTGTGCTGATGGTAAGTCAGATGAATTCAGAAAGGTGTATGTAAGAGGGAGATGTATGGAATTCTCTCCTAGGGTTATCAACCACTACCTAGGGAGAGAATCTGATGGAGCTAATGAGTTGGGGAAGACTGACAACCAGGTGTGCAAGGTCATTACTGCCAATCAAGTCAAAGCTTGGCCAGTCAAGGGCAAACTTTCTGTTAGCTTGCTAACAAGGAAGTATGCAATGCTGCATAGGATTGACACTGTAAACTGGGTCCCTACCAACCATACCTCCTCAATAGCAACTGGATTGGGCAGATTTATATATATTGTGGGCACCCAAACAAAGCTGGACTTTGGGGCTTACATATTTGATCAAACACTGAAGCATGCTGGGACATCTGCAACAAAGCTGCCTATTGCCTTTCCATCTTTGCTGTGTGGAATAATCCTCAGCCAGTATCCTGGTATCCTCACTGAGAAGGATTCAATCTGCAAAAGAGAGAGTCCTCTGGCCTTCCACTACAAGCTGTTCTTAAGTCATCATGCAGCTGATGTTGAAGCTCCCTCTGGGACATCTGCTGGACCTTCAAAGGCAAAGTCTCATATATCCAAAGCTGCTTTGATTGTTGAGCTGAAGAACACATGCAAAGAACTGGATGCCAGGAAGCAGAAGCTTGAGGAGATTATTCAAAGGCTGGAAATGGAAGAGAGTGCTCAGAAGGCTGCTGACTCTGATGATGAATCTGAAGAAGAAGAAGACATTGAATATGAAGATTCTGAGTGAAAAATGTATGTGAGGAATGTGTACTATCTGCTTCAGCATTGTATTTTGAATTTGTAATTTTGTAATTCTCTCTGTCAATGTAAAATTTGGCCCCAATTTATGTCTAACAAGGGGGAGAAGAGAACTGAACAACAACAACAATGTCTGCTGCAGCTTACTGATTAATGAAAAATGTCTTTTGTTTGCTTCTGAACTAAGTTGTTTTTAATGGAAAAATGTCTGTTGAAACAAGTCAGAACACATGTAGGTTTGAGGGGGAGTAAACTCACACATGACTCAACAGAAAAGAACTGATGTACTCTGATAAAAGAAACTCTGCTGCACTCTGATAAACCAGAAGATTATGTTAGCCAAAAATTAGCCAAAGGGGGGAGTTTGTAGATGTTTAGAATTGGCAGAATTTTTGACAAACAAGAAGTGTTGAACTTAGTTCAGGATGTCACATCAGATGTTGTGACATTATCAAACAGAGTATAAGTAAATGAACTTAATTCAGGATGTCACACCAGATGTTGTGACATTGTATCAGTTAATGAAGTAAGTTCAGTTTTCAGGATGTCACACCAGATGTTGTGACATCTCAAACCTGCTACCGGAATTAATGAATGCTTAACAGAACTGAGTAAATTCAAGGAATTTATCTGGAATTAATTATGAATGGATAAAACAGAAGAAGGCGCATCTGTAGGGAGATTGGTTATATGATTTCAGTATAAACAGAAGAACTGACTCACCTAGAATCAAGGAAGTAACAAACCATAATTCAAGGTGATGGCAGCATGCGTCTCAGGATTGGATAACCTACAAAAATCCCAAAATCCAAGCATCTATTTAAGCAACAGAAACTCTCAGAATAGAGCACGAAATTAAGAAGACTTAATAGGGAGTTTGTGCTTTAATAGCAGGTTTTATAAGTGTATCACTTTATGAGCTTTTAAGCAAAAGTGTATTGTGTCTTGATTGAAACTGTGAAGTAAGATCAAGCTGTTTTGTTTGAAGTATGACTTCAATTTTATTAAAATTGTAAACATATCACTGTGTGATTAAGGGGGAGTGAGTTGGTACTCATATCTAAGTTGTGTCTTAGGTAGAAATTGCCTTGGGTAGATATTAAGTGAAAGATTAAAATGAGTGGTTTAAGTCTAGAATTAATATTACTTATATTGGATTTCCTTCCTGGCTTGGTAGCCCTCAGATGTAAGTGTGGTTATACACTGAACTAGGTTAACAATTTCCTGTGTTGTTTAATTTTCCCGCACTTTAAGTTTTGTTCAAGTCTTCAAGTGTTTAAACATCTCATTCGACATCACGTACCTGATCCCAGAATTTCAATATTAAACCAGGCGATCAATCGGTTGATGTCGAGGTAGATGTTCATGCACAATTTAAAAATAAACAAGAGTTTATTGTTCGTGAACATATGCTACAATGAGCCTGCAAGGAGGCCGAGAAATTGAGGTTTGGCATTGTAATCGAAAGTTTTGATAATGGTTCGAATAGAAGACATGCATTTGTAACAATGAGATGCGAAAGAAGTGGTACGTACCAACCATATATTAGGAAGTTGGAACGAGATGACACTGGATCGAGAAAATGTGAGTGTTCATTTAAATTACGTGAATATCATAAGGCGGATGGCACATGGACAATTTAATGTGATATATTATATACATAATCATGCATTGAGTGACAAACTAGTCGGTCATCCCATTGTATGTCGCCTTATTTTGGAGGAGAGGGAACTTATTTCAGACACGATGTTAAACATGGTGGTTGTAACACCCAAAAGTCGATTTGAATTATATTGATGTGTTGTCTTGTGAATTTTGATGTTTATAAGATTAATTGATATTTTGTGAAGTTTGAGGGTAGCTTAATATTTTAATAATAATTAGAATAATTAAGTATATGGGGTTTAATGTATTATTTGAGATTAAATAAAATAAAAGGAATTAGAGGATGAGGGAATTATGGTCTTTTGGTTGAGGATAAGTGAGGGTTTTACGGGGAAAGACTAAAAGAGGTCAAAGGGGAAAGAGTGACAAAAGAGGGAAACGTTGGAAAGAACGATCATTTGGAACGATCACACTTTTGGAAAAAAGCTCTAGAGAAGAGGGAAGAAGCTAGGGCTTGAAGGTTATAGAGAAATTGCGAAGAGTTTATCGAAAGCTTACAGAAATTAAGGTATGGGGAGTATTTTCCTTTCGATAATATAATATGGGAATGGAATTGGGGGTTTTGTGGTTTAGTTTAGGGTTTTTGATTTTATGATTGTGTGTTGTTGATGATGATTTCATGACGAATTGGATGAATACAATGATGTATATGATGTTGTTATGATGAATGTTGATGTTAAAGAGGTTTTCTGGTGTAATGCTGCTGAATTGTGGGTTTTGGGGGAGGGGGGTTGTCGCAGAAGGGAGAAGGCTGAAATCGCAGAAAAATTCTGCAGAATCGCGAAGCTCGCTTAGGGAGATACAACTCGATTAACGAGAAAAGTCAATGAATTTGGCGTTTAGCGAGCATGAGGTCTCTCTTAGCGAGCCTTGGAAGACTTGGAAAAATGTATTATTTTTTAAAACTATTTTTAGGGTAGTATGTTCTAGGTTGCCATGACATTGTGAAGTTGTCAAATGATGTGTCTTGGAGGTCATGTGAGTAGAGTTAGTAATTAACTGAATGTATGAGGAAATTATTTGACGTTCCTTGAGTTATGATGTATGATTTCATGATGTAGATATATGATGTAAGATGAGAGTGTTATATGATGTCCCATGAGTATGTATTTGATGTTATGAATGAGTATGAGGAATGATTGTTAATAATGAATGTGAATGCAATTTTATGATGTTTTGAGGATGATATATGTATGTTGCGTCTTGCATTCATGGCATTGATTTTTATGAGGGGACTTCGATCCATTGGTAGATTAAATCCCATTGTGTGGATTGAAGTGATTTGATGTTTATGATGTGCTCCCTTGGGGGAGGGTTGATGGCCCAATGTCCATCACATGAGGATGTTTAAGTACCACATGAATTTAGTAAGAGGTTGCATTTCATTCTAAATGACATAACATGAGTGCATTGAGGTTTTGTGTAATAATGTGTATTAAATGAGCATGATGAATATTTTTATGATGTGATGATAATGATGACATGTACAAATGAGTTGTAAATGAATTGTTGTTGTTTTGTTTTAAATTTTTATTTCTATATTATATTATGGAATGTGAATTTACTCATCTTGTCTGCCTTCTGGTGATGGTCTATTATGCCATCCTGCAGATAATCAAGGTTAGCTCTGTGCGTGCTTAACTCAGAGATAGTGAGTCCTCGAGTTAGTTAGAAGTGGAGTCATGTTTTGTGTCTAGTAACATCAGGATGGGTTTCGTTTGAGTGTTCATGTTTATTTGAATTAAAATGTTGAGTTTTGTTTAGACATTTCGTTAAAATGTTATTTTAGAACGAGTTATGAGTTTTGTTTAATTCAAGATGATTTTCATGACTTATTTGTTTTTCCGCTGCATAATTTTGAAGAAAAGGTTTATGAATGTTTTTCATGATTTTTGTGAACCCGTGTTACGGGACAGGACTCTATGTGATGTTTTGAATTTTGAGTTTTTGAAGTAAATGTGATGCCCTTTTATTGCATTTTTACTCTGATAATTGATTTAAATTGCTTAATCTATGATGGGGTAGAAAGGGTGTTACATTAGTGGTATCAGAGAAGGTCAGTCGTGTCGTTGTTAGTCGTGTCGGTTTATGAGTTTAAGTGCTTTGAGGATTGCGTTGTTTTCTGATGTTGTTGGTGATTTATATAATGACTTCGAATCGTGCTCTTGAGGATTCAGTAGCTGCACTTGCTCATGCTACGACGCAGAACAACGTTCGGGATGAGTTTCATGCTTTGGGGGTTTTTCAGAGAAATAATCCGCCTAAGTTCGAGGGTTCCCGGGCGTCCTCGTCATCGCTGGAGTTGAACGAAGGGGATCTGGGAGCGCGCTTCTTCGTTCGCCGGGGAGATGCAGATCTTGATCTGCTCCTTCTTGATTTTCTTGGAGGGGAGGACCACGAAGGAGACTGGCGAGGTCGTTTGTCGCTAGTAGATTCGTCGATGTCTCCCTTCCTATTTCTCTTGGGAGGAGAGGGACTACGCCTTCTCTGGTGTCTCGCGGGAGACCGGGGTCGACAATTGTTTTCCTCGAGACGGGAAATTTTCTTGCCGTGGGCGAGGAACAACAGATTTGTCTGATTCAGGATTTCGGCCAGCGCGGCGAAGTCAGATCCTGAAGGAGTCGGGGGAAAGAGGACTTCCGGGCGACTCTCCAGAGGTTGATCGCGGTCGGGAGAAGGCGAGGCCGTCTTCCCGTCAGGGTGATCTTGCACGGTTTCTTCGTGCGGAGGGTGATGAATGTTGCTCTCACGTTGTGTGAGGATCATGTCGTCGTTCGATCGGTTGTCTGGATTGTCTCGAGCAGCCATGTATCTTGGTAAAAACTTTGGTTCTTTGAAGACTTTGAGAGAGAAGAACGGGGAAATCAGATTCCCCCAGACGGCGCCACCTGATCGTACCTGGAGATCAAGATCCGATACGGCTGGCTTCGAACGTTGTTGAAAGACGGTTGGTGAGGAGAGGAGGGGGGTGTACCTGCAAGGCACTCCGATGCTGAAGTAAGATACTGAGCAAAGAGCGAGCAAATACTAGAATTAAGGTTAAAGAATTGAATACCTGACCCTCTCAAATGAGAGAGTTTATATAATGGGCCAAGTGGAAGATTATTGGTCCACACCGTTAGGCGCAGATCGCGGAATCCGTAAAGATAGGTAACAGTCAGAACTAGCCGTTGGAAGACTTCGTCTTGGTCGGTATGACTTTGGTCGGCAGAGACCATGATTCTCAATATCGCTCGACGTCGAGCGTCCCGTGGAGCTGGTTTGCCTGGCCCAATTATGGGAATTGGGCCTGCCCAAAACAGTTAGTCATAGTGTTGTTGTGCGATTGTAATCATGGATCTTGGTTATAGTGGATTAAGCCCTTGTTTAAGGCAAAATCACCTTGGCGGGTGGACTGGACTAGCTTGAGAAGTTCTCAAGTGAACCAGGATACAACGTGTGTTCTTTACTCTTACTTTATGCTTTATTTTATTTATGCTTCCGTAACACATACATAGCATAACTTGACGTAACTCATCAAAGTGCGAAAAGTAGTCAAGAGTGAAAGCCTCAATTCAATCCCCCATTTCTTGTGTATTTTTCACACTTCATACGTGGCTTATTTACTTAGTTGGTTAGAGCATCGTGCTAATAATGTGAAGGTCGCAGGTTTGAGACTTGCATGGGCCATTTTTTTAAACTTTATTTGCACTTTTAGATCATGTGGGCCATTTAATTTTATTCTTTTTTTTTTTGTTTTTCATAAAATGTTATTTTATTTTTATTTCATCTTTGTTCATTACTTGATTCATGTTCATTCTTTGATGATGTTCATGATAGTTGGGGCCGTTTGTTTTGCCTTTTTTAAAAAATGATTTTTTTAGTGTAACATAATTTTGTGGAAAAACATTTTATAAAGAAACTTTTCATAAAAGTTTCAAATGAAAATTTTGTTTGAATAGTTATTCTTAAAATGTTATTTTAGATATTTCATCATCTTATCGACAAAAAATTTGGATATCAAAATTTCAAAAAATCACTTAATTTTGAAACTATTTCAAATAGATTTTCATAAAAATCATTTTTGAGATACAACTTTTTTTAAAAATTATGATTTTGACTATATTTTGATCTTCAATAACGTATATTTATGTTTTACAATGTCAAAGTTAGTCTTTTAATTTAGAAAAAATGAATATTGAAAAACTTGTAATATTTTGAAAAACGGTTTTATAAAATCCATTTTCGAAAATATAATGAAAAAATTCATTTTTTTAAGCTAAAACAAACTGGCTCTTGTTCTTATGAGTAAATCATTAAAAATATATTTGGGTTTCTTGTAGTACACTATCTTAATCTACCATGAAAGCTTTTCTGAAGCTCGTCGATGAAGATTCTAGATTAAAACACTTAAGGGTTGCACGATCAAGAGCAGAATGAGTACAATTTTGTTAGCAGAAAAATATCCCTTATGTGATTGATACCGTAATGAGAGTGAAAATGAACAATAGAAGATGCAATTATGATCTCACACTTTACATGAGATATTGAGTGTATTGTTCATTGAGTATTCCAATGCATGAAGCTTGACATATATAGTTTGATTCAAAAGATTCACAAAAGTATGTTAGAGAATGTGAAAGTTAGTTAAGGTTCTATGATTAACTTTTGTAAACCATTACAACTAACACTTAACCAACTTATTCGATCTCTAAAAATCTCTCTAGATTCCTCACAAAACATAAATTATATTTAAGAATAAACATCAAGTTTTAGATCAAAACCTGTAAAGTTATGGTCTCAAATTACAGGTTTACGCTTCTTTTTTTTGGGATTATTGTTGTTTCTTGCTATAACTTCTTCTCTGGCATTTTTCTTTATACTTGTTTGCATATTCATCATTTCTGTCCCTTTATAACATCCACACCATAAATTTAGATAGAACCGTATTACTTGTTCGGCTTTATAACATCCACATCATAAATTTAGAGATAGAACCGTATTATTTGTTCGGCAGTTTTAAGGTCTCGGATACTAAATTTTATAAAAAAAAGTCTTGAAAAGTTCCAAAATAATTACAGTAAAATTGTCGTATTCATCTTGAAAAACTCAATTAGCACTACATAGTGTGTCAGACAACCCCACCAAAGTGTTGTTTTATTTAACAAAAAAACTCAGAGCAGTACATATCAAAATGTTACATCATTTTGTTGCCAAGACCATGGTAATTAATTACAAGAGCAGAGTACCAGGAGTTGAAGTGGAAAGATCAGCACAAGTGAAGCCACGACTTACAAGCTTGTTAATTGCATCCCTAAACTTATGATAATCCTCAACTTTATTATACACTTGATAAGAAATTCTAGCATACGCAGTCACACCTCCAACTTCCCCAACCCCATCTCTAAAATAAATAGGAACCTCAACCTTAAAAAACTCCCTCAAATATGTCCTAAGATTCATAGCATCAGAATCACTCATAATCCCCAAACAAGAAGGCAAACCAACCATAACCATACTTGCACTCATATGATGTGGTGTCCCAAGATGTGTCCCCCAAGCTTCCACCAACATTTCACCCATCTCAATAACACAATCATGATTCCTCTTTTTTATTCCTTCAATTCCACCTTCAAACCTATTCACAAATTCCATAACTGCGGGAACCACTAATTGAGCACTGTAATCTCTGTTACCAATCCATGCACTTTCTATTGCTAGTCCATTTCCGTACTCGTGTGACACCACAGGGTGATGCAAATCAACTGAATTAACCGATTTTCGCGCGTAGATGAAAGCGACCGAAGATGGACAAAAGAACCACTTATGTAGATTGCTTGTGTAAAAATCTGCTCCGATTTCTTGCATGTCAACGCGCGGGATGCACCCTATCGCGTGCGCCGCGTCGACGAAAACCTGATCAACACTTTCTTCTCTACAAATCTCAACTAACCTCTTCACCGGAATCACCACGCTCGGCATGGAAGTCACGTGATCGATAACCGCTAATCTAACTTTATAGTTATTATTGTTATTACCTTCGGTCTTCGCTTTCTCCAGCGCGTGACGAAACTCGCGAATGATTTCGTCTTCGGAGGTGATCGGAAACGGGAGATGAACCTCGATGACTCTACCACCGGCACGTGTGACGTACGCTTCGATTGCTTTTTTAACCGAGCCGTAAGCATAGTGAAGCATAACGACGGCGTCTCCTTTGTTGAACCTTCCTTCGTGGAAAGCCCAGGTGGCTTGCTGAAGGACGATTGCGGTGGCGGTGGAGGCGTTATCGACTATGGAGATTTCGTCGACGTGTTTGGCGTTGACGAGTTCTTTGATGATGGTTCGGGAATGGAGGATTCCTTTTTTGAGGTAGTTGAAGTAGAAGTGATCTGGTTGACGGAGGAACTTGAGCTGCCAATCGCGTTGAGCGGCGAGGATGGAGGATGGACAGCAGCCAAAGGCTCCGTTGTTGAGACGCGCGACGGTGGAGTCGTGGTGGGAGAATTCAGATAGGATTTCAACGTCGGTGATCGGAGAGGGAAGGAGTTTGGGTTTCTTTGAAACGGTGCCATTTTTGTGAGTTCGATCGTGGGAAGCCATTGGAGAATGAGAATAAAAAACAGAGGGATGAGATTAGAGGAAATACAAAGTGATGACGGAATAAGCAACTAAAATGCCGATAGTGGCATTTATTTATTTGTTTCTTTATTATTTGTTTTTATTATTCTATTATTATGAACGTTTGTTTGTTTTTTTTATTCACATCTTCATCTTTCATTATATCACATAGTGCATAGAACTATGTTGACAACCATTAATATTTTGTTCTTTCTTTCGTCCTATTTGATGTCGTGTCGTGTTTCACTAACTAACTATGATTAATTAAATCTAACCAGGTTGGTTTCCTTTTCTGAACATAAACCTTCTTAATCGGCTAATCTGATTAATTAAACTCGGTTTATGAAACTTATCTCTTTTGTTCAATCTCCATGCAATTCTTTATAAATCAACAGCTGCAAAACTCTCAATCAATTTGACTCCAACATATGTACTCCTCTTAAGGTTATGAATTCAAATTTCTTGGTCCCGCATTAAATGATTAAATGAGACACCAATAAATTAGATTCGTCTCTTTAAACTAGTTGCAAGTCAAATTTCAAAATTTCAAAAAAATTATAGATCATTTATCTTACTTAAAAAACAATCTTTTAGATAAAATAGACCATTCAAGAAAAATTGGATTATTTCAAATGACGGTGAATAATTGATTTCAAACAGAAGCATGAAAGTCAATGTACCGATGTTCTTTAGTTTAGACTCTGGAAGAAAAAAAAAGTCTGGGGCTTTATTTTCAACTCACTGTCAATTTTTATTAGTACTGTCTATGTTAATTGAATCATTTAAGTCATTTTTTAAGTTAAGGTTTATAAACCAAATCACTATTTCAGAAAACCGGTTTAAATTTGTGAGATGGATTCAAACTGGTTTGGATCAGCTGGTTTTAATTAAAACTCAAATTTCAATCAAACAACAATAAAACATCCGTAGTTTTATGAGTGAACACCATTTCAGTAAACAAAGTCGTTTCCGTCAACGTTTTCTATTTCCAAGAATTCCACCAGTGTCATTTAATATCGCTGCATCTGAGAACAACACAGCCAAACAGCATCGAAATTGATTCCTTGAATGTCAACCACCAGGATCTCTAGAAATATTCATCGTTTCACGCAGACTATTTGGGCAGAAGTAGTTACAAAGGCACAAAACGATTCACAGAACAATGATTGAAAAACACATAATCAATGTCAAAGATATGGAGAGAATTGTGCTGTAACAATCATTCAAAAACAATTTAGAAAGGTATGATGACTGAAACAGAGAGAAACTTGTTTGTAAGCTCATTCACAAAATGGTACCTGGCTTAATGCATTTTTTAATATTTCAAAGTTAAGGCGCCTTGCACACGATTCAATAGAGAATGTTTTACAAGTGTAACCACTCGTCAGTCGACCAACGACAGTATCCTACTTGTCAGTTTATGTCATTATCTAGACACGCGTCCCTTTATGCTCTCAATCCTTCTTCTCTCTAATTATCAATCCTTTCTCGTCTTCTTTCCTCTGTCCATATTTGTCACAACAGAGCTAAACTCCATCTTCTTGCATGCCCCTGTGATGGATCACAAGAATCATTTATTTCAATTTTTTGTCCTCGCGGGACTGGATTGCCTACCTTTAGGTATCAGATCATTTCCCTCTATCTTCTATCTATTACCACCAACTGCCCTATTTTTCTACTGTATTTCCCAATTCTTTCAATAGAGTCAATCCATAAGGATAATAAATGTCATTGGCAAGTTCATAAAATCATTATGGTAGTGTTTTGGGGGTCTACTACTAGGTGTTAAATTACGTTTATTGGGGTTGTTGTATTTAGTGTCCTAAAAGTAGCCTTGATGAACTTGTCATATAAATTACAAATAACTAGTTTGGAAGTATTAAAAGATTAGTGAGAAAAACCAAAGTATAAAACATACTTTTGCAAGTGCAATAGCTCCAAGACATATGAAAGTAACTAGCCTAATTTCACCTCGTGATGCCATAAAAGGTTCATCTATACCATACTTAGCCCCCACTTATCTAGATTACAAAATTAAAACATTAATACAATTTCTTTCTTGCAATGCCTCCAAATTTTATCATTTCCCTTTTTCTGTATGTGGGGGAAAAGGGGAGTCACCAACAGTGCTACTTTTTACTGTCATAAGCAGCTATATTCTGGGGCTCACATTCAGGACTAAATAAACGAACCAGCAAAGCAGTGCTTGAACTTACGGTTACAGCTCCACATGCTGCCCAACGAAGACTCCTTGGAACTGTAATTCTAGGACCTGCATGACCAGAAAAGTAAAAGTTCAAAGAACTGTAATGAAAGACCAAGGATTTTGAAAAATGGGACGTGAACATGTGATAAATATTTTACTATGAAAAATATATTAAGTGTAAATATATAAATAAAGTCAATTCAAGTGAAAGTACAAAACAAGTTGTTGGGAGAATCATGATCTATTCAAAGAAAGAAGAAAAATATATAACAAAATGAGGACTTACAATGTATATTTCATTTGACATATATACCAAAGACCAAAGATACAGCATGAAGGGAAAGAGTTAAATGATATTTAAAATTTCATAAAATAAGTCCTGCCATCCAAGCTTGGGAGATGGGTGAACGGAAAACTACCACACTCATTTTTTTCCTGCCACTCCGTTGCATTGAACTCTGTGTTTGAGTGTGTGAGTGTGAGAGAATTTGAGTTTGGTCTAGGTTGGATTAGTTTAAAATTTATGGGAACATCACAATTAAATTAAGTTGTAAAATAATCTTTATAACCTAACACTAACACTCTCATTTTTTACTACGAAAATTTATTATTTATAAAAACATGAGGTTATTGTGAGATTTAAAAACAAAAATATTTTTCAGCAAGTGTTTCTTGAAAAAGCTGTCTGAATTGACTCTTGAAGTATTGAAGAAGATGCTAATATCTATTCTCAATTCAGTTGCAGTGAAACAACAGTATGTAAAGACAAAAAGACCAGAGCAGAAAACTGCAATAGTCATGTTGGCTTACAGTTGATAAAGTGATTTTATTGC
This sequence comes from Lathyrus aphaca, assembly GCA_963966055.1. NCBI lineage: Eukaryota > Viridiplantae > Streptophyta > Magnoliopsida > Fabales > Fabaceae > Lathyrus > Lathyrus aphaca. The sequence goes on along the minus strand of OZ014520.1, from coordinate 127,128,391 downwards.
CTTTTTTATTTAGTTTAAGTTGGCAAGCAAATGCACCATAATGCTGTATTTGCTTTGATCATCGTCTTCACGAAAGCAATGTTAAGCAACAATAGTTGTATGAATATTTAAAAACAAGGATTAGATATATGCAAGGGCTCAAAATTTATAAGTTTTAACCACATACTAAGTTACTAACGAGAAATTGATAACAGGAATCATGCAATACATATTGGAAGACGCATCAGAAAGTAGAGCTTAAGACATATATATTCGAACTGGAGTTTCAAAAGCCGTAGCCTACTAGAACTGAGAGAAATAGATGCTAAACAGAAATAAAGCAATGGCAAAAAGTAGAACTAACCATAATGCATTCGGCAAAGCACCCAAAATCCCAATGCTCCACCAACACTAAAGATTCCGGCTGTGTGTCTCATTAGTCTAGAACAGGGTTTTGCATCAGACCTCATGACCTCGCCATCAGAATAGCCTAAGAAACGCCTTAGTGACATTGTATCGGTTACCTGTAACAACGGCGTATTAGAACACCCAACTCTAGCCCATGTGTATCAGGGCCAAAAATCTCACAAATCGATGGCCTATACAAGCGGCCCGCCCATGTACCTTGTCAATAAAACTTTGCACTAAAACAAATTGGCCAAGCTTATTCTATGGGCCATCCCACTCCAAAAGCTTAATGTATATATAACAAAAAGTACTTCAAAAAAATTGAAAAAATGTAATTCAAGAAAGTGTAGACTTTGAGTTTTAATATCGCAGTACTAGACATTTTTGTGACAGAAAAATTGCAGTACTAGATACAGTGAGGAAAGCCTTATCGACCCTCTGAATTACAAGAACACTAAACAAAAATTAAAATCCTAGTAATTAGCTGAAAATAAAAATAAAAATAAAAATAAAATGTGGCACCAATTTTGCAAAGCAAAATAACATTTAGTATCATTTGTTTACCTGCGAGAGCCCGGCTAAATCTCGGAGGTGGTACCAGTATTTACTCTGCAATAGGTCATATAAAACAACTAAATTACAATGGCCAGGCAAGCATTAAATATTAAAATAAAACTAAGAAGCAAGGGGATGGGGGGATAGAAGTTGAACAAGGCATAGAAACCTATTTGGCACAAAAATAAACAGAGTAATTCATACAGAGATGATGAAATGTATGACAAATTAAAAAGCACAAAAGCCTTGATGTTTTGGCTAGTTCCAAGTCAGGTACCAACAACAAAAAAAATCAACTTCAGATTTCAACTAAAAAGCCTTGCTTCCTTGGCTAGTTAAAAACTTAAAATTTACAAGAACAACCCACAAACTAATCACTGCCATTGGCTAAGATAAGTTCTCTATTAACTCATTACAACCTACCCCCATTTAACATGCTTACAACAAGAACTTGAGATTCGGCATTACTTAATTGAAGCAACACATAACCAAAACAAGAAGAGACGTTGGATAAACATTACTTAATTGGAGCAACACATAACCAAAACAAGCATTCAGTCAAAACTAAAATCTCACCACCCTTAATAACCTCTCATTCCAAATAAAACCGAATTGCTTTAGAATGCAAATAGCACAACCATCTCCCACATCCCATCCCATTCCAAACAAACAAGCAATAATTCACAATTCTTTTGACACTAAAAGGCAGTGGGATGTGGCAGTTAATAGAACAAACAAAAGCCCCACCATTATACAATTCTCAACCAAGTAGCTATATTGATTATCGACCAAATAGCTCAAACAAAGGTTCAACCATTCCAACTCTAACGAATTGGGAGTTATGAAAGCAAAAGTTTAATCTAAATGGCAATGTAAAGCAAATATTACTGCTCTAACAGTTCAGAAAGCTAAAGAAAACTTATTCATACTAAATGGGTGGTATAAAACAAACTCTTAAGATAAAATTCCCAATCCAAGAAAGAACTTGGTTGAGACATTTTCACAAACAGTTCATAAGTGCAAATATTAAACAGTTACAGCACCCTTTCAGCCTCTCTCCAAATAAAACTAGAGAATCATAGGATCCTAATAACCAAATACACACTTCACCAAAACATTCAGTCAAGGGGTTGGCGGGTTAGAGAGTTATAGCACCTTACCGGGGCGGTGACAAATTCTGAAGTCTTCAGAGTAAATTCTTGTTCTTTCTACCGGTTGTGGCGTGGTTCACTTGGATTTAATATGCGCTTGCTGGATTTAATATGCATAAATTTTGCTGTTTAAAAATTGAATTTTAGAATATAAATCTACACTCATTTAAGTCTTGAGCTATCTCATCTCATCAGCCCATATAACCAAAAGTTAAAAACAATTTTATAAAAAACACAATAGAATTTTTCAAAAGAGTCATATATTTAGTGACAGAGGCAATCGAATATAAGTACCTGTGATAATCACTGGATGTATGAAATTTAAAATATATATATATATATATATATATATATATATATATATATATATATATATATATATATATATATATATATATATATATAGAGAGAGAGAGAGAGAGAGAGAGAGAGAGAGAGCATACTCACACATAATGGAAAATTTTATTTCATTTTTAAAATATGTGAAAAAATTGTAACTAAAGATGGAAGAAGTAATTATTTAACTAAAGTTCGAAAATGAAATTTTAATTGAATTTAATGATTAGTACAAACGAGAATAAATTCGGATTTATATAATTTGAACTCGATTATATCATTTATTTGAATCAATTTTATAGACTCGAACTCGATCGTAAACTTATAGAAACTCATTAAGATATGGGAATATGAAGGCAAGTAGACTTTATATTATGGATAAAGGAGATTGTGGACTCTGAACCATGGTTTTGAAAAGCAGACCGGATTGGCAGGTCGAATTAGAAACCGCGCCAGTAATCGGTCTGATTCAATAGTTGGATCGTCTGCATTGTTGGACCGATGAAAAACAGTTTGGACTGCAAAAAATCGGAAAACTGACGATTGAAATGTTTTTTTAATTAAAATTTAACTTAAAACAACGTCGTATTGAGTTTTTAGTATTTTAAAAAAATTTAAATGAAAAATCTTCTTCAAAAACCTAAACACTTAAACAGAAGTTCAAACACGCAGAAGCATAATTTTTGTTTCGTTTCCAGGTTCGTCCTCTTCGTGATGCATCTTTCTCTCCTTCACATTGTTTCCATTTTTTTTCAGGTTCGTCCTTTATGTCATCTATGTTCTATGTTCTTTCATTTTTTATTGGCTTAATACCCTTTTTGGTCCTCTAACTATAGGTCAGGGTCCAATTTGGTCCACTTTCTTTTAAAAATTTCAAATAAGTCCCTTACGTTTTTAAAGCGTTCCACGTTTGTCCATACCGTTAGAAACGTTAGAAATTCACTTAATAAGTTGATGACGTGGAAGGAAACTACCTATTGTAACACCCCAAATTTGCCCTCTCTTTTCATAGCATTTAGCATATCATTTTCATATTTCGCGCTGCATCATTAACATAGAAAAATGAAGCATAACACTCATTAGCATAGCATAAGCTGGCGGGAATTTCCTCCAGGTGTGGTTGTTTAGTTCGCGATTCCATTCAGATGGACGTTTGACCTAATCTTGGTCAAACTATCAAAAGATTGGTTGAATTACAAGTTATCTGTATCAGTGGTTATTTCTCAGGCGACGTGTTTTAAAGTCGGGTGGTGTTATGTGCGAGAATCATCATTTTACCAAGCAGTGGTTTGTGTGAGGGTTTCGAATCCAAAGGTTCAGGCTTATTATGATTATATGTTCAGATGTGTGCATCTGCAGATTTATTTTTTCGGAGAACGATTCAGACTAATTTGAGATGATTCGGCCAAACTCTCAGGGGATGATTTATCCAGATGATCGTTGTTTCACTTGTAAATTGTTCAATAATCAGTGGGTTTTGTGGAAGCAGTGCAAGTTTGGTTTTGGACTGAAAAATCAAGGGTTCATTGTTGAATGATAGTCATGTTGTTTATCCATTTCCTTATTCATGTTCTATCCATTTGTCCACATTTTTTCTCGATTATCTGATACCCATATCCATGATCCATATTAGATAAAAACCACTTCCAATTATTCTCCTATAAAATCCATTTTCAATTTTTACTTTATTTCCATCCAATATTACTAAATCAGTTTTTAAATTCATATTATATGTTAGGATTTTTTTTATATCCATCACCTTTCCTATTTTTTATTATGATCTAAATATCCATTTTAATTCTTTAGTTTCCATTTTATTTTTCTATCATTTTAAACCCAATTACACATTTTTTTCCAAAGTCCATTTTTATTGGTTTGTAACCACCAACAAGAAGTATCATTGTGACTCAATCAGCCTAATATCATGTATACACTGCAGCCCACTTGCCCAAGGTCACGTATTATTTGCATTGTACCAACTTTCAATTTGATTCACTCAAGCCATACTCAGTCATTCATCAGTAAAATCACAAAGTTTTAGTCACATATTTTAGTCAAGTTTCCTATCACATGGACCACATGGAGTAAATGAAAATAAAATGCAATTTTAGCTTCTCACAGCCAGTACAATACCAATGCAAGTCTACGGAATACACGCCTCCAATCCAAACAACAACGTCACACTCAGTCGTAAACACTTGAAACCCAACTCAAAACCAAAACGTAGAACGCCAATATCAAAACGCAACAAAAGCTGATTAAAACTAAGTGAAACACAGCAAAATATCGATCACAAAAAAAACAAACGCGTTGAAATTCTATAAAGAAAATCCATTCATGATCAATGATGGAGCTCCATTAAAATAAAATAAAAAAGAAATAATAGATGGAAAAAAAAGGAGGAGAAGTTTGTTACAAAAAAAAACGAATTCATTCTTCATCAACAATAATTTCGATTCACTCCGCATCACCAAAAAACAGAAACAATCAATATCCTTCGCAAGAGATAATTGAGATTCTTCACCCTCAAGAATGAGCTTCACCGATTGCTCCACTCATCAGTTCATCATAAACAAACCAATTTCATCATTCTCTTTCATCATCAATAACAAAAATCTCAACACACAGAGAATACTCACCTCTTCTTCACCGTCATCAAAATCGAAGCAAAAATCTTCATCTCAATTGGATCGAAAACGAAATGTTCATCATTCTCCATCCATGATCGAAACTACACCGCTCTTCTTCATCTAACCGAAAGAGAGATTTGTCGGTGTTCGTGGTTGAAGCGAAACCAAAACTCACCGTTGTAGAAGCACAAAACGGAGAAGTCTCTGAATCCATCATCGCAAACTTGTCACGTTTCAATCGACCGAGCTTCATCCTCGGCGTCATTCAAACCAAGAAGCTTTTCATCAATCGACGTGAACAGATCATCTCCCTCAACATATCAACGGCGACATCGTCGCGTATTCACACCTTCAAATTTTTTGTGTTCTTCAACATACAGGTACGCTTCAAATCCGATTGATCGAGGACTTTTTGGTTCGTTTAGTGTTGTTGCGATCTGCTTGTTGTGATTAGGTTTGAGAAATTAGTTTCAGATTCGTTTAGAATGTGAGAATTAGGTTAGGGTTTGTGTAGGTGATGGCGGTTGAAGGTGGCCAGTTGGGATGAGTGAACGGTGGCATAAGTTGTTGTGAGGGCGAAGGTGAATGGCGGCGGCTGAGGTATAGAGGAAGATGAACAGGGGAAAGCTTATTTCGTCTCTCTTTCTGTTTTGTTTTTGTGTTGAGATTAATGTTCATAAAGAAAATGTTTAGAATAATAAAGGGGATTTTAATGTAATTTCAAGAGATATTAAGTTGCTGATATGAGGATAAGGATTGGAGATTGCCTTTGGTTTTGTCCACACCGACGGTGACACTTGTCACCGTCCGGTAGGACCTTTTTGTGTAGATCCCGCGTGGGCTCGATCATCCTAGTATTATGCTCCCTACATTTTCTGACCATATGATGTGAATACCAAGAGGAGACTCAGATCGTGCGCTCTCAGTTCAGTCAACCAGGTTGACTGCGGATCTACCATACTCTTCCTCATTTCTTTGCATTTTGGGTCTAGCTCCATTGCTATATCCACCCCCCTCTTTAGGCCCACTAGTTTTCTTAACTGCATTTACTACTGCATACACCCCCTCTCCATTTCTTTGTTTAGTTTTTTTAATTTCTTTTTACCACATAATTCAATTTTATTTCTTTAAAAATATCAAAACACATTATAAAATTACATAAAAATTATTTTAGAATCATAACTCCATTTAGAAATTTGTCATACTTTTATTTTCTGTTTTTTGTTAATTTTCATTTTTTATTTCGAATTTTCTTTTAATTCCTTTTTCATTTAATCTCCATATTAACGCATTAACTTGTAAAATTTGTTTTTTCCACCTCAAGCATTATTTTAACTCCGTTCTTTTTGCATCATTTCATAGACTCAAAAAAGTACATAAAAATATTTTTTTTATATTTTTAATTCCATTTTATTCATAGTTTTAGGAGTCATGTTTGTGTGTTTCCGATAGTTGTTCCTAAGCGTCTTTGTGCGATTATTTAGTAGAGTTTTATTGCGAATTTTTGAAAGATATTTTGACACATTGTTTGTTGCTGGTTGTTGACTTTAGAGATTTAATTTCATAATTTTCTCATGTTCATTGGTGTTTGTTTGGTGTTTTGCTTCATAGGTAGCTTTTCGTGCCTCTTTCTTCTCTCTTTCTAACATAGTTTGAGGAAGGCATTTATGCCATCCTATTAGGGTTTCTTGGTCTTTGTTTTAGGTCACCTATATGGTTTAGGTACTGACTTTTTGATTAGCTTGATTTGTAATCTTCGTATTTGGTGTGCGAATTGTTTGAATATTTTTATTTTTATCGTATGCTTATGCGATTCACTAACCTTTCCTTTCAGGGGCTCATGGTAAGTGAAGTGTGGATGATATCCACATTTCAAATATTCATCTCATCCTTTATTTTTGCTTTCTCATTTGTCTTTGTGATGTGCCTTATGCCATCTTGTAATTAACTTCATCACTCCCCTTTTAGAAACAATTTAACTTCTTTAGAGAAGTAAGTTGTCTTCTAGCGTTTTCCGCTCCTTTATTCTTCTTTATTTTCTTTCCTTCTTCTTCATTAGGATAGATTTCAAACCACACTAACCTAGGACTCCCATGCATGATAACATTAGGAGTAGTCTTCTCCATTAGATTTTACCTTTGAGATCCTCTTGGTGCTCTCTCTTCTCATCTTCAAATTTAACTTTAAGTCACTTTAATAAATGATGAGTCTTCTCATGTGACACGAGACTTTGCTATGAGATACTTGTACGCGTTTCGTTTCGGGGCGAGGTGTAGGATATCCCTCGTGGTGGATAGATCTTAGCATGAGATTACTTCACAAAGAAAAGCTAAAAACCACTTCTTAATCAAAAAACCACAAAAAACACTTAATAAATGCCAGTAGGTCAGTGTGTCTGAGCCTTCCTCTTAGGGACTAGATTTGGGGATTTCCTCCATAGCTAGGTGTGCCTCTTGCGTATTCCATTTCGGGATGATGTAAGAAGTACATATCCCATTGAGTAAGACTAAGGTACACTCACTTACGTAAACCTCAAAGCATAAAACTCATAAAAAACACTGGACAAACAATAAATGTCTCTCCTTCGGGACTTCTTTTCTCATCACCTTCACTCTCATCGTACGAACTTGCTCCTACTTGTCATTTTGCAAGACGATAACGCACTCGTCGTCCGAGCTTGCAACACCTGAGCATTGACATGGGCAGTTCAAGCCTTAGACACAAGCAATCCTTTCCACCCCTAGTTAGGGGAACTACGACGACTCTGATCCTCATTGTCCAGATGAGGTACATAGGCAGCAGGGTAGGGCCCGTTCGAGCACACTCTTTTATTTTCCCTACATTTTCCCCCTTTATTTTCTTTCTTATCCAGTTTCAGTTTCAATTATGCAGCAGCTTTCATTTCTTCACCCTTTGAAACAGATTTCTTTGCAAGCGTGGATCCCGTCGGGTACGGCGGACAGTCTGGGGTGCTAATACCTTCCCAGATCGTAACCGACTCCCAAACCCAGATCTTTGGTTCGCAGGACCTTGTCCTTTCCTTCTTCCTCGGGTTTGTGCACCATTACCTTTCCCATTCATTCGGGATAAAAATGCCTTGCTGGCGACTCTAGCTTTTCCGCGCCACTTTCGCGTTTGTACCAGGATGGAAATCCAGGGAGCGACACCTATGTATCTTAGACTGAATGGTGATGTGACACGATTTATGCATATGAAATATTTCCTAAGTAATGTTAATGTTATCTCCATTGCATGTTGTTGGTGAACCCTAGCAGAGAGGTAAAAGATGAACACAAAGTTCTCAATCAACGAAGAAGACGAACACGTAGCAAACGAACACGAAGAAGACAAACATGAAGGTTAGTCTCAGATTAAATTTGTACTTGTTCTTGTTACTTTTCGTCCATTTTGTTTTCTGTAGTCTAGGTTTTTTGGCCCCCTTTTGAAAACCAGTGATGTTTATTTTCGGTATTTGCATTTTGCGGTTGTAGGTGATATTAGTTTGAAATGGAAGAACAAATTAATCTGAACATTCACCATAGTGGGCAGTTTAGATTCTAAAAAACACAATATGTGGGGGATAAGTGTAATGAGTTAGAGGTAGATGTTGATAGGTGGTCGTATTTTAAGTTGATAGGTGTGTTGAAATACCTAGGTGTAGACACCCCAAATTTGCCCTCTGGTTTTCTAGTTTTATTCAGGTTTTTTTTTCGTTTCGCGTTCATACACATTTTGCATATCATTTGCATAGGTTCCTAAGACATGGGATCAGGATTTTCCGAAGAATTAGGGTTCCGCACCCTATGTTTGGTTATCAGGAGAATTCAAGGTTTTTGGCTATGCAGCCTTCAGTGGCATCGTCCTCTCTTTTCTTTTGTCACTGAATTAAAGGTTTATTTCCCTAGTTTGGCGGTCTTCAAGGATTTCATATCTGCAAGGACCGTTCAATATGCCTCTGGCATATCATCAGGTTATTTTCTTCTTCTTCAAGTTACACGGATATTTTTGTCTTCTCAGCAATCTCAGACTATCTTTTATCTCAAAAGTTTTGGTTTCAGTTCAAGTATGGTTGTTCTGTCACTATCTGATATAGACGGGTGTTTGACCTACTCTTGGTCAAACTATCAAGAGTGTGTTTCATTTCAAGTTATCGGTACGGGTGGTTTATTTCCACAATGGTGTGTATCCAAAGTCGTGGTGTGAAGGTCACCGTTTTGTCCAGTTTTGATTCATGAGAGATGTAATTGGATCATCAAGTCATCAGGTTCATCAGCCTATGATTGGATTATCTGTTGGCCATTGTTCAATTGCAAGTGGCATGTTCCGATCCAAGAAGGTTTTATAATGAAGGTTTTGCTTCCTCATTTTTCAAATGGAAAAATCAAGATTGATTTTTGATTAATTCATAATCAATTTAATTCTCAAGAATTAGTTCATGGTTCTAAATAAAAAGGGTCCAAGATTAATTCATGTTCTCAAAGACCAATTCAAGGTGTTATTTATTTCGAGGGAAAACACGAGATGGTGAAACGTGGATATGGCATTAATGTGGGAAATTAAAATTTCGGCTATCATTTTATTTTGATATTAAGAACCAAAGAGTTTGTGGAAATACAAATAATGTTAGGCCCATGTCCAAGTTTCTAAATGGTATCAACAATAAATAGAACAATCTGTTTTAAAATTACAGAAAATGAATAAATATAATTTGTCATATAATTACATGGCCCCACACTACCAACGGATGCAGCCCCACTCCATGTTACCAACACACATCATTCTAACATTTCTCGTGACTCCAACCAAGGTGCAACTTACACAACGGAATTCACGCAACGACTCTCAGCATAACACACGCAAAGCAACGACTACAAGGGATAGCAACAAATCCACTTTTCAAAAAGAATCACAAAACTCAACCTGCAAAACAAAAAAAACACATAACAGCAAAACAATCACAAAACTCAACCTGCAAAACAAAAAAAAACACATAACAGCAACAAGCCTAGAATCACCACCTCGGACTCACAAACACTCTTCCCATCGACACAGCCATCACCACACAGCTACCTCCTTGCTCTGTATCACAACCACCAACCTTGCTGCGTTCCAAACATCACAACCTTCATCCACAACCATCACCCTTCACTCAAGCCTATACACTCTTTACCACCTACAACCGCCCTTCATCATCTCCGTAACAACTCGTCTCATCACCAAACTTCATCAACACAAACCGAATCCACCTTTGAGCCTTGCACCATCACCTCTGCATAAATTGAACCACAACAAACCTCGTCAACACATCCAGCAACAAACAGCAAACAGAAAACATAAAAAGAAGAAGAAGAGGATCTAAATCAAAAATTTGAAGCGGCAAGTAGAAGCAAACCACTGCGAGAGCTGGAACACATTCGAGGAGGAGCCATTGAACAAATATCGACGCCGGCGAGGCCTAAACCGCCAAATCAAAGCTGAGAGAGAGACATCAGCAGTGGCCAAGCCTCTTTTCCGTACCATCAAATCCAGCAAAAACCTCTTCATCAAACAATAAACCGATCACCGCCACTGTTTCGACATTAACACTACAAACTGCAACCCTTTCACTCCGCACCACCAACACAAATCATCCTTCACCCCCCTTGACGCCTCAACCTCCACCCCGAACACACAACTTCAAAATCTTCCAAAAAAAAAAACTAAAACTCCTTTTACTCACTATCTCCTTTCATCAGCTACACACTCGGCTCCTTCCCTTCTCACACTCACCACAAACCGTCCAATCTTCATTACTCCATAAACAAATACAACAAACAAACCGAAAAATCTGCACAAACTTTCACACCTTTCTTCAACCTTCAAACAGCGTGACCTTCAATAGACTCCATCAAACCCACCTCTCACCATAGACAACCTTTATCTTCTTCTTTGGTAACAACTGTGATTCAACCTTCAATATTTTCCATCATCCAAACAATACACCATAGCCAAACCGCACAGAAACCAGATCTGAACATGAGAAGAACCGAATAAACCACACCGAAACACAAACCTTGAATCACCGTCGGATAGAGAAGACGAAGCGAAGGGAGACGGTGACGGAGAAGCGAAGGGCGGCGTTGAGAGGATCGCGGCGGAAGTGCGAAGAGAAAAAGGGGATTTGCTTTGCCCTGTCTCTTTTGTTTTGATTCTGATTGTTTTTATTTAGTTTTGTGTTTATATTTTCATTTCGTTATCTTTTATTTTTATTTTATTATATTTTGTTAATTTTGTTTTTTTTTTCATGATAAGGACAGGTTTTTTTTTTGGTTGTTGATTGCTGGACCCAAGCCCAATTCATTCGTTAATTGCACCCCTGAGTTTGCAATCTTACCCCCTCCAGCTGGGTTCATTGTTTGCTGATGGGTCTTCAAAGCCCATCCGAATTTACTCTCTGAGCACCAGACTCAGGCGCCGCACCCCCTGACCAGCTTTCTTTGGCTTTATTAATCTTTAGTTTTGTTAATTACATTTTAATTAATATTAAGATAGTTTAGAATTTTGTTAATTGTTTATTTTCTATTTTAATTTAGGATTGTATTAATAGCTATTTTTATTTTAATAGTTTATCTAGTTGGAATTATTTTATGATTAGAATTTTAATAGTTTATCTAGTTGGGATTATTTTATGATTAGAATTTTAATAGTTTATCTAGTTGGAGTTATTTTTATGATTAGAATTTTAATAGTTTATCTAGTTGGAATTTTACTAATGTTAAGTTTTAGTTTAGCATCTGATTATTCAATTTATTTGAGTTTAATAGAATCGTATTTAGTCTTGGTTCTAGTTCGCGCTTGATATTTTGTAGGTGCGTTGTTCGATTTCGGTGATGGAGGATGTTGCTTGATGATGGCTTGGTGATTAATTATTCTCATAATCCAGACGCAATTTGCACGCAGCCCTTAATTTTGCGCAGTCTGATTCTTGGTTTTAATTTTGGATGTTGGAAGCTTACTCTTGATCTTTATCCGATATCCTGATGATGAACAATTGTACTTGACTTGTAAATCCGCCATGAACTTGATATTATTTCTCGATTTTCTTTTGTGCGTATTGAAGAAGGCAACGGACCTTCTCCGTTAGGTAACGCTATGGCCCGATTTTAATTATTGCATGCTGTTGCATCTGGAAGTCCTACTGGTGTAGGCTCTGTTTGTGCATTCCTTATCTTCATTCTTATTCATCTCCATATTGCATTCTCATCTTATTTTCTTATTTATATTTCATCCAACTCATCCTATTTCATTCTTCATTCTTATTCATCTCAATTCTTTTTTCTCATCTTCTTTACGTTCTTAATTGGAGGTGTGCTTAGGCCACCATGGAGCTTCTCCTTTCATCTTTCTCTTCGTTCTTTCTTCTTTAGGATAGAAAACTTCACAAACCTTAGGAACAACCAAGCATGACAATGATTAGGGTTTTGATTAGTCTCCCCTCTTAGTTTTACCTTTGTGTCTCTTTTGAGTCTTCTCTTCTCATCGCATAATCAGGGACTAAACCCTAAAGGCTTTAAGGCTTTGTGATTAAGCTTATGCCTGCATCCTTCTCTTAGGATGGAGTGTATAACTTTAATCCTAAGTGTTAAACCCTTAATGTGTTTAACTCCTTTAATCAATCCATTTAATAATCATCAAGACATCACACTTGTAACTTGGGCCTTGCATTAGGGTTCTAATTCTTCCTTAATTGGTTAAGAAGGACTAACCCTAGTGTTAATGGACAAGTCCCCCTCAAGTTGTCTTACAAACCCTAAAACTCACTTCATCATCTTATCATTAAATAAAATCCACTTAATCAAAGGCTTGTTTTGTCATGAGTTTAACCCCTAATCATGGATTAAGTTGAGGAGCTTTCCTCAGCTTAAACATTCTCATCTATTATCCTTCTATTAGGATGGTGTAATGAGTCTGTTTAATCCCTGATTATGGCTTAATCTCATTACTTAACACTAAACAAAAACACCAAAAACATCTAAATAAATTCAAGTAGGTTGATGATCTTAATCCTACACCAAAGGTGTTTAAGTGTGAGAAGCTGACTTCACACTTAAGGCATTCTCATTACCCCTAATCAGAGGGAAGATGTGATGAGTTTACTAACCCATTGGTTTAGGCTTAAGCTCATTAATCTATGACAAACTTTCCAAAGCAATAAAAGACTGAAAATACAAAAACAAACAATAATCGTCTCCTCCGGGATTCTTTTCTCATCTCATTCACTCACAAACGAGAACTCGCTTCTTCCGTCTAATGCAAGACAGTTTGCATCTGTGCCAGACAGATCATACACTTGAGCATAGGCAAGTAAGCAGTTCATCAGTTAATTCATCTTTCAGTCTCTTTGGGTCGAACTACGGTGTTCTGACTTCCTCATTGCACGTGAGGATACGTAGGCATAACTTAACAGTTATCGAACAAAAGTCTCTGTATATTCCCCCTCTTTCCAGCATCATTCTTTTAGCCTCATGATCTTGAGCAATTCATTCTCATTCCTACACTGACACATCATTTATACACTTTGCACTCCTTACACTGACACCTGTACACCTTTTCCAGCTCCCTTTTATACACACATTGCACTGACACTACCCCTTTAAAGCACAAATCTTTTAAGCGTGGATCCCGTCGAGTACGGCGGACAATCTGGGTGCTAATACCTTCCCAGGTTGTAACCAACCCCCTTTCTCAGTCTCTCTGGTTCGCGACCGTTTTATCCATTTCTTTCTAGGTCTATGCAGCATTGCCTTTCCTCCAGGATAAAAATGCCCAGCTGGCGACTCTATTCATCTCCAGTGAGTTCACGGCTGTGTGTTCTCATTGTCCCTCTCGCCGACCGTTCGCGTCTGTACCCTATTTGACCCGGTTTCATTTAGTGGGAGCGACACTAGGGTACACAGAGGTAGACAACATCTACTATAAAGATCCAACCTTTGGGATTAATGTACTGAAAGATGACAAAGGTGCATTAGAGATAGCTGGCCTATGCAGGGTACACCTTAAAGTGGACATATACATTGAACACCCTATATCCCAACCTGAATATGTAGATGTCCCATTAAATAAACAACTCACAAACATGGAGGAGGATCCATTAATGAAGAACCTTTAGATGTGGTTCATCCAGAAAGTTATGATATTGTTCAAGAATTGGTTGATCAAGTACTTAAGGATGTGAATGTTAAGGGTGGCGAGGCTATGAATGTTTATGGTAGTGATGTTTTGAATGTTGAGGATGGTGAGAATGTGAATGCTAAGGGTGGTGAGGATGTGAACGCTGAGGGTGGTGAGGATGTGAATGTTGGTGATACTGTAAATGTTGAATGTGTTAAGAATATGAATGTTGATGGTCCGGTGCATGAAGGTGGAGAAACAAGTTCAGATGATAGTGAGGATTCATCATTTCTTTATGATAATGCTATGGAAGTAGAGTTTGGTGATTCTAATGTCAGTTTGGACTATGATAAAGAACATGTTGCCAACATGGTGGAATATGATGAAGACAATGAAGGATGCAGTAAATTGAAGAAAAGGAAAGGGGGAGGAGACAATGTATAGGAAAAGGAAGTTTTTTATGAAAGTGATGACTTGGATAGTGGATGTGATAGTTAGGATAGTTCACAACCAAGGAAGAAGAAGTATCCCATTTTCAGACCTAAGAAAGGCATGTCTAACTATAAATGGGAGTTGGGGACTTCTTTCAATTCAAAAACTGAGTTCAAAGAAGTTGTGCAAACATATGTTTTGAAAAATGGAAGGGGTCTAAGGTTTTTAAAGAATGACAAAAGGAGAGTAAAAGGTGTATGTAAAGAAGGTTGTGAGTAGAGGTATATTGTGGGAAGTTTCCTGATGAGGAGTGTAACACGGTGGGAGAACTGACTTTTAGTTATGTTGCGGATAGCAAGAGTCGCCACCGACTTTTATTTTATCCAAAGGAAAGGCATAAAAGAACAGGAAAGACCTTTTAAAGGATTTTTGGGTCCGGAGGGTAGGTTATGTAAAGGGAAGGTGTTAGCACCCTTTACATCCATGGTTATCCATGGGCTCTTAGTTACTTAGCTCACTTTAAAATGTTTTTTTTTTTAAAATGTGAAGTGTGTGAATAAAAATTTTCTTAAGAGTTTATAATGGCCCATGTACGGATGCGTATAAACCTTTGTTTTGAAAATTTGTTTGAAATGTGTGAAGTGTTTGAAAAGTTTTGAAAAGTGAGCAAGTAACTATGAGGAACCTACCCTAAGTTTGAGTCTTTTCTATTCTTGAATCCCCTAAGTGGTAAGACTATCCCTATTATTAAGGAATAGGTAGTCATTACCTTGGATGTGAGGGACAATTGGAGGGACATTTGTTATTTAGGCAACTGTGGGGTGTATAAGCAATTTTGGAGGGACTATCATCTTTATTTGAAAGGGACAAGATCATTACGAAGGCAACATTCGAAGGGACTTGATCTAATAGGTGACCATGTCTCTTGATGAACTGGGAGTGATCAAACACTTGAGAAACTAACTCCTTAAGCTTAGGAGGTATGCTCACAAAGTTGATCCTGATAGTGTTTCTACGAGCAGAAGCCATGACCTGCAACAAAGAACAAAGATAAATCCTTTGGTCCTTGAAATGGTTAGTGAAAATGATATGCTTATGATGCATGATGATGTCATGATGTTATGTTCAATCACAAACATGTGGCACACACAAACAAGTCACACAATAGCCCTAGGTTTAAAGGCTTGCATGAGGTTCAAAGGTAAGTACCCTCCCCTGAAGTTAGATGGTTCATCCTGTCCTACAAAAGTAACCAGGTGTAAACACCCCAAATTTTCCCTCACCCATTCACACCATGGCTTGTGATCATTCTCATATGCATAAACTCAATCATAACATCTCATATCTCAGTTTTGAGTCATTGCATTGTTCCTAAGTCATCTGCACCTAGGGTTTGTGATCTGAGCAGTCCAAGAGCCTCTTGAGCCACTCCAAAGGTCAACAATCACTTTAAAGGGGTCCATGTGTGTTCAAGTATCATATTACATCCTCTCAAAGTCAAGAATGCCAAAGAATCACAAGAACTTAGAATGGTGCAGAAGCAGAGCCAGGCTTGACTGCACAGATGACCTAAAATTAGGGTTTTGGTTTCAGAGGCCATAACTTCAAAATTTTTGGTCATTCTTGTTTCTATTGGTCTCTATATGGTATAGGGAGTATGCATATCAATTTTCATGAAGAAATTCCATGGGGAAGTCATCTGATCAAGAGTTGACTTTCTGGACAAGTCAGTGCAAAATCAAGGCATCTGAGGCCCCCAATGACCCAACCAAGGGGTGATCTTCATCATTTTGAGTGTATATGATCTTTATTTGATCATAGGAGAAGTTGGAAGTTCACAAAACTCAAGAATTACAAGTTTTTTGCAAAGTTGACTTTTTGGGGCAAGTTTGACTTTTAAAGAATTTGTCAATTTAGGCCACTTTTCAAACCTTACTTTTTGATCCAAAAATGCTTCAAATGGAAAAACTTTGGTCATGAAAGTTGTAGATTAGATCTTTACCTTTTCAAAAAGTACAAGAACATGACTTAATTCATTTTGGATCAAAAGTTATGGTGCATCAAAGTTGGCAAAAATCACTAAATTTCAAGATATGCACCAAATGGGAAACTTGCAAAACTTTGTACCAAGGCCATTTGTAACTTCTAATTGATGTCTAATCCTTATACAAACATCACACAAGTCTTAAAGTTCAGATTGAACCAAAGGGATTACATGTTTCATGGCTTGTGAGGCAAGATCTTTTCATGAGAACTAAAAGCAAGCAAGTTGCAAAATCAATCATAACACCTCATCCACTTGCTGCCTTGGTTGCTGAACCACCCTAGCTCTCTCCTCACCCCATGCTGCGCAAGACAAGCCCTTTGTACCAAGCTAGCAAAGTAGCCCATGCCTTCCTTACACAAAGTTGACATTTTGGCAAAAGCAACCATACCTATCACAAAAGGACATGTCATGTCATCTGACCAATGGGACTAGTTTATACAAACCAAATGCAAGAAAAAGATCACAGAACACAAGCCTGAAACCAGCAAGAACTCAACTCTCTCATTTTTCACCCTTGAAGCAAAAGCATTTGAAACTCTCCATACAAGTCACAAACACTTAAACAAACTTCACAGACCTTCTCAACTCATCATCCTGATCACAAAGCACCCCTCACCCTTGCCTTAAACTGCCTGAATCCAAAACACGATTCTCACCTGAGCTTGAACAGAACCTGTTCAAACTCTCAAACCAGCCAACATAAACTCTTGCTAAGCATCCAGACATCATCAAGGGACCAAAGGGAGTGGTTTGCATCAAGGGAAGAGGTCAGAGAGCTGCAAAGTTGAAAGCTTCAAAACTCAGGTAGCTCAAGAACTTTTTTTTCCAGAAATGAATTTTTAAGTTCTCAATAGCTTCTACATGCTTCCCTGATCATGAATATGTCATTGGTTTTGAAAATGGTGGAAAGATGAGAGTTTAATCGTGTTCTGAAATTTTTGCCCTAGAAACTATTTTGATTCGATTCAGTCAGTTTAGGAATGATAAATGTTGTTTGAATGGGGGTTCTGATTCGTTTTTGAGTGGGGATCATTTTTGTTTAATTAGAATTTGTTTTAGATACGTTTAGAGAGAGTTTGAAGTTTGGAGTGGTCAGAGAAGATGACCGGAACACTGTTCCGGTCACCTGAGAGTCATTAACGGTTGGATTAGGGCTAATTAATTAGGGTTAGTGAGTTTGAATGCTGGCCGTGGGATCTGGCGCCAAGTCAATGCGCGCGTGTTTGAGTTTGAATCTGGGCCTTCAGATTGGATTACTTTTCCTTTTTCAGTTTAAAAATTCATTTTATTTTCATATTAATTCATTTGTTTTCTATAATTTATTAAAAATAGCAAAAACACTTTAAAAATTCTGAAATTTTTTTATACAAGTTATTATTTAATTTCAGAACACAAAAATATTTTTATTTTTATTTTTAGCATTAAAAAATTATTTTTAAATATTTAAAAGTTTCTTTTTAATTAATTAATGAGAATTAATTAATTAAAAATACTTTTAGGTATTTAAAAATCACCAAAAAATTCATGAAACCTTTAAAAACATTTAGAAACATTGTCCAACCCTCAAACCAAATTTATTTTTTGATCTTGATGCATTTTGAGAATTTTTCATGGAATTAAAATCATTTTGATGCATTATTTTGATCCAAACTTCCAAAAATCATTTCTGCCTAACCCTAAAGAGTTGGACCTTGATTCTTTTTGCATTGCATTGTGTTTAGCATGTAGTTTGTGATATTAAATGGCCATGATTTGATCTTTCATTTTCCATTTGTTTGGCATTTTTCTTGTTAAGGAACCCTAAAACCCTAGAAAACTTAGAAAAATCATAACTTGAATTTGGTTAAGAGTTGGAACTTCTCCTTTGGGCTTTGAGTTAGTATAGGTTTAGGGATCCTTTGAGTGCATTTTCAATTTTTTATCTTGATGTTTGCTTCTGATTTTGGTTTTTGTTTGATGTATTGTTCATAAACCCTAAATTGGGCTTCCATATGCATCCATCTTGCATTTGCATTCATACCTTGACTTGCCATGGCATTTCATGCATTCTTGTGATTCATTTGACATCTTAAGACATATTGAAAGCATGTTTGATCATTGCATCATGTATTTGCCATGTTGTATGTCATTTGCATCTCATAACTTTTCATGTATGTTAATGGTTCTAAGCATGCTTCTCTTGCATTCATATGTTTGTATGATCATCCCCATGCCTTGTTTCATGTTTGCACCATCTCATAGCATCATTATCATCACACACATGCTTCTTATTTTGTTTTGCATCATGCCATTTCATTTCATTTTGCATTGCATTGAATTTCTTTCACTAACTTTTCAGGTGGTAAGTAACTTTGAGAAGTGGATTTGCCTTCACTTCTCATATTTTCTTTTCATCTCCTTCATGCATCCTTGATGCATTTCACTTTGTGTTTGAGATTGAGCTTGCTCACTCTTCTTCTTCTTACTTTCTTCCTTCAAGTGACTTGTCTTCTTAAATGAAGCAAGTTACTTTGCTTCTCCTGATCTTTTCATCTGCTTCCTGGTGGTTCCATTGAAGATCTTTCTTGTTAACCTCACAAACCTTAGGAACAACCAAACATGACAATGATTAGGGTTTTGATTAGTCTCCCCACTTAGTTTTACCTTTGTGTCTCTTTGAGTCTTCTCTTCTCACCTCATAATCAGGGACTAAACCCTAAAGGCTTTAAGGCTTTGTGATTAAGTTTATGCCTGCATCCTTCTATTAGGATGGAGTGTATAACTTTAATCCTAAGTGTTAAACCCTTAATGTGTTTAAATCTCTTAATCAATTCATCTAATAATCATCAAGACATCACACTTGTAACTTGGGCCTTGCATTAGGGTTCTAATTCTTCCTTAATTGGTTAAGAAGGACTAACCCTAGTGTTAATGGACAAGTCCCCCTCAAGTTGTCTTACCAATCATAAAATTCACTTCTTCATCATATCATTAACTAAAATCCATCTAATAAAGGCTTTGTTTTGTCATGAGTTTAATCCCTAATCATGGATTAAGTTGAGGAGCTTTCCTCAGCTTAAACATTCTCATCTATTATCCTTCTATTAGGATGGTGTAATGAGTCTGTTTAATCCCTGATTATGGATTAACCTCATTACTTAACACTAAACAAAAACACCAAAAACATCTAATTAATCACAAATAGGTTAATGATCTTAATCCTGCATCGAAGGTGGTTAAGTGTGAGAAGCTGACTTCACACTTAAGGCATTCTCATTACCCCTAATCAGAGGGAAGATGTGATGAGTTTACTAAATCCATTGGTTTAGGCTTAAGCTCATTAACTTATGACAAACTTCAACAAGCAATAAAAGACTGAAAACTCAAAAACAAACAATAATCGTCTCCTTCGGGATTCTTTTCTCATCACCTTCACTCACAAACGAGAACTAGCTTCTTCCGTCTAATGCAAGACAGTTTGCATCTGTGCCAGACAGATCATACACTTGAGCATAGACAAGTAAGCAGTTCACAAGTCAATTCACCTTTCAGCCTCTTTGGGTCGAACTACGGTGTTCTGACTTCCTCATTGCACGAGAGGATACGTAGGCATAACTTAACAGTTATCGAACAAAAGTCTCTGTATATTCCCCCTCTTTCCAGCATCATTCTTTTAGCCTCATGATCTTGAGCAATTCATTCTCATTCCTACACTGACACTGTACATATTACACTTCACACTTCTTTTGCACTGACACCTGTACATCCTTTTCCAGCTCTTTTATACACAGATTGCACTGACACTACCCCTTAAAACACAAATCTTTTAAGCGTGGATCCCGTCGAGTACGACGGACAATCTGGGTGCTAATACCTTCCCAGGTTGTAACCAACCCCCTTTCTCAGTCTCTCTGGTTCGCAACCGTCTTATCCGTATCTTTCTAGGTGTATGCAGCATTGCCTTTCCTCCGGAATAAAAATGCCTAGCTGGCGACTCTTTTCATCTCCAGTGAGTTCACTGCTATGTGTTCTCATTGTCCCTCTCGCCGACCGTTCGCGTCTGTACCTTTATTTGGGCCATGTCCCATTTATCGGGAGCGACAGCTTGGCGACTCTGCTGGGGACCCTTATACTGCAACCAGGGCTTCTGGTTCTTTTTGTGGGTTCCTCCTAGCGCTTGATTGATTTGTGTTTACTGGGGTGTTATGTGTTATTTGTGTTTGTATATTTGTATTTATTTTTGCCTTATGTACAGTTGTTTTATTGCTTTCTTTATAGCTTTGCATTATATCATATTGTCATACTGTGCTGCTGGCTGGATCTGTTTATTTGCTTTGGTGGGTGGGTGTTCTACTGAGAGTTGAGGTCCTATACCTGGGACCTGAGTGACACCTAGGCTAGAGTGGTTCATATTCTTTCCCATTCCATCTCGGTCTGGTGCGGGAATATGAAACACGGTTCAGATATGGGTTTCTTCTTGAGAACTCTGTGTTGCAGATTTCCTGCAGTGCTAGGGCTATCTGGGAAGCCTGCTAAGTCTGGATGACCTTTAGTATTGACCTTCAGAAACTGAGGTGAATTAGAGGAGGAACTTTTATGGTTATTGTAAACACTGTACCTCCGGGTTAGAAGTGTTTACACTTCTCATAACTGATCCAAGTCTGAGGATCCTTGTTTTAGAACACCACCTGTGAGGGGGTTGGGCTTTTTACAGGTTTGCAGGTACCCTTGGCCTCAGCATACCCTGTTACTTTGATTTGATTAAGGATACTCCATGTTGGAACAGTTCTTGTGATTTTTAACCCTGGACATGTGACTCTTTATTTGAGTCCCCCACCTTGGTTACTGGACTTATAGACCTCCATCTGGATTTCTTGAACATACCTGGACTTATATCAGAGCATTTGATCAGATCCAGCTCAGTCACAAACCCTTGCATATCATTTGCATACATCCTCATTGCATCATTTTGACATTTGTTTATTTGTTTTTCAGGGTATCCATCTTCATTTTTTTGCTTGGTTTTTGACCCCATCATCAGTATAGACCTATCTTCATCAGCATCTGCTTCAGCTATCATCCATCTGCTTCAGTCACCTGCACCAGCCAATCAGTGGCCCATCTTTCAGTGTTATCATCAGCACCTGTCTCAACTCATCCTCAACATCATGGCACCTAAGAAGAGTAATATCTCCTACCACTTCTTCCAGCCTGAGCTAGCTGACATCAGGAGGATTCAGACCCTGATTGCTCCAGACCATATACCACTCTTCAGGGAGCATTATGGAGACATACTTGATGTGGTTATGGATTTGGACCCTTCACAGAGGAGCCTGATTCATACTTGCCTTCAGTTTTATGATCCCCCACTAAGATGTTTCACTTTTCAGGATTTTCAGTTGGGCCCTTTATTGGAAGTGTACTCATCATTGGTTGGTATACCTATCAGGGGTGGAGTCCCTTTCAACCCTGAGATGGTCTTTCCTGGTAATGAAGAAGTAGCAAAGGCATTGCATCTGGAATCAGTTCTGATTGGGCAGCATATGACTACTAAGGCTGGAATCTCTGGCCTGCATCTGGATTTCTTGATCTCTCAAGCTACCCTGAAAGCTTCATTGGGAGAGTGGGAAGCAGTCTGTGCTTTATTGGCCCTGAGCATATATGGGATCATATTATTTGCAGATGAGCCTAGATTCATTAGCAAGAATGCAATCCATCTTTTCATCCTGAGGAACCCAGTGCCCACTTTATTGGGGGATTTCTACTACTCAGTGCACCAGAGGAATGAAAAGCAGAGGGGAAGATTAGTGAGGTGCTGTGCTCCTTTGTTCCACACTTGGCTTCTCAAGCATTTGCCCAAGACGGATGCATTTTTGAACCCTCATCAGCAGAGAAACTGGGCTAGAAGACTCACTGCTTTGACTTCAGCTGATATCAGGTGGTGCACTCAAAACACAAAGGGCAGGGATATCATTATCAGTTGTGGGCAGTTTCCCAATGTACCCCTGATAAGAGTTATGGGTTGCATTAATTACAACCCTCTGCTGTTCAAAAGACAACTGGGCTATGCATTGGTCCACACTCCTAAGGCACAAGACTTGGCTGAGACTCTTTACTGTGAAAACAAGCCTAATCTGGCTATTGTTAGGCAGGCAGCCTGGGCCTGGGACAATGTTCAAACTAAAGGAGTGACCATTTTGGGGAAGTGCAACAATGTAGCATCAGCACAATACTATGAATGGTCCCATGCCAGGGCTCAATTTTCTGGGATGCCCTTCACCATGGAGGATATGCCTGGATCATCCTCAGCACCACCTCCTGCCACTGTCAGCTTAGAGGAGTTTGAGAGCTTGAAAGAGAGAAACGAGAAGTTGACTCAGGCTTTGCAGAAGACCCTCTGGGAGAGGAGTGATGGTAGGTTGGATATTGAAAGGTTGGAAAAGTTGAGAGTAGAGCATCTGGCTAAAATTGAGAAGTCTGAGGATTACATCAAGAAGTCTAGGGCTGGAGAACAGATCTTGAAGAATGCCTGCAAGGAAGCCCAATTCCAGAAAGCCAGGACAGACTTGTATCTGAAGGAGAGTCAAGCTAGGTGGGTCAGGATCACCGAAGCTCGTACTCTGGAGGATAAGAGGGTCCAAGACAAGATAGAGCAGCTGGAAGCTAGTGCAAAAGAGCAGCAGGAAGCCCTGGCAGCAGCCCAGAGGGAGATATCAGAGCTGAAGATCAAAGCTGGGGTGAAGAGGTCAAAGGACCAAAGTCAACACAAGAAGCTAACTGCAGCTGTTACTACCCGGAATCTCCTTATCAGGAATCTCACGGAGCGTCCAGCTGATCCTGTGACTGAAGCACTTCTCAAGGAAGTTCAGGAGGATGAGTTTGGTCTTGGTCTTTGACTTTTTGCTTGTTGTTGCTTTCATTTTATGTATTTTTATTTTCTTGTGATGTATTTTGACCCCTCTGAGGGCACGTTTTGTAAGAGAACAAACTATGTACCATTTGCCTTTTATAATATATGTATCAGTTTGTTCCATCCGAGTTTACTTCAAAAGCAACATCAACAGCATCTTCAAGGGTCTGGAAGGGTCAAAACTGAATGCCAAGCCGGATACCTTGAAAACAAATAAGCATACTGCATTGCATGCTAACCTTTTGTTTTGTTTTGCAGGTTTTTGTTTTATTGTTACTAACTCTGTTGTGATGTTCAGGAACTA
Organism: Lathyrus aphaca; assembly: GCA_963966055.1. Taxonomy (NCBI): domain Eukaryota; kingdom Viridiplantae; phylum Streptophyta; class Magnoliopsida; order Fabales; family Fabaceae; genus Lathyrus; species Lathyrus aphaca. The sequence continues at coordinate 127,104,510 of OZ014520.1, read as the reverse complement.
TTGCTCGACGTCGGGTATTTCCACTCAACCGTCCACACCGATATCCAACCCGTAACAACCTTCCGGGCATACAAATGGATCAGGTACAACAGGACCTTGCAGAGGTCAGAAACCAAATGGCAAACGAAAGATTGGAAATGAGAACTCAGATGACGCAGTTTATGGAAGTGATGAACAACATGGCTCAGAGCCAAGAAAGATTGAGAGCAATGGTGGAAAGGCAGAATCAAGAGGATCCCCATATAGGGACTGCTGACACAAGCAACAATGAGAGGGTCCAACCTCGTGTCAATCCCCCTGTATTTGGCCCCCACCTTCATCCAGAGGTCAACATTCCTGCTAATGTTCAAGGGACTGCCACTGCAGGTAGAGTGCTGCAAGAAGACCCCCAGGAGGATCAGTTCACAGTAATGGGTGCTGGGGAAGAAGCCTATGACAGAAGACTAGATGAAATTGCTGAAAAATTAAGATCCTTGGAGTCTCAAAACTCCTTGGGTTTTGATGTTATGGACATGGGCTTAGTGGACGGGGTCAGGATTCCCCACAAACTTAAACCACCGTGCTTTGAGAAGTACAACGGGACTTCCTGCCCACGGACCCATTTGCAATCTTTTATGGGGAGGTTGAAGGCATATACCATGGACGAGAAGCTATGGATGTTTTATTTCGAGGATAGCTTAACTGGAGCGTCAAGGGAATGGTACTCCCATCTGACTAGAGCAACCATTAGGTGTTGAAAGGACTTGGCAGAGGCCTTCATCAGACAATACCAGTATAATTTGGATATGGCACCCAACAGGACCCTCCTGATAGGGATGTCACAGTCATCTAGGGAAAGCTTCCGCGAGTACGCCCAAAGGTGGAGGCAGCTGGCTGCTGCTGTCCAGCCACCTATGTCAGAGAGGGAGATGGCAGATATGTTTATGAACACCCTCCAAGGAACATACATTGACAGGCTGGCTGCTTTCTCTTCTACCAGCTTTGCAGATGTCGTTATAGCTGGAGAGAGAATTGAGAGCCTGTTAAAGATGGGCAAAATTTCTGACAACGGTGCTAACTCATCCAGTAACACAAGGAAGCCTTTTGCAGGCCCAAGAAGAACTGGTGAGACCAATGCCATCCACACCAGCAGGGGCAGGCCCCAATATGTTCATAGGTCTGTGGCAGCAGTCACTATCCCCGCTCCAGTTTATCCACAACCAACTTATCAACCACCGCAACAAAATTATCAGCAACAACCTCAGTACCAGCAACAAGCTCAGTATCCTCCGAGAAATTACAACAACACCAACAACAACAATCAGCAAAGACCATTCCAACAGAGACCTTCTCAGGCCAATAGGGTGATCGATCCGATCCCTATGCCCTATGCAACATTACTGCCACAACTCCTGAAACTCAACCTGGTTGAGCTAAGGACGTTGGCACCTCCAGATCCTGCCAGTCTACCCAGAAATTATGACTCCAACGCCAGATGTGCTTTTCATTCAAATGCACCTGGCCACAGTACAGAAAAGTGCAGAGCTTTGCACATGAAGGTACAAGACTTGGTAGACTCTAAGGCTCTGAATTTTGCACCACCACCAAATGTTAATAAGAACCCTATGCCAAACCACGGAGGTCCCAGAATCAATGCTATTGAAGAAGACAAGCTGTCTTACTTAATAACCAGTGTGGGTCAGATTCGGACACCGTTGGTAGAGATTAAAGCCCAACTCCTTGAATGTCAAATGTTCCCGGGATGTGAGCTAGGGTGTGCTTATTGCAACATTTCAGTGAATGGTTGTGATAATTTGAGAGATGGCATAGATGGTCTCATCCAGAGCGGCCTGCTTCAAATCACAACATCAATTCCTACCAAACCAGCAATCTCATCAGCAACAGTTCCCGTGTCTTCTACAACTGCAACAGCCATTGTTCCAAACAACTCTTCGGCTTCATCAACAAATGCTTCATCTGTCATTTCAACTGACCAGATATCATCAAACATCCTTTCTACAACTTCAGCACCACTCCATTCAGAAACTCCTACAACAACAACACCCATCCTTCCAACAATGTCTCCTACAACTTCAGCAGCAAATGTCTCCACAGTTACGATTTATTATGATCCTGAAAATGATTCTGCTTACAACTCACAAAGTGCTACTCCCATCAGAGCACCAGTCACAATATACTATGATCCACAGACTATCATGGTCCCTTCTGCAGCTGCCATCAGTCCAGTCACTATCACGGTGCCTGGGCCAGTACCTTATGAAAGCAGCAATGCCATCCCCTGGCATTACGGCTCTGATCTATACTGCGGAGGACAGAAAACCACTTTTGAATCATCAACCCCTGCACCACAAATAGACAATGTGGGAGGAGGCGGAGGCTTCACTCGAAGCAGACGTCTCTTTGCTCCACAAACTCAAAGACCCACTGCCGAAGCAGAAGCTGCTGCTAAGGCAAAAGGGAAAAGCTTGGTGCAGGAAGAGCAGATTGTTAAGGAAGCTTTGAAAACACCCTTTGATCAAGAAGTTGATGAGTTCATGAGAATCATCAAGAAAAGTGATTACAAAATAGTGGATCAGCTTCACCAGACGCCTTCCAAGATCTCAATCCTATCATTGCTCATGTGCTTCGAAGCTCATCGGAACGCACTATTAAAAGTCTTGCACGCAGCTTATGTGCCTGAAGAGATCACCGTCAATCAGTTGGAAGTCGTGGTTGGGAATGTTAATGCTAGTCATGGACTAGGGTTCACCAACACTGATTTGACTACGGAAGGCCGCAATCATAACAAGGCTTTGCATATTACCATGGAATGCAAAGGTGCAGTTCTTTCCCATGTGCTGGTAGACACAGGATCATCCCTCAATGTCTTACCTAAAAAAGCCCTTGTGAAGCTAGAATATGACGGATTGGCATTACGTCCCAGTAACCTGGTAGTGAGAGCCTTTGATGGTTCTAAGAGATCGGTTCTGGGGGAGATTGAGTTGCCTATAACGATTGGCCCACAAACTTTCAAAACGACCTTCTACGTGATGGATATACAGCCTGCCTACAGCTGTCTATTGGGTAGGCCATGGATTCACGCCGCTGGCGCCGTGACCTCAACCCTTCACCAGAAGTTAAAATTCGAGTGGGAGGGTCAAGTCGTTACTATCTGTGGAGAGGAGGATATTTTTGTCAGCCACCTGGCTACCTATAAATACATTGAGATGGATGGAGAGATCCACGAAACAATGAGTCAAGGGTTTGAGGCCTTGAACATAAATGAAACTTCTGCTGTACCTGGAACCTCAATGACATCTTATCAACAAGCCCGGAAGGTTGTTGAAGAAGTGAATGCCCAAGGCTGGGGCAAACTGTTACCTGTGGAGAAGAAAGAGGATAGATTTGGATTGGGTTACAAACCAACTCAACAAGATCAAGCAGAGGCTGCTAAAGAGCCCAACTTTGTTAGTGGGGGGATGCTCACCCCTGATGCTGTCAACAATTTGGAAGACGAGGATGAAGGCGACCGCAACCTGGAGAGTTGGATCCGTCCAAAGATCCCGGGGAGCAGTATCTCAAACTGGTCTTCCCAGGAAATTATAAGAGTTACTCATGCAGAGTAATTATTATTTCCTGTATTTTTATAGCATGCATCAAAGTCTTGCATCTTGCCCAAGATGACAAGACTCATTTTGTAATCGGGCCATCTGTAATTTTTGTGCAACAAGATTAATCAATGAAATATCAGACATCTTTTGCAAATGAGTTTTTTTCTTTTCCGCTCACTGTTTTTTCCCTTTTTCTTTTTGTACAAAAAATAAATGGCAGTGTTTTCAAAATGACAACTTTATTTCACTTTTTTTTAAAAAAATAATAAGATTAAAATCAAGTCACTAAAATGAACAAACTGAACCCTTGCAGAGTGTGCCTTCCAGACTGCACCGACAACAGCACGGCTATGACTTCGTATGACTTTGACAATCCGATCAATCAAGCTGATGAAGGGGTTGAAGAAGAATATGAGCTTCCTGAAGAGCTAGCCAGGTTGTTGAGACAAGAGGAAAAGGTCATCACTCCTCATCAGGAAGAGGTCGAGACGATCAATCTTGGTACAGATGAAGACGTGAAAGAAGTTAAAATCGGGGCCTGCTTACAAGACTCAGTGAAGAGACAACTGATTGACCTACTTCAAGAGTATGTGGACGTGTTTGCTTGGTCTTATCAAGATATGCCAGGGTTGGACACCGACATTGTGGTACACAAGCTGCCTTTAAGAGAGGAATGCCCGCCGGTCAAACAGAAGCTGCGCCGCACTCGCCCAGACATGGCAATGAAAATCAAAGAGGAGGTACAAAAGCAGTGGGACGCCGGGTTCCTTGCCGTGACTAGCTATCCGCCGTGGGTTGCTAATATAGTACCTGTGCCTAAGAAAGACGGCAAAGTGAGGATGTGCGTTGACTACCGGGATCTGAACAGAGCCAGCCCGAAAGATGATTTCCCTTTACCTCACATTGATGTATTGGTGGATAATACGACTCAGTTCTCGGTATTCTCCTTCATGGATGGATTTTCAGGATACAATCAGATTAAAATGTCACCTGAAGACATGGAGAAGACTACCTTCATCACACCCTGGGGCACGTTCTGCTACAAGGTAATGCCATTTGGGCTCAAGAATGCCGGTGCGACGTATCAACGGGCTATGGTAACGTTATTCCACGATATGATCCATAAAGAAATCGAATGTTATGTGGATGACATGATTGCCAAGTCCCTCACTGAAGAAGACCATCTGGTAAATCTGCTAAAGTTGTTCAAGCGTCTGAGGAAGTACCAACTGAAGTTGAACCCCAACAAATGCACATTCGGGGTGCGATCGGGTAAGTTGCTGGGATTTATTGTAAGCGAGAAAGGGATTGAAGTTGACCCTGATAAAGTCAAAGCTATTCAAGAAATGCCTGCACCGAAGTCAGAAAAAGAAGTTCGAGGGTTTCTAGGAAGATTGAACTACATCTCGAGGTTCATATCTCACCTTACAGCAACCTGTGAACCCTTGTTCAAATTGTTGAGGAAAGAACAGACGGTCAGGTGGAACGAAGACTGCCAAAGGGCTTTCGACAAGATCAAGGAATACTTACAAGAGCCTCCAATCCTTATGCCTCCAGTTGAAGGAAGACCTCTGATAATGTACTTGACAGTATTGGAAGAGTCAATGGGGTGTGTGCTGGGCCAACATGACGAGTCTGGTCGAAAAGAGTATGCAATATACTACCTAAGAAAAAAGTTTACCGACTGTGAACAACGTTATTCACTGCTCGAGAAAACTTGTTGTGCTTTAGCGTGGGCTGCTCGCCGACTGAGACAGTATATGTTGACCCACACTACCTTGTTGATCTCAAAAATGGACCCAGTTAAGTACATATTTGAGAAGCCAGCGCTTATCGGATGGGTTGCAAGATGGCAAATGATCCTTACAGAGTATGACATTCAGTACACTTCTCAGAAAGCCATCAAAGGCAGTGTATTGTCTGAATACCTTGCTGAGCAACCCATTGATGATTACCAGCCTATGAGATTTGACTTCCCAGACGAAGACATCATGTTCATAAAAGCAAAAGATCATGAAGAGCTTATTCACACTGAAGGGCCTGACCCGGAAGAAGAATGGACTATGATGTTTGATGGGGCTGTTAACATGAATGGTCGTGGTGTTGGTGCAGTGCTCATTACACCTAAAGGAGTTCACATGCCTTTCTTGGCAAAACTCACTTTCAACTGCACTAACAACGAAGCTGAATACGAAGCTTGCATTATGGGTCTTGAGGAAGCCATTGACCTCAGGATCAAGACATTGACCGTATTCGGAGATTCAGCTTTGGTAGTCAATCAAACCAACGGCAAATGGTATACACACCAGGATCATCTGATACCTTACAGGGATTATACAAGGAGGTTATTGACTTTCTTTACAACAGTCAAGCTTGAGTATATCCCTCGGGACGAGAATCAGTTTGCAGATGATCTGGCTACCATTTCATCTATGATCAAAGTTCAAGCAGCCAACTTTGTACCGCAAATCTCAGTGTCCAGACTTGACAGACCAGCATATGTGTTCGCAGCAGACATTGTCAAAGATGATAAGCCTTGGTTCCATGACATTAAGTGCTTCTTGGAGGATCAGACATACCCACCTGGGGCATCTTCCAATGATAAGAAGACTTTGAGAAGGCTTGCTGGTAGTTTCTTCCTGAACACCGACGGTTCCCTGTACAAGAGAAACTTTGATATGGTACTCCTCAGATGCGTTGATAAGACAGAAGCAGACTTGTTAATGCATGAAGTGCACGAAGGATCCTTTGGTACCCATGCTGGAGGACATGCAATGGCTAAGAAATTGCTACGATCTGGTTATTATTGGATCACAATGGATGCCGACTGTTGTACCTATGCCAGGAAATGCCATAAATGCCAGATTTATGCGGATAAGGTGCATGTGCCTCCCAACCCTCTGAATGTGATGTCTTCACCCTGGCCCTTTGCTATGTGGGGCATTGACATGATTGGCAAGATTGAACCAACTGCTTCGAATGGCCACAGATTCATCCTGGTTGCCATTGACTATTTCACCAAGTGGGTCGAAACAGCTTCCTATGCCAATGTTACAAGACAAGTGGTAGCCAGATTTCTGAAGAGAGATATCATTTGTCGATATGGAGTTCCCGAGCGAATCATTACTGATAATGGTTCCAATTTAAACAACAAGATGATGGCAGAACTGTGCCGGGACTTCAAGATTCAGCATCACAATTCTTCTCCTTACAGGCCAAAGATGAATGGCGCTGTTGAGGCAGCTAATAAGAATATCAAGAAGATTGTGCAGAAGATGGTAGTTACATACAAAGATTGGCATGAAATGCTACCGTTTGCCTTGCATGGGTACCTCACGTCAATCAGAACATCCACGGGGGCAACACCGTATCAGCTTGTGTATGGTATGGAAGCAGTCCTACCTGTTGAAGTTGAATTACCCTCCCTACGGGTATTGATGGATGTTAAGCTGAACGAAGTAGAATGGGTCAGGTCCCGATACGAACAACTGAGTTTGATTGAAGAGAAAAGATTGGCTGCGATCTGTCATGGGCAATTGTATCAGAAAAGAATGAAGAAAGCCTTCGATCAGAAAGTCAGGCACCGAGAGTACCAAGTAGGAGATCTTGTGCTGAAGAGAATCCTCCCTCCTCATACAGACCACATGGGCAAATGGACTCCAAATTATGAAGGACCATTGGTAGTAAAGAAAGTTTTCTCTGGTGGAGCACTGATGCTCAGCACCATAGATGGTGAAGATTTCCCGTCCCTTGTGAATTCAGATGCAGTTAAAAAATACTTCGCATAAAAAATGACCCGCTGGACACAAAAACAGAATGTAAGTCCAGGCAAAAATAGGGCATCCCGGCGAGTCAAAAACAGAATAAAAGACTCGGGCAAAAATAAGGGAAAAATAAACAAAAAAATGTACACCCGCTGAGTTGAAAAGCCACATTGGACAGCTCAGGCAAAAATGGGTATCCCGATGGATTGAAAACCCGAAAGGGCAATCCATGCAAAATAAGGGAATAAGCGAACAACTGCATTCTGAATTCGTCTGTATAGTTTACAACTTGATGAGCTTCAAAAGGATCAAGCTTCTTTCAGAATCAGCCTTCTTCAGAAAGCAAGACGAGAAGAACATCAAAAGTCATACGAGTCATAGCAAAAGAGGAAGCTCCTTAAAGCGTCATCAACATTGCCAGCATTTTGTTTCTCAATTTGTAACAATCTCCTCATTTCAGGGGATATGTTCCTTTGACTGTATCTCGCCAATTCAGGGCATATGAATTAATAAAATTAGATTTTCAGTCATGTCTCGTCTTGTACATTTTTTTTATTTGCAAAAAATGTCTGATGTCTTAAAGAAAAAAACTGATTGCATGAATACAGATGCTTATCTTCAAAGCCGCGTGCTCGCAGGAAATATACTTACTCTCAGAAGTGTCTAAACTCCTAAAACGGAATCCAGTAAAGGATACCTCGGGATTACTTGTGCGTTTCTTTATCTTTTCAGGATTGCAGGTATCCAGAACGCAGCTTGGGGCATGAAAGCTTCATCCCAGCAAGCTGACAAATCAACGCTCAGTCTTAACACTCAAAGTGTTTCCTCCCCAGCCGAGTTGTCATTTCATCCTCAGCCAAAATACAAAAGCCAGGGAACTATCTCCCCACAGAGCTCCAGCCTCTATCCAGAAGAGCAACGCATGAAGAATCACAACAGAGTGAAGAAAGCTTCTTCAAACCCCAGCTGGGTCCCCTCATTACCGAAATAGGTCTATCATTGACCCATATCCCCAAGCAGATATCATCTCATGACAGATCTACCAATGATCTCACCCCCGGCTGGGATGTCCACTTCTAGCGGATCGGCCGAAGATCTTCGTAGTAACGGGATCCGAATCCCGGTTGGGTATCTTTGCATAATCATAGCATTCGCATCATATTCACCCACAAAGCGTAGCATTCCGTCTAGTACGGAGCATTACGGCAAAAAATCAAACATATAGCATAATCATAAGCCATGTTTTGAATCAAACACTTGTGAATAATGACAATCCATCAGCGATATACAGAATACTTCCCCCAAAAATCCCCAGCGTAGATTCCCCAGCAAAAGCAGTTGCCTCACATTCACAAACATCAGTATATACTCCTTGTGGCACCCGTCCGTGTCATATCCCCAGCAGAAAGCCAAAGACGTCCTTTTTGCACTCACAGACACTTACATATGATAATCCTTTGACACCCGTCCGTGTCATATCCCCGGCGCAGTCGCCTACACTTTGTATATCAGATACTTGTTCATATCACACTCTTCTCCTTTTGACACTCGTCCGTGTCACTCTCCCCAGCTGTTAAACACTCATCTATACACCACTCACACTTATACTGATACTCGTCCGTATCTTGTATATACCACTTATATCCCCACAGATTCAACACTAGTCCTTGTTCTTTGTTAACTCGTTGGTACTCGTCCGTACCATCATCTCAGAGCATGCGTCAAGAGTTTGTTTCTACATGATACTCGTCCGTATCATAGTCTTGAGGATGCTCGTCCGCATCTTTAATCCATACACTGTGTCAAACACTTTTGTCTTCTCGAATATAGATACTCGCCTGTGTCTACTATTCCCCAGAAGAATCCTATCAGATTCAACACTCATCCGTGTTCTCTGTTAACCCGTTGATACTCGTCCCTATCATCATCTCTGAACACGAGTCAGTATTTGTTTCTACCCGATACTCGTCTGTATCGTAGTCTTAAGGATGCTCGTCCGCATCTTTAATCTATACACAAATATCTAAACACTTATACCTTTTGTTTCTTGGATGTAAACACTCGTCCGTGTTTACTATTCCCCAGTGGATCGCCAACAAAGCAAATTTTCCTTTTTATCTAACACTCGTCCTGTGTCATGATAAACCCTGAGAGCAGCCGTACCCTGCTAGGTGGTCGTCCTCCACCTCTTGATGGTCGTCCTCCATCATGCTCATCCGATGGCCGTCCCCATCGTTGGTATTTAGCAGCCGTCCCCTGCTAGGTGATCGTCCTTCACCTTTGATGATCGTCCTTCATCATTTTATCCAATGGCCGTCCCCATTGTTGATTTTGGTTATCTGGCATTCGTCCTATGTCAAGAAAAACCTTGAGAGCAGCCGTCCCCTGCTAGGTGGTCGTCCTCCACCTCTTGATGGTCGTCCTCCATCATGCTCATCCGATGGCTGTCCCCATCGTTGATTTCTTTATCCGGCATTCGTCCTATGTCGCGATATTTTCGGCAGCCGTACCCTGCCAGGTGGCCGTCCTCCACCTTAGATGACCGTCCCTCATCTTAACCCAACAGAGCAGCCGTCCCCTGCTAGGTGATCGTCCTTCACCTTTGATGACCGTACCTCATCATCTGTTTATTTCATTTATTCTTTAACCCGATGGCCGTCCCCGTCGTGGTCCCTTTTTCTTTTTCCTGATGATCGTCCTTCATCAGTTTAGCCCGATGGCCGTCCCCATCGTTCGTTACTTTACTTTGTGAACTTGATGGCCGTCCCCGTCATGTTTCATTAATCCCCAGAGAATTTTACAGCTTTACCTTGATGTCCGTCCCCATCATATTCCTTTTATCCCCAGCATGTCGGCCGTCCCCGTCATCGTTTTGTTTCCCGCACTTTTCCAGCATGTCGGTCGTCCCCGTCATTGCTCTTTACCCAGCAGTCGTCCTTTGCTCGACGGTCGTCCTCCGTCGCCCACACTTTACAATATACTTTATTTTCCTTTATGATCTATATCCCTTTTCTTCTTCATTCTGTGAGTGCAAATTTTGGACTGTCTTTGGTATTCAACCACAAGTTATCTCGCTTGCCTGTTAAGCCGTTGCTTACATCCTGCACAGCTAACTCATGTTTGAATAGGGGCAGCTGTAAACACCCCAAATTTGCCCTCACCCATTCACACCATGTCTTGTGATCATTATCATATGCATAAACTCAATCATAACATCTCATATCTCAGTTTTGAGTCATTGCATTGTTCCTAAGTCATCTGTACCTAGGGTTTGTGATCTGAGCAGTCCAAGAGCCTCTTGAGCCACTCCAAAGGTCAACAATCACTTTAAAGGGGTCCATGTGTGTTCAAGTATCATATTACATCCTCTCAAAGTCAAGAATGCCAAAGAATCACAAGAACTTAGAATGGTGCAGAACTTCAAAATTTTTAGGGTTTTGTGAATGCCAGGCTTGATTGCACAGATGACCTAAAATTAGGGTTTTGGTTTCAGAGGCCATAACTTCAAAATTTTTGGTCATTATTGTTTCTATTGGTCTCTATATGGTATAGGGAGTATGCATATCAATTTTCATGAAGAAATTCCATGGGGAAGTCATCTGATCAAGAGTTGACTTTCTGGACAAGTCAGTGCAAAATCAAGGCATCTGAGGCCCCCAATGACCTAACCAAGGGGTGATCTTCATCATTTTGAGTGTATATGATCTTTATTTGATCATAGGAGAAGTTGTAAGTTCACAAAACTCAAGAATTACAAGTTTTTTGCAAAGTTGACTTTTTGGGGCAAGTTTGACTTTTAAAGAATTTGTCAATTTAGGCCACTTTTCAAACCTTACTTTTTGATCCAAAAATGATTCAAATGGAAAAACTTTGGTCATGAAAGTTGTAGATTAGATATTTCCCTTTTCAAAAAGTACAAGAACATGACTTAATTCATTTTGGATCAAAAGTTATGGTGCATCAAAGTTGGCAAAAATCACTAAATTTCAAGATATGCACCAAATGGGAAACTTGCAAAACTTTGTACCAAGGCCATTTGTAACTTCTAATTGATGTCTAATCCTTATACAAACATCACACAAGTCTTAAAGTTCAGATTGAACCAAAGGGATTACATGTTTCATGGCTTGTGAGGCAAGATCTTTTCATGAGAACTAAAAGCAAGCAAGTTGCAAAATCAATCATAACACCTCATCCACTTGCTGCCTTGGTTGCTGAACCACCCTAGATCTCTCCTCACCCCATGCTGCGCAAGACAAGCCCTTTGTACCAAGCTATCAAAGTAGCCCATGCCTTCCTTACACAAAGTTGACATTTTGGCAAAAGCAACCATACCTATCACAAAAGGACATGTCATGTCATCTGACCAATGGGACTAGTTTATACAAACCAAATGCAAGAAAAAGATCACAGAACACAAGCCTGAAACCAGCAAGTACTCAACTCTCTCATTTTTCACCCTTGAAGCAAAAGCATTCGAAACTCTCCATACAAGTCACAAACACTTAAACAAACTTCACAGACCTTCTCAACTCATCATCCTGATCACAAAGCACCCCTCACCCTTGCCTTAAACTGCCTGAATCCAAAACACGATTCTCACCTGAGCTTGAACAGAACCTGTTCAAACTCTCAAACCAGCCAACATAAACTCTTGCTAAGCATCCAGACATCATCAAGGGACCAAAGGGAGTGGTTTGCATCAAGGGAAGAGGTCAGAGAGCTGCAAAGTTGAAAGCTTCAAAACTCAGGTAGCTCAAGAACTTTTTTTCCAGAAATGAATTTTTAAGTTCTCAATAGCTTCTACATGCTTCCCTGATCATGAATATGTCATTGGTTTTGAAAATGGTGGAAAGATGAGAGTTTAATCGTGTTCTGAAATTTTTGCCCTAGAAACTATTTTGATTCGATTCAGTCAGTTTAGGAATGATAAATGTTGTTTGAATGGGGGTTCTGATTCGTTTTTGAGTGGGGATCATTTTTGTTTAATTAGAATTTGTTTTAGATGCGTTTAGAGAGAGAGTTTGAAGTTTGGAGTGGTCGGAGAAGATGACCGGAACACTGTTCCGGTCACCTGAGAGTCATTAACGGTTGGATTAGGGCTAATTAATTAGGGTTAGTGAGTTTGAATGCTGGCCGTGGGATCTGGCGCCAAGTCAATGCACGCGTGTTTGAGTTTGAATCTGGGCCTTCAGATTGGATTACTTTTCCTTTTTCAGTTTAAAAATTCATTTTATTTTCATATTAATTCATTTGTTTTCTATAATTTATTAAAAATAGCAAAAACACTTTAAAAATTCTGAAATTTTTTTATACAAGTTATTATTTAATTTCAAAACACAAAAATATTTTTATTTTTATTTTTAGCATTAAAAAAGTATTTTTAAATATTTAAAAGTTTCTTTTTAATTAATTAATGAGAATTAATTAATTAAAATACTTTTAGGTATTTAAAAATCACCAAAAAATTCATGAAACCTTTAAAAACATTTAGAAACATTGTCCAACCCTCAAACCAAATTTATTTTTTGATCTTGATGCATTTTGAGAATTTTTCATGGAATTAAAATCATTTTGATGCATTATTTTGATCCAAACTTCCAAAAATCATTTCTGCCTAACCCTAAAGAGTTGGACCTTGATTCTTTTTGCATTGCATTGTGTTTAGCATGTAGTTTGTGATATTAAATGGCCATGATTTGATCTTTCATTTTCCATTTTTTTGGCATTTTTCTTGTTAAGGAACCCTAAAACCCTAGAAAACTTAGAAAAATCATAACTTGAATTTGGTTAAGAGTTGGAACTTCTCCTTTGGGCTTTGAGTTAGTATAGGTTTAGGGATCCTTTGAGTGCATTTTCAATTTTTTATCTTGATGTTTGCTTCTGATTTTGGTTTTTGTTTGATGTATTGTTCATAAACCCTAAATTGGGCTTCCATATGCATCCATCTTGCATTTGCATTCATACCTTGACTTGCCATGGCATTTCATGCATTCTTGTGATTCATTTGACATCTTAAGACATATTGAAAGCATGTTTGATCATTGCATCATGTATTTGCCATGTTGTATGTCATTTGCATCTCATAACTTTTCATGTATGTTAATGGTTCTAAGCATGCTTCTCTTGCATTCATATGTTTGTATGATCATCCCCATGCCTTGTTTCATGTTTGCACCATCTCATAGCATCATTATCATCACACACATGCTTCTGATTTTGTTTTTCATCATGCCATTTCATTTCATTTTGCATTGCATTGAATTTCTTTCACTAACTTTTCAGGTGGTAAGTAACTTTGAGAAGTGGATTTGCCTTCACTTCTCATATTTTCTTTTCATCTCCTTCATGCATCCTTGCTGCATTTCACTTTGTGTTTGAGATTGAGCTTGCTCACTCTTCTTCTTCTTACTTTCTTCCTTCAAGTGACTTGTCTTCTTAAATGAAGCAAGTTACTTTGCTTCTCCTGATCTTTTCATCTGCTTCCTGGTGGTTCCATTGAAGATCTTTCTTGTTAACCTCACAAACCTTAGGAACAACCAAACATGACAATGATTAGGGTTTTGATTAGTCTCCCCACTTAGTTTTACCTTTGTGTCTCTTTGAGTCTTCTCTTCTCACCTCATAATCAGGGATTAAACCCTAAAGGCTTTAAGGCTTTGTGATTAAGTTTATGCCTGCATCCTTCTATTAGGATGGAGTGTATAACTTTAATCCTAAGTGTTAAACCCTTAATGTGTTTAAATCTCTTAATCAATTCATCTAATAATCATCAAGACATCACACTTGTAACTTGGGCCTTGCATTAGGGTTCTAATTCTTCCTTAATTGGTTAAGAAGGACTAACCCTAGTGTTAATGGACAAGTCCCCCTCAAGTTGTCTTACCAATCATAAAATTCACTTCTTCATCATATCATTAACTAAAATCCATCTAATAAAGGCTTTGTTTTGTCATGAGTTTAATCCCTAATCATGGATTAAGTTGAGGAGCTTTCCTCAGCTTAAACATTCTCATCTATTATCCTTCTATTAGGATGGTGTAATGAGTCTGTTTAATCCCTGATTATGGCTTAACCTCATTACTTAACACTAAACAAAAACACCAAAAACATCTAATTAATCACAAATAGGTTAATGATCTTAATCCTGCATCGAAGGTGGTTAAGTGTGAGAAGCTGACTTCACACTTAAGGCATTCTCATTACCCCTAATCAGAGGGAAGATGTGATGAGTTTACTAAATCCATTGGTTTAGGCTTAAGCTCATTAACTTATGACAAACTTCAACAAGCAATAAAAGACTGAAAACTCAAAAACAAACAATAATCGTCTCCTTCGGGATTCTTTTCTCATCACCTTCACTCACAAACGAGAACTAGCTTCTTCCGTCTAATGCAAGACAGTTTGCATCTGTGCCAGACAGATCATACACTTGAGCATAGACAAGTAAGCAGTTCACAAGTCAATTCACCTTTCAGTCTCTTTGGGTCGAACTACGGTGTTCTGACTTCCTCATTGCACGAGAGGATACGTAGGCATAACTTAACAGTTATCGAACAAAAGTCTCTGTATATTCCCCCTCTTTCCAGCATCATTCTTTTAGCCTCATGATCTTGAGCAATTCATTCTCATTCCTACACTGACACTGTACATATTACACTTCACACTTCTTTTGCACTGACACCTGTACATCCTTTTCCAGCTCTTTTATACACAGATTGCACTGACACTACCCCTTTAAAACACAAATCTTTTAAGCGTGGATCCCGTCGAGTACGACGGACAATCTGGGTGCTAATACCTTCCCAGGTTGTAACCAACCCCCTTTCTCAGTCTCTCTGGTTCGCAACCGTCTTATCCGTATCTTTCTAGGTCTATGCAGCATTGCCTTTCCTCCGGAATAAAAATGCCTAGCTGGCGACTCTTTTCATCTCCAGTGAGTTCACTGCTGTGTGTTCTCATTGTCCCTCTCGCCGACCGTTCGCGTCTGTACCTTTATTTGGGCCATGTCCCATTTATCGGGAGCGACAGCTTGGCGACTCTGCTGGGGACCCTTATACTGCAACCAGGGCTTCTGGTTCTTTTTGTGGGTTCCTCCTAGCGCTTGATTGATTTGTGTTTACTGGGGTGTTATGTGTTATTTGTGTTTGTATATTTGTATTTATTTTTGCCTTATGTACAATTGTTTTACTGCTTTCTTTATAGCTTTGCATTATATCATATTGTCATACTGTGCTGCTGGCTGGATCTGTTTGTTTGCTTTGGTGGGTGGGTGTTCTACTGAGAGTTGAGGTCCTATACCTGGGACCTGAGTGACACCTAGGCTAGAGTGGTTCATATTCTTTCCCATTCCATCTCGGTCTGGTGCGGGAATATGAAACACGGTTCAGATATGGGTTTCTTCTTGAGAACTCTGTGTTGCAGATTTCCTGCAGTGCTAGGGCTATCTGGGAAGCCTGCTAAGTCTGGATGACCTTTAGTATTGACCTTCAGAAACTGAGGTGAATTAGAGGAGGAACTTTTATGGTTATTGTAAACACTGTACCTCCGGGTTAGAAGTGTTTACACTTCTCATAACTGATCCAAGTCTGAGGATCCTTGTTTTAGAACACCACCTGTGAGGGGGTTGGGCTGTTTACAGGTTTGCATGTACCCTTGGCCTCAGCATACCCTGTTACTTTGATTTGATTAAGGATACTCCATGTTGGAACAATTCTTGTGATTTTTAACCCTGGACATGTGACTCTTTATTTGAGTCCCCCACCTTGGTTACTGGACTTATAGACCTCCATCTGGATTTCTTGAACATACCTGGACTTATATCAGAGCATTTGATCAGATCCAGCTCAGTCACAAACCCTTGCATATCATTTGCATACATCCTCATTGCATCATTTTGACATTTGTTTATTTGTTTTTCAGGGTATCTGTAACACCCCAAATTTGACCTCTTGTTTTTAAGCATCATAGAGCATCATGTTCATCATATTCATATCATTTTCATACTTTTGCGCCGCATCATTAGCATAGAAAAATGAAGCATAACATTCATTGTGGAAGCATAGCATATGCTAACAGTGATTTCAGTGTGGTAGTCTGAGGCAAACAGACGTTTGACCTAATCTTGGTCAAACTACCAAATGTTCCTTCAGTTACAAGTTATCTGTCTCAGTGGACTGTGTCCCAAGAATGGCATATTCGAAGTTCAAGTTGTTGTGTGTGAAAATTTTCTGGTTATCGAACAGTGGATTGTGAGAAGTTTAGTTCAATTCGTCTTGATTAAGGATTCATCAGTTCATCAATGGTTCATCTGAGGATTTATTTTCCTCAGTACGGGCTTGAATTATCAGGACAGTGTTCAGATGTTGGTTGCAGCTTGATTGACAAATTATTCGGTGGAGTTGTGATGATTGTGTTCATTTATTAGTAGCTTGTGCGTGGAGAGTTCAAATTTGGTGCTGGGCTTAAAATAAAAAAAAGGAGATCGTTACTTCATCCATTACCCGATTCATATTCTTTATTATTATCCACCTTTTTTTTATTTATTTCCAAATATCCAATTATTTTCTTTCTCACTCCTATCCATTCTTTTTCATATTTTATTCACTCATATAAAGAAAATCTTCCATTTTTCTCATTCCAATTTATTCCTTTTTCATTTTTTTTAACATTCCCATTTTTGTACAAAAAATATATATTAAACAAATCCATTACTTTTTCTAATCCATTCATAAAAAGTATATACATCATTGGCCCACTCTTATTAATTTTGATACAAAAAAAAAAAGGGGGAAAAGCTAAGCCAATCCTTCATATTGACCAGCCATTAAACTTTTGCCCTTTTGCACACACCGTAAACACACAACAGAAGCTAGCTTCAGTCCTCCAAACGCAAGTCGCAGCTAAACTATATCAGCTTACCACACTCAGTACAGTTCAGAAGAGGAAAACCTTGTTATGATGATTATATTGTTCTTCAAAAATCACCACAAAATAAAATTTAATAAAAAAAGAGAGAAAAAAAGTTTGTTGTAACAGAATTGGTATCTCACAATAACAGAAAAAAGCAAATTTCAACTTGATCCATATATTATTTTCGATCCTCATTCAATACCATAAGAGGGAGAATACAACAGAATAACAGGATAAAATTCTTGACACCAGAATAGAAGGAACAACTCTCATCATAACAGAATAACAGAATTACAAATTCTCACTCTAACAGAATCACTCTCTCACCAATTTTCTAACAAAATCTCTAACAGAATGAGACTCTCACCATAACCAGAAAACAGAGTGCTGATAACAGAATTGGGGAAGCTCTCACCAATCTCTCTCTAACCAAGTATCTGAAATCTGAGAGCATTCTCTGGATCTTGAATCAGTTCTTCAATCTTCATCAATTTTCTCCATAGAATTCAGCCAATCCTTCATAATTTGCATCAATTCTCGTCAAGCTTCTCCACACAAGATTCGAATTGCTCTTCCAAACTCAGTCAAGAGCATAACCTTCATCAACTTTGTTCGCATCATCTTCATCAATACTGTGGATTTAGCTTTGTTCTCCGATTCAATTGCATAGCTAGCATTCTGCTTCAATCGCTCTAATCAATTCAGTCTCTTCAATCGGTTGAATTCGTCGCAGCGGCATCGATAAACCTGCGAAGCAATCCAATATACAGTCATATCAAATCAAGAGGATCAAAACAGAGTTACGAAGCTGAAGCAAATTGCAAGTCAGTTATGAAGAAGTGAATCGTTACCGAATCGAGGCAGATATCCTTGCAGTTGGCGGCATCATCAATCGAAGCTCACAGTCTGGTATCAATTTCGCGGCGGCTTCTTCAATTCCGTCGGTTAACAGGTACGAATCTAAGCTGGTAGATACATCCGTTCGCAGTTGTGATTGTTTATCGTGACCTTGAGTGTTGATCTGTTTGTTTGAGTTGAGTTCTGAACATGTTGTTTCTGAATTTGTATTCTGGATTTGTAATAAGCGTAAGGTTAGGTTAGTTTTGGGGGAAAAGAACAGAGTGAGGTAGAGAGAAATTGAAGTTAGGTTTTAGAGAATAGGAGGATGAGCAGCGATGAATTGAGAGACGGAGAAGAAGGCTGGCCGGCGGACTTGAGAAGACAAACGGCGGCTGGGTTAGGGTAAATGTTGTTGGTGTTGTTTGGAGGTTGACGGAAATAGACACGGTGGCGGCGGCGGGTTAGGATATATAAAAGGAATGGTGAGGTTGATGGTGTGGTGAGGCCGATTGGAGAGGATGAAGGTGAGGATGACGAACGGCTAGGGTAGGTCGGAAAGAGAGGAAAGGGACGAATGACGCGGAGAAAAGAGAGGAGCGTGATTCTGGTTTCTTGTTTGTGTTAGAGATTAAGGAAGAAGAAGGTGGTTATGGCCGCCTGCGGTGAGAACGAGGCTGGAGGCGGCTGCTAGGGTTTCAGAGAAGGGGGAGGCAAGTGTGAGAGAGGGAGAAGAAGCTCATGTTGTTTGCTGTCTTTGTTCATTTGTTATAATTGTGGAATTTAATTAGAATAATATGTATTTGTTTAGAAAATAGTTTAGGAAATATAATAGAATTTAAGAGTTTAATGGTTTAGAAAAAATAGAAATAATTGATTAGGATATTGTGTAGTTAAGTTGATATACTGTCTAGAAAATAGGAGTAGATTAATTAGAATAATGTTTAGTTAATGATTGTTTAGGGAAATAATGATATTTGTTTGGAAATATAAAAAAAAAAAGGTCTAATTAGATTAATTAGAATAATATGTTTAGTTTAGAAAAACAGTTCAGAAAATAATAAAGAATTAGATTAATTAGAATTTGTTTAGAATAATCAATTAGAATGTTTGTTTAGGTTAGTAATCAATTAGAATACTGTTAGTAGGTTAATATATTGTTCAATTAGTTTAGTATTGGTTTAGAATATATTGAATAGTATAATGGTTTAGAATAGATTAATTGATAGAATTAATTAGAATAGTCTGTTAGAAATATGATAGTATAATTGTTTAGATAATAATTGTTTTAGAAAATATAATATAGTTTTAGGATTAGTATAATTGTTATAGAAATTTGTTTAAAAAATATAAAAGATTAGATTAGTATAATGATTAGAAAATAATAGTTTTTAGTTAGTGTAATAATGAATTAGTTAATAGATTGTTTAGAGATTAATATGTTTAGTTAGTAATAGTTTAGAAAAATAATATAGTTTTAGGATTAATATGTTTAATTGGTTAATAGTTTTAGAAAATATAATAATGATTTAGAAAATAGAAATAAGTGATTAGAATGTTGTTTAGTTAAGTGGATGCATTGTTTAGGAAAATGTAATAGAATTAATTAGTATATTGTTTAGATAACTACTTAGGAATACAAAGAGTTTCACTAAATAAAAGTTTAGAAAATAATAGTTTTAGTTAATCTAATATTGTTTAGTTAATGTAAAATGTTTGGGATTTTGAATAAGCTTTAGGAATTTTAATATAATAGGATAGATTAGTTTAATCATTGTTTAGAAAATATAATGAAGTTTAGTTGATTTTTGTTTAGATAATTGGTTAGGATAGTAATGGTTTAGAAAATAGAAATAGATTAATTAGGATAATAATGTTTAGTAATTAGTATAATTTTGTTTAGAAATATAAAAAAGGCTAGAGTAGTATAATTTTGTTTAGAAAATATAAAGAATTAATTTGGATAATTTTGTTTAGAAATATAAGAGTTTAAGTGTTAGAATAATTGTTTAGAGTATTTTGTTTAAGATTAATTAGCATGATGATAATGTTTAGAGAATAAGAAGTTTAAGAAAGTTGTTTGTGTGTTCAGACCTGGGCCCATACTAGAATGATTTTCGCACCCCTCCCTGCCTGGCCCAAGCGAACTCAGTCTAAAATCCTTGCCAATTTCACCTCCCTCTCATTTCTTTTAATTCTCTTTTCTTCACTTAATTTCTTTTTGTATTCAGTTTGCTTTTAATTCATTAAAAATAGAAATATTCATCTAAAAATTCCCAAATAAATCATAGATGTTCCTTTGTGTCTCTAAAATTTTGTCATATTTTCATTTTATTTTTTTTCATTGATTGGTGTGCCAGAATTAAATCACCAATGTACATAGCTTCTTTTGATTCATTTCTTGACCAGCCTGTCTTGTTTATTTTCCATAGACTTCAATATTTGGAGTTTTGACCCCATTCTTTTATCATTGTGTTCCTAAGATCTTATAGTTTTCATGTGATTTTTCTCAGAATTTTTAGGAATTTATTTCTTGAGTTTTGATCTGGTATCTTGTGATGTAAGTTTTCTGTCCTAGTTTGTGTTTATGCATTCATTTGACCTAGTTCCTTTCTGAATTTTTGCAAATCCTTTTGGCAAGTTGATATAATGTGTTTCATGATCATTTGGTTCCAGTTGTAGAATTTTTAGATGGCTGGTTGATTATTTATGGATTTTTGTTCTCACCTTGTCCCATTTTGCTTCTTTTGGTTCATTAGATTTCTTATAGGCTTAGAAGGGCACTTGTGCCAACTTTTTCTTCTCATTTGGGGTTCCTTTAGGGTATGGGTACCTTCCTGGTCCTAGGATAGGTCTTGGTTCTTCTAAATTTTTTAGTTTGCTTCATATTCAAGTCATTTGTTTCTTTAAGTGTTTAAATTCCATTTTTTTTGGTTCCATAGCTTTTATTTTGATATTGTTTGGTATTGTGTGACTTCTCTCTTCATCTTGCTGGACTATTAGTCTCTTCTTTATACCATTTTGATTCTGGTTTTGAACTTTGTGCTTGTATTCATTTGTGTATGCTAACCTTGCAGGGGCTATGGTAAGTACGAGATGTGGGAATTAAGTTCCACATCTCTAATTCTTATCTCTTCCTTTTATGTTTATGTGGACTAACCCTCTTTTGTTGGGCCTAGGCCTTTCTCATCCCTTCTTCTATCTTCTTCTTCTCTTCTTCATTAGGATAGAAACCTCACTAACCTTTAGGATATCCATGCATGTGAATACTTAGGATTATTTTAGTCCCCCTTTAGAATTTTTCCTTTGAGATCCTTTGGCGCTCTCTCTCTTCTCACCTTCAAACTTAATTTTAATTCACTTAATAAAGGTTGAGTACTTTCATGTGACATGAGACTTTGCTATGAGATGCTCACATGCGTTCCATTTCGGGGCGAGGTGTGAGTCATCACTCGTAGTGGATAGGTCTTAACATGAGTACCTCACAAAGAAAAGCTAAAAAACACTTCTGGACCAAAAAACCACAAAAACACTTAATAAGAGTAATAGGCCAGTGTGCTTGAGCCTTCACTTGTGGGACTAGCTTTGGGGATTTCCTCCATAGATAGGTGTGCCTCTTGCGCATTCCATTTCGGGATGATGTGAGATGTACACATCCCATTGAGTAAGACTTAAGTACACTCACCTATGCAAACTTTCACAAATAAAAGCTTCATAAAAATCTCAAACAAGCAATAAGCGTCTTTCCTTCGGGAATTCTTTTCTCATCTCCTTCGCTCCATACGCGAACTTGCTCCTACTTGTCATTTTGCAAGACGGTTACGCACTCGTCGTCCGAGTCTGCAACACCTGAGCAATGGCATAGGCAGTTCAAGCCTTAATTCACAAGCAATTTCCCTTTGTTACCCCTAGTTAGGCGAACTACGTCGACTCTGATCCTCATTATCCCGATGAGGTACGTAGGCAGTGGGGTAGGGCCCATTCGAGCATAATCTTTCTTTTTCCCTACATTTTCCCCTTTTATTCTCATTTGTCGATTTCATTTCTTTTCTCATTTCCATTTCATTCCAGATAGCAATTCTTTTCATTCAAACAACATATTATTTCTCACCCTTTGAAAACAGACTTATAAGCGTGGATCCCGTCGAGTACGACGGACGGTCTGGGGTGCTAATACCTTCCCAGGTCGTAACCGACTCCCGAACTCAGATCTTTGGTTCGCAAGGCCTCGTCCTTTTCCTTCTTCCTCAAGTTTGTGCAACATTACTTTTCCCATTCTTTTGGGATAAAAATGTTTGGCTGGCGACTCTAACATTTTCCGCGCCACTTTCGCGTTTGTACTAGGATGAAAATCCCGGGAGCGACAGCTGGCGACTCTGCTGGGGATGCACACCAGATGATCTCTGGTTCCCCTGTGAGTCTATCCTAGCGCTTGTTTGTTTCTGTTTCTTTGGGTGATGCTTGTTTGAGGTGGCTTGTTGTATTGTATTGTTGTTTGTTTACAGCTTTATTTACAGTTTTCAGTATTTATTTTCCGCATCATATATATCATACTGGACTGTTTGGACTGGTTTTCTGTTTGGTGGGATGGGTGATACTATTCTGAGAGATAAGCCAAGTACCCGGCTTGAGTGCACCCTAGGATTAGAGTGGACATATTGTACTCGCATGTGGCATGATGAGTGGTGATGTGTTTCACGCCCAGATTGCGACTGTCTTGGAAATATCTTGTGTGGGGATTTCCTCCACTTCGGGATAGGACCTTGATAGTTATGTGCATCTGGGGACCGATCATTGAGAACCTTTGTGGAAACAACCCTCTCCAGTGGTGACAGTGGCAGACCACATTTTGTGGCAAACCCATTCGCACCCGAGGGTCCACTGGGGACTCGCATAGGATGGCCTGGTTCTCTTATAGGAACTCAGTCAAAGCATCTGGTCGTATGACATTAGTACTGTATCCTACGGGCTGAATGTACTATTGTTTCTCGATTTCAGCGCTTGAAGCTGGGAACCTATAAGGGATGCTTGTTTTTTCCCGGACTCAGCTGAGGCCTCCCTGCGTAGTACATAATGCCTAACCGATTCCCTGATATGGTCATGAGCCATTTCTCGGAAATGGTGAAAGTATTATTGCTATTCGGCTTTGAGAGTCCGTGATGTTTGACCCGGAGCACACCCGTGAGATTGGGGATGGGTTTACAGGTTTGCAGGAACCCTTGACCTCATCATACCCTTGTTATCAGTGCAGTTCATGTTATGATACAGTTATTTTGGTTTCGGAGTTCTGGTTTTCTGGTTCTGGTATTCTTGATATTGTGGTCCAGAGATTCTCTTCAGAGGGTTGTGATTGTCAGAGAGCGTGACTCAGTGGACTTTTGGTTTGTCAGTTATTCAGAGGGACCTTGTCAGTGGCCAGATTCCAGACAGTCTCAGATGACCATATGTCCTTGCATTTGCATCTGCATTGCATCATTGCATCATTAATCATTGTTTTTTGTTTTCATTCACAGGTTCATATCTCTGCTTCCGGTTCCGGTATTCTCTTCAAAGATGGAAGATCCTCGCAAGCAGAATATTCATTTCAAGTTCTTTGATATCAAGGTTGGCTTGTTGAAAAAGATGGTAAAGCTGATTACACCTAACCAGGTAGAGAGATTCAGAAAAGCTTACGGGAGTATTCTTGATGTGGTGATAGAGTTAGATTCTTCAGAGAGGAGTGCCATTCATACATTGCTTCAGTATTATGATCCTCAACTCCGTTGCTTCACCTTTCCTGATTTCCCGTTGGGCCCTATGCTGGAGGAGTATGCTTTGATCCTGGGTGTGCCGGTTCGAGATCAGATTCCTTTCAATTCTGAGATGAGTAGGCCTGCACCTGAGGCTATTGCTGAGGCTCTTTATTTGAGCCCTTCTACTGTGAAGTCTTTGACGATTATTAAAGGAGGTGTGTCTGGGTTTTCTTTGGAGGTTCTGGTAAAGAAGGCGGAAGAATTGGCTGTTGAAGAGGAATGGGATGCTGTCTGTGCTATCTTGGCTCTTTCTATCTATGGCACCATTTTGTTTGCTGATATGGAGAAGTTCATAGATATAAACGCCATACATCTCTTTTTGCTGAAGAATCCTGTGCCGACCTTACTCGGGGATTTGTATTACTCGGTTCATTACAAAACTGAGAAGAAGAGGGGAGGTTTGGTCCGTTGCTGTGCTCCGTTATTTCACATGTGGTTCATGAGGCATTTGCCCAGTACGGGAATGTTTAGTGACCATAGTTTGATATGGGCTCAAAAGTTGGAAAAGTTGCTGGCCAAGGATGTCAGATGGTTCACTCAAAGGCTGCAAGGCGCACATTTCATCACCAGCTGCGGGAGTTATCATAGTGTGCCTTTGTTGGGAATAACTGGAGGGATTAATTATAATCCAATCTTGTTAAGAAGACAATTAGGATACGCTTTGAGAGATGTGCCTGAAGATTTGAAGCTGACCCCCATTTTCTACTTCTCCGTGAAAGATAATATGCCCTTAGTGAGGAAGGTTGCTGGAGCTTGGAAGAGCATCAAAGGAGAAGGAATAGCTAGTTTCGGGAAGTGCAACAATCAGACATTCCCTGAGTACGAAGCTTGGTTGAAAGACAGAGCCAGAAGAGTTTTGTTACCATTTTCAGCACCAGTTCTCACAGTTGCTGAGTCCATTGATACTGTGCCTCTAGAGGAATTCAAGAAGTTGGAAGCTCAGCTACATGCGGTTAGAGTTGAAAATGCTGAGATGGTAAGCTTGTATCACCAAGCTAACAGGGCCAAGAAGGAAGCTGAGGAGAAGTTGCTGAAGGTACAGATGACTTTGGAAGCTAAGGAGAAGGACTTTGCAGGAAAAGAAGCACACTTCCGCAGATTAGGGATGATGGAAGCCCAAAGAGAAGTTGAGCGCAAGAAGAAGTCAAAGACCCTTAGAGATGCTCGTCAGTCTATTGTTTGGTTGAAGGGACAAAGAGAGCAAGAGTTGAAGAAATATAAAGAAAAAGAGGAGTTCTTTGAGACTCAGATGGCTTACAAGAAAGAAGAGGTGGAGCAGGCCCACAGGATTCGCAGAGAGAAGACCCAACAGCTCGCAGACAGTCAACAAGCCCTTGAAGCAGCACTCAAAGAGATTGAAGACCTCAAGTTGATGGCAGGAGTCAAGAAGGTCAGGTCTGATGATGGAGTTTCAGGATCCTCAGGCGGTGGTTATGCTTCTTAGTTTGTTTTCTTTGTATTTGGATTACCTACAGGCATGTTGTAGGAGTCCTAGCTGTTTGTTTATCCTCTGTAAGAACTCGTACTCTATGAGGAATTCTGTTTTATTGTGCCTAATGGGCTGATCTATGCTATGATGTTTCTCACCATTTCTTGGTTTGCTTGCTATTATGGTTTGAATGTGGTTTCCTGCAAAGGTTTCTGAAAGTCGAGGATCAGTGCCCCATCTGGTTTTCTTTGCTAAATACCGGAACCAGGGCATAAATGACCTGTGATTGGAAACATAAACAACTGCATTGCATCCATATAACTTGTTTGTTGTTTTGCAGGTGTTGCCTCAGTTACTAATGTGTTTTGTGATAACAGGCACTATAGCTCCTCGCAAAGTCCGAGAACAACCAGCAGTGCACAGATACCCAACCAAGACTAACAGAGAGCGAGCCATGGATCAAATGCAGGCAGATTTGGCAGATCTAAGGCATAGAATGGACAATTTCATGACGTTAATGGCTGGCATGGGGAAGAATCAAGAGCGTCTGCGAGAGATGGTTGAGAATCAGAACCGGAACGCTGCTACTGCTGCAAATGCTGACAATCACACCGGTGCAGGCGCACGTCAGGGTGGAACTCCAGTTACACAACCAGGAGTGAATATAAACAACGAAGGGTTGCAACACCTTCAGATGGACAACCATGAGGATCAGTTTACTCTACTCGATGAAGCCGAGGGTCAAGGGGTAGAAATGAACAAGAGGTTTGAAGAGATGGCCGAGCAAATCAAGGCTATCCAGTCTCAGAGCTCTTTGGGATTCGATATAACAGACTTGGGCTTGGTTCCTGGAGTCAGGATTCCGTATAAGTTCAAGGTTCCAACTTTCGAGAAGTATAACGGCACTGCTTGCCCAAAGACCCATCTGCAATCATATGTTGGGAGAATTGCCGCGCATACAGACGATGAGAAATTGTGGATGTATTACTTTCAGGACAGCTTGGTGGGAGCTTCCCTTGAGTGGTACATGAAACTCAGCAGGGTCAATGTCAAGAGCTGGAAGGATCTCGCTGAAGCCTTTGTGAGGCAGTACCAATATAACATGGATATGGCTCCGAATCGCACCCAGTTGCAGCATATGGCTCAGACAACAAAAGAAGGCTTCAAAGAATACGCCCAGAGGTGGCGTCAGCTAGCTGCCAGGGTGCAACCACCCTTGTTAGAGAATGAAATGGCCGATATGTTTATGGGTACCCTCCAGGGGGTATTTCTTGAAAGACTGGCGTCGAGTTCTGCTACAAAGTTCAACGATATTGTCATTGCGGGAGAAAGGGTTGAAACGCTGTTGAAGATGGGGAAGATACAAGACCCAGGAGCTAGTAGCTCAAATGGAGCGAGGAAAGCTTTTAGTGGGCCTCCGAGAAGACGAGAAGGTGAGACCAATGCTGTATTCGGCCGAAGCCAGGGTCGTGGTTACCGAAGGCCTTATGAGCAGATGGCTGCTGTCACCATTCCTGCAGCTCCCGTACAACAGATGCTACCTCCACCACAACAACATCAACAACAACAGCAACCTCGAACCAACTACCAGCAAAGACCATATCAGCCAAGGCAGACTCGCCCAGCTAACAGGGTGATTGAAGCTATTCCGATGACATATGCTGCCTTGTTGCCGAGATTACTAGACTTGAACCTTATTCAATTGAGGACTTTGGCACCACCACCTCCTGGAGAGCTTCCAGCTGGTTATGATGTCAACGCGCGATGCGCTTTTCATTCAGGAGCACCCGGGCACTCAACCGAGAAGTGCAGGGCGCTGCATCATAAAGTTCAGGATCTTGTAGATTCTAAGGCGATCAACTTTGCGCCACCACCTAATGTTAACTCGAACCCTATGCCTAACCATGGCGGGGCAAGAGTCAATGCTGTTGAGAGTGATGATAAGTTGAGTTTGGTGCTGAGAATTGATGAAGTCAAGACGCCGTTGAGGGTGGTGAAAGAGAGATTGTTGAAGGGTCAAGTATTTCCTGGTTGCCATCTTGGTTGTGAAGATTGTATAAGTGCTGTGAATGGTTGCGAGAAATTGAAGACGGGTTTGCAAGGGTTAATCGATGATGGGTCTCTGCAATTTAGCAAGATTAGTAATGAAGAGGCTGATGATGTGTCAACCATTACTATCTTTTACGATGAAGCTGACATGCCCGTCCGACAAGAGCCGGTTACCATTTACGCTCCTCAGATTAGTCCTGTGACTATAACTGTACCTGGGCCAGTGCCGTACACCGATGATAGGGCCATTCCGTGGCATTATGGTTCCGATGTCTATGTGGCGGGACAGAAGATGGAGAGTAGACCTGTTGCTGACTTGACTATTGAAAATGTGGGAGGTGTTGGAGGTTTTACTCGAAGTGGCCGTTTATTTGCTCCCCCTGCACTGAGAAAGGATCCTGAGGCCGAAGCTTCGTCTAAAGACAAAGGAAAGCAGACTGCGAATGATGAGTCAAATAATCCTGTGGCTGGGCAGGGGACATTTGAAAAGGAGGTAGAGGAGTTCATGAGGATCATCAAAAGAAGTGACTACAAGGTGGTTGACCAACTGAATCAGACGCCTTCAAAGATTTCTATATTGTCACTGTTGATGTACTCTCCCGCGCACCAAGAAGCCTTGCTGAAAGTACTTCAAATGGCTTACGTACCTCAAGAGATCACGGTCAATCAACTCGAAGCTGTTGTTGGGAGTGTCAATGCTAGCCATGGCTTGGGCTTCACTGACAGGGACCTCACTTCGGAGGGGAGGAATCACAATAAAGCACTGCATATCACGATGGAATGCAAGGGCGCTGTGTTGTCCCATGTCCTTGTGGACACAGGCTCTTCTTTGAACGTGCTCCCGAAAAAGGCCTTGATGAAGCTTGACATTGATGGGATTGTCCTGACACCGAGTGATTTGGTGGTTAAAGCTTTCGATGGTTCAAGAAGGTCAGTTTTCGGAGAGGTTGAGTTGCCTGTTAAGATAGGCTCTCAAGTCTTCAAGAGTGTCTTCTATGTCATGGACATCCAGCCTGCGTATAGTTGCTTGTTGGGCAGACCGTGGATACATGCAGCTGGAGCTGTCACCTCAACCCTGCACCAGAAGCTTAAGTATGTGGTGGACGGCCAGGTCATCACGGTTTGCGGGGAAGAAGATATATTCGTTAGTCATCTGTCAACGTTTAAATATGTGGAAATGGACGGAGAAATTCACGAGACTTTGTGCCAAGCTTTTGAGGCAGATGTCAGTATCTTGACTCCGGTGAAGAAAAACAACGAAGGCACGTCAATTCACTCCTACCAGGAAGCAAAATAGGTCGTCCAATCAGGCAATGCTCAGGGCTGGGGCAAGCTATTGGAGCTGGGAAAAAAGGATGACAAATTCGGCTTAGGATATCAGCCTGGAGGGTCTACTCAGAGTGGTAAAGCTATCTCATTTACAAGTGCTGGGTTGCTCGACCGCGATCAAATCTGTATGGCAAGCCAAGACGGGGACAGTGATAGAGACTGGGACAACAATTGGATCCGCCCGTGTGCACCCGGCGAGGAGCTAGGAAATTGGTCTGCTGAAGACATTGTTCAAGTCACCTGGCTCTCAAAGTAATTGTTTTGTTTCCTTTTATTAGCATACTACATTGTCAAATCCAACATTCTGCCCAAGATGCTTGGATCCATTGTATTGGGCCACCATGTTTTGTATCGCATTGTTATTTTGCTATGAAATAAAAGGACATTTTCAGATAAACTGTGTTCTCTGTCTTTGTTTTTAAACTTTTTCACAAAACAATATATAAAAATGGCAATGTGTTTTTCATTTTTTGTTTTGTGTTAGCGTCTCTTTTTCAAAATAAGCAGATTCTGAATAAGCACATCATTTGTGCAGTGCTGATCATCCGGATTCCACGGATAACGTTCCTGCTATGACTATGCATGACTTTGATAATCCAGTCTACCAAGCTGATGAAGGGGTTGAGGAAGACTGTGACCTCCCTGAAGAGTTGGTCAGATTGTTGAAACAGGAGGAACGGGTTATTCAGCCTCATCAAGAAGAGATTGAGACCATCAACATTGGCAGTGAAGATGCAAAGAAAGAAATCAAGATAGGGGCCAATCTGCAGGCCGACGTCAAACAAGAGCTGATCAGTATGCTGAGAGAGTATGTGGATATCTTTGCTTGGTCATATCAAGATATGCCAGGTTTAGATACCGACATCGTGATGCATAAGCTACCCTTGAGAGAAGACTGTCCTCCTGTAAAGCAAAAATTGAGAAGAACTCGCCCGGATATGGCAATGAAGATCAAAGAGGAGGTACAGAAGCAATGGGATGCCGGATTCCTTGCCGTGACTAGTTACCCACCTTGGGTAGCTAACATCGTACCAGTGCCTAAAAAGGACGGCAAGGTCCGGATGTGCGTTGACTATCGAGATTTTAACAGAGCAAGCCCAAAGGATGATTTTCCGTTGCCACACATTGACGTGTTGGTCGACAATACTGCTCAATTCTCGGTGTTCTCCTTCATGGATGGGTTCTCCGGTTATAATCAGATAAAAATAGCGCCGGAAGACATGGAGAAGACAACGTTCATTACCCCGTGGGGTACATTCTGCTATAAGGTCATGCCCTTCGGTCTGAAGAACGCAGGGGCAACTTATCAACGGGCGATGGTCACGTTATTCCATGACATGATCCACAAGGAGATCGAATGTTATGTGGATGATATGATTGCAAAGTCCAAAGACGAAGAGGAGCATTTGGTTAATTTGAAGAAGTTGTTTGATAGATTGATCAAGTATAAGCTGAGGTTGAATCCGAACAAGTGCACTTTC
Source organism: Lathyrus aphaca (assembly GCA_963966055.1). NCBI lineage: Eukaryota > Viridiplantae > Streptophyta > Magnoliopsida > Fabales > Fabaceae > Lathyrus > Lathyrus aphaca. The sequence goes on along the minus strand of OZ014520.1, from coordinate 127,074,327 downwards.
GGAGTGCGTTCCGGAAAATTGCTGGGTTTCATTGTAAGTCAAAGAGGAATTGAGGTAGATCCTGCTAAAGTGAAAGCTATTCAAGATATGCCTGCACCAAAGACAGAAAAAGAAGTGCGCGGGTTCTTAGGTAGGTTGAACTATATTTCTCGGTTCATATCTCACCTAACTGCCACGTGCGAACCGATATTCAAACTGCTAAGAAAAGAGCAGACGGTCAGGTGGAATGATGATTGCCAAAAAGCTTTCGACAAAATAAAGGAATATTTGCAGGAACCTCCAATTCTGATGCCTCCAGTGGAGGGGAGACCATTAATCATGTACTTGACCGTGCTAGAAGGGTCGATGGGGTGTGTGCTCGGCCAACATGACGAGTCTGGTCGAAAAGAGTACGCCATTTACTACCTTAGCAAAAAGTTTACCGACTGTGAATCCCGATACTCACTGCTCGAGAAAACTTGCTGCGCTTTGGTATGGGATGCTCGCCGACTGAGGCAGTACATGTTGACCCATACTACACTTCTCATTTCCAAGATGGATCCTGTTAAGTACATCTTTGAGAAGCCAGCATTGACCGGAAGGGTTGCTAGGTGGCAGATGATTTTAACTGAGTACGACATCCAGTACACTTCTCAGAAAGCCATCAAAGGAAGTGTATTGTCGGAATACCTTGCTCAGCAACCTCTTGAGGATGACTATCAGCCGATGAGATTTGATTTCCCTGATGAGGACATCATGTACCTCAAAACAAATGATTATGAGGAACCATTTCCGGAGGAGGGGCCTGACCCTGAATCCAAATGGAAGTTGATGTTTGATGGGGCCGTCAATATCAATGGTCGTGGAGTTGGTGCCGTACTCATTAATCCTGAAGGTGTCCACTTACCCTTCGCTGCCAGAATTACTTTTGGCTGCACCAACAATGAAGCGGAATACGAGGCGTGCATAATGGGAATAGAGGAGGCAATTGATCTTCGGATTAAGAACCTCGATATATTCGGAGATTCAGCCCTCGTCATTAACCAAATTACCGGCAAGTGGTATACACATCAAGAGCATCTAGTTCCGTACAGGGATTATGCTAGAAAATTGCTGACATTCTTCACAACAGTTGAGCTCAAATACATACCACGTGACGAAAACCAATTTGCCGATGCTTTGGCCACTCTCTCTTCGTCGATTAAAGTCATGTGTTGGAATTTTGTGCCCAGAATTGACATCTCCAGGCTTGACTCTCCAGCTTATGCTTTCTCTGTAGACGCCGTGTCTGACGAGAAACCTTGGTATTTTGATATCAAGTTAGTCCTGGAGAAGCAAGAATACCCAACAGGGGCATCTTCTAAAGACAAAAAGACCTTGAGGCGACTTGCTGCTAGTTTCTTCTTGAACACAGATGGGGTTTTGTACAAGAGGAACTTCGACATGGTCTTGCTCAGATGCGTGGATAGACACGAAGCAAGTCTGTTGATGCAGGAAGTCCATGAAGGATCTTTTGGCACCCATGCAGGAGGGCATGCTATGGCAAAGAAACTGCTGAGATCAGGGTATTACTGGATGACAATGGATGCAGACTGTTGTTCATTCGCTCGAAAATGCCATAAGTGCCAAATATATGCAGATAAAGTGCATGTTCCTCCTAACCCGCTCAACGTCATGTCATCTCCTTGGCCTTTCTCTATGTGGGGCATTGACATGATCGGGAAGATCGAGCCAACTGCTTCGAACGGTCATCGCTTCATTCTGGTCGCGATTGATTACTTTACTAAGTGGGTAGAAGCAGCGTCTTATGCCAATGTCACTCGTCAAGTGGTGGCAAGATTTCTGAAAAGAGACATCATATGCAGATATGGAGTGCCCGAAAGGATCATTACTGATAACGGTTCTAATCTCAACAATAAGATGATGGCAGACTTATGTCGGGACTTCAAAATACAGCATCACAATTCTTCTCCTTACCGACCAAAGATGAATGGTGCGGTAGAGGCAGCTAACAAGAATATCAAGAAGATTGTGCAGAAAATGGTTGTCACCTACAAAGATTGGCATGAGATGTTACCGTTTGCTTTGCATGGGTACCGAACGTCAGTCAGGACGTCAACAGGGGCAACTCCCTTCTCTCTGGTGTATGGCATGGAAGCAGTCCTGCCTGTTGAAGTAGAGATTCCTTCACTGCGTGTGATGATGGACGTCAAACTGGATGAGGCTGAATGGGTGCGTGCTCGTTACAATCAGCTATGTCTAATTGAGGAAAAGAGATTAGCGGCTATCTGTCATGGTCAGCTTTATCAGAGGAGAATGAAGCGGGCATTCGATCAGCGAGTACGTACTCGAGAGTATCGAGTGGGAGAGCTCGTGTTGAAGAGAATCGTTCCTCCAGGTTCAGATAACAGGGGCAAGTGGACCCCAAACTACGAAGGACCGTTCATAGTGAAGAAAGTATTCTCAGGAGGGGCGCTGATGCTCACCACTATGGATGGAGAGGACTTCCCATCCCTTGTTAACTCGGACGTAGTTAAAAAATACTTCGCATAAAGAGACCCGCTGGACACAAAAACAGAATGTAAGTCCAGGCAAGAAAAGGGCATCCCGGCGAGCTAAAAACAGAATAAAAAGCTCGGGCAAAAATTAGGGAAATAAATATAAAAAAGATGTACACCCGCTGAGTTGAAAAGCCACATTGGACAACTCAGGCAAAAAAGGGTATCCCGGTGGATTGAAAACCCGCGAGGGCGATCCACGCAAAATAAGGGAGTAAGCGAACAACTGTGATCCGAGTTATCTGAACCACATCATCGTGTCGTACAGTTTGACAATATCAGAAGGATAGGAAATAGCTCCCTTGTCCTCTTAGAAAGCCGAAACAGAATGGAGAGTCTTCAAGACATGCAGGTCATAGCAGAAATGGAACTCCTTGGAATGCCATGTACATTGCCATTAGGATAGTTTCTTTTCTCAATTTATATAGTGGCTACCTCTTTCCAGGTGGTTGCTTACTGATGTAAATCTTTGCCTATTCAGAGGCCATCCAATAAAAACAATATTCAGTCAAAAAGCTGTGTATGTTTATTTTTGTTCACAAAATGTCCTGAATTTTTGGCAAAAATAGCATTGCATCTAAACATGGTGATAATCTTGAAAAGAAAACTGACATGCAGGGAAACTGTAACCCTCTTTGAGTGTCGGGTGATGATGGATGAACCGATCATTCCATGCAAATTCTTGGGACATACGTGCGTTTTCTGTTGTTGCAGGTTGCAGGATGGCGTCACATTCTCTCAAGCAATTTAATCTTCCCCAGTAGAGTATTTCCCCAAGCAGAGATTTCTTCTCCAACAGGTATCTGAAGCCTGGCATCTCTGACAGAGATTTTATCCAGCTAAGTCTGGGCGGCAGCCCAAGCAGGTTCTTCTTCCCCAGTGAAGTAGCAGTCCATTCTTCCCCAGTGGAGTATAGCCAGCAGGTGCCTGAAAGCCTGACGTCATCAGAGATGGAATTAACAGTATTCTATTCCTAGCAAGGGTCCTTGCCTATCAGGTACTTGAAGGCCTGATATCCTCTCAGAGTCTTGAATCACCAGACGCTCTCCACAACCAGAGTATTTGCCCAAGAAGTTTCCCCAGCCAAGTCTGAAGATGATTTGTCCCCACAGAGTTCATATTTGATTTTCACCTCCGTTCGTGAAATATTTCCCAGCAAAGTTGCCCTATTGTTGTTTTATTTGGTGATACAGCCAGGTATTCATCACCTCAGTCGGAGTGGGTATCCAGACCTCTTGACTTGTCTTCTCTTGCAGAGTTGTATCTCTTGTTGCCGATCAGGCATTCGTTTATTGCTCGTCTGCAATCTTCAACACTCGTATGTGTTATCCCTAAGCAAGTTTCCCCAGCAAGGACATATCACTGCTTTATGGCTGCTCGTCTGCATCTTTCAACACTCCTCTGTGTTAGCTCAGTGGTATCGCTCGTTTGATTTCCCCAATGGTGATTTATGACTAATTTGATTCTGCTCGTTCGCAATTCCAAACACTTGTTTGTGGTCGATTATATCAGTTGGTGATTGCTCGTCTGCAAATTCCAGCACTCGTCTGTGCTTTGAGATATTATTTTGCTGTCGATTCTCAACACTCGTCTGTGTTGTGATGCCTCTGTTGTTGCTCGTCCGCAACTCCTCAACACTCGTCCGTGTTCCGATGATATTTGTTGATTGCTCGTCTGCAACCCCCCAACACTCGTCTGTGTTTGGTATGGGATCCTTCGTTGCACTCGTCTGTGCCTTGATATGTGTTCTCTATTGTTGCTCGTCTGCAACTGTCCAGTACTCGTATGTGTTTGTTTGAAGCTCGTCTGCTTTGCCTGGATACTCGTCTGTATCGTCCTCAGCACGCGTCTGTGCTAGCTTGCACCTGAATGTGAAGATTTTTGTTTATCCTGATATTTCTGTGACTACTTCGAATGCTCGTCTGTGTTTGAACTTCTGGTATTCGTCTATACCAGTGGCTGATACTCGTCTGTGTTTCTCAGATCATCGTCTGATACTCGTCTGTATCTTTGAATATTGGCACTCGTCTGTGTTCTCTTGATGATCATCCAATACTCGTCTGTATTGAAGAGGTTTCGAATCCTGACAGTGGGAATTAAATGTCGAAATAGTTACCGGTCCTGGCGTAACGGGTAAATCCGAAGGAGACTCGTCTGTCTCAGGCACCAATTATTGTTGTTGCTGTACCTGGCGTAACAGGTTTGTTAAGAAGACTCGTCTGTCTTATACCATATATCCGCGGATAATATATGAAGAAGGTTCGTCTACCTTGATTGCATGTCTATCCCACAGACTTATATGCATTCCCGGAGCCTGCGTAAGGGTTATCCGAAGAAGACTCGTCCGTCTTATTCCACTTATCTGCGTAAAGATTGGTGAAGGAGATTCGTCTATCTCAGGCTACTTTGAAGATCCTTAAGGGCTCGTCCGTTCTCTGCATCTGGCGTCACAGGTCATTCGAAGACTCGTCTGTCAACATGATAATATTCCAGATATCAGTTTCAATTTGGAAGAAGCTCGTCTGCTTTTTCTCTCCTTCTTATCCCCAGAGCGTCATCTGGTTGGGTTTAGTTCTCAATGTTGCATCCTTCGTCAGAGTGCAAATTTCAGGTCTTCTTGGTATTCAATCACAGTTTATCTCGAATGTCTGATAGTCGTTGCTCTCACCCTTTTCAGATTAACAGTTGATTGAATAGGGGCAGCTGTAACACCCCAAATTTGCCCTCTTGTTTTTAAGCATCATAGAGCATCATGTTCATCATATTCATATCATTTTCATACTTTTGCGCCGCATCATTAGCATAGAAAAATGAAGCATAACATTCATTGTGGAAGCATAGCATATGCTAACAGTGATTTCAGTGTGGTAGTCTGAGGCAAACAGACGTTTGACCTAATCTTGGTCAAACTACCAAATGTTCCTTCAGTTGCAAGTTATCTGTCTCAGTGGACTGTGTCCCAAGAATGGCATATCCGAAGTTCAAGTTGTTGTGTGTGAAAATTTTCTGGTTATCGAACAGTGGATTGTGAGAAGTTTAGTTCAATTCGTCTTGATTAAGGATTCATCAGTTCATCAATGGTTCATCTGAGGATTTATTTTCCTCAGTACGGGCTTGAATTATCAGGACAGTGTTCAGATGTTGGTTGCAGCTTGATTGACAAATTATTCGGTGGAGTTGTGATGATTGTGTTCATTTATTAGTAGCTTGTGCGTGGAGAGTTCAAATTTGGTGCTGGGCTTAAAATAAAAAAAAGGAGATCGTTACTTCATCCATTACCCGATTCATATTCTTTATTATTATCCACCTTTTTTTTATTTATTTCCAAATATCCAATTATTTTCTTTCTCACTCTTATCCATTCTTTTTCATATTTTATTCACTCATATAAAGAAAATCTTCCATTTTTCTCATTCCAATTTATTCCTTTTTCATTTTTTTTTAACATTCCCATTTTTGTACAAAAAATATATATTAAACAAATCCATTACTTTTTCTAATCCATTCATAAAAAGTATATACATCATTGGCCCACTCTTATTAATTTTGATACAAACAAAAAAAAAAGGGGGAAAAGCTAAGCCAATCCTTCATATTGACCAGCCATTAAACTTTTGCCCTTTTGCACACACCGTAAACACACAACAGAAGCTAGCTTCAGTCCTCCAAACGCAAGCCGCAGCTAAACTATATCAGCTTACCACACTCAGTACAGTTCAGAAGAGGAAAACCTTGTTATGACGATTATATTGTTCTTCAAAAATCACCACAAAATAAAATTTAATAAAAAAAGAGAGAAAAAAAGTTTGTTGTAACAGAATTGGTATCTCACAATAACAGAAAAAAGCAAATTTCAACTTGATCCATATATTATTTTCGATCCTCATTCAATACCATAAGAGGGAGAATACAACAGAATAACAGGATAAAATTCTTGACACCAGAATAGAAGGAACAACTCTCATCATAACAGAATAACAGAATTACAAATTCTCACTCTAACAGAATCACTCTCTCACCAATTTTCTAACAAAATCTCTAACAGAATGAGACTCTCACCATAACCAGAAAACAGAGTGCTGATAACAGAATTGGGGAAGCTCTCACCAATCTCTCTCTAACCAAGTCTCTGAAATCTGAGAGCATTCTCTGGATCTTGAATCAGTTCTTCAATCTTCATCAATTTTCTCCATAGAATTCAGCCAATCCTTCATAATTTGCATCAATTCTCGTCAAGCTTCTCCACACAAGATTCGAATTGCTCTTCCAAACTCAGTCAAGAGCATAACCTTCATCAACTTTGTTCGCATCATCTTCATCAATACTGTGGATTTAGCTTTGTTCTCCGATTCAATTGCATAGCTAGCATTCTGCTTCAATCGCTCTAATTAATTCAGTCTCTTCAATCGGTTGAATTCGTCGCAGCGGCATCGATAAACCTGCGAAGCAATCCAATATACAGTCATATCAAATCAAGAGGATCAAAACAGAGTTACAAAGCTGAAGCAAATTGCAAGTCAGTTATGAAGAAGTGAATCGTTACCGAATCGAGGCAGATATCCTTGCAGTTGGCGGCATCATCAATCGAAGCTCACAGTCTGGTATCAATTTCGCGGCGGCTTCTTCAATTCCGTCGGTTAACAGGTACGAATCTAAGCTGGTAGATACATCCGTTCGCAGTTGTGATTGTTTATCGTGACCTTGAGTGTTGATCTGTTTGTTTGAGTTGAGTTCTGAACATGTTGTTTCTGAATTTGTATTCTGGATTTGTAATAAGCGTAAGGTTAGGTTAGTTTTGGGGGAAAAGAACAGAGTGAGGTAGAGAGAAATTGAAGTTAGGTTTTAGAGAATAGGAGGATGAGCAGCGATGAATTGAGAGACGGAGAAGAAGGCTGGCCGGCGGACTTGAGAAGACAAACGGCGGCTGGGTTAGGGTAAATGTTGTTGGTGTTGTTTGGAGGTTGACGGAAATAGACACGGTGGCGGCGGCGGGTTAGGATATATAAAAGGAATGGTGAGGTTGATGGTGTGGTGAGGCCGATTGGAGAGGATGAAGGTGAGGATGACGAACGGCTAGGGTAGGTCGGAAAGAGAGGAAAGGGACGAATGACGCGGAGAAAAGAGAGGAGCGTGATTCTGGTTTCTTGTTTGTGTTAGAGATTAAGGAAGAAGAAGGTGGTTATGGCCGCCTGCGGTGAGAACGAGGCTGGAGGCGGCTGCTAGGGTTTCAGAGAAGGGGGAGGCAAGTGTGAGAGAGGGAGAAGAAGCTCATGTTGTTTGCTGTCTTTGTTCATTTGTTATAATTGTGGAATTTAATTAGAATAATATGTATTTGTTTAGAAAATAGTTTAGGAAATATAATAGAATTTAAGAGTTTAATGGTTTAGAAAAAATAGAAATAATTGATTAGGATATTGTGTAGTTAAGTTGATATACTGTCTAGAAAATAGGAGTAGATTAATTAGAATAATGTTTAGTTAATGATTGTTTAGGGAAATAATGATATTTGTTTGGAAATATAAAAAAAAAAAAAGGTCTAATTAGATTAATTAGAATAATATGTTTAGTTTAGAAAAACAGTTCAGAAAATAATAAAGAATTAGATTAATTAGAATTTGTTTAGAATAATCAATTAGAATGTTTGTTTAGGTTAGTAATCAATTAGAATACTGTTAGTAGGTTAATATATTGTTCAATTAGTTTAGTATTGGTTTAGAATATATTGAATAGTATAATGGTTTAGAATAGATTAATTGATAGAATTAATTAGAATAGTCTGTTAGAAATATGATAGTATAATTGTTTAGATAATAATTGTTTTAGAAAATATAATATAGTTTTAGGATTAGTATAATTGTTTTAGAAATTTGTTTAAAAAATATAAAAGATTAGATTAGTATAATGATTAGAAAATAATAGTTTTTAGTTAGTGTAATAATGAATTAGTTAATAGATTGTTTAGAGATTAATATGTTTAGTTAGTAATAGTTTAGAAAAATAATATAGTTTTAGGATTAATATGTTTAATTGGTTAATAGTTTTAGAAAATATAATAATGATTTAGAAAATAGAAATAAGTGATTAGAATGTTGTTTAGTTAAGTGGATGCATTGTTTAGGAAAATGTAATAGAATTAATTAGTATATTGTTTAGATAACTACTTAGGAATACAAAGAGTTTCACTAAATAAAAGTTTAGAAAATAATAGTTTTAGTTAATCTAATATTGTTTAGTTAATGTAAAATGTTTGGGATTTTGAATAAGCTTTAGGAATTTTAATATAATAGGATAAATTAGTTTAATCATTGTTTAGAAAATATAATGAAGTTTAGTTGATTTTTGTTTAGATAATTGGTTAGGATAGTAATGGTTTAGAAAATAGAAATAGATTAATTAGGATAATAATGTTTAGTAATTAGTATAATTTTGTTTAGAAATATAAAAAAGGCTAGAGTAGTATAATTTTGTTTAGAAAATATAAAGAATTAATTTGGATAATTTTGTTTAGAAATATAAGAGTTTAAGTGTTAGAATAATTGTTTAGAGTATTTTGTTTAAGATTAATTAGCATGATGATAATGTTTAGAGAATAAGAAGTTTAAGAAAGTTGTTTGTGTGTTCAGACCTGGGCCCATACTAGAATGATTTTCGCACCCCTCCCTGCCTGGCCCAAGCGAACTCAGTCTAAAATCCTTGCCAATTTCACCTCCCTCTCATTTCTTTTAATTCTCTTTTCTTCACTTAATTTCTTTTTGTATTCAGTTTGCTTTTAATTCATTAAAAATAGAAATATTCATCTAAAAATTCCCAAATAAATCATAGATGTTCCTTTGTGTCTCTAAAATTTTGTCATATTTTCATTTTATTTTTTTTCATTGATTGGTGTGCCAGAATTAAATCACCAATGTACATAGCTTCTTTTGATTCATTTCTTGACCAGCCTGTCTTGTTTATTTTCCATAGACTTCAATATTTGGAGTTTTGACCCCATTCTTTTATCATTGTGTTCCTAAGATCTTATAGTTTTCATGTGATTTTTCTCAGAATTTTTAGGAATTTATTTCTTGAGTTTTGATCTGGTATCTTGTGATGTAAGTTTTCTGTCCTAGTTTGTGTTTATGCATTCATTTGACCTAGTTCCTTTCTGAATTTTTGCAAATCCTTTTGGCAAGTTGATATAATGTGTTTCATGATCATTTGGTTCCAGTTGTAGAATTTTTAGATGGCTGGTTGATTATTTATGGATTTTTGTTCTCACCTTGTCCCATTTTGCTTCTTTTGGTTCATTAGATTTCTTATAGGCTTAGAAGGGCACTTGTGCCAACTTTTTCTTCTCATTTGGGGTTCCTTTAGGGTATGGGTACCTTCCTGGTCCTAGGATAGGTCTTGGTTCTTCTAAATTTTTTAGTTTGCTTCATATTCAAGTCATTTGTTTCTTTAAGTGTTTAAATTCCATTTTTTTTGGTTCCATAGCTTTTATTTTGATATTGTTTGGTATTGTGTGACTTCTCTCTTCATCTTGCTGGACTATTAGTCTCTTCTTTATACCATTTTGATTCTGGTTTTGAACTTTGTGCTTGTATTCATTTGTGTATGCTAACCTTGCAGGGGCTATGGTAAGTACGAGATGTGGGAATTAAGTTCCACATCTCTAATTCTTATCTCTTCCTTTTATGTTTATGTGGACTAACCCTCTTTTGTTGGGCCTAGGCCTTTCTCATCCCTTCTTCTATCTTCTTCTTCTCTTCTTCATTAGGATAGAAACCTCACTAACCTTTAGGATATCCATGCATGTGAATACTTAGGATTATTTTAGTCCCCCTTTAGAATTTTTCCTTTGAGATCCTTTGGCGCTCTCTCTCTTCTCACCTTCAAACTTAATTTTAATTCACTTAATAAAGGTTGAGTACTTTCATGTGACATGAGACTTTGCTATGAGATGCTCACATGCGTTCCATTTCGGGGCGAGGTGTGAGTCATCACTCGTAGTGGATAGGTCTTAACATGAGTACCTCACAAAGAAAAGCTAAAAAACACTTCTGAACCAAAAAACCACAAAAACACTTAATAAGAGTAATAAGCCAGTGTGCTTGAGCCTTCACTTGTGGGACTAGCTTTGGGGATTTCCTCCATAGATAGGTGTGCCTCTTGCGCATTCCATTTCGGGATGATGTGAGATGTACACATCCCATTGAGTAAGACTTAAGTACACTCACCTATGCAAACTTTCACAAATAAAAGCTTCATAAAAATCTCAAACAAGCAATAAGCGTCTTTCCTTCGGGAATTCTTTTCTCATCTCCTTCGCTCCATACGCGAACTTGCTCCTACTTGTCATTTTGCAAGACGGTTACGCACTCGTCGTCCGAGTCTGCAACACCTGAGCAATGGCATAGGCAGTTCAAGCCTTAATTCACAAGCAATTTCCCTTTGTTACCCCTAGTTAGGCGAACTACGTCGACTCTGATCCTCATTATCCCGATGAGGTACGTAGGCAGTGGGGTAGGGCCCATTCGAGCATAATCTTTCTTTTTCCCTACATTTTCCCCTTTTATTCTCATTTGTCGATTTCATTTCTTTTCTCATTTCCATTTCATTCTAGATAGCAATTCTTTTCATTCAAACAACATATTATTTCTCACCCTTTGAAAACAGACTTATAAGCGTGGATCCCGTCGAGTACGACAGACGGTCTGGGGTGCTAATACCTTCCCAGGTCGTAACCGACTCCCGAACTCAGATCTTTGGTTCGCAAGGCCTCGTCCTTTTCCTTCTTCCTCAAGTTTGTGCAACATTACTTTTCCCATTCTTTTGGGATAAAAATGTCTGGCTGGCGACTCTAACCTTTTCCGCGCCACTTTCGCGTTTGTACTAGGATGAAAATCCCGGGAGCGACAGTATCCATCTTCATTTTTTGGCTTGGTTTTTGACCCCATCATCAGTATAGACCTATCTTCATCAGCATCTGCTTCAGCTATCATCCATCTGCTTCAGTCACCTGCACCAGCCAATCAGTGGCCCATCTTTCAGTGTTATCATCAGCACCTGTCTCAACTCATCCTCAACATCATGGCACCTAAGAAGAGTAATATCTCCTACCACTTCTTCCAGCCTGAGCTAGCTGACATCAGGAGGATTCAGACCCTGATTGCTCCAGACCATATACCACTCTTCAGGGAGCATTATGGAGACATACTTGATGTGGTTATGGATTTGGACCCTTCACAGAGGAGCCTGATTCATACTTGCCTTCAGTTTTATGATCCCCCACTAAGATGTTTCACTTTTTAGGATTTTCAGTTGGGCCCTTTATTGGAAGAGTACTCATCATTGGTTGGTATACCTATCAGGGGTGGAGTCCCTTTCAACCCTGAGATGGTCTTTCCTGGTAATGAAGAAGTAGCAAAGGCATTGCATCTGGAATCAGTTCTGATTGGGCAGCATATGACTACTAAGGCTGGAATCTCTGGCCTGCATCTGGATTTCTTGATCTCTCAAGCTACCCTGAAAGCTTCTTTGGGAGAGTGGGAAGCAGTCTGTGCTTTATTGGCCCTGAGCATATATGGGATCATATTATTTGCAGATGAGCCTAGATTCATTAGCAAGAATGCAATCCATCTTTTCATCCTGAGGAACCCAGTGCCCACTTTATTGGGGGATTTCTACTACTCAGTGCACCAGAGGAATGAAAAGCAGAGGGGAAGATTAGTGAGGTGCTGTGCTCCTTTGTTCCACACTTGGCTTCTCAAGCATTTGCCCAAGACGGATGCATTTTTGAACCCTCATCAGCAGAGAAACTGGGCTAGAAGACTCACTGCTTTGACTTCAGCTGATATCAGGTGGTGCACTCAAAACACAAAGGGCAGGGATATCATTACCAGTTGTGGGCAGTTTCCCAATGTACCCCTGATAGGAGTTAAGGGTTGCATTAATTACAACCCTCTGCTGTTCAAAAGACAACTGGGCTATGCATTGGTCCACACTCCTAAGGCACAAGACTTGGCTGAGACTCTTTACTGTGAAAACAAGCCTAATCTGGCTATTGTTAGGCAGGCAGCCTGGGCCTGGGACAATGTTCAAACTAAAGGAGTGACCATTTTGGGGAAGTGCAACAATGTAGCATCAGCACAATACTATGAATGGTCCCATGCCAGGGCTCAATTTTCTGGGATGCCCTTCACCATGGAGGATATGCCTGGATCATCCTCAGCACCACCTCCTGCCACTGTCAGCTTAGAGGAGTTTGAGAGCTTGAAAGAGAGAAACGAGAAGTTGACTCAGGCTTTGCAGAAGACCCTCTGGGAGAGGAGTGATGGTAGGTTGGATATTGAAAGGTTGGAAAAGTTGAGAGTAGAGCATCTGGCTAAAATTGAGAAGTCTGAGGATTACATCAAGAAGTCTAGGGCTGGAGAACAGATCTTGAAGAATGCCTGCAAGGAAGCCCAATTCCAGAAAGCCAGGACAGACTTGTATCTGAAGGAGAGTCAAGCTAGGTGGGTCAGGATCACCGAAGCTCGTACTCTGGAGGATAAGAGGGTCCAAGACAAGATAGAGCAGCTGGAAGCTAGTGCAAAAGAGCAGCAGGAAGCCTTGGCAGCAGCCCAGAGGGAGATATCAGAGCTGAAGATCAAAGCTGGGGTGAAGAGGTCAAAGGACCAAAGTCAACACAAGAAGCTAACTGCAGCTGTTATTACCCGGAATCTCCTTATCAGGAATCTCACGGAGCGTCCAGCTGATCCTGTGACTGAAGCACTTCTCAAGGAAGTTCAGGAGGATGAGTTTGGTCTTGGTGTTTGACTTTTTGCTTGTTGTTGCTTTCATTTTATGTATTTTTATTTTCTTGTGATGTATTTTGACCCCTCTGAGGGAACGTTTTGTAAGAGAACAAACTATGTACCATTTGCCTTTTGTAATATATGTATCAGTTTGTTCCATCCGAGTTTACTTCAAAAGCAACATCAACAGCATCTTCAAGGGTCTGGAAGGGTCAAAACTGAATGCCAAGCCGGATACCTTGAAAACAAATAAGCATACTGCATTGCATGCTAACCTTTTGTTTTGTTTTGCAGGTTTTTGTTTTATTGTTACTAACTCTGTTGTGATGTTCAGGAACTATTGCTCGACGTCGGGTATTTCCACTCAACCGTCCACACCGATATCCAACCCGTAACAACCTTCCGGGCATACAAATGGATCAGGTACAACAGGACCTTGCAGAGGTCAGAAACCAAATGGCAAACGAAAGATTGGAAATGAGAACTCAGATGACGCAGTTTATGGAAGTGATGAATAACATGGCTCAGAGCCAAGAAAGATTGAGAGCAATGGTGGAAAGGCAGAATCAAGAGGATCCCCATATAGGGACTGCTGACACAAGCAACAATGAGAGGGTCCAACCTCATGTCAATCCCCCTGTATTTGGCCCCCACCTTCATCCAGAGGTCAACATTCCTGCTAATGTTCAAGGGACTGCCACTGCAGGTAGAGTGCTGCAAGAAGACCCCCAGGAGGATCAGTTCACAGTAATGGGTGCTGGGGAAGAAGCCTATGACAGAAGACTAGATGAAATTGCTGAAAAATTAAGATCCTTGGAGTCTCAAAACTCCTTGGGTTTTGATGTTATGGACATGGGATTAGTGGACGGGGTCAGGATTCCCCACAAACTTAAACCACCGTGCTTTGAGAAGTACAACGGGACTTCCTGCCCACGGACCCATTTGCAATCTTTTCTGGGGAGGTTGAAGGCATATACCATGGACGAGAAGCTATGGATGTTTTATTTCGAGGATAGCTTAACTGGAGCGTCAAGGGAATGGTACTCCCATCTGACTAGAGCAACCATTAGGTGTTGGAAGGACTTGGCAGAGGCCTTCATCAGACAATACCAGTATAATTTGGATATGGCACCCAACAGGACCCTCCTGATGGGGATGTCACAGTCATCTAGGGAAAGCTTCCGCGAGTACGCCCAAAGGTGGAGGCAGCTGGCTGCTGCTGTCCAGCCACCTATGTCAGAGAGGGAGATGGCAGATATGTTTATGAACACCCTCCAAGGAACATACATTAACAGGCTGGCTGCTTTCTCTTCTACCAGCTTTGCAGATGTCGTTATAGCTGGAGAGAGAATTGAGAGCCTGTTAAAGATGGGCAAAATTTATGACAACGGTGCTAACTCATCCAGTAACACAAGGAAGCCTTTTGTAGGCCCAAGAAGAACTGGTGAGACCAATGCCATCCACACCAGCAGGGGCAGGCCCCAATATGTTCATAGGTCTGTGGCAGCAGTCACTATCCCCGCTCCAGTTCATCCACAACCAACTTATCAACCACCGCAACAAAATTATCAGCAACAACCTCAGTACCAGCAACAAGATCAGTATCCTCCGAGAAACTACAACAACACCAACAACAACAATCAGCAAAGACCATTCCAACAGAGACCTTCTCAGGCCAATAGGGTGATCGATCCGATCCCTATGCCCTATGCAACATTACTGCCACAACTCCTGAAACTCAACCTGGTTGAGCTAAGGACGTTGGCACCTCCAGATCCTGCCAGTCTACCCAGAAATTATGACTCCAACGCCAGATGTGCTTTTCATTCAAATGCACCTGGCCACAGTACAGAAAAGTGCAGAGCTTTGCACATGAAGGTACAAGACTTGGTAGACTCTAAGGCTCTGAATTTTGCACCACCACCAAATGTTAATAAGAACCCTATGCCAAACCACGGAGGTCCCAGAATCAATGCTATTGAAGAAGACAAGCCGTCTTACTTAATAACCAGTGTGGGTCAGATTCGGACACCGTTGGTAGAGATTAAAGCCCAACTCCTTGAATGTCAAATGTTCCCGGGATGTGAGCTAGGGTGTGCTTATTGCAACATTTCAGTGAATGGTTGTGATAATTTGAGAGATGGCATAGATGGTCTCATCCAGAGCGGCCTGCTTCAAATCACAACATTAATTCCTACCAATCCAGCAATCTCATCAGCAACAGTTCCCGTGTCTTCTACAACTGCAACAGCCATTGTTCCAAACAACTCTTCGGCTTCATCAAAAAATGCTTCATCTGTCATTTCAACTGACCAGATATCATCAAACATCCTTTCTACAACTTCAGCACCACTCCATTCAAAAACTCCTACAACAACAACACCCATCCTTCCAACAATGTCTCCTACAACTTCAGCAGCAAATGTCTCCACAGTTACGATTTATTATGATCCTGAAAATGATTCTGCTTACAACTCACAAAGTGCTACTCCCATCAGAGCACCAGTCACAATATACTATGATCCACAGACTATCATGGTCCCTTATGCAACTGCCATCAGTCCAGTCACTATCACGGTGCCTGGGCCAGTACCTTATGAAAGCAGCAATGCCATCCCCTGGCATTACGGCTCTGATCTATACTGCGGAGGACAGAAAATCACTTTTGAATCATCAACCCCTGCACCACAAATAGACAATGTGGGAGGAGGCGGAGGCTTCACTCGAAGCGGACGTCTCTTTGCTCCACAAACTCAAAGACCCACTGCCGAAGCAGAAGCTGCTGCTAAGGCAAAAGGGAAAAGCTTGGTGCAGGAAGAGCAGATTGTTAAGGAAGCTTTGAAAACACCCTTTGATCAAGAAGTTGATGAGTTCATGAGAATCATCAAGAAAAGTGATTACAAAATAGTGGATCAGCTTCACCAGACGCCTTCCAAGATCTCAATCCTATCATTGCTCATGTGCTTCGAAGCTCATCGGAACGCACTATTAAAAGTCTTGCACGCAGCTTATGTGCCTGAAGAGATCACCGTCAATCAGTTGGAAGCCGTGGTTGGGAATGTTAATGCTAGTCATGGACTAGGGTTCACCAACACTGATTTGACTACGGAAGGCCGCAATCATAACAAGGCTTTGCACATTACCATGGAATGCAAAGGTGCAGTTCTTTCCCATGTGCTGGTAGACACAGGATCATCCCTCAATGTCTTACCTAAAAAAGCCCTTGTGAAGCTAGAATATGACGGATTGGCATTACGTCCCAGTAACCTGGTAGTGAGAGCCTTTGATGGTTCTAAGAGATCGGTTCTGGGGGAGATTGAGTTGCCTATAACGATTGGCCCACAAACTTTCAAAACGACCTTCTACGTGATGGATATACAGCCTGCCTACAGTTGTCTATTGGGTAGGCCATAGATTCACGCCGCTGGCGCCGTGACCTCAACCCTTCACCAGAAGTTAAAATTCGAGTGGGAGGGTCAAGTCGTTACTATCTGTGGAGAGGAGGATATTTTTGTCAGCCACCTGGCTACCTATAAATACATTGAGATGGATGGAGAGATCCACGAAACAATGAGTCAAGGGTTTGAGGCCTTGAACATAAATGAAACTTCTGCTGTACCTGGAACCTCAATGACATCTTATCAACAAGCCCGAAAGGTTGTTGAAGAAGGGAATGCCCAAGGCTGGGGCAAACTGTTACCTGTGGAGAAGAAAGAGGATAGATTTGGATTGGGTTACAAACCAACTCAACAAGATCAAGCAGAGGCTGCTAAAGAGCCCAACTTTGTTAGTGGGGGGATGCTCACCCCTGATGCTGTCAACAATTTGGAAGACGAGGATGAAGGCGACCGCAACCTGGAGAGTTGGATCCGTCCAAAGATCCCGGGGAGCAGTATCTCAAACTGGTCTTCCCAGGAAATTATAAGAGTTACTCATGCAGAGTAATTATTATTTCCTGTATTTTTATAGCATGCATCAAAGTCTTGCATCTTGCCCAAGATGACAAGACTCATTTTGTAATCGGGCCATCTGTAATTTTTGTGCAACAAGATTAATCAATGAAATATCAGACATCTTTTGCAAATGAGTTTTTTTCTTTTCCGCTCACTGTTTTTTCCATTTTTCTTTTTGTACAAAAAATAAATGGCAGTGTTTTCAAAATGACAACTTTATTTCACTTTTTAAAAAAAAATAATAAGATTAAAATCAAGTCACTAAAATGAACAAACTGAACCCTTGCAGAGTGTGCCTTCCAGACTGCACCGACAACAGCACGGCTATGACTTCGTATGACTTTGACAATCCGATCAATCAAGCTGATGAAGGGGTTGAAGAAGAATATGAGCTTCCTGAAGAGCTAGCCAGGTTGTTGAGACAAGAGGAAAAGGTCATCACTCCTCATCAGGAAGAGGTCGAGACGATCAATCTTGGTACAGATGAAGACGTGAAAGAAGTTAAAATCGGGGCCTGCTTACAAGACTCAGTGAAGAGACAACTGATTGACCTACTTCAAGAGTATGTGGACGTGTTTGCTTGGTCTTATCAAGATATGCCAGGGTTGGACACCGACATTGTGGTACACAAGCTGCCTTTAAGAGAGGAATGCCCGCCGGTCAAACAGAAGCTGCGCCGCACTCGCCCAGACATGGCAATGAAAATCAAAGAGGAGGTACAAAAGCAATGGGACGCCGGGTTCCTTGCCGTGACTAGCTATCCGCCGTGGGTTGCTAATATAGTACCTGTGCCTAAGAAAGACGGCAAAGTGAGGATGTGCGTTGACTACCGGGATCTGAACAGAGCCAGCCCGATAGATGATTTCCCTTTACCTCACATTGATGTATTGGTGGATAATACGGCTCAGTTCTCGGTATTCTCCTTCATGGATGGATTTTCAGGATACAATCAGATTAAAATGTCACCTGAAGACATGGAGAAGACAACCTTCATCACACCCTGGGGCACGTTCTGCTACAAGGTAATGCCATTTGGGCTCAAGAATGCCGGTGCGACGTATCAACGGGCTATGGTAACGTTATTCCACGATATGATCCATAAAGAAATCGAATGTTATGTGGATGACATGATTGCCAAGTCCCTCACTGAAGAAGACCATCTGGTAAATCTGCTAAAGTTGTTCAAGCGTCTGAGGAAGTACCAACTGAAGTTGAACCCCAACAAATGCACATTCGGGGTGCGATCGGGTAAGTTGCTGGGATTTATTGTAAGCGAGAAAGGGATTGAAGTTGACCCTGATAAAGTCAAAGCTATTCAAGAAATGCCTGCACCGAAGTCAGAAAAAGAAGTTCGAGGGTTTCTAGGAAGATTGAACTACATCTCGAGGTTCATATCTCACCTTACAGCAACCTGTGAACCCTTGTTCAAATTGTTGAGGAAAGAACAGACGGTCAGGTGGAACGAAGACTGCCAAAGGGCTTTCGACAAGATCAAGGAATACTTACAAGAGCCTCCAATCCTTATGCCTCCAGTTGAAGGAAGACCTCTGATAATGTACTTGACAGTATTGGAAGAGTCAATGGGGTGTGTGCTGGGCCAACATGACGAGTCTGGTCGAAAAGAGTATGCAATATACTACCTAAGCAAAAAGTTTACCGACTGTGAACAACGTTATTCACTGCTCGAGAAAACTTGTTGTGCTTTAGCGTGGGCTGCTCGCCGACTGAGACAGTATATGTTGACCCACACTACCTTGTTGATCTCAAAAATGGACCCAGTTAAGTACATATTTGAGAAGCTAGCGCTTACCGGACGGGTTGCAAGATGGCAAATGATCATTACAGAGTATGACATTCAGTACACTTCTCAGAAAGCCATCAAAGGCAGTGTATTGTCTGAATACCTTGCTGAGCAACCCATTGATGATTACCAGCCTATGAGATTTGACTTCCCAGACGAAGACATCATGTTCATAAAAGCAAAAGATCATGAAGAGCCTATTCACACTGAAGGGCCTGACCCGGAAGAAGAATGGACTATGATGTTTGATGGGGTTGTTAACATGAATGGTCGTGGTGTTGGTGCAGTGCTCATTACACCTAAAGGAGTTCACATGCCTTTCTCAGCAAAACTCACTTTCAATTGCACTAACAACGAAGCTGAATACGAAGCTTGCATTATGGGTCTTGAGGAAGCCATTGACCTCAGGATCAAGACATTGACCGTATTCGGAGATTCAGCTTTGGTAGTCAATCAAACCAACGGCAAATGGTATACACACCAGGATCATCTGATACCTTACAGGGATTATACAAGGAGGTTATTGACTTTCTTTACAACAGTCAAGCTTGAGTATATCCCTCGGGACGAGAATCAGTTTGCAGATGCTCTGGCTACCATTTCATCTATGATCAAAGTTCAAGCAGCCAACTTTGTACCGCAAATCTCAGTGTCCAGACTTGACAGACCAGCATATGTGTTCGCAGCAGACATTGTCAAAGATGATAAGCCTTGGTTCCATGACATTAAGTGCTTCTTGGAGGATCAGACATACCCACCTGGGGCATCTTCCAATGATAAGAAGACTTTGAGAAGGCTTGCTGGTAGTTTCTTCCTGAACACCGACGGTTCCCTGTACAAGAGAAACTTTGATATGGTACTCCTCAGATGCGTTGATAAGACAGAAGCAGACTTGTTAATGCATGAAGTGCACGAAGGATCCTTTTGTACCCATGCTGGAGGACATGCAATGGCTAAGAAATTGCTACGATCTGGTTATTATTGGATCACAATGGATGCCGACTGTTGTACCTATGCCAGGAAATGCCATAAATGCCAGATTTATGCGGATAAGGTGCATGTGCCTCCCAACCCTCTGAATGTGATGTCTTCACCCTGGCCCTTTGCTATGTGGGGCATTGACATGATTGGCAAGATTGAACCAACTGCTTCGAATGGCCACAGATTCATCCTGGTTGCCATTGACTATTTTACCAAGTGGGTCGAAGCAGCTTCCTATGCCAATGTTACAAGACAAGAGGTAGCCAGATTTCTGAAGAGAGATATCATTTGTCGATATGGAGTTCCCGAGCGAATCATTACTGATAATGGTTCCAATTTAAACAACAAGATGATGGCAGAACTGTGCCGGGACTTCAAGATTCAGCATCACAATTCTTCTCCTTACAGGCCAAAGATGAATGGCGCTGTTGAGGCAGCTAATAAGAATATCAAGAAGATTGTGCAGAAGATGGTAGTTACATACAAAGATTGGCATGAAATGCTACCGTTTGCCTTGCATGGGTACCGCACGTCAATCAGAACATCCACGGGGGCAACACCGTATCAGCTTGTGTATGGTATGGAAGCAGTCCTACCTGTTGAAGTTGAATTACCCTCCCTACGGGTATTGATGGATGTTAAGTTGAACGAAGCAGAATGGGTCAGGTCCCGATACGAACAACTGAGTTTGATTGAAGAGAAAAGATTGGCTGCGATCTGTCATGGGCAGTTGTATCAGAAAAGAATGAAGAAAGCCTTCGATCAGAAAGTCAGGCACCGAGAGTACCAAGTAGGAGATCTTGTGCTGAAGAGAATCCTCCCTCCTCATACAGACCACAGGGGCAAATGGACTCCAAATTATGAAGGACCATTGGTAGTAAAGAAAGTTTTCTCTGGTGGAGCACTGATGCTCAGCACCATGGATGGTGAAGATTTCCCGTCCCCTGTGAATTCAGATGCAGTTAAAAAATACTTCGCATAAAAAATGACCCGCTGGACACAAAAACAAAATGTAAGTCCAGGCAAAAATAGGGCATCCCGGCGAGTCAAAAACAGAATAAAAGACTCGGGCAAAAATAAGGGAAAAATAAACAAAAAAATGTACACCCGCTGAGTTGAAAAGCCGCATTGGACAGCTCAGGCAAAAATGGGTATCCCGATGGATTGAAAACCCGAAAGGGCAATCCATGCAAAATAAGGGAATAAGCGAACAACTGCATTCTGAATTCGTCTGTATAGTTTACAACTTGATGAGCTTCAAAAGGATCAAGCTTCTTTCAGAATCAGCCTTCTTCAGAAAGCAAGACGAGAAGAACGTCAAAAGTCATACGAGTCATAGCAAAAGAGGAAGCTCCTTAAAGCGTCATCAACATTACCAGCATTTTGTTTCTCAATTTGTAACAATCTCCTCATTTCAGGGGATATGTTCCTTTGACTGTATCTCGCCAATTCAGGGCATATGAATTAATAAAATCAGATTTTCAGTCATGTCTCGTCTTGTACATTTTTTTTATTTGCAAAAAATGTCTGATGTCTTAAAGAAAAAAACTGATTGCATGAATACAGATGCTTATCTTCAAAGCCGCGTGCTCGCAGGAAATATACTTACTCTCAGAAGTGTCTAAACTCCTAAAACGGAATCCAGTAAAGGATACCTTGGGATTACTTGTGCGTTTCTTTATCTTTTCAGGATTGCAGGTATCCAGAACTCAGCTTGGGGCATGAAAGCTTCATCCCAGCAAGCTGACAAATCAACGCTCAGTCTTAACACTCAAAGTGTTTCCTCCCCAGCCGAGTTGTCATTTCATCCTCAGCCAAAATACAAAAGCCAGGGAACCATCTCCCCACAGAGCTCCAGCCTCTATCCAGAAGAGCAACGCATGAAGAATCACAACAGAGTGAAGAAAGCTTCTTCAAACCCCAGCTGGGTCCCCTCATTACCGAAATAGGTCTATCATTGACCCATATCCCCAAGCAGATATCATCTCATGACAGATCTACCAATGATCTCACCCCCGGCTGGGATGTCCACTTCTAGCGGATCGGCCGAAGATCTTCGTAGTAACGGGATCCGAATCCCGGTTGGGTATCTTTGCATAATCATAGCATTCGCATCATATTCACCCACAAAGCGTAGCATTCCGTCTAGTACGGAGCATTACGGCAAAAAATCAAACATATAGCATAATCATAAGCCATGTTTTGAATCAAACACTTGTGAATAATGACAATCCATCAGCGATATACAGAATACTTCCCCCAAAAATTCCCAGCGTAGATTCCCCAGCAAAAGCAGTTGCCTCACATTCACAAACATCAGTATATACTCCTTGTGGCACCCGTCCGTGTCATATCCCCAGCAGAAAGCCAAAGACGTCCTTTTTGCACTCACATACACTTACATATGATAATCCTTTGACACCCGTCCGTGTCATATCCCCGGCGCAGTCGCCTACACTTTGTATATCAGATACTTGTTCATATCACACTCTTCTCCTTTTGACACTCGTCCGTGTCACTCTCCCCAGCTGTTAAACACTCATCTATACACCACTCACACTTATACTGATACTCGTCCGTATCTTGTATATACCACTTATATCCCCACAGATTCAACACTAGTCCTTGTTCTTTGTTAACTCGTTGGTACTCGTCCGTACCATCATCTCAGAGCATGCGTCAAGAGTTTGTTTCTACATGATACTCGTCCGTATCATAGTCTTGAGGATGCTCGTCCGCATCTTTAATCCATACACTGTGTCAAACACTTTTGTCTTCTCGAATATAGATACTCGCCTGTGTCTACTATTCCCCAGAAGAATCCTCTCAGATTCAACACTCATCCGTGTTCTCTGTTAACCCATTGATACTCGTCCGTATCATCATCTCTGAACACGAGTCAGTATTTGTTTCTACCCGATACTCGTCTGTATCGTAGTCTTAAGGATGCTCGTCCACATCTTTAATCTATACACAAATATCTAAACACTTATACCTTTTGTTTCTTGGATGTAAACACTCGTCCGTGTTTACTATTCCCCAGTGGATCGCCAACAAAGCAAATTTTCCTTTTTATCTGACACTCGTCCTGTGTCATGATAAACCCTGAGAGCAGCCGTACCCTGCTAGGTGGTCGTCCTCCACCTCTTGATGGTCGTCCTCCATCATGCTCATCCGATGGCCGTCCCCATCGTTGGTATTTAGCAGCCGTCCCCTGCTAGGTGATCGTCCTTCACCTTTGATGATCGTCCTTCATCATTTTATCCAATGGCCGTCCCCATTGTTGATTTTGGTTATCTGGCATTCGTCCTATGTCAAGACAAACCTTGAGAGCATCCGTCCCCTGCTAGGTGGTCGTCCTCCACCTCTTGATGGTCGTCCTCCATCATGCTCATCCGATGGCCGTCCCCATCGTTGATTTCTTTATCCGACATTCGTCCTATGTCGCGATATTTTCGGCAGCCGTACCCTGCCAGGTGGCCGTCCTCCACCTTAGATGACCGTCCCTCATCTTAACCCAACAGAGCAGCCGTCCCCTGCTAGGTGATCGTCCTTCACCTTTGATGACCGTACCTCATCATCTGTTTATTTCATTTATTCTTTAACCCGATGGCCGTCCCCGTCGTGGTCCCTTTTTCTTTTTCCTGATGATCGTCCTTCATCAGTTTAGCCCGATGGCCGTCCCCATCGTTGGTTACTTTACTTTGTGAACTTGATGGCCGTCCCCGTCATGTTTCATTAATCCCCAGAGAATTTTACAGCTTTACCTTGATGGCCGTCCCCATCATATTCCTTTTATCCCCAGCATGTCGGCCGTCCCCGTCATCGTTTTGTTTCCCGCACTTTTCCAGCATGTCGGCCGTCCCCGTCATTGCTCTTTACCCAGCAGTCGTCCTTTGCTCGACGGTCGTCCTCCGTCGCCCACACTTTACAATATACTTTATTTTCCTTTACGATCTATATCCCTTTTCTTCTTCATTCTGTGAGTGCAAATTTTGGACTGTCTTTGGTATTCAACCACAAGTTATCTCGCTTGCCTGTTAAGCCGTTGCTTACATCCTGCACAGCTAACTCATGTTTGAATAGGGGCAGCTGTAAACACCCCAAATTTTCCCTCACCCATTCACACCATGGCTTGTGATCATTCTCATATGCATAAACTCAATCATAACATCTCATATCTCAGTTTTGAGTCATTGCATTGTTCCTAAGTCATCTGCACCTAGGGTTTGTGATCTGAGTAGTCCAAGAGCCTCTTGAGCCACTCCAAAGGTCAACAATCACTTTAAAGTTGTCCATGTGTGTTCAAGTATCATATTACATCCTCTCAAAGTCAAGAATGTCAAAGAATCACAAGAACTTAGAATGGTGCAGAAGCAGAGCCAGGCTTGACTGCACAGATGACCTAAAATTAGGGTTTTGGTTTCAGAGGCCATAACTTCAAAATTTTTGGTCATTCTTGTTTCTATTGGTCTCTATATGGTATAGGGAGTATGCATATCAATTTTCATGAAGAAATTCCATGGGGAAGTCATCTGATCAAGAGTTGACTTTCTGGACAAGTCAGTGCAAAATCAAGGCATCTGAGGCCCCCAATGACCCAACCAAGGGGTGATCTTCATCATTTTGAGTGTATATGATCTTTATTTGATCATAGGAGAAGTTGTAAGTTCACAAAACTCAAGAATTACAAGTTTTTTGCAAAGTTGACTTTTTGGGGCAAGTTTGACTTTTAAAGAATTTGTCAATTTAGGCCACTTTTCAAACCTTACTTTTTGATCCAAAAATGATTCAAATGGAAAAACTTTGGTCATGAAAGTTGTAGATTAGATCTTTCCCTTTTCAAAAAGTACAAGAACATGACTTAATTCATTTTCTAAATTTCAAGATATGCACCAAATGGGAAACTTGCAAAACTTTGTACCAAGGCCATTTGTAACTTCTAATTGATGTCTAATCCTTATACAAACATCACACAAGTCTTAAAGTTCAGATTGAACCAAAGGGATTACATGTTTCATGGCTTGTGAGGCAAGATCTTTTTATGAGAACTAAAAGCAAGCAAGTTGCAAAATCAATCATAACACCTCATCCACTTGCTGCCTTGGTTGCTGAACCACCCTAGCTCTCTCCTCACCCCATGCTGCGCAAGACAAGCCCTTTGTACCAAGCTAGCAAAGTAGCCCATGCCTTCCTTACACAAAGTTGACATTTTGGCAAAAGCAACCATACCTATCAAAAAAGGACATGTCATGTCATCTGACCAATGGGACTAGTTTATACAAACCAAATGCAAGAAAAAGATCACAGAACACAAGCCTGAAACCAGCAAGAACTCAACTCTCTCATTTTTCACCCTTGAAGCAAAAGCATTCGAAACTCTCCATACAAGTCACAAACACTTAAACAAACTTCACAGACCTTCTCAACTCATCATCCTGATCACAAAGCACCCCTCACCCTTGCCTTAAACTGCCTGAATCCAAAACACGATTCTCACCTGAGCTTGAACAGAACCTGTTCAAACTCTCAAACCAGCCAACATAAACTCTTGCTAAGCATCCAGACATCATCAAGGGACCAAAGGGAGTGGTTTGCATCAAGGGAAGAGGTCAGAGAGCTGCAAAGTTGAAAGCTTCAAAACTCAGGTAGCTCAAGAACTTTTTTTCCAGAAATGAATTTTTAAGTTCTCAATAGCTTCTACATGCTTCCCTGATCATGAATATGTCATTGGTTTTGAAAATGGTGGAAAGATGAGAGTTTAATCGTGTTCTGAAATTTTTTCCCTAGAAACTATTTTGATTCGATTCAGTCAGTTTAGGAATGATAAATGTTGTTTGAATGGGGGTTCTGATTCGTTTTTGAGTGGGGATCATTTTTGTTTAATTAGAATTTGTTTTAGATGCGTTTAGAGAGAGTTTGAAGTTTGGAGTGGTCGGAGAAGATGACCGGAACACTGTTCCGGTCACCTGAGAGTCATTAACGGTTGGATTAGGGCTAATTAATTAGGGTTAGTGAGTTTGAATGCTGGCCGTGGGATCTGGCGCCAAGTCAATGCGCGCGTGTTTGAGTTTGAATCTGGGCCTTCAGATTGGATTACTTTTCCTTTTTCAGTTTAAAAATTCATTTTATTTTCATATTAATTCATTTGTTTTCTATAATTTATTAAAAATAGCAAAAACACTTTAAAAATTCTGAAATTTTTTTATACAAGTTATTATTTAATTTCAGAACACAAAAATATTTTATTTTTATTTTTAGCATTAAAAAAGTATTTTTTAAATATTTAAAAGTTTCTTTTTAATTAATTAATGAGAATTAATTAATTAAAATACTTTTAGGTATTTAAAAATCACCAAAAAATTCATGAAACCTTTAAAAACATTTAGAAACATTGTCCAACCCTCAAACCAAATTTATTTTTTGATCTTGAGGCATTTTGAGAATTTTTCATGGAATTAAAATCATTTTGATGCATTATTTTGATCCAAACTTCCAAAAATCATTTATGCTAACCCTAAAGAGTTGGACCTTGATTCTTTTTGCATTGCATTGTGTTTAGCATGTAGTTTGTGATATTAAATGGCCATGATTTGATCTTTCATTTTCCATTTGTTTGGCATTTTTCTTGTTAAGGAACCCTAAAACCCTAGAAAACTTAGAAAAATCATAACTTGAATTTGGTTAAGAGTTGGAACTTATCCTTTGGGCTTTGAGTTAGTATAGGTTTAGGGATCCTTTGAGTGCATTTTCAATTTTTTATCTTGATGTTTGCTTCTGATTTTGGTTTTTGTTTGATGTATTGTTCATAAACCCTAAATTGGGCTTCCATATGCATCCATCTTGCATTTGCATTCATACCTTGACTTGCCATGGCATTTCATGCATTCTTGTGATTCATTTGACATCTTAAGACATATTGAAAGCATGTTTGATCATTGCATCATGTATTTGCCATGTTGTATGTCATTTGCATCTCATAACTTTTCATGTATGTTCATGGTTCTAAGCATGCTTCTCTTGCATTCATATGTTTGTATGATCATCCCCATGCCTTGTTTCATGTTTGCACCATCTCATAGCATCATTATCATCACACACATGCTTCTGATTTTGTTTTGCATCATGCCATTTCATTTCATTTTGCATTGCATTGAATTTCTTTCACTAACTTTTCAGGTGGTAAGTAACTTTGAGAAGTGGATTTGCCTTCACTTCTCATATTTTCTTTTCATCTCCTTCATGCATCCTTGCTGAATTTCACTTTGTGTTTGAGATTGAGCTTGCTCACTCTTCTTCTTCTTACTTTCTTCCTTCAAGTGACTTGTCTTCTTAAATGAAGCAAGTTACTTTGCTTCTCCTGATCTTTTCATCTGCTTCCTGGTGGTTCCATTGAAGATCTTTCTTGTTAACCTCACAAACCTTAGGAACAACCAAACATGACAATGATTAGGGTTTTGATTAGTCTCCCCACTTAGTTTTACCTTTGTGTCTCTTTGAGTCTTCTCTTCTCACCTCATAATCAGGGACTAAACCCTAAAGGCTTTAAGGCTTTGTGATTAAGTTTATGCCTGCATCCTTCTATTAGGATGGAGTGTATAACTTTAATCCTAAGTGTTAAACCCTTAATGTGTTTAAATCTCTTAATCAATTCATCTAATAATCATCAAGACATCACACTTGTAACTTGGGTCTTGCATTAGGGTTCTAATTCTTCCTTAATTGGTTAAGAAGGACTAACCCTAGTGTTAATGGACAAGTCCCCCTCAAGTTGTCTTACCAATCATAAAATTCACTTCTTCATCATATCATTAACTAAAATCCATCTAATAAAGGCTTTGTTTTGTCATGAGTTTAATCCCTAATCATGGATTAAGTTGAGGAGCTTTCCTTAGCTTAAACATTCTCATCTATTATCCTTCTATTAGGATGGTGTAATGAGTCTGTTTAATCCCTGATTATGGCTTAACCTCATTACTTAACACTAAACAAAAACACCAAAAACATCTAATTAATCACAAATAGGTTAATGATCTTAATCCTGCATCGAAGGTGGTTAAGTGTGAGAAGCTGACTTCACACTTAAGGCATTCTCATTACCCCTAATCAGAGGGAAGATGTGATGAGTTTACTA
This sequence comes from Lathyrus aphaca, assembly GCA_963966055.1. Lineage (NCBI taxonomy): Eukaryota > Viridiplantae > Streptophyta > Magnoliopsida > Fabales > Fabaceae > Lathyrus > Lathyrus aphaca. Next base: position 127,046,146 of record OZ014520.1, on the reverse strand, counting down.
AATCCATTGGTTTAGGCTTAAGCTCATTAACTTATGACAAACTTCAACAAGCAATAAAAGACTGAAAACTCAAAAACAAACAATAATCGTCTCCTTCGGGATTCTTTTCTCATCACCTTCACTCACAAACGAGAACTAGCTTCTTCTGTCTAATGCAAGACAGTTTGCATCTGTGCCAGACAGATCATACACTTGAGCATAGACAAGTAAGCAGTTCACAAGTCAATTCACCTTTCAGTCTCTTTGGGTCGAACTACGGTGTTCTGACTTCCTCATTGCACGAGAGGATACGTAGGCATAACTTAACAGTTATCGAACAAAAGTCTCTGTATATTCCCCCTCTTTCCAGCATCATTCTTTTAGCCTCATGATCTTGAGCAATTCATTCTCATTCCTACACTGACACTGTACATATTACACTTCACACTTCTTTTGCACTGACACCTGTACATCCTTTTCCAGCTCTTTTATACACAGATTGCACTGACACTACCCCTTTAAAACACAAATATTTTAAGCGTGGATCCCGTCGAGTACGACGGACAATCTGGGTTCTAATACCTTCCCAGGTTGTAACCAACCCCCTTTCTCAGTCTCTCTGGTTCGCAACCGTCTTATCCGTATCTTTCTAGGTCTATGCAGCATTGCCTTTCCTCCGGGATAAAAATGCCTAGCTGGCGACTCTTTTCATCTCCAGTGAGTTCACTGCTGTGTGTTCTCATTGTCCCTCTCGCCGACCGTTCGCGTCTGTACCTTTATTTGGGCCATGTCCCATTTATCGGGAGCGACACCAGGTTCTAAGGGATCTAAATATCACTGATCCTTCACAAGGGTGGTTGTTCAGTAGGCAACTTACTTGCCAACCAAAACCCTCCAAGTTTAGGATCTCAATGAGCGTAGTATCGAGTGTCAACCAACTTCAGTCTGCACCAAAGCCGGCTACCTCACTACTTTCTAAAGGCCAAGATGGGATAACTAGGGTTCTAAAAGTTAGCTAGTGCATTGACAACATATAGCAGCCTCATATTATCCTCAACTTGACTTAAGGAACATAAGCACCAACCAAGAAGTCACACTAACTATGGCCACCAGATCAACCGTATCGATATACGTCGTACAATTTCCTTGGTCTATTGCCATTTACCTAAGGTACACTAGATCCGGGTTAGGATCTTTCACACATAAGAGCACCCCAACAAGATAATATAAAGCAAACAAGGCAAACAATTTAAAGTGATCTAATTCCTAAGGGTACCCCTCTTTAATATTAAATCCCCAGCAGAGTCGCCAGTTCTGTAACACGGTGGGAGAACTGACTTTTAGTTATGTTACGGATAGCAAGAGTCGCCACCGACTTTTATTTTATCCAAAGGAAAGGCATAAAAGAACAGGAAAGACCTTTTAAAGGATTTTTGGGTCCGGAGGGTAGGTTATGTAAAGGGAAGGTGTTAGCACCCTTTACATCCATGGTTATCCATGGGCTCTTAGTTACTTAGCTCACTTTAAAATGTTTTTTTTTTAAAAATGTGAAGTGTGTGAATAAAAATTTTCTTAAGAGTTTATAATGGCCCATGTACGGATGCGTATAAACCTTTGTTTTGAAAATTTGTTTGAAATGTGTGAAGTGTTTGAAAAGTTTTGAAAAGTGAGCAAGTAACTATGAGGAACCTACCCTAAGTTTGAGTCTTTTCTGTTCTTGAATCCCCTAAGTGGTAAGACTATCCCTATTATTAAGGAATAGGTAGTCATTACCTTGGATGTGAGGGACAATTGGAGGGACATTTGTTATTTAGGCAACTGTGGGGTGTATAAGCAATTTTGGAGGGACTATCATCTTTATTCGAAAGGGACAAGATCATTACGAAGGCAACATTCGAAGGGACTTGATCTTTTTAAACTGTAGGGACTAGATGATGTGAAATTTAGGGACTTTGCTTTATACACCCTACTTGACCTTTTTGTAATAGGCAACATGAGGGGTATCCTTAAGGAAGTTAGATGGCGATCAAAGATCGACTTTGATCGACTTACGTGTGTGAGTGTACAATTCAAATATTTATCTTATAATTAGTGATCTAAATTCTATTTTAAACACAAACATGTTTTCACTCCCTAATTTACTAACCATGCAATTATATTTACGAAAATAAATGGCAGAAAATTAAAGGCAAATACAAGAAATTCCTAAACTATTACAACGCTTCGGGGCAGATACATAAAAATAATGGCAGAAAAATAAATGATGGTAAAGACTTCAGTATAATAACAAGACAGGTTATATGAATAACATAAAAATGAGGACAAAAAGTTTTAGTGCTTGAGAAAATCTTTAAAGGTTTGAGAAAAAATTTTAAGGGTTAAAATTAAAAAAAATATGGTTAATATAAAAATTTATTAGGAAAATTTAAGGTTTATTAAGAAAATCCTAATCTAATTAAAAATTAATTTATTTACCCTAATTTTAACTTAATAAAAGAAACTATATACAAAATACTATTATTATTATAAGAAAAAGTTTATTGATCAATTAGTCCTTTTTTTTTTTTAAATTAATGATCTAACTCCATATTGATTTTCATTCAGTTCTTGGCACGCCCTAAATTACTAACCACGTAGGGAATAATAAAAATAAATAAAGGCAGAAATTGAAAGATAGAAAATAAAAATTCCTACACTATTACATGGCTTCGGGACAGTTACATAATAATTAGGCGGAAAATAACACTAAATTATTACATCAAGGAGACAGTTACATAATTATAAGGCGAAAAATAAAAACTAAACTATTACAAATATGAAACAGTTACATAATATGATAAACAGTAAATGAATAACATAAAAATGAGTAGAGTTAGAGTGAAAATTAGAGTTTGTGGCAAAATTGTCAGAGTTTAGAAAAAAAAATTTAGGGTTTAGTGAAAAATATAGGGTTTTAGAGAAAAATATAGGGTTTGAGGCGAAAAATCAGGGAGGTTAGTTATTTGTGCAGATCTAAATATATAACCAAAAATAATAATAATAATATGAATTAAAAAATGAACAACGACGTTGCTAACGCAAAAATTGCGATCATCGCAATTGGATCAGATCAACACAAGTGTCACGCCTCATGCACAGATATATGCGAACAGCGTATCGACACGATCTGATCCGAACAAAATAATCAAATTATAAAATAATATAAAACTTATTTAACCAAATAATTATATATTATATATTATAACATGATATTAACAAATATTATATATATTAAATAATATATCAACATTAGATTATGTTATAACTGTTAGCATTATCTTAATATTATATACATTATATAATATATAAAAAAAAAGAAAAAAGAAACATATAATGCATATATATATATATATATATATATATATATATATATATATATATATATATATATATATATATATATATATATATATATATATATATATATATGAACAATCGCCTGCATATATAGTTCACAAACAATTAAAAAAATCTACAGCACATATATGTGCCTATGCCTAACAAGCCATCATATATATATATAAACAAATTAGCATGGCCTCGATATATATATGAACAATCGCCTGCATATATAGTTCACAAACAATTAAAAAAATCTACAGCACATATATGTGCCTATGCCTAACAAGCCATCATATATATATATAAACAAATTAGCATGGCCTCGTCGAACAGTATAAACAACATGAGCCGGTACATGAAAATATATTAATAAAAATTAGAGAAAAGAAGATGTGAATGAATGCATAAACATAACATATAATGAATAAACTAGGTACAATCAGACAATTGTTAGACCAGCGAAAATAACTTGAAGGAATACCAGATCCGCCGTTTCCTCTTCTTTCTTTTCGGTTTCTTTTTGTTTGTTTTTTCTTTTTTCTGGTCCCTTCTAACAGTCACATAACATAAGTATATATAGAGACCAATTAGGGTTATTGCAAATGGGCTTAAGTGTTTACTTTTAAACCCAATAAAATTTTAATATAAATAATTAAATAAAGTTTAATAAAAATAACTAAAATTAAAATAAAAACTAATTAACCTATTTATTTACTCTAGACCCAATAAAATATTAATTTAAAAAACAAATAAAGTTTTAATAATTAAATTAGTTAAAATAAAATAAAAACTAATAATCCTATTTATTTATTCTAGACTCTATATAAAAATAAATAGACTCAAAAAATAAAAGTCAAGCGCCAAAGTGCTCAAAAAAATAAAATGAACACGTCAAAATAATCAGCGCGAAATAAATGACTCGGAAAAATACAGCGTTTGGTCGGATAAAAATTATGACCGTTTAAACTGCTCAGACTGATCAACATATGACCAAAAATAGTCGTAAAAATATTTTTAGAATGTCAGGTTAATCTACATGAACCGTAGATTAATAATACCGACATTTGCAAACTTAAACTTGACATTTTTTTGTTGACTAGTTTTAGGCATAGTTAAAAAGTTAATTTGACCAGTCTATTTGTAAATTCCGAGAAATTATTCCGGCTAATATTAAGACGGAAAAAAAATGTTATGCTATGAAGATGATGCAAATGAACGTGAAACAAAAGGTCGGTTAGAGTTAAAAATAGAGGGCAAATTTTGGGGTGCAACAGCTGCCCCTGTTCAATTTTCTGAAACCTGAGGGGTTAGATTGGTATATGTGCCATTCGTGACCTGGAAGGTTGAAGGGGATTGAACACAAAAGCCCCAAAATTTGCACTCACCGGTGCGTAGAGAAATACTGATGATATGTTGTATATGCTTGAGTGGGCTTAAAGATGCCACTTGGAGGAACTGGAGATACATTTCTTGGAGGATAAAGCAGTCCAAAATATGAAGGTAGAATGATAGCTTTCAGGAAGATAAACAACGTCCCGAGGTTATGATGTGCTTTCAGAATGATAAACAATGTTCTGAGGTAATAATATGCTTTCAGGAAGATAACAACGTCCTGAGGTAGGGGTGATAGCTTTCAGGAAGATAAATAACGTCCTGAGGAAGTGGTAACCTTTGGGAAGATAAACAACGGCCCAAGGAGATAATATACTTTCAGGAGGATAAAGCAGTCCTGAGGGATTAATAACTTTCAGGAGGATAACAACGTCCCGAGGAGATAATATGCTTTCAGGAGGATAAAGCAGTCCTGAGGGATTGATAGCTTTCAGGAGGATAACAACGTCCTGAGTTATAAGAAGCTTTCAGGAGGATAAAGCAGTCCTGAGGGGATGATATGCTTTCAGAAAGATAAACAACGTTCTGAGGTAATAATAAGCTTTCAGGAGGATAAAGCAGTCCTGAGATATTGATAATATGCTTTCAGGAGGATGAAGCAATCCTGAGGTAATGATGATAGCTATCAGGAGGATGAAGCAGTCCTGAGGTAATAATATGATTTCAGGAGGATAAAGCCATCCTGAGGTACAAGAAGCTGTCAGGAGGATAAAGCAGTCCTGAGGTACAAGAAGCTGTCAGGAGGATAAAGCAATCCTGATAATCACAAATTTGTTTGCTGGGGAATTAACCTGAAACAAGGTAGCATTCTGTATGATAATATTAGTTCATGTATTATGTATGCATGTATAACATGATGCACTTAAATAATGTATTATGTATGTATGTATGTGTATGATGTAAATGATGTATGTATGATATGATGCTGCCTGAAGCGTCTGGATATCTTCGTATAACAACTGCTGGCCAGGGAAAATAAATCCCAATTCGTTGTTGAAGAATATGAGGAACTCATTCCCGTCTTGTTTGATAATAAGGCATATATAACCTCCCGTATGCTGGGGATAGTAAGGTATATATAACCTCCCGTCTGCTGGGGATGGTGAGGTATATATAACCTCCCGTAAGTCCTAGTAAGAGGACTTTGTCATAAAATTTTTGTAAAACAAAGAGAATCAGCTACGTGGGAAATAATCCTATTGAGTTTCAATTCTACTATTGCCATTATCTTCAAGTATCTCATCTTCTACCGTTGAGACGGGAATAATTGGATTGAGCTTTATCTGTTCGAGCTTGAGTAAGTAATACAATTGGTTGCAGTTTCATGGGTGATCCAAACGAGACATAGTCATACGCTTTAATCCCTAACTTTTGCCTGGATTTCCCTTTCAGGTTTTCAATCCATCGGGATACCCTTTTTTGCCCAAGCCGCCCTTTCAGGTTTTCGACTTGCCGGGTGTACATCTTTTTATATATATCCCTAATTTTTGCCCAAACCCTTTTGGTTTGCCGGGACGCCCTTATTTTTGCCTAGGCCTGTCAACCTAGCGGGTCTCTTTTTATGCGTAGTATTTTTTAACTATGTCTGCGTTTACAGGCTGTGGGAAATCTTCACCATCCATAGTAGTAAGTATCATGGCACCTCCTGAAAACACTGTCTTGACTACAAATGGTCCTTCATATGTCGGAGTCCATTTGCCCCTAGGATCACCCTGTGGTAATATGATACGCTTGATTACCAAGTCACCAGCCTGATATACCTTTGGCTTAACCTTCTTGTTAAAAGCTTTGATCATTCGTTTCTGGTACATCTGGCCATGACAAACTGCTGCTAGCCTCTTCTCATCAATCAAATTTATCTGGTCAAGTCGGGTCTGAATCCACTCATCTTCATCCAAGCCTGCATCCTTCATAATTCTCAAGGAGGGAATCTGAACTTCAATGGGCAGAACTGCTTCCATACCATAGACTAAGGAGAATGGGGTTGCCCCTGTTGAAGTACGTATTGTAGTACGATAACCATGAAGAGCAAATGGTAACATCTCATGCCAGTCTTTGTAAGTAACAGTCATCTTTTGTACAATCTTCTTAATGTTCTTATTAGCATCTTCAACTGCCCCATTCATCTTCGGACGATACGGAGAAGAGTTATGATGCTTAATCTTGAATTGCATGCAGAGATCAGTAATCATAGTGTTGTTCAGATTAGAGCCATTGTCAGTGATAATCCTTTCAGGGATGCCATACCTACATATGAGATTATTCTTAATGAATCGAGCCACAACATTCTTAGTAACAGATGCAAATGAAGCTGCCTCCACCCACTTCGTGAAGTAATCAATAGCAACCAGGATGAAACGATGCCCATTAGAAGCAGTAGGTTTGATCTCACCAATCATATCAATGCCCCACATGGCAAAGGGCCAAGGAGCAGTCAACACATTCAATGGTGATGGAGGTATATGTACTTTATCACCATATATTTGGCATTTGTGACACGTTCTGGAGTGTTGATAGCAATCAGCTTCCATGGTAGACCAATAATAACCTGCTCTCAATATCTTCTTTGCCATAGTATGACCACTAGAATGAGTGCCAAAGATCCCATCATGCATATCTTCCATAATCTCAATTGCTTCCTTCTTATCCACACAACGAAGCAAAGTTGAATCATGATTGCGCTTGTACAAAATGCCATTACTCAAAAAGAACTTAGCAGAAAACCTTCTCAGAAATTTCCTATCTTTGACAGATGCCCCTTCAGGGAACTCCTGAGCTTCAAGATATCTTTTCACTTCATAGAACCAAGGCTTCTCCTCTGCCCCTTCAGTGTCAATCTCATTGCAGTATGCATGCTTTTCAAATCTATCAATAGTAATCTTGGGAGCTTCATCATCCCAACTGATCTCAAACATAGATGCCATGGTGGCCAAAGCATCTGCCAACTGATTCTCTCTTCGTGGAATATGTCCAAAGGTAATCTCTTTAAAATGTGGGATCAAAGACAACACATGTTCTCTGTAAGGAATGAGGTTATCATGTTTGGTATCCCAATCTCCTTTAATCTGACTTACTACCAGGGCTGAATCTCCATACACATCAAGGAACTGAATCTTCATATCAATGGCAGCTTTAATACCCAGGATACATGCCTCATACTCAGCCATGTTATTGGTACAATAGAAACAAAGTTTGGCAGTAATCGGGGTATGACAACCTTCAGGGGAACTAATCACAACACCAACACCATTACCAAGTGCATTAGAGGCACCATCAAAAACCATAGTCCATCGGGATCCTTGTTCAGGTCCGTCATATTGTCCAGGTTCTTTGGTAATAATCATAATGTCTTCATCAGGGAATTCAAAATTCATTGACTGGTAATCATCTACTGCTTGATGAGCCAAATGATCTGCTACAACACTTCCCTTAATGGCCTTCTGAGTAGTATACTGTATGTCATATTCTGTCAAGATCATTTGCCATCTTGCAATTCTTCCGGAGAGAGCAGGTTTCTCAAATATGTACTTGATTGGATCCATCTTTGAGATCAACAAGGTAGTATGAGTCAACATATACTGTCTTAGTCGGCGAGCAGCCCATGCCAAAGCGTAGCAAGTTTTCTCGAGCAGTGAGTATCTTGTTTCACAGTCGGTAAACTTTTTGCTAAGGTAGTATATTGCCTGCTCTTTTCGACCAGACTCGTCATGTTGCCCCAACACACACCCCATCGAATTGTCTAACACTGTTAAGTACATAATCAAGGGTCTTCCATCAACTGGTGGCATCAAGATTGGTGGTTCTAGCAGATATCTCTTGATTTCATCAAAGGCAGTTTGGCACTCATCATTCCATTCCATCACCTGGTCTTTCTTCAACAACTTGAAGATTGGCTCACAGATGGCAGTCAATTGGGAAATAAATCTTGCAATGTAATTCAATCGTCCTAAGAAACCTCTAACTTCCTTCTCAGTACGGGGAGCTGGCATATCTCGTATAGCTTTCACTTTTGCAGGATCCACCTCAATGCCTTTTCCACTGACAATGAAACCCAGGAGTTTACCAGACCTAACTCCAAAAGTACACTTGTTTGGGTTCAATCTCAACTTGTATTTCTTCAACCTCTCAAACAACTTATGCAAATGATCAAGATGTTTCTCTTCATTCTGGGACCTGGCTATCATGTCATCCACATATACCTCTATCTCATGATGAATCATATCATGAAACAAAGCCACCATAGCCCGCTGATATGTTGCCCCTGCATTCTTCAAACCAAATGGCATCACCTTATAGCAAAAGGTGCCCCACTGTGTAACAAATGTTGTCTTCTCCATATCTTCAGGATCCATCTTGATTTGATTGTAACCAGAGAAACCATCCATAAAAGAGAATACCTTGTGCTGAGCAGTGTTGTCTACCAGAACATCAATATGAGGAAGTGGAAAGTCGTCTTTAGGGCTGGCCTTGTTCAAATCCCTATAGTCTACACACATACGTACCGTACCATCTTTCTTAGGAACCGGTACCACATTTGCAACCCACTGAGGATAAGAAGTTACTGCTAAGAACCCTGCATCAAACTGCTTCATTACCTCTGCCTTGATCTTCTCTGACATTTCAGGACGCATACGACGAACCTTCTGCTTTTTTGGACGAAAATATTCTTTTACTGGTAAACGGTGAACCACAATGTCTGTATCCAACCCTGGCATGTCTTCGTAGGACCAAGAAAAGATTTCCACGTAGTCACGCAACATCTGAATCAATCTGCTCTTGACACTATCTTCTAAATCAGCCCCTATCTTGACTTCTTTCCTGTTTTCTTCAGTTCCCAGATTCACAACTTCGACTGGCTCTTCATGTGGCTGTATGGCTTTCTCTTCTTGTTGTAACAACCTAGAAAGCTCTACAGGTACTTCACAATCGTCCTCATTTCCGTCTTCAGTTCGATAGATCGGATTCTCGAAATTATAATTGGCAATAGTAGAACTGTTATCAACAGGATCCAGAGTGGATAAGGATCTGCATTTTAGTGATGTGGGTGTGTGTAAGAACACATAGCTGATAAAACAAAAATAAAAGAAAAGAAAGACAAAGAACACAATATTTACGAAAACGAAACGTCCACTGATTTTTATTGAATGAAGTATGCAAATGAAATGACATCCCGTAACAAGCACACCATTGTGCCCCGGGTAAAGCACAAGGCTTAAAAGTTCAATTGTTCAAGAAATTACAAACTTTAAAAAGCAACAACACAGTAATAGTATTTACTCCTGACTAAAGGAGATAGGAATAACATCTTCAGCTTTCCAATTATTGAGTCCAGCACCCACAGTAGGAAAAATCCAAGCATCCAAGTTGTAGTCTTCATCATAGTCACCCACAACATTGATCTGGTTCTTCATAACCCCTTGATTGGTGATACGAATAACACGAGCACGACGAACAGCCTTCTGGGACTCTGCAGTGAAACCCAAACCAAATTTGTCAGACTTATAAGGGATATCAGGAAGCTGACCCCAAATAGTACAACCACCTTCATCCACCACAGCTCTAGCATCGTTGAGGGAGGCCATTGCCATTGTTGGAGGTACTCTGGTGACTACAGGAACTTTCTTGACAACCGGAGGAGCTACATAATCATTAACAATCCAAGGAACCACCTCAAATGTCTGACACAGAGTTTCAACATATTCGCCTTCCACTTCCAGATACTTGAAGGTATTCACATGGCTAACAAAATACTCTTCCTCTCCGTAGACAGTAACAACCTTTCCTCCTACCGGATATTTCAGCTTCTGATGTAAAGTAGAGGTTACAACACCTGCCCCATGGATCCAGGGACGACCAAGCAGACAAGAGTATGAAGGACGAATATCCATCACATAAAATGTAGCATGGAAAATCTGGGAACCAACTTTGATTGGGAGATCAATTTCTCCATGCACCACTCTTCTAGAACCATCAAAAGCTTTCACCACTATATTACTGGGCTTCAGCACAGCATCTTCAGGACTCAGCTTGTTCAGGACTTCTTTGGGCAACACATTCAGAGAGGAACCATTGTTTATCAATACATGTGACAGGGTAGTGCCCCTGCATTCAATTGAGATATGCAAGGCCCTGTTATGATCCCTTTTGGAAGGAGTCAAATCAGCATCAGAAAACCCTAACCCATTATCATAAGTCAGGTGGGCAACACAATTCTCAAACTGGTCCACAGAAATTGCATTGGGTACATGAGCAGTCTTCAGAAACTTAATCAGGGCTTTGGCATGAGCCTCAGAACATAACAGCAAGGACATCATAGAAATCTTGGAGGGAGTATGCCCCAACTGATCGACAACGTCATAATCACTCTTGCGAATGATTTTCAATACTTCTTCCATCTGCTTAGAGAGATCATCAGCAGCTGGTACATCAGTAGGTATAGGTTCAATAACAGGACCTTTGCCCCGAGCATCAGTGGTAGAGGTAGCAGCAGGAGCAACTGTATTCTTGGAAGTAACTGGAGGAGAGAAAACTCTTCCGCTTCGTGTGATCTTACTAGATCCAGCAATATTGTCAACATCAACAGGCACATCAGCTAAGGGTTCTTGCTTAACACCATGGATATAGACATCAGACCCATAGTGCCAAGGCACAGCTTTATCAGACGTATACGGAATAGGACCAGGAGTGGTAATGACCAGAGGAGCCACTCTGGCTTCAGCAACAACTTTCAAAGGGCCTTCTGCAGTAATTCTGATTGGACCCTGATGGGTGATTTTAATAGGACCTTTGGAAGTGATCCTCACCGGCACTTTATCAACCATATCAACCTCTTCAGTCTTCTTACCTTTAGTAATATGCTCCACCATACTCTCCACAGAAGGTGGTCTCTTTTCAAACACTATGGTGTAATTATTCATGAGACGTTGAATTCCGTCCTTCAACCTCCAACAACTATCTGGATTATACTCACAATAGACACAATCTTCACGACAACCTGGAAAGAACCCAGCTTGTACTAACTTCTTCCTGATAACAGACAATGGTGTGGTCAACTCCGTAACTGAATAGATATGTAAATCTTCATCAATGGCATTGACAGTCTTCTCGTGATTTGGCATTGGAGCAGTAATCACATTTGGAGTACCTGGAGGGTCAAACTCAATTTCTCCAGCCTCAATCATATCTTGAATTTTGTTCTTCAAAACCCAGCAGTTATTAGTATCATGTCCTTGACAGTTTGAATGATATGCACATCGTGCGTTTGGATTGTACCTGGGTGAGGTAACATTAGGATTCTGAGGAGCTTCTTTCAGAGTAATAAGTTCAGCCTTTAACAAGTGTTGCAATGCCTGAGCCATTGACATGTTGATCTTTGTGAACTGCCTTCTAGCTCTCTGTTGGTTGCCCTGTGGCTGCTCTGGTGTTGTAGGTGTTGGATTTGAAATATGAACTGCACTCACAGACTGATGCCTTCTATTACGATCAGGCTGACCATAAACAGCATTGGATTCTTTCTTCCCAGTGGGAGGCTTCTTTGCAGCACCTGATGAAGAAGTACCCACTTGGATCTTGCCACTCTTTATACCATTTTCCACGCGCTCTCCTGTCATTATCAACTCAGTGAAGCCAGATGATGAGCTTCCAATGAGATGACTGTAAAAAGGACCATTTAGCGTACACATGAACATATCAACCAATTCCCTGTCAGTTAAAGGGGGTTGAACTCTTCCAGCTAAATCTCTCCACTTCTGAGCATACTCCTTGAAACTTTCTTTGGCACCCATAGACATGCTTTGCAGCTGCATGCAAGTGGGAGCTAAATCAGCATTGTATTGATATTGTTTATAGAAAGCTTCAGCAAGATCATTACAATCCCTGATGTTGACACTCTCCAATTGATAATACCACTCCAACTGAGCTCCAGATAAGCTCTCTTGAAAAAAATGGATCCACAATTTCTTATCAGCAGTGTGAGGTTGGATTCTTCTGACATAAGACCTCAAATGCAGCTTGGGACAAGAGACCCCATCATAAACAACAAAGGTAGGAACCTTGAAACCAAAAGGTATAACCACCCCAGATATCAAACTCAGGTCTTCAAAATCCAGTCCAGAAGACTTTTGCAATTCCATAGCATCCATTCTATCCACCAGCATCTTGAATTTGTCTTCATTAGGCTCATGGTAGTAATTAGCCTCAGAATCAGAGTCCCCCATAGTGTTGTGGAGACTGCCTCCCTCTTTTTCAGACTCTTCAGACTCATAATCTTCAACTGGCTCTTTGGTCTTGACAGGACCTCTGAACCTTCTTCCCATGTTGATCAGGCCACCTGGCCTTCTAGTCTTCTTAGTCTTCTTGGCCAGTAGTGTCTTCAATTCATCCTGCCCCTTGGTCAGGTTCAGGATCAGCTCTTGAAATTGCGCATTTTGTGCCTGGAGGTCCTTAACTGTTTGTTCAAGAGCCATTGCTGAAATAAACAGCGAGAAGATGAGAAACCTGTGCACAAATATAAACCTGTGATGCAATGAAATGATATGTGAATGCATATGCAATGTTTTCAAGGACCGCAGGATTTAAATTTGCTTAAACAAACAAGAAAGTAAACTTTTATTAGTAATAAATTTGTTCTTCCTTTTGGGCTTACAAAAAATGAAATGAAGTAAGTACAAAAGATGGGGTTTTAAGTCTCCCATGGACGTTTCCTCTTTGTGTTGAGGTATGAGTTGAGATTCCATTCCTCGTGAAGTTGCTTTGTTAGTTCCAGGATTCTTGCTTGGCTGGTTTTGTAATGAGCCTCGAAAGCATCCCTTTGCTCCTTCAGTTGGATCCAAGATCTCTGCAAGTCTTCCATGTCAGTAGGCATGTCTGGGTGAAGGATGGTATAAGCAGTGTCTCCTTCAGCAACAAGTTCCATGGTAACTGGTAGGATAGCAGGATATGGCATCATGAGAGTCTAAGCACGAGATCGCACCCATCTGAGATAAGCTTCCATAGGAATAGTGTACTTAGGCTCCAGTGTCTTGCTGTCAACCCTGTTTACTTTTCCCCAGGCTCGTATGAATCTCTGACGGTAACCTTGAAGATCGTTGTCGTAGTCGAACACAATGCCCTGAATCAACATGTCATGTGGGCCATCACTCCGAGCGTAACCAAACTGTCGTAAAGCTAGAGAGGGGTTGTAGGTGATGCTTCCTCTGATGCCTAGAAGTGGCACATTAGGAAACTCCCCACAACGGTCAATGATAGTGATATTCTCCATAGATCTGGAGCACCAATGGATATCTGAATGCGAGAGTGACATGATCCTTTTGGACCATCTGAACCCTTGCTCATTCTTCATTACTGAGCGAGGGAGGTGAGAAATAAACCACCTAGATAGCAAAGGTATGCAGCACATCAAAGTTCCTCTTGCCCTTGTAGTACGGGTGTGAAGAGAATGTAGGATGTCTCCAAGCAATGTAGGTACTGGGTTGTGACTCAGGAAAATGTTGATGGCATGAACATCTATGAACTGATCTGGATTGGGGAACAATACTAAGCCATAAATCAGCAAGGCTAAGATCTCCTCAAAAGCATCATAGCTCATGGCCTTCAAGAACATTTGAGCCTTATCCATTAGCACCTTGGCAAGAATACCCTTGACTCCACTTCTCGTTTCTAGAACAATGTCAGACTTCTTCAGATGTAGAGCTGCAGCAATAACCTCTGGTTTAAGCTCCTTCTCCAAGCCTGTGAATGGTTTCTGATCAAGAACAGGTATACCCAGAAGTTTAGAGAACTCCTCCATTGTAGGAACCAACTGGTAGTCAGGGAATGTAAAGCAATGGTGCTTAGGGTCAAAGAACTGAAACAGCACACTCATCATGTCTTCATTGAACCCTGAAGTGACTAGATCCAATAGGTGACCATGTCTCTTGATGAACTGGGAGTGATCAGACACTTGAGAAACTAACTCCTTAAGCTTAGGAGGTATGCTCACAAAGTTGATCCTGATAGTGTTTCTACGAGCAGAAGCCATGACCTGCAACAAAGAACAAAGATAAATCCTTTGGTCCTTGAAATGGTTAGTGAAAATGCTATGCTTATGATGCATGATGATGTCATGATGTTATGTTCAATCACAAACATGTGGCACACACAAACAAGTCACACAATAGCCCTAGGTTTAAAGGCTTGCATGAGGTTCAAAGGTAAGTACCCTCCCCTGAAGTTAGATGGTTCATCCTGTCCTACAAAAGTAACCAGGTTCTAAGGGATCTCAATGAGCGTAGTATCGAGTGTCAACCAACTTCAGTCTGCACCAAAGCCGGCTACCTCACTACTTTCTAAAGGCCAAGATGGGATAACTAGGGTTCTAAAAGTTAGCTAGTGCATTGACAACATATGGCAGCCTCATATTATCCTCAACTTGACTTAAGGAACATAAGCACCAACCAAGAAGTCACACTAACTATGGCCACCAGATCAACCGTATCGATATACGTCGTACAGTTTCCTTGGTCTATTGCCATTTACCTAAGGTACACTAGATCTGGGTTAGGATCTTTCACACATAAGAGCACCCCAACAAGATAATATAAAGCAAACAAGGCAAAAATTTTAAAGTGATCTAATTCCTAAGGGTACCCCTCTTTAATATTAAATCCCCAGCAGAGTCGCCAGTTCTGTAACACGGTGGGAGAACTGACTTTTAGTTATGTTGCGGATAGCAAGAGTCGCCACCGACTTTTATTTTATCCAAAGGAAAGGCATAAAAGAACAGGAAAGACCTTTTAAAGGATTTTTGGGTCCGGAGGGTAGGTTATGTAAAGGGAAGGTGTTAGCACCCTTTACATCCATGGTTATCCATGGGCTTTTAGTTACTTAGCTCACTTTAAAATGTTTTTTTTTAAAATGTGAAGTGTGTGAATAAAAATTTTCTTAAGAGTTTATAATGGCCCATGTACGGATGTGTATAAACCTTTGTTTTGAAAATTTGTTTGAAATGTGTGAAGTGTTTGAAAAGTTTTGAAAAGTGAGCAAGTAACTATGAGGAACCTACCCTAAGTTTGAGTCTTTTCTGTTCTTGAATCCCCTAAGTGGTAAGACTATCCCTATTATTAAGGAATAGGTAGTCATTACCTTGGATGTGAGGGACAATTGGAGGGACATTTGTTATTTAGGCAACTGTGGGGTGTATAAACAATTTTGGAGGGACTATCATCTTTATTCGAAAGGGACAAGATCATTACGAAGGCAACATTCGAAGGGACTTGATCTTTTTAAACTGTAGGGACTAGATGATGTGAAATTTAGGGACTTTGCTTTATACACCCTACTTGACCTTTTTGTAATAGGCAACATGAGGGGTATCCTTAAGGAAGTGAGATGGCGATCAAAGATCGACTTTGATCGACTTACGTGTGTGAGTGTACAATTCAAATATTTATCTTATAATTAGTGATCTAAATTCTATTTTAAACACAAACATGTTTTCACTCCCTAATTTACTAACCATGCAATTATATTTACGAAAATAAATGGCAGAAAATTAAAGGCAAATACAAGAAATTCCTAAACTATTACAACGCTTCGGGGCAGATACATAAAAATAATGGCAGAAAAATAAATGATGGTAAAGACTTCAATATAATAACAAGACAGGTTATATGAATAACATAAAAATGAGGACAAAAAGTTTTAGTGCTTGAGAAAATCTTTAAAGGTTTGAGAAAAAATTTTAAGGGTTAAAATTAAAAAAAAATATGGTTAATATAAAAATTTATTAGGAAAATTTAAGGTTTATTAAGAAAATCCTAATCTAATTAAAAATTAATTTATTTACCCTAATTTTAACTTAATAAAAGAAACTATATACAAAATACTATTATTATTATAAGAAAAAATTTATTGATCAATTAGTCCTTTTTTTTTTAAATTAATGATCTAACTCCATATTGATTTTCATTCAGTTCTTGGCACGCCCTAAATTACTAACCACGCAGGGAATAATAAAAATAAATAAAGGCAGAAAATAAAAATTCCTACACTATTACATGGCTTCGGGACAGTTACATAATAATTAGGCGGAAAATAACACTAAATTATTACATCAAGGAGACAGTTACATAATTATAAGGCGAAAAATAAAAAACTAAACTATTACAAATATGAAACAGTTACATAATATGATAAACAGTAAATGAATAACATAAAAATGAGTAGAGTTAGAGTGAAAATTAGAGTTTGTGGCAAAATTGTCAGAGTTTAGAAAAAAATTTTAGGGTTTAGTGAAAAATATAGGGTTTTAGAGAAAAATATAGGGTTTGAGGCGAAAAATCAGGGAGGTTAGTTATTTGTGCAGATCTAAATATATAACCAAAAATAATAATAATAATATGAATTAAAAAATGAACAACGACGTTGCTAACGCAAAAATTGCGATCATCGCAATTGGATCAGATCAATACAAGTGTCACGCCTCATGCACAGATATATGCGAACAGCGTATCGACACGATCTGATCCGAACAAAATAATCAAATTATAAAATAATATAAAACTTATTTAACCAAATAATTATATATTATATATTATAACATGATATTAACAAATATTATATATATTAAATAATATATCAACATTAGATTATATTATATAACTGTTAGCATTATCTTAATATTATATACATTATATAATATATAAAAAAAAAAGAAAAAAGAAACATATATATATATATATATATATATATATATATATATATATATATATATATATATATATATATATATATATATATATATATATATATGAACAATCGCCTGCATATATAGTTCACAAACAATTAAAAAAATCTACAGCACATATATGTGCCTATGCCTAACAAGCCATCATATATATATATAAACAAATTAGCATGGCCTCGATATATATATGAACAATCGCCTGCATATATAGTTCACAAACAATTAAAAAAATCTACAGCACATATATGTGCCTATGCCTAACAAGCCATCATATATATATATATAAACAAATTAGCATGGCCTCGTCGAACAGTATAAACAACATGAGCCGGTACATGAAAATATATTAATAAAAATTAGAGAAAAGAAGATGTGAATGAATGCATAAACATAACATATAATGAATAAACTAGGTACAATCAGACAATTGTTAGACCAGCGAAAATAACTTGAAGGAATACCAGATCCGTCGTTTCCTCTTCTTTCTTTTCGGTTTCTTTTTTTTTCTTTTCTTTTTTCTGGTCCCTTCTAACAGTCACATAACATAAGTATATATAGAGACCAATTAGGGTTATTGCAAATGGGCTTAAGTGTTTACTTTTAAACCCAATAAAATTTTAATATAAATAATTAAATAAAGTTTAATAAAAATAACTAAAATTAAAATAAAAACTAATTAACCTATTTATTTACTCTAGACCCAATAAAATATTAATTTAAAAAACAAATAAAGTTTTAATAATTAAATTAGTTAAAATAAAATAAAAACTAATAATCCTATTTATTTACTCTAGACTCTATATAAAAATAAATAGACTCAAAAAATAAAAGTCAAGCGCCAAAGTGCTCGAAAAAATAAAATGAACACGTCAAAATAATCAGCGCGAAATAAATGACTCGGAAAAATACAGCGTTTGGTCGGATAAAAATTATGACCGTTTAAACTGCTCAGACTGATCAACATATGACCAAAAATAGTCGTAAAAATATTTTTAGCATGTCAGGTTAATCTACATGAACCGTAGATTAATAATACCGACATTTGCAAACTTAAACTTGACATTTTTTTGTTGACTAATTTTAGGCATAGTTAAAAAGTTAATTTGACCAGTCTATTTGTAAATTCCGAGAAATTATTCCGGCTAATATTAAGACGGAGAAAAAATGTTATGCTATGAAGATGATGCAAATGAACGTGAAACAAAAGGTCGGTTAGAGTTAAAAATAGAGGGCAAATTTTGGGGTGCAACAAGGAGACTTGGCAACTTAGGATAAAAGTTGCCTGCTGAAGTTCTCGAATTTAACTGATGGGGATGTGTTACCTAACATTAAGAAGAAGCTGGAGAAAACAAGCAGCTTCACCAATTATTGGATAATAAGGTAAAATAACATTGTTTAGAAAGGTTGTTGAACATATTGTTTACTTAGTACAATCTCTTATGTGACTTATTGTTGTTTTCTTTTAGGATGTCATCTGAGTATATTTTTGATGTGAGACATATAGAGAATCAGGGTGACATATTTGTTGTCAACCTAAGAGATAAGGATTATTCTTGCAGAAAGTGGCAGCTGACAAGTCTCCCTTGTGTCCATGCATATTCTACTACCAAGAGTAGAGGTCTTAGAGTTGATGACTTTGTCCCAGACTATTACAAGAAGGCTAGGTATATTAAGGTGTATTATCCTATAATATCTCCTCTAAATGGTACAAATTTATAGGTCAGAACAGATTACCCTGATGTGCAGCTACAACCAACAAAATTCAAGAAAATTCCTGGAAGGCCCAATAATATGAGAAATCATGAGCAGGGTGAGATTGATGGGTCGAATAGGAAAATTAGGAAGACTGTGTGATAGTAAGGTGCACAAGGTGTAGACAAATTGGACACAACAAATCAACTTTCAAGAGGACTCAACCACCACAAGATACTCAGCCCACTGCATCACAATCAACTCAAACTACTGCATCACAATCACAAGTATCTCAACCTATTCAAGCTTCTCAATCAACTCAGGCAAAACAGTCAACTAATGAAAAACATTCAGCTCAGGCAAAACAGTCAACTTAGGCAAGACACAAGTTACCTTTCAGGAAACTGATAAGTGCATATTAGTGTAATTATTTAGTTGATTTTTGGCACGTTTCAAGGGTTATTTTGATCTCTTATGCTTTTTCCCCTTTGCTTCTTTTACTTATTCACAATTTAATTTTAGTCGTTCTAAGCATTATTCGTTTAACTTCAGTTTGTGTAATTTTAGGTTACAATGAAGAAATTTGAAGCAAATTCCATCTTGGCTGCCTTTGAGAACTTTTGGAAGAATTTGAAGGAATTTGTACTCGCTGCAAGCTCGCTCAGCGAGCTCTAAGCGAGCTTTCCAGGGCCATTTTCGCTCAGCGAGCCTTTTGGTCGCTCAACGAGATGGTGCTTTTATTGAAGAGTCGCTCAGCGAGGCCTGCGGATTTCAGCCCCTTTATAAACATTTGTTTCACTATTTCTTGGGATGTAACTTTTGACACTTGACCTAATATTCCTTAAAACACTTTTTCTCTTGGTTCTAAGAAGATGGGGTGCATTTAAAGTCAAGACATTGTTCTTAATGCATCATCTTCTTCATTTTCATCTTTTGTTGGAAGCTTCCATGGAAATGGAAAGCTAAACTCATAGTATGTCAAGGTTAAAAGGTAGATAGGTTCTATTTTTGTGTGTATAAGCCTTGATCCTCTTATATAAACTCTTGATGATGAATATATGATGAAAGCTTTGATTTTTATTACAAACCCTTTTGTGTTGTTTCATGATTGAGAGATATGGACAACATTTGACCTAGGTTTTCATCACCCAAATACCATAAGCTAGAGATAGTCATGGGCTTTGGAGTTCACTTGTATTGAACTTAAATGTTACCATTTTGATAGATTGAGTGAGAAATCATTAATGGATCAAAATGGTAAGTCTTACATTTTGTGTTAGAAATAAACTTTATGAGAGGATATTGTGAATGTGTTCATTGTTGAAATGAGTTTATCATTCGGTCAAAACTATATATGCAAAATGAATCTATCAAACCCTAACTTTGACATATGCTTTTAAGACTCTTTTACAAATCAATACTTTTACTTCTTAGAATTTATTTGAATGAAAAAGTCCATTTTAGATACAAACATTAAAACTTTTTTGTTACCTTTAAGTCTAAACTTTAGCAATTGTAGAACGGCATAAATATCATAAAACAATCTCTGTGGATCGACAAACAAAACCCTTACTCATTTGTGCTATCAACAAATTGGCGTCGTTGCTGGGGATTGTTATTTGATATTTAAAGCATAACAATAGTTGCTAGTTTTGACTTGTTTTATTTGTTACTTTGTTACTATCACTCTTGTGTTTCACTTGGTTTGTTAGTTTTGTAGATTCTAGTGTATGCATGACAAGGCTACCGAGAAGCAATTTCAATTCGACCCCGAAATTGAAAGAACACTTCGGAGGCTCAATAGAAAAACACGAAGAAGGAAGAAACTAGCCGAAGAGAGGAACCAGAGAGAAGAAGAAGGTACCTCTTCACTTATTCACATTGAAGAAGTGAGGGTAGAAACTTTTGAAGGAAACATGGCGGACGGAGCCCGTACGGAGATGTCCGCTAATAGTCCTAGACGGACTGCTCAATTTGCTCGTGGAGGGAGAAACACAGAGATGAAGACCGGAATCCTCCAACTCCTTTATGCTAATCCATTCACCGGAATGGACCATGAAGATCCGTATACCCATCTCACCAAATTCTATGAGATTGCGGGTTCTACGAGAATAGTGGAAGTGGATGAAGAAGGTTTATTCAAAAGAATGTTCCCACACTCCTTAGTGGGAAAAGCAAAAGAGTGGTACCTAGACCAAGCTCCAAGGGTGATGACGGATTGGAATTTATTGGAAGAGAAATTTCTTGAAAGGTATTTTCCTCAATCTCGATTCATGGGAGCGAAGATGACAATTGCGGTCTTCAATTAAGGAAGCAACGAGTCTTTGAATGAGGCTTGGGAGAGGTACAAATCAATGTTGAGAAAATGCAAAGGCCATGGGTTTGATGATCTTACTCAAATCCACATTTTTCTCAATGGGCTTCAATCTCAACACAAGACACTTTTGGATGCTACCGCGGGTGGTTCTCTCATGTCAAAGACGGTGGATGAGGCTATAGTCATAATTGACCGTATGGCTCTCAATGATCTTCAAAGTCAACATGATCGTAGTCATTCACAATGGAAGTCGGGAGTTCTTGAATTAAATACAAATGATTCTCTCCTTGCCCAAAACAAGGTGCTTTCTCAACAAGTGGAGTTGTTAACTCAACAAATGGCCAAGCTTCCACAACAAATGAAATAAATGCAAGGCTCTCAATCAAGACATCAAGTGGAAAAGTGTGAATTGTGCCAAGGCGACCATCCCACCGGTTTTTGTCCTCCTTTTGAAGAAGTAAGTTATGTGAACAACAAAAATCAAGGTTATCAAAGGTCACCTCAACAATATAACAATTCTTATCCAAGGAACAACCAAGGGTACCAACAACAACAATCAATATTCAATAATAGCAACTTCCAACATCAAAATCCATATCAAAACCCCAATCCTCAAGTCGAACAACCACAAGGCGGAAGTTCAAAATTAGAAGACACCTTAACTCAATTCATGCAAGCTTCCATGGTTAATCAAAAAAGTAATGAGGCCGCCATCAAAAACCTCGAAAACCAAGTTGGGAAACTGGCTAAGCAATTAGCCGAAAATCAAGTGGGACCATCTTTTTCCGCAAACACTCATGTTAATCCGAAGGAGCATTGCAAGGCTGTTGTTCTTAGAAGCGGGAAGGAGATGAGTCCACCAAAAGAGAAGAAAGATGGTGTTTTGGAGGAATGTAGTGATGAAGAGAAGGGTGTGACGAAGAAAAAAACTGTGGAAGTAGTTGAAAAGGAGATTGATGATTGGGAAGTAGTCGAAAATACACAAGTGGGTGATGAGAAAGGAAAAGACGGGAGTAAAAGAGTGAAGAAAGGAAAGGAAGTGATGACACAAATTCCTACCAACATGCCTTATCCTCATGTGCCATCAAAGAGGGAGAATGAGAGGCAATATGCTCGGTTTATGGACATCTTCAAACAACTTCAAATCAATTTTCCATTTTCCGAAGCACTTGAGCAAATGCCAAAATATGCCAAGTTTTTGAAGGATATTCTCTCAAAAAGACGGAAGTACACGGAACCGGAAACGGTTATTCTAGCGGAAAATTGTAGTGCGGTTATCCAACTACTCTTCCAAAGAAAGAAGCTGATCCGGGAGGTGTAACTTTGCCGGTCACTATTGGTAATATGTTTGTCGGGAATGGTCTTATTGATTTGGGGTCAAGCATCAACCTCATTCCTCTCTCCATTGTTAAAAGACTTGGAAACATTGAAATCAAGGGAATAAGAATAAATCTTCAACTAGCCGACAAATATACTACTCACCCAATTGGGGTAGCTAGAGATGTCTTGGTGAAAGTGGACAAATTTTTCTTTCCGATGGACTTTATTGTAATCGATATGGAAGAGGATGACGATTCTCCTTTGATACTTGGCCGACCCTTCATGAAAACGGCTCGTATGATGATTGATGTAGATGATGGTCTAATGAAGGTGAGGGTGTTGAAGGAAGAAGTTACCTTCAACTTGTTTGAAGCGATGAAGCACTCCAAAGATAAACATGATAGCTTCCGAATTGATGCTTCCGATATGGCTATTTTGGAGGTAGCAACACATATTCATGTGGACACTCCATTAGAGCTAGCCTTAAGTGAAGGAGTTAACACACTCACTAGTGAAGAGGAAAAGGAGCTTGAAGAGTGTGTGAAGGAGTTGGAAGTTCTTAAGTAGTTACAACTGTGGGAGGTGGCGATTGAAGAATTGACTGGGGAGAAGAATGATGATAGAGTGGAAGTTGAATTGAAGGTGCTACCTTCAAACCTAAAGTATGCTTTCTTAGATGAGAATGGAAGAAAACCGGTAATCATTAGAAATGAATTGTCTTCCGATGAAGAATCACGTTTGGTAGAGGTGCTAAAGAAAAATCAAGAAGCTTTGTGGTGGGCTCTTTCCAATTTGAAGGGAATAAACCCATCTTATTGTATGCACAAGATTCTTATGGAGGATGATTTCAAAGCGGTGGCGCAACCTCAATGCCGGTTGAACCCAACAATGAAAGAAGTGGTTAGGAAGGAGGTAGTGAAACTACTTGATGCGGGGATGATTTACCCGATTTCGGATAGCCCTTGGGTTAGCCCCGTTCATGTAGTACCTAAGAAAGGAGGAATAACCGTTGTTAGAAACGAAAAGAATGAGCTCATATCGACTAAAGTGGTGACAGGATGGCGAATGTGTATAGACTATAGGCGTTTAAACACGTCTACTAGAAAAGATCATTTCCCACTACCGTTCATGGATCAAATGCTTGAGAGGTTATCCAGACAAGAGTTCTATTGCTTTTTGGATGGGTATTCGGGATACAACCATATTACGGTTGACCCGACGGACCATGAGAAGACGGCATTCACATGCCCGTTTGGAATTTTTGCATATAGGAAAATGCCCTTTGGTTTGTGTAATGCACCGACAACTTTCCAATGGTGTGTCCAAGCTATCTTCTCTGATTTGATTGAAAAGACGATGGAGGTGTTTATGGATGATTTCTCGGTGTTTGGAGCATCATTCGATTTGTGCTTAAGGAATTTGGAGGAAGTTCTTGAAAGGTGTGTGAAGACAAACTTGGTCCTAAATTAGGAGAAATGCCATTTTATGGTGAAAGAAGGTATTGTGCTTGGACACAAGGTGTCTTCGAGAGGATTAGAGGTAGATAAAGCAAAGGTGGAAGTTATCTCAAAGTTTCCGCCTCCAACAAATGTTAAAGGGATACGGAGCTTTTTGGGACATGCGGGGTTCTATCGGAGATTTATCAAAGATTTTGATATAGTGGCCAAGCCACTTAGTAACTTGTTAAACAAAGACCAGGTATTTCTCTTTGATGAACCTTGCCTTTTATCTTTCCAAACTTTGAAAGAGAACCTAGTTACCGCTCCAATAATCATAGCACCTAATTGGACTTGTGATTTTGAACTTATGTGCGATGCTAGTGATTATGCTATTGGAACGGTTCTAGGACAAAGAAAAGAAAAAGTCTTTCATGCTATACACTACGCGAGCAAAGTGCTTAATGAAGCACAAGTGAATTATGCCACAACTGAAAAAGAATTGCTCGCGATAGTGTACGCGCTTAAAAAAATTTGTTCTTATTTGATCGGTTCTAAGGTTGTTGTCTACATAGACCATGCCGCAATAAAATTTCTGCTCACCAAACCGGATTCTAAGCAAAGGCTTATCCGTTGGATCCTCCTTCTTCAAGAGTTTGACATAGAAATTAAGGATAAGAAGGGATTGGAAAATTTG
The DNA here is from genome assembly GCA_963966055.1 of Lathyrus aphaca. NCBI lineage: Eukaryota > Viridiplantae > Streptophyta > Magnoliopsida > Fabales > Fabaceae > Lathyrus > Lathyrus aphaca. The sequence continues at coordinate 127,021,208 of OZ014520.1, read as the reverse complement.
GTGGCGGACCATTTGTTGCGGCTAGTCAATGTGGACATCACCAAGAAAGAAAATGAAATCCGAGAAAAATTTCCGGATGAAAAATTGTATATGGTACAAGTTAGGCCTTGGTTTGCCGATTTTGCAAATCATAAGGCAACGGGTTGGATACCTGAAGACCTAACTTGGAACCAAAAACGGAAATTCTTGGCGGATGCCCAATACTATGTATGGGATGAACCATATTTGTTCAAAGTTTTAGGGACAATTTGCTAAGGAGGTGTGTGACGAGTGATGAAGCTAAGAGTATACTTTGGCATTGTCACAATTCTCCATATGGAGGGCCCTTTAATGGATAAAGAACGGCCACCAAAATCCTCCAATTGGGATTTTATTGGCCGACAATTTTCAAAGATGCCGACCTCCATGTGAGGAATTGTGATGAATGCCAAAGGTCCGGTGGGATAAGCAAAAGAGATGAAATGCCCCTTCAAAATATGAAAGAGGTAGAAGTTTTTGATTGTTGGGGCATTGATTTCGTTGGCCCATTTCCACCATCCTTTACTAATGAGTATATTTTGGTTTGCGTGGACTATGTTTCAAAGTGGGTAGAAGCCATTGTTTCACCGAAGGCCGACGGCAAAACGATGATCAAGTTCTTAAAGAAAAATATTTTCTCCCGTTTTAGCACACCTCGTGTTTTGATTAGCGATGGAGGGTCTCACTTTTGTAATGCACCGGTGGAAAATGTTTTAAAACATTATGATGTATTGCACAAAGTAGCAACTCCCTACCACTCACAATCTAACAGTCACGCCGAAGTCTCAAACCATGAAGTGAAAAGGATTCTTGAAAAAACTATTTCGGGATCACGTAAGGATTCGTCTCAAAAGTTGGATGAAGCTTTGTGGGCGTATCGCACCGCATACAAAGCTCTAATTGGCTTAACTCCGTTCCAAATGGTTTATGGCAAAACATGCCATTTACCGGTTGAAATAGAGCACAAAGCTCTTTGGGCTTTGAAGTTTCTTAATTTTGACCCAACGGATGCCGGAACAAAAAGAAAATTTGAATTGAGTGCCTTGGAAGAAATGAGGGAAGCGGCCTACCACTCAAGTTGGCTCTATAAAGAAAAGACAAAGAAATACCATGATAAAAAGATCAAGTTTAAAGAGTTTGAAAAGGGCCAACTTGTATTGCTTTTCAATTCCCGGCTGAAACTTTTTCTCGGAAAATTGAAAAGTAAGTGGTCAGGACCGTTCCGTGTGAAGAAGGTAAAAGAATACGGTGCAATAGTGATCGAGGATCTTGAAAGAAGGATAGTTGGACCGTGAACGGCTAATGCCTTAAAATCTACCTCGGAGGTAGTTTCGATCGGGAGAGTAAATCTGTCGCCTTCGATGATCGTTGATCATCTTGGACCGTCAAGCTTATCCGACGTTAAACAAGCGCTCGTTGGGAGGCACCCTAATTTTGTAAGTTTTTAACTGCTTTTATTTGTTAAAGTGTGTTGTAGGAGTGTTTTTAAAGTTTTCTGTGAAGTGACATTGTTGTTGGAAGTGTGTTTAGTTTCCTGCACTCGCTGAGCGAGGGAATTCTCGCTGAGTGACCCTGTGCAGGTGGAAGCTCGTTGAGCGAGCTCCAGCTCGCTGAGCGAAGGGTGCGTTTTGTAAAACAAAATGGGACTGAACTGGGCCCATTAAGGGAACCCGGTCCAGTCAAAGTTAAGTAAGAGTGGGAGTGATTAGGGTTGCCTCTTTGCTCCCTTTTCACAAAAAAAATTTCATAGAAGATTCAAAGAATATTCTCTTTTGTCTTCCTCCTAACTCTTGCTCCATTCCATTTTGTGCTTCCAAGTTCAGATTTGCACTTTCCATCACTAAGGTAACAATGTTCTTCACTTTAATCTTTTAAATTTTTGTATTTTTGAGTGAGTAACTTCAATTACTCTTAGAAATCGTTTGCCATAGGAATTTCTTGCTCCAATATCACTTTTATGGAGAAGTTCTCAAGAACATTTGTGGATTAAATTGAAATTGGGGGTTTTGGTTCAAGAAATTTTGTTTAGGGCAAAGATTTTGAATTTTGAGTAATTGTTGTGAGATTAGTGTTTTAATGTTGTTTTGTGGTTGTGAAACTTCTGTTTTGTGGTAATTGGCTGGTAGTGTGAATTGTGTTATGAAGGAATGGACCTTGTTATTGTAGGAGAGTTTCTGCATTTTTGCAGAGCTCGCTCAGCGAGAGTTCCAGGAAGGTTTTCGCTCAGCGAGCTCCCAGTTCGCTGAGCGACCACTTCTCTCCAGAATATTTTCAAACTTAGGGGGTTTGTCCCTTTTGAATTATCATTAATTTAGGTGAATTTTTTTGTTTTTGTTTTTGTCGGCTGATTTGATCGGAATACTTGTGTTTCGATCTTTTGGTTTGTTTTTGTTTGTGCAGATGTCGAACCGGTCAAAGTGTGGACGTACCGGAAGCTCATCTGCTAGGCCACCCCCTGCTCAGGCTTTTGACCGTAATATATTTCTGACACCCGCTCATCATGAGCGCTATCTGGTTCTTGAAAGAAGAAATGTGTGACCGGATAGGTTTGTGGAGTTGAACTTGGAGGGGGAGTACATGCATGTTCAGGGCCTAATGGATGATGGGGGATATGTGAAGCTTTGTCAGCCACATCTTGAGTACCATTTAGAGATCGTCAAGGAGTTATTTGCTAACGCCCTTCAGACAGGACCTGAAGGCACTACACCTGAGTACAAAACCTGGGTTCGTGGCATGGAGATTAATTTCTCTCAGGCTAACATTAATGCTTATTTAGGCAACCACTTTCGGCTACCACCGGGTGTTCTTTGTGAGTTTGAGAAGATGAAGAAAAGGAGAACTTGGGATGTCGAGCTAATGAGGGAACATATATGTACCAGTGATCAGACCTATGAGATGAGTGCTTCTGGAGTCGCTTTGCGTTTCAAGAGGAGTTCTTTGAACAGCATAGAAAGGGTGATTATGTTGATAGTGATGCACAACCTCATTCCTAGGAGCCATGTGTCTGATGTTACACTTGAGGTGGCGGCTTTGATTTCTTGCATTTTGACAGGAAAGGTGGTGAACATTGCCTGGATTATTGCGCAGGAGCTTCTGCGAGTCGCTACCAGTGGGACTGTGCATGGTTGTCGTGCTTCTTGTGCCATCTCTCATCCCCGTTTGGTCATGGCCTTGTGTAGAAGAGTTGGAGTGGTTCTTCCGTCTCATGGAAACGTAAGGTTGAAGAAGATTGACGATGAGTATTGCCGTACTTTCTGCGAGCCTCCGCTTCATCCTCCTCATGTTGCTTCCGCACCCCCGCGTAGCATGGGTTTTGATGCTGCCGCCAACATGGCGATGCACGCTTCTCTTCATCGCTCCTTAGACTTTATATATGAGAATATGCTTCAGCTGATGATTAGAGAGCCTCAGGCGGGGAATTCTTTGAGGAGCATGGATGACTACAGAGCCTATTCTACATGGCCTGGGGACATGCCATTGTCTTCGGGGGGAGCAGGTGTTGATAGGGATGCTGGTGCTGGTGCTGATGTTGATGTTGATGGTGACGATGATGATAGTCCGAGTTCATTCGAGTGACATCTTCTGGACGGTTTGATGGGTCAGTTTTATGTTGTTCTTAGTGTTTTCCTTTATTTATGTTATTTCCCTTTTTGTTGAGATATTGAGATATTGTGTCTTTTCTTTTTAGTTTGAATATTTGACCATCCGGGTGGATGTGTCCTGTTTTAATGTTGTTTTGAATTGTTTCCCATCCGGGCGGATGATGCATTTTTTTATGATTGATTTAATGAACATCTGGGCAGATGCTTTATTTTTTTTTATATTATTACTACTTGGTGTACAAATTTTTGTGTTTGTCTTATCTTTAAGATGGAATTTTGATGGAAGCGAGTGCGAATTTTGTGATCTAAGCTTGTAACTTCACCTTCTTGGATGGTGATGATAAAATTCCGTAAGTCGCGCGATAAAGGTACTCCGTTTTGCACCTTTTAGAAAATAACATGTTTATGAACTAGTTGCTTTTCACAAATTTATAGTCTATTTCACTTTGCATAAATGTTCATTTGAGAATCAATTAGGACAAAACCACATAGTGAGCGACTTCCATTGTTCACAAATTTTAGTGTGATTGTAATTTTTGCGAACTCGTTCGATTCATGCTCGTATCGTTATTCTTTGGTTAAATTTTGGAAACTTAGAAATGATTTAGGCATTTCTTTAATTTGAGAAAAACCATCCATTCCTTTAGGCCTTAGTCACCGGTGAGTAGTGCAAGAATTTGTTAGCCGACTTTGAGCCTTCACACAACTAGAATGAATCAATATTGTCGGTAAAATTTCCGAATTATCATCTTTTGGTAATCACTTGTGTGATATTGAAAAGAGAAAAGAAAATTCATTGCGATTCATTCTAGCTTGTGTATTATTTGTGTTTGCATTTTGACACCCTTACTTTAACACTTTTTGAGAAGAACATTGTCCAATTCTATAGTGACTTTTAAAGTTGGGGAGAATAAAAGTATGGATGAGTTTGGGTGCCTCTTGTAAAAAAAATATATTTGTTGAATGAATGAATGAATTAAGAATTGATTTGCTCTCATTGTTTGAGTTGCATGAAAAAGGAATAAGTATTCATTCGTTTGTGAGGAAAACTCTTGAATAAAGGCACCACAAAAAAAAAATGAAACTGAATGTGGATATTTGGGGGAATCAATAATTGTTGGTTGACATGATTTTGGCGTGTTCTTCGTTCTTCTAAAACCTTTGAACCCATTTTTGAATCATTGGCCTTAGAAAATTTTCCCATTCCCTGTTACCCTTGCCTCATTATAACATTGAAAAGCCCTTTTGATCTTGGTTTCCTTTCTGTTGCCTTTTGAATTTGAAGATACTTGCATGAATTGTTCCGGATGTTAGCATTATTACAAGCGAGAGTAAATTGTCCCTGTTTGATATTGATGCTTGATTTAGTCAAGTATTTAGGTGATTCTCTTATGAACATTCCATTGCATTTGTTGGTAGCTTGCCATTTGTGTTTAGAAATTAGTTCATGATTATGTTGTCGCTCTTTGAGAAGCCGGTTGTACTCGGAAGCAAGATCTTCAGTTTGAACCATTTTGTTTGATGTGTTTCACTTGTTTAGTTTGTGCTTGCTTATTTAAAAAAGAATTCACCTTTGTTTGAGGACAAACAAAGAAACAAGTTGGGGAGAGTTGATAAGTGCATATTAGTGTTATTATTTAGTTGATTTTTGGCACTTTTCAAGGGTTATTTTGATCTCTTATGCTTTTTCCCCTTTGCTTCTTTTACTTATTCACAGTTTAATTTTAGTCGTTCTAAGCATTATTCGTTTAACTTTAGTTTGTGCAATTTTAGGTTACAATGAAGAAATTTGAAGCAAATTCCATCTTGGCTGCCTTTGAGAACTTTTGGAAGAATTTGAAGGAATTTGTACTCGCTGCAAGCTCGCTCAGCGAGCTCCAAGCGAGCTTTCCAGGGCCATTTTCGCTCAGCGAGCCTTTTGGTCGCTCAGCGAGATGGTGCTTTTATTGAAGAGTCGCTCAACGAGGCCTACAGATTTCAGCCCCTTTATAAACATTTGTTTCACTATTTCTTGGGATGTAACTTTTGACACTTGACCTAATATTCCTTAAAACACTTTTTCTCTTGGTTCTAAGAAGATGGGGTGCATTTAAAGTCAAGACATTGTTCTTAATGCATCATCTTCTTCATTTTCATCTTTTGTTGGAAGCTTCCATGGAAATGGAAAGCTAAACTCATAGTATGTCAAGGTTAGAAGGTAGATAGGTTCTATTTTTGTGTGTATAGGCCTTGATCCTCTTGTATAAACTCTTGATGATGAATATATGATGAAAGCTTTGATTTTTATTACAAACCCTTTTGTTTTGTTTTATGATTGAGAGATATGGCCAACATTTGACCTAGGTTTTCATCACCCAAATACCATAAGCTAGAGATAGTCATGGGCTTTGGAGTTCACTTGTATTGAACTTAAATGTAACCATTTTGATAGATTGAGTGAGAAATCATTAATGGATCAAAATGGTAAATCTCACATTTTGTGTTAGAAATAAACTTTATGAGAGGATATTGTGAATGTGTTCATTGTTGAAATGAGTTTATCATTTGGTCAAAACTATATATGCAAAATGAATCTATCAAACCCTAACTTTGACATATGCTTTTAAGACTCTTTTACAAATCAATACTTTTACTTCTTAGAATTTATTTGAATGCAAAAGTCCATTTTAGATACAAACACTAAAACCTTTTTGTTACCTTTAAGTCTAAACTTTAGCAATTGTAGAACGACATAAATATCATAAAACAATCTTTGTGGATCGACAAACAAAACCCTTACTCATTTGTGTTATCAATAGAAACCAACCTAGGTTACTAACGGACCCACAACCAGGTTGAGTGCATCTCAGAATGCAGTGGGTCCTACTACTAGGAGGACCACTCCCACAAAAAGGAACATTCCTAAGAAATCCTCATAGAGTACTTGAACTATGATGTTTGGTGTGATACTGATGATATTTTGTGTAATACTACTAGGATGCCCACTTTTGTGTAATGCTTTTTGTAATGCTGCAACTTTTATGTTCTTATTTTGTGTACTTATGAACTAGGATGACCACTACTAGGATGCTTTGTGCAATGCTACAACTTTTATGCACTGCTTATGTTATCAATATCATATATTAATTTCTGCTTTTGGTTAATTTTTGGTTTTAAGTGTACTCAACATTTGGTAAATTTCTGCTAAAAATGCTACCAATTTCTGTTAATTCCTTCTTTAAAGTGATATCAAACTAAATAATACAATTGGAATACATTTGGAATAAACCACAACTAATATCAAACTAAAACTGATATCAAACTAAAAAATATCATTGAAATACATTTGGAATAAACCACAACTGATATCAAACTAAAACTGTTATCAAACTAAACAATAGAGTTGGAATACAGTTGGAACAAACCACAATTGATATCAAACCAAAAATGATATCAAACTAAAACTAATATCAAGCTAAAATGTACATAAGATTCAATAAACCACAAACTTTTGCAATCATAATACAGTTGGAATAACATTCTGTCGCTCCCGGGATTTTCATCCTAGTACAAACGCGAAAGTGGCGCGGAAATGGTAGAGTCGCCAGCCAGGAATTTTTATCCTGAATGGAACGGGAAAGGTAATGCTGCACAAACCTGAGGAAGAAGGAAAGGACGAGGTCCTGCGAACCAAAGATCTGGGTTCGGGAGTCGGTTACGACCTGGGAAGGTATTAGCACCCCAGACCGTCCGCCATACCCGACGGGATCCACGCTTGCTTGCTTTGTTTCAAAGGGTGAGAAAATAAGAATGCTGCTGAATAAAAGAACTGCTACTAGCATGGAACTGGAATGGGAATGAGAAAGGGAACTGAAAAAGAAAGAATGAAAAGAAAGAATGGGGAAAATGTAGGGAAAATAAAGAATGTGCTCGAACGGGCCCTACCCCGCTGCCTACGCACCTCATCGGAATAATGAGGATCAGAGTCGACGTAGTTCGCCTAACTAAGGCGGGAACTATTTGTGATTTTTTTAGGATGACGTTGCCATAGCTCTAGCTCAGGTGTTACCGGCTCTGACTCGAGGGTGTTTACCGTATCGCTGTTTAAACTGTTGAGGCAAGTCACATTCGTCCGCAAAGATTAGGAGATGAGAAGAGAAGACGCGATGTCTTTGTTGATTGTCTTTTATGAGAAGTGTTTTGGAGTTTTTTGTTTGTGAAGATAGTCTCATGATTAGACTTGTACATCATGCTAGGCAAGCCCATACCACTCCAAGATGGAATGAATATGAGTGCCCCATGGAATAAGGCTATGCGCAAGAGACTTTTTCAATCTTTTATTAAGTGTCTTTTAGATTTTTGTTTGAAGATGAGAGATGAAGGCTCGAATGGAGAAAGGGAAAAACTAAGGGGGACTAAGACCAACCCTAAGTTATTTATTATGCACAAAAGGGAGATCCTAATGGTTAGTGAGGTTTTCTAATCCTAAGGAGCAAAAGGAAAAGAAAGAAAGAAAAAGGATGCAACTTACTTCCTAATGAAGATAAGTTGATCCTAACAAAAGGGAATCCTATCAAACACAAATATGAAAGAAAGAATGAATTAAATGCATAAAAGAAATGCATAAAAAATAAAGAATAGGGTGAAGGAAACTTACCCCAGTCTTCCCCTCTACAAAACAAATGTTAATGTGCATTTTATAAAAAAATAATAAAGCAAACACACAAAAATTAACTCCTAAGGCAACTTGGACCTAAACTAGACTCAATCTTAGGTTTAAGGGTACCTAAACTATGCTAAACTCAAAATTCAGCAACTATTTACAACACTCAAACACACAAACAGCTATGAAAATAAATCATAACACAAACAACATACTACAACTATCATGCAACATGAAAAAGTAGGTGTAAAAAGTCAAATACAGCATGTACACATAACAAACAACATACATTTTACAGCATTTATGCAAAAAACAACTATGAAATGTAAAATCCAGAATTGATTATTTTCATTTTTAATGCACAAACTCAATGCAAAATGCACCAAATTTCTCATGAACATGCTCTTGAACCTAAATCAACACATATAAATGCAAGAACATGAACCTTATTGAATGATTATGCAAACATGTATCACATGGATTATGCAACAAGTAATGTACAAAATAGCAGATGAACATGCATATGAACATGGCATATGAACATAATGATCGTTGATGATGAATATGCAACATGATAGTTCAACAAACATACTAAACTCAATGCAAAAATTCAGAATTGAATTGATATGGATGATATAATCAAATATGCAACAAAATGCAAGAAATACACATACTTATGATTATTCAACATGCAACATACATCAACATAATGGAATGCAAAAATGATTTGATGGAATGCAAACATGTAAAAACAAAATGCAACATGATTATTATATGCCTAATGATGCATGAACATGGCAACAAAAAGCAAGAACTTAAACTATGCACAAAGAAGCTCAAAAAACGCATAACACGTAACATGAACGGAATTGTGTCGAAACGACTCGAAATGGGGGAATTAGCTACTGGAAATGGACCTAAAAATTCCCTAAAATCACTACCTAAACATGTATGAACATTAGAGGCACTAGAAATTAGGACTAAGCCATCAAATAAGCAAGAAAACAAAAAATTAACAGCGTTAACCGGTTAACCAATTGGTTAACCGGTTAACGGACCTAAATCTACCCTGTTTTGTGGCCAATACGCACCCGTTAACCGGTTAACCAAATGGTTAACCGGTTAACACTGATCCAGAATGTGAAAAAAGTTTAGAAATAAGTGCTTTTGGCCACAAACTCACTTCTAATGATCCCTAACATACCTAGGAACATGCTAACACTAATTTCTACTTAATTTGGACTTATTTACATATGCTAACACCTATAGCTATCAACACTTTAGCTTCTAAATCATTACAAATATTAAAATGCAAGCAACACATAATGAAACATAATCGATCGCAATCAAAATGAAAAGCACTTAAAGAACGCCAAAAGTGGCAAGATGAAGAGAATAACTTAAAGAAGAAGTGATTAAGATCACCAACCTACGAAGCGGAGGAGTGCTTCGGTAATTGTTGCAAGAATCGGAGCTTGATCGAAGAGAAAACCAAAAAGCCGAGAAATCGCAAAATAAATGTGTTCTTGATGCTTGAATCTTCGCACACTTCCGATAAGCCGAAATCTTCAACAAAATCGCTAGCTTCTTCTTCTACAATCCACAATTAATGGAGGTTGGAGGCTTAAGCTTCAAGATCTTCAAGTTTCAATGTGAAACTTGAAGAGCTTATTCAAAGAAGCTTTTGGTGAAAAGAGGGAAAATGGGAGAAAAGTGAGAAAGAAAAAGTGATTATGAAAAAGTGAAAAATTTGGAATTGTGGGAACCCTTTGCATTGAAGTGATTAAGGGTTATATAGAGGCTAGGCTTGGAGCTAGGTTTGGAATGAAATTAGGTTTGGGGCCCAAAAATTAGGTTTGGGATCCAAAATTAGGTTTGGGGTTAGTTAGGGTTAGGGTTGGAAAAGGAATATTGAATATTCCTTGGAATATTCCTTGGAACACTCTAGAAGATGGTAGAAGTTGGTGGAAGTTTCCAAGGGAAATGGAGTGGAATTGAAGTGGAAAAATGAGAGGGAAAGAATGAAAGGAAATGTGGAAAGAAAGTGGAAGGAAAAGGAAGGAAAAGGGAGGGAGAGGTGAAATCTTCCCTTTTGGTGGGTTAGCTTGGAAGTGGTTTAGATTATTTTTGTGATATTATTTTTCCCTTGAACTCCAAAGTTTGCCAAAGGACGATGAATGCTTTATTTATTTTTCAAATGCGATGCGATGATATGCGGAATGATGCAAGAATGAAGCGTGAATCGCTCGAGGTTGATGATAAATAAGAGGGCAAATTTTGGGGTGTTACACATTGGACCAAATTTGGAATAACATTCAAAACAATATAACAATAGAGTAGAACCTAACATTTAATTCTAGTGTCAACACAACCTAACCACTACAACAATAATTCTACTGTCAACCGCTTTTACAATTTCCATAGAACCTAACATTCAAAACAACCTAACAACTAATACAAAAAAAACACAGTATAGAACAAGCCCTTTTATACCATGTTCCATTTCCTTGTGTTCTTAAATGCTTCATCCAACTGCAGATTCTTGAGCCTCAATTGTTCCACAAATTTGCCCTCACCCATTCACACCATGGCTTGTGATCTTTTCATTTGCATAATTTCAATCATAGCATCTCATACCACATTTTTGATTCACTGCATTAGTCCAAAGTCATCTGCATCTAGGGTTTGTGATCTGAGCAATCCAAAGGCCATTTGAGCCACTTCAAAGGTCATCAATCACTTCCAAGGGGTCCATGAATGTTCAAGCATCATATTATATCCTCACAAAGTCAAGAAAGTCAAAGAATCACAAGAACTGAGAATGGCATGGAAGTAGAGCCAGGTTTAACTGCACAGATGACCTGAAATTAGGGTTTTGGTTTCAAAGGCCATAACTCCAAATTTTTTGGTCATTCTTGTTTCTATTGGTCTCTATATGGTATAGGTATCATGCATATCAATTTTCATGAAGAAATTCCATGGGGAAGGCATCTGATCAAGAGTTGACTTTTTGAGCAAGTCAGTGCAAAATCAGGGCATCTGAGGCCCCCAATGACCCAACCAAAGGGTGTTCTTCATCATTTTGATTGTGTATGATATTTATTTGATCATAGAAGATGTTGGAAGTTCACAAAATTGAATAATTTCAAGCCATTTGCAAAGTTGACTTTTTGGGGAAATGACTTGTAATGGAAACTTGCCATTTTGGGAAACTTTTTCAACCCTTGCTTTTTTATTCAAAAATGCTTCAAATGAGAAAACTTTGGTCATGAAAGTTGTAGAATGGATCATTCACTTTTCAAAAAGTACAAGAACTCATTCTAATTCATTTTGGATCAAAAGTTATGGCTTGTCAAAGTTGGGAAAAATCACATAATTTGAAGTTTTCTACCAAAGAGGCAAAGTTGCAAAATCACTTACCAAGGCAAATTGAGACCTCAAAGTGACTTCTATACTTTACACAAACATGAACCAATGTCTAAAAGTCAAATTGCATCAAAGGTTTGGCCATTTTCATAACTTATGGATCAAGAAAATTTAAAAGGGCCAAAGTTGATTAAAGTTGCAAAACATCCTTCAAACCCTAATCCATTTGCTGGCTGGTTTCAAAACTGATCCCATGGCCCTCCTCATTTCTTACTGCGCAGGACACCCCTCTTGTCCTTGGCTAACTATTGGCCCATACCTCTCTTACACAAAGCTTGACTTTTTTGCAAAAGACCCATACCAATCACAATAGGGCACAACCACTCCTCTGACCTATCCATGAGTGATAAGTGGACCAAAGGCAAGCCATAACACACAAGAACTCATGCTGAAACACACTCCAAGCCATAGTTATCAAAAATCCTCCAACTTGCAAAACCATTCGAATCTCTCAGCTCACTGAACCATTCTTCAAACAAACTTCACAAAACATCTCAGCATACTCCCCTGATCATTTCCCTGCCCTCATTCATCCCTGAAACCTCCTCAAACTGAAACACGATTTCTCTCCCTCACTGAACAGAACTTGATCAATCTCACAAATCAACCACTTTCCATTCAAACTAAACCTCAAAGCATCTTCAGGAGGTCCATTGGAGAAGCTTTGAAGCAAGGAGGCAGCCTGAAAGCCCCAAACTGAAAGCTTCACTTCAGGTAGCTTCGAAATTTAATTTTTCCAGGAACCTTGTTTTAAGTTACTAAAATGATCTACATGTTTCCCTGAATGCAATGAGCTTTGAATTTTTGAAAATGATGCAGAAATAAGGATGTATGGTTTGTCTGAAACTTGGCCCGTAAATTTGATTTTTGTTTGTTCTTCATGATTCATGAAAAAGAAATGAGTTTTGTTGTTGGATTATTGTTTAGGATGTTTAGTTGAGTTGATTTGGAGATTTTGGCATGTTTTAGTGAGGTTTTGAGAGAGATAGGTTGGAGGTCTCGCCGGAGAAGACGACCGGAAGTCTTCTCCGGCCACCTGAAACTCATTAACCCTAATCTGTGTAATTAATGAACTTTGAATGTGGACCCTTGATTCTGTGGACTTTGGTTGACTTGCGCGCAAACGTGTGGCCAGGATCTCATCATTATGCCTTAATCCTCAATTAATTAAATAAATCCAGTTTAATTAATTTTAAAACATAAATTAGCCAGGTTTGAATTTCAACCCTTAATTCACGCGCCAAGTCAATTCCCGCGCCCTAGGTTCAAATCTCAGCCACTGGATCTGTTGACTTTCATTTATTCTCATTTTAATTTCATTTTTTTTTTGCATTTTTCTTTCTCATTTTATTAAAAATAGTAAAACAAATCACAAAAATCTCATTTTTTGCATGCTGACTTAGAATATTTTTCTCATTTCAAAAATGTTTTTTATTTTTATTTTTTGAATTAAAAATTATTTTTAAATCATTTAAAAGTTTATTTTTAATTAGTTAATGAAAATTAATTAATTAAAAATACTTTTAGGTATCTAAAAATCACAAAAAAATTCACATAGCATTTAGGAACATTTAGAAACACTGTCCAACTCTCAAACCAAATTTCTTTTTTGATCTTGATCCCTTTTGATCATTTTCTTTGGATTTAATTTCATTTCAAGGCAATATTTTGTTTCAAACTTCAAAAATTCATTTTTGTCCGACCTTTAAGAGTTGGATCATGATTCTTTTTGCATTGCATCTTGTATGGCATGTAGTTTATAGGATAAATTTGGCTTGAATTGATCTTGAATTTTCAATTTGTTTTGCATTTTTCTTGACAAGGTACCTTAAAACCCTAGCAATCTTAGGAAATTCTTAGCTCTCACTAGGTTAGGAGTTATAACCCCTCCTTTGGGAAGTGAGCTTATATAGGTTTAGGGTTCCTTTGATTGCATTTTCAAATTTTTATCATGTCATTTGCTTCTGGTTTTGAATTTTTGCTTTGTGTGATGCATATAACCCTAATTTATGTCTTCCTTTGCATCCATTTCTCATTTGCTTGCATACCATGAGTTGCCATGACATTTTGTGCATCAACATGATTCATAATACATCTTAGTACATATTAGAATCATGTTTGATCATTGCATCTTTCATTTGCCATGTTATATGTCCATTGCACTTCATAACTTTTCATGAACATCCATGGTTCAAAGCATGCTTCTTTTGCATCATTATGCTTGCTTGATCATTCCCATGCCTTGTCTCATGTTTGTATCATCCCTTAGCATCATTAACTTCATGTTCATGCTCCTGGCTTTGGTTTGCATCATCACATTTCATCTCATTTGCATTGCATTTCACCTTTTATGCTAACATTTCAGGTGGTAAGTTGTTTGAGAAGTGAATTTGCCTTCACTTCTCATAATCTCTTTTCATCTCTTTCATACTTCCCATGATGCATTTTGCATGAGTATTGGATTGAGCTTGCTCACTCTTGTTCATCTTACCTTCTTTCTTCAAGCAACTTGTCTTCTTAAGTGAAGCAAGTTGTCTTACTTCATTCTGCTTCTCTCCTTGGTGGCCTTTGAAGATTCTTCCTCTCTTAAGCCTCATAAACCCTAAGGATAACCAAGCATGATAATAATTAGGGTTTTGATTTAGTCCCCCATTTAGATTTTACCTTTGTGTCATCTTTGAGTCTTCTCTCCTCACCTCATAATCAGGGACTAAACCCTAAAGGCTTTAAGGCTTTGTGATTAAGCTTATGCCTGCATCCTTCTATTAGGATGGAGTGTATAACTTTAATCCTAAGTGTTAAACCCTTAATGTGTTTAAATCCTTTAGTTAATCCATCTAATAATCATCAAGACATCAAGCTTGTAACTTGGGCCTTGCATTAGGGTTCTAATTCTTCCTTAATTGGTTAAGAAGGACTAACCCTAGTGTTAATGGACAAGTCCCCCTCAAGTTGTCTTACAAATCATAAAAATCACTTCTTCATCATATCATAATTTAAAATCCACTTTAATAAAGGCTTTGTTTTGTCATGAGGTTAATCCCTAATCATGGATTAAGTTGAGGAGTCTTCCTCAGCTTAAATATTCTCATCTATTATCCTTCTATTAGGATGGTGTAATGAGTCTGTTTAATCCCTGATTATGGCTTAAACTCATTACTCAACACTAAACAAAAACAACAAAAACATCTAAATAATCACAAGTAGGTTAATGATCTTAATCCTACATCAGAGGTGATTAAGTGTGAGATGCTGACTTCACACTTAAGGTATTCTCATTACCCCTAATCAGAGGGAAGATGTGATGAGTTTATTAACCCATTGGTTTAGGCTTAAGCTCATTAACTTATGACAAACTTTCAAAAGCAATAAAAGATTGGAAACACAAAAACAAACAATAATCGTCTCCTCCGGGATTCTTTTCTCACCTCATTCACTCATAAACGAGAACTCGCTTCTTCCGTCTAATGCAAGACAGTTTGCACCTGAGCCAGACAGGTCATACACTTGAGCATAGACAAGTAAGCAGTTCACAAGTCAATTCATCTTTCAGTCTCTTTGGGTCGAACTACGGTGTTCTGACTTCCTCATTGCACGAGAGGATACGTAGGCATAACTTAACAGTTATCGAACAAAAGTCTCTGTATATTCCCCCTCCTTCCAGCATCATTCTTTAAGTCTCATAGTCTTGAGCTTCATTCTTTCCTTTCACTGACACTTCTTTATTCCACTTCACATTTCTTTTTCACTGACACTTGCATTCTTTCCAGCTTTGATACACAAATTGCACTGACACTACCCCTTTATAACACAAATCTTCCAAGCGTGGATCCCGTCGAGTACGACGGACAATCTGGGTGCTAATACCTTCCCAGGTTGTAACCAACCCCCTTTCTCAGATTCTCTGGTTCGCAACCGTCTTATCCATATCTTTCTAGGTTTATGCAGCATTACCTTTCCTCCGGGATAAAAATGCCTAGCTGGCGACTCTTTTCTTTTCTCCTGAGTTCACCCCTGTGTGTTCTCTTCCTCTTTCGCCGACCGTTCGCGTCTGTACCCCTTCTGACCTGAGGTGTCATTTGGTGGGAGCGACAGCTTGGCGACTCTGTTGGGGAACCTTATACTGTAACCAGGGCTTCTGGTTCTTTTTGTGGGCTCCTCCTAGCGCTTGTTTGATTTGTGTTTATTGGGGGTGTTATGTGCTAATTGTGTTTATATAGTTATTTACTGCTTTATGTACAGTTATTTATTGCTTTCTTTACATTTTTATACATCATACTGTCATACTGTTATCTGGATGGATTTGGTTTTTGTCTTGATGGGTGGGGTTCTGCTGAGAGTTTAAGGTCCTATACCTGGGACCTGAGTGATACCTAGGCTAGAGTGGTTCATGTTCTTTCCCATTCCATTTCGGTCTGGTGCGGGAATATGAAACACGGTTCAGACGTGGGTGTCTTCTTGAGAACTCTGTGCTACAGATTTCCTGTAGTGCTAGGGCTATCTGGGAAGCCTGCTAAGTCTGGATGACCTTTATTATGACCTTCAGAAACTGAGGTGAATTAGAGGAGGATCTTTTATGGTTATTGTAAACACTGTACCTCCGGGTTAGAAGTGTTTACATTTCTCATAACTGATCCAAGTCTGAGGATCCTTGTTCTAGAACACCACCTGTGAGGGGGTTGGGCTGTTTACAGGTTTGCAGGTACCATTGGCCACATCATACCCTGTTACTTATTGTGTTTAAGAATGCTTCACTTTGGACAGTTCTTGTGATTTAACCCTGGACATGTGACTCTTTATTTGAGTCCCCCACCTTGGTTACTGGATTTCTGAACCTCCATCTGGACTTCTTAAATATACATGGACCTTTATATCAAGACAGTAATCATATCCAGCTTGATCACAAACCCTTGCATATCATTTGCATACATCATCATTGCATCATTTAACATTTGTTTATTTGTTTTTCAGGGTATCCATATTACATCTGGCTTGGTTTTGACCCCTTCATCTGCATAGACCCCTGTTCATCAGCTGTCTGCTTCAGCTATCTTCCTCAGTTTTCAGCTTCAGTCATCTTCATCATCACCAGCACTAGCCTATCAGTGGCTCATCTCCAGTATCAGTCCTCATCATCAGCATCTGTTTTCAGCTCTTCATCAGCAGTCATGGCACCCAAGAAGAGCAACATTTCATACCATTTCTTTGAGCCTGTGCTGACTGGCATCAGGCAGGTCCAGGCACTTATCACTCAAGACCACATCCCATTATTCAGAGAGCATTATGGAGGCATCCTTGATATGGTTATGGACCTAGACCCTTCTCAGAGGAGTTTGATCCACACCTGCCTACAGTTTTATGACCCTCCTTTGAGATGCTTCACTTTCCAGAACTTTCAGCTGGGACCTTTGCTGGAGGAGTTCTCATCATTGATTGGAGTACCTGTCAGGGGTGATATCCCCTTCAACCCTGAGATGACTTCTCCCAGCAATGGAAAAGTGGCAAAGGCACTATACTTGGAACCTATTTTGATTTAGCAGAACATGACAACAAAGGCTGGAATCCCTGGTTTTCACCTAGACTTTCTGACTTCTCAGGCCATCCTGAAGGCCTCCTTGGGAGAATGGAAGGCAGTTTGTGTATTGTTAGCCCTCAGTATATATGGGGTTATACTATTTGCAGATGAGCCCAAGTTTATCAGCAAGAATGCCATTCATCTCTTCCTTTTGAGGAACCCAGTACCCACCTTGCTGGGAGATTTCTATTATTCTGTTCACCAAAGAAATGAGAAGCAGAGAGGGAGGTTGGTGAGATGTTGTGCTCCTCTATTTCACACTTGGCTGCTTAAACACTTACCCAAGACTGATGCCTTCCTGAATCCTCACCAACAGAAGAATTGGGCTAAGAGACTTATTGCTTTGACTTCAGATGACATCAGATGGTGCACCCAGAGCACCAAAGGCAGGGACATAATAACTAGCTGTGGGCAGTACCCCAATGTACCTCTAGTGGGAGTGAAGGGTTGCATCAATTACAATCCTTTGCTATTTAAGAGACAATTGGGCTATGCCTTGGTCCACCCTCCTAGAATGCAAGACTTGGCTGAAACCCTGTATTGTGAGATAAAGCTTAATCTAGCTATTGTCAGACAAGCATCCTGGGCTTGGGACAACATCCAGGCAAAGGGGATGGCCATTCTTGGGAGATGCAATAATATGGCCTCAGCTCAGTATTATGAATGGTCCCATGCTAGAGCTCAGATTTCTGGGATGCCTTTCACCATTGAGGATGCACCTGGACCATCCACAGTACCACCTCCAGCTACTGTCAGCCTGGAAGAATTTGAGAAGCTGAAGGAAAGGAATGAGAATCTGTCTCAAGCTCTGAAGAAGACCCTCTGGGAGAGGAGTGATGGTCGTCTAGACATTGAGAGGTTGGAGAAGCTTAAGGTAGAACATCTGGCCAAGATTGAGAAAGCAGAGGACTACATCAAGAAATCAAGAGCTGGAGAGCAAATATTGAAGAATGCCTGTAAAGAGGCCCAGTTTCAGAAAGCTAGGACTGATCTCTATCTAGAAGAAAGTCAAGCTAGGTGGGTCAGGATCACTGAAGCTCGCACTCAAGAAGATAATAGAACTCAAGCCAGGATTGAGCAGTTGGAGGCCAATGAAAAGAAGCAACATGAAGCTTTGCTGGCAGCCCAGAAGGAGATTTCAGAATTGAAGCTTAAGGCTGGTGTGAAGAGGTCAAAGAACCAAGACAGGCACAAGAAGCTGACCACTGCTATTGCCACCAGAAACCTTCTTATCAGAAACATTACAGAGCATCCGGCTGGTCCTGTAACTGAAGCACTTTTGAAGGAGGTTAAGGAGGATGAGTTAGGCTTAGGTGTTTGACTACTTTGCTTGTTGTTATTTCCATTTGATGTACTTTTCTTTTATGTTGTATTTTGACCCTTCGGGGGCTTATGTTGTAAAAACAAACTATGTATGATCCACTATTTGTAATATATTTGTTAGTTTGTTTCACTAAGTTTTCTTTCTCCCGAGCAACATCAAAGCATCTTCCTCAGGGTCTGGAAAGGTCAAAACCAAGAGCCAAGCCGGATACCTTGGAAAATAAATAAGCATACTGCATTGCATACTGACTGTTGTTTTGTTTTGTAGGTTTGTCTTTACATTATTTTGTTTCTAACTCTGTTGTGATTCAGGAACTATTGCTCGCCGCCGGGTGTTCCCTCTCAACCGTCCACACAGATATCCTACTCGCAACAACCTTCCTGGTATCCAAATGGACCAAGTGCAGCAAGATCTGACAGAGGTCAGGACTCAAATGGCTAATGAAAGGCTGGAGATGAGAAACCAAATGACCCAATTCATGGAAGTAATGAATGGTTTGGCTCAAAGTCAAGAAAGGTTGAGGGCATTGGTAGAAAGACAAACCCTGGAAGAACCTCCCCTAGGAACTGGAGGAACAAGTAACAATGAAAGGGGACAGCCTCATGTTAACCCACCAGTATATGGGCCTCATCTACATCCGGAAGTCAACATCCCGGGTAATGTGCAAGGAAATACCACTGGAGGAAGGATCTTACAAGAAGACCCCCAGGAGGAGCAGTTTACTGTAATGGGAGCTGGGGATGAAGTCTATGATAGGAGGTTTGATGAAATTGCTGAGAAGTTGAGATCTCTGGAGTCTCAAAATTCCCTAGGTTTTGATGTCATGGATATGGGTTTAGTGGACGGGGTAAGAATTCCCCACAAGTTTAAACCCCGGTGCTTCGAGAAGTACAATGGAACTTCCTGTCCACGAACTCACTTGCAGTCCTTCCTGGGAAGACTTAAAGCATATACTATGGATGAGAAACTGTGGATGTTTTACTTTGAAGACAGTTTGACTGGGGCTTCAAGGGAGTGGTACTCTCACTTGACCAGAGCTACTATCAGGTGCTGGAAGGACCTTGCTGAAGCTTTCATCAGACAGTACCAATATAACCTGGACATGGCTCCTAACAGAACCCTCTTGATGGGAATGTCTCAATCCTGTAGGGAAAGCTTCAGGGATTATGCCCAGAGGTGGAGACATCTTGCTGCTGTTGTCCAGCCACCCATGTCGGAAAGGGAAATGGCCGACATGTTCATGAATACCCTGCAAGGAACATATATTGATAGGCTAGCTGCATTCTCTTCCACCAGCTTCGCAGACGTAGTTATAGCCGGGGAAAGAATTGAAAGCCTTCTGAAGATGGGTAAGATTTCTGATAATGGTGCAAGTTCGTCAAGTAATCCCAGGAAGCCTTTTGTGGGACCTAGAAGAACTGGTGAGACAAATTCCATCCATGCCAGCAGGGGCAGACCTCAGTATGTCCACAGATCAGTAGCAGTTGTCACTATTCCAGCCCCGATTCCTCAGCAACCAGCATATCAACCACAACAACAACAAACACATTATCAACAGCAAGTTCAGTATCCGCCACAAAGAACCTACAACAACAACAACAACAATCAACAGCAAAGACCTTTTCAGCAAAGACCATCACAGGCAAATAGGGTGATTGACCCTATCCCTATGCCTTATGCCGCCTTATTGCCACAACTCCTGAAACTCAACCTGGTTGAGTTAAGGACATTGGCACCTCCAGATCCTTCCAATCTGCCAAGAAACTATGATGTCAACGCCAGATGTGCTTTCCATTCCAATGCACCTGGCCACAATACTGAAAAATGCAGGGCTTTACAAATGAAGGTACAAGATCTGGTAGATTCTAAAGCCCTCAACTTTGCACCCCCACCAAATGTCAACAAGAATCCCATGCCCAATCATGGAGGGCCAAGAATTAATGACATTGAGGAAGACAAGCCATCTTTCTTAATCATCAGTGTTGGACAGATTCGGATGCCTCTGGTCGAAATTAAAGCTCAGCTTCTAGAATGCCAGATGTTCCCCGGGTGTGAGCTCGGTTGTGGTTATTGTAACATTTCGGTCAACGGGTGTGATAATTTGAGAAGCGGCATAGATAGTCTTATCAAAAGCGGTATACTCCAGATCACGACATCAGCGCCTACAAATCCAACAATCCCTTTGACAACAATTCCTGACTCTTCTACAACTGCAACAACCATCATTCCAACCAATTCATCAATATCATCAACAATGGCTCCGTCCATCACTTCAGCAAACCAAATGTCAACAACCATTTCTTCTACAACATCAGCACCCATTTATTCAGCAGGATCTTCTACAACGCCAACAGAAATTAATGAAGATATTTCAGCAATCACCATCTACTATGATCCGTCATTTGTTCCTCCAAACAACAACTTTCAACAACAAGCAGTGGCACCTCCTGCCAGATCACCGGTCACCATTTACTACGATCCGCACACCATTTCAGCACCTTCCTCTGCTGCAGTCAGTCCAGTTACCATCACGGTGCCTGGACCCGTTCCGTATGAAAGCAGTAATGCCATACCTTGGCATTATGGCTCTGACCTCTACTGCAACGGGGAGAAAATCACCTTGGACTCTTCAACTTCTTCTCCACAGATTGATAATGTTAGGGGAGGCGGAGGCTTCACCAGAAGCGGACGCCTTTTTGCCTCACAAACTCAAAGGCCTAATGCCGAAGCAGAAGCTGCTGCCAAAGCAAAAGGAAAGAGTGTGGTATTTGAAGAGCTGACTATCAAAGAAACTCAGAAGACATCTTTTGAACAAGATGTAGATGAGTTCATGAGAATTATAAAGAGAAGTGATTACAAGGTGGTGGATCAGCTTCACCAAACTCCCTCAAAGATCTCCATATTATCCCTGTTGATGTGTTCTGAAGCTCACAGGAATGCATTACTGAAAGTCTTGCACGCAGTATACGTGCCAGAGGAGATCACTGTTAATCAGCTAGAAACTGTGGTAGCAAATGTCAACACCAGTCATGGACTGGGCTTTACCAACACTGACTTGACAACTGAGGGACGTAACCATAATAAGGCTTTACACATCACTCTAGAATGCAAGGGTGCTGTTTTATCCCATGTACTGGTGGACACTGGGTCTTCACTCAATGTTCTACCAAAGAAAGCCTTGGTGAAGCTGGAGTATGATGGCTTAGCACTGCGCCCAAATAATTTAGTGGTGAGAGCATTTGATGGCTCTAAAAGATTAGTGCTAAGGGAGATTGATCTGCCCGTGATGATTGGCCCGCAGACCTTCAAAATTACCTTTTATGTGATGGACATTCAGCCGGCCTACAGCTGTTTGTTGGGTAGACCTTGGATCCATGCCGCTGGCGCAGTTACGTCTACCCTTCACCAGAAGCTGAAATTCGAGTGGGAAGGCCAGATCATCACCATCTGTGGGGAAGAGGACATCTTTGTTAGCCATCTGGCTACGTATAAGTACATTGAAATGGATGGAGAAATCCATGAAACCATGAGTCAGGGGTTTGAGGCCCTAAACATAAATGAAGCATCTGCTGTACTGGGAACCTCCATGACGTCTTATCAGCAAGCCAGGAAGGTTGTTGAAGAGGGTACTGCCCAAGGCTGGGGCAAGCTGCTACCTATGCAGAAGAAGGAGGACAGATTTGGGTTGGGTTACAAACCAACTCAACAAGATCAATCAGAGGCTGCTAAGAAGCCCAATTTTGTCAGCGGGGGGATGCTCACCCCAGATGCAGTGAACAACTTGGAAGATGAGTCGGAAGATGAGCGCAACCTGGAGAGCTGGATACGTCCAAGGACCCCGAGGAGCCATATCTCACACTGGTCTTCCCAGGAAATTATAAGGGTTACTCCTACAGAGTAATTATTATTTCCTGTATTTTTGAGCATGCATCAAGTCTTGCATCTTGCCCAAGATGACAAGACTCATTTTGTAATCGGGCCATCTTGTAATTTTGTGCAAACAGATCAATCAATGAATATCGGACACCTTTTGCAAATGAGTCTTTTTCTTTTCCGCTCACTGTTTTTCATTTTTCTTTTTGTACAAAAATAAAATGGCAATGTTTTCCAAAATGACAACTTTATTTCACTTTTCTAAACAAGATTAAAATCAATCACTAAAATGAACAATCTAAACCCTTGCAGAGAGTACCTTTCAGACTGCACCGACAACAACATAGCTATGACTTCATATGACTTTGACAATCCAATCAATCAAGCTGATGAAGGGGTTGAAGAAGATTATGAGCTTCCTGAAGAGCTAGCCAGGTTGTTAAGGCAAGAGGAGAAGGTTATCACTCCTCACCAGGAGGAGGTCGAAACGGTTAATCTTGGTACAGAAGAAGATGTGAAAGAAGTCAAGATCGGGGCCTGCCTACAAGATTCAGTAAAGGGACAATTGATTGACTTGCTTCGTGAATATGTGGATGTCTTTGCTTGGTCTTATCAGGATATGCCAGGGTTGGACACCGATATTGTCATGCACAAGCTGCCTTTAAGAGAAGACTGCCCACCAGTAAAACAGAAACTGCGCCGTACTCGCCCAGATATGGCAATGAAGATTAAAGAAGAGGTGCAAAAGCAGTGGGACGCCGGTTTCCTTGCTGTGACTAGCTATCCGCCGTGGGTTGCTAATATTGTACCTGTGCCTAAGAAAGACGGTAAGGTGAGGATGTGTGTGGACTACCGGGATCTGAACAGAGCCAGCCCGAAAGATGATTTCCCTTTACCTCACATTGATGTATTGGTGGATAATACGGCTCAGTTCTCGGTATTCTCCTTCATGGATGGATTTTCAGGATACAATCAGATCAAAATGTCACCTGAAGACATGGAGAAGACCACTTTCATCACACCCTGGGGCACGTTCTGTTACAAAGTGATGCCATTCGGACTAAAGAATGCTGGTGCGACTTATCAACGGGCTATGGTAACATTATTCCATGACATGATCCACAAAGAAATTGAATGTTATGTGGATGACATGATTGCCAAGTCCCTCACAGAAGAAGACCACCTGGTAAATCTGTTGAAGTTATTCAAGCGTCTGAGGAAGTACTAACTGAAGCTGAACCCCAACAAGTGTACATTCGGGGTATGGTCTGGTAAGCTGCTGGGATTTATTGTGAGTGAAAAAGGAATTGAAGTTAACCCTGATAAAGTTAAAGCCATTCAAGAAATGCCTGCACCTAAGACTGAAAAGGAAGTTCGAGGTTTCTTAGGTAGATTGAACTACATTTCACGGTTCATATCTCACCTTACGGCAACCTGTGAACCATTGTTCAAGCTGTTAAGAAAAGAAAAAACGGTCAGGTGGAACGAAGACTGCCAGAGGGCTTTTGAGAAAATCAAGGAATACTTATAGGAGCCTCCAATCCTTATGCCTCCAGTGGAAGGAAGACCTCTAATAATGTACTTGACAGTATTAGAAGAGTCAATGGGGTGTGTGCTGGGCCAGCATGACGAGTCTGGTCGAAAAGAGTATGCAATATACTACCTAAGCAAAAAGTTTACCGACTGTGAACAACGTTATTCACTGCTCGAGAAAACTTGATGTGCTTTAGCGTGGGCTGCTCGCCGACTAAGGCAGTATATGTTGACCCACACCACTTTATTGATTTCAAAGATGGACCCAGTTAAGTACATATTTGAGAAGCCAGCACTTACCGGACGGGTTGCAAGATGGAAAATGATCCTCACAGAATATGACATTCAGTACACATCTCAAAAGGCCATCAAAGGCAGTGTATTGTCTGATTATCTTGCTGAGCAACCCATTGACGATTACCAACCAATGAGATTTGACTTCCCTGATGAAGACATCATGTTCATTAAAGCAAAAGATCATGAAGAGCCTGTTCACACTGAAGGGCCTGACCCAGAAGAAGAATGGACTATGATGTTTGACGGGGCTGTTAATATGAATGGTCGTGGTGTTGGTGCAGTACTTATCACACCTAAAGGAGTTCACATGCCTTTCTCGGCAAATCTCACCTTTAACTGCACTAACAACGAAGCTGAATACGAAGCTTGTATTATGGGTCTTGAGGAAGCCATTGACCTCAGGATCAAGACTTTGACTGTGTTCGGAGATTCAGCTTTGGTAATCAATCAAACCAACGGCAAATGGTACACACACCAAGATCATCTGATACCTTATCGGGACTATACAAGAAGGTTGCTGACTTTCTTCACAACAGTCAAGCTTGAGTATATCCCTCGGGACGAGAATCAATTTGCAGATGCTCTTGCCACCATTTCATCCATGATCAAAGTTCAAGCTGCCAACTTTGTACCTCAGATTTTAGTGTCCAGACTTGACAGACCAGCATATGTGTTCTCAGCAGAAGTTGTTAAAGATGATAAGCCTTGGTTCCATGATATCAAATGCTTCTTGGAAGATCAGACATACCCACCTGGGGCGTCTTCCAATGATAAGAAGACTTTAAGAAGGCTAGCTGGTAGTTTCTTCCTGAATACTGATGGTTCCCTT
The DNA here is from genome assembly GCA_963966055.1 of Lathyrus aphaca. Taxonomy (NCBI): domain Eukaryota; kingdom Viridiplantae; phylum Streptophyta; class Magnoliopsida; order Fabales; family Fabaceae; genus Lathyrus; species Lathyrus aphaca. The sequence goes on along the minus strand of OZ014520.1, from coordinate 126,996,089 downwards.
TACAAGAGAAACTTTGATATGGTACTTCTCAGATGCGTTGATAGAACAGAAGCAGATTTGTTAATGCACGAGGTGCATGAAGGATCCTTTGGTACCCATGCAGGAGGGCACGCTATGGCTAAAAAGTTGCTAAGATCAGGCTATTACTGGATCACAATGGACGCAGATTGTTGTGCTTATGCCAAAAAATGTCATAAATGCCAGATTTATGCGGATAAGGTGCATGTGCCTCCAAATCCTTTGAATGTGATGTCTTCACCCTGACCCTTTTCCATGTGGGGCATTGATATGATTGGCAAGATCGAACCGACTGCTTCAAATGGCCACAGATTCATCCTGGTTGCTATTGACTATTTCACCAAGTGGGTTGAAGCGGCTTCTTATGCAAATGTTACAAGGCAAGTGGTAGCCCGATTTCTGAAGAGAGATATCATCTGTCGGTATGGAGTGCCCGAGCGAATCATTACTGATAATGGTTCCAACTTGAACAACAAAATGATGGCAGAGCTGTGTCGGGACTTCAAGATCCAACATCACAATTCTTCACCTTACAGGCCAAAGATGAATGGCGCTGTTGAGGCAGCTAACAAGAATATCAAGAAGATTGTGCAGAAAATGGTAGTCACCTATAAAGACTGGCATGAGATGCTACCATTTGCCTTGCATGGGTACCGTACGTCAATCAGAACATCCACTGGGGCAACACCGTATCAGCTTGTTTACGGCATGGAGGCAATATTACCTGTTGAAGTTGAATTACCCTCCTTACGGGTGTTTATGGATGTTAAGCTGAATGAAGCAGAATGGGTCCGATCCCGATACGAACAGCTGAGTCTGATTGAAGAGAAGATATTGGTTGCAATTTGTCATGGGCAGCTATATCAGAAAAGAATGAAGAAAGCCTTCGATCAGAAAGTCAGGCTCCGAGAATACCAAGTAGGAGATCTTGTGCTAAAGAGACTCCTTCCTCCTCATACAGACCACAGGGGCAAGTGGACCCCGAACTATGAAGGACCATTCGTAGTAAAGAAAGTTTTCTCTGGTGGAGCACTCATGCTCAGTACTATGGATGGTGAAGACTTCCCGTCCCCTGTGAATTCAGATGCAGTTAAAAAATACTTCGCATAAAAAACGACCCGCTGGACATAAAAACAGAATGTAAGTCCAGGCAAAAATAGGGCATCCCGGCGAGTCAAAAACAGAATAAAAGACTCGGGCAAAAATAAGGGAAAATAAAATAAAAAATGTACACCCGCTGAGTTGAAAAGCCGCATTGGATAACTCAGGCAAAAATGGGTATCCCGGTGGATTGAAAACCTGAAAGGGCGATCCACGCAAAATAAGGGAAAAAGAGAACAACTGTACTCTGAATTCATCTGTATCACTTACAACTTGGTAAGCTCCAAAAGGATCAAGCGCCGGTCAGAATCAGTCTTCTTCAGAAAGCAAGACGAGAAGAATGTCAAATGTCATACGAGTCATAGCAAAAGGGAAGCTCCCTGAAGTGTCATCAACATTGCCAAAATACCTCTTATTTCTCAATTTGTAACAATCTCCTCATTTTAGGGGATTTGTTTCTTTGACTGTATCTTGCCGATTCATGGCACACGAATTAATAAGAACAGATTTTCAGTCATGTTTCGTCTCGTACATTTTATTTTCATTTTGCAAGAATGTCCGATGTCCTTAAGATACTGATTGCATAAATACAGATGCTTCTCTTCTAAAAAAATGCGTGCTTACAGGAAATATACTTACCCCCGGGAGTGTCTAAACTCCTATGATGGAATCCGGTAAGGGATACCTCGGGATTACTTGTGCATTTCTCTGTCTTTTCAGGATTGCAGGTGTTCAAAGCGCAGCATGGGGCATGAAAACCTCATCCCGACAAGCTGGAAAATCATTATCTACTCAATCTTAGCACCAGAAGTGCTTTCTCCCCAGCTGAGTTGCCATTTGTTATTTCCTCCTCAGCCAAGTACAAAAGCCAGGGGACCATCTCCCCACGGAGTCTCAGCCTCTATCCAGAGAGGCAATGCCCGAAGATCTCACAACAGAGTGACAAAAGCTTCTACAAACCCCAGCTGGGTCCCTCATTACCAAAATAGGTCTATCAGTGACCTATATCCCCAAGCAGAGTCGTATATGTCAGATCTACCAATGATCTCATCCCCAGCTGGGATGTCCACTCCAAGTAGATCAGCCAGAGATCTTCGCAGCAATGGGATCCGAATCCCGGATCAGTACCTTTGCATAATCATAGCATTCGCATCATATTCTCCCCATAGAGCGTAGCATTCCATTTAACACGGAGCATTACGGCAAAAATCAAACATATTGCATAATCATAAGCCATGTTCTAAATCAAATACTTAAAAATACTGGCAATTCACCAAACATATACAGAGAAAACCCCCCGGATTCCCCAGTACAGTCGCCCGAGCATTCTTTACAAACAAGACACTTATATATTGCAGATACTTCTTGACACCCATCCGTGTCATACCCCCAGCAGAAAGACAAAGCGTCCTCTTTGCACTCACAGATACATATATCTATACAAATTCCCTGACACCCGTCCGTGTCACCTTCCCCAATACAGTTACCTAAACACTTTGACATCATATACTCGTTTATAATACACACTTTCCTCTTTTTGACACTCGTCCGTGTCACTCTCCCATAAAGTTAAACACTCGTCTGTACACCACTCATACTTGTTACTCCTGTTTTGCTCATATAGATAATCGTCCGTATATTTTATACACCACTTGTACCTCCTCAGATCCGACACTCGTCCGTGTTCTTTGTTAACCAGTTGATACTCGCCCGTATCATCATCTTAGAACATGCGTCAAGTGTTTGTTTCTACCTGATACTCGTCCGTATCATAGTCTTAAGGATGCTCGTCCGCATCTTTAATCCATACACGTGTCAAACACTTATGTCTTCTTGAATTTAGACACTCGTCTGTGTCTACTATTCTCCAGAAGAGTCCCCACAAAATCAACACTCGCCCGTGTTCCTTGTTAACCAGTTGATACTCGTCCGTATCATCATCTCTGAAGATGAGTCAAGTGTTTGTTTCTACCGATACTCGTCCGTATCATAGTCTTAGGGATGCTCGTCCGCATCTTTAATCTATACACCGTACCCAAACACTAATACCTCTCATTTCTTGGATATAGACACTCGTCCGTGTTTACTTATCCCAGCAAATTCCAGTGAGTTATTTTCTTTCTATCTGACATTCGTCCTATGTCATGATACCTTTCCGGCAGCCGTACCCTGCCAGGTGATCGTCCTTCACCTTTGGGTGATCGTCCCTCATCCTTTCCCAAGCGGAGTCTCCATTATTGGAACCCTTTTTTTTATCTGACATTCGTCCTATGTCATGATAAACCCCGAGAGCAGCTGTACCCTGCTAGGTGATCGTCCTTCACCTCTTGATGATCGTCCTTCATCATGCGTATTCGATGGCCGTCCCTATCGTCGCCCTTTTCATCCGACATTCGTCCTATGTCGTGATATCTTTGGCAACCGTACATTGCCCGGTGATCGTCCTTCACCATTAGATGACCGTCCCTCATCTTATCCCCCAACAGAGCAGCCGTCCCTTGCTAGGTGATCGTCCTTCACCTCCTGATGATCGTCCTTCATCATGCTTATCCGATGGCCGTCCCCATCGTCGACCTTTTTATCCGACATTCATCCTATGTCGCGATACTTTTGGCAACCGTACTTTGCCAGGTGATCGTCCTTCACCTTTGATGATCGTACCTCATCAGTTAACCCATTTTTGCTTTGAACTTGATGATCGTCCCCATCATTCGCTATTACCTATAATCCCCAGAGAGTCTTGTATCCCCAGCTTGTCGGCCGTCCCCGTCACTGTTTCATTTCCCGCATTTTCCTTAGCATGTCGGCCGTCCCCGTCATTGCTTCATCCCCAGCAGTCGTCCTCTGCTCGACGGTCGTCTTTCGTCGCCCGCAATTTATAATATACTTTATTTTCCTTTTACAATCTATATCCCTTTTCTTCTTCATTCTGTGAGTACAAATTTTGGACTGTCTTTGGTATTCAACCACAAGTTATCTTGCTTGCCTGTTAAGCCGTTGCTTACATTCTACACAGCTAACTCATGTTTGAATAGGGGCAGCTGTAAACACCCCAAATTTTCCCTCACCCATTCACACCATGGCTTGTGATCTTTTCATTTGCATAATTTCAATCATAGCATCTCATACCACATTTTTGATTCACTGCATTAGTCCAAAGTCATCTGCATCTAGGGTTTGTGATCTGAGCAATCCAAAGGCCATTTGAGCCACTTCAAAGGTCATCAATCACTTCCAAGGGGTCCATGAATGTTCAAGCATCATATTATATCCTCACAAAGTCAAGAAAGTCAAAGAATCACAAGAACTGAGAATGGCATGGAAGTAGAGCCAGGTTTAACTGCACAGATGACCTGAAATTAGGGTTTTGGTTTCAAAGGCCATAACTCCAAATTTTTTGGTCATTCTTGTTTCTATTGGTCTCTATATGGTATAGGGATCATGCATATCAATTTTCATGAAGAAATTCCATGGGGAAGGCATCTGATCAAGAGTTGACTTTTTGAGCAAGTCAGTGCAAAATCAGGGCATCTGAGGCCCCAATGACCCAACCAAAGGGTGTTCTTCATCATTTTGATTGTGTATGATCTTTATTTGATCATAGAAGATGTTGGAAGTTCACAAAATTGAAGAATTTCAAGCCATTTGCCAAGTCGACTTTTTGGGGAAATGACTTGTAATGGAAACTTGCCATTTTGGGAAACTTTTTCAACCCTTGCTTTTTTATTCAAAAATGCTTCAAATGAGAAAACTTTGGTCATGAAAGTTTTAGAATGGATTATTCCCTTTTCAAAAAGTACAAGAACTCATTCTAATTCATTTTGGATCAAAAGTTATGGCTTGTCAAAGTTGGGAAAAATCACATAATTTGAAGTTTTCTACCAAAGAGGCAAAGTTGCAAAATCACTTACCAAGGCAAATTGAGACCTCAAAGTGACTTATATACTTTACACAAACATGAACCAATGTCTAAAAGTCAGATTGCATCAAAGGTTTGGCCATTTTCATAACTTATGGATCAAGAAACTTCAAAAGGGCCAAAGTTGATTAAAGTTGCAAAACATCCTTCAAACCCTAATCCATTTGCTGGCTGGTTTCAAAACTGATCCCATGGCCCTCCTCATTTCTTGCTGCGCAGGACACCCCTCTTGTCCTTGGCTAACTATTGGCCCATACCTCTCTTACACAAAGCTTGACTTTTTTTGCAAAAGACCCATACCAATCACAATAGGGCACAACCACTCCTCTGACCTATCCATGAGTGATAAGTGGACCAAAGGCAAGCCATAACACACAAGAACTCATGCTGAAACACACTCCAAGCCATAGTTATCAAAAATCCTCCAACTTGCAAAACCATTTGAATCTCTCAGCTCACTGAACCATTCTTCAAACAAACTTCACAAAACATCTCAGCATACTCCCCTGATCATTTCCCTGCCCTCATTCATCCCTGAAACCTCCTCAAACTGAAACACGATTTCTCTCCCTCACTGAACAGAACTTGATCAATCTCACAAATCAACCACTTTCCATTCAAACTAAACCTCAAAGCATCTTCAGGAGGTCCATTGGAGAAGCTTTGAAGCAAGGAGGCAGCCTGAAAGCCCCAAACTGAAAGCTTCACTTCAGGTAGCTTCGAAATTTATTTTTTCCAGGAACCTTGTTTTAAGTTACTAAAATGATCTACATGTTTCCCTGAATGCAATGAGCTTTGAATTTTTGAAAATGATGCAGAAATAAGGATGTATGGTTTGTCTGAAACTTGGCCCGTAAATTTGATTTTTGTTTGTTCTTCATGATTCATGAAAAAGAAATGAGTTTTGTTGCTGGATTGTTGTTTAGGATGTTTAGTTGAGTTGATCTGGAGATTTTGGCATGTTTTAGTGAGGTTTTGAGAGAGATAGGTTGGAGGACTCGCCGGAGAAGACGACCGAAAGTCTTCTCCGGCCACCTAAAACTCATTAACCCTAATCTGTGTAATTAATGAACTTTGAATGTGGACCCTTGATTCTGTGGACTTTGGTTGACTTGCGCGCAAACGTGTGGCCAGGATCTCATCATTACGCCCTAATCCTCAATTAATTAAATAAATCCAGTTTAATTAATTTTAAAACATAAATTAGCCAGGTTTGAATTTCAACCCTCAGATCACGCGCCAAGTCAATTCCCGCGCCCTAGGTTCAAATCTCAGCCACTGGATCTGTTGACTTTCATTTATTCTCATTTTAATTTCATTTTTTTTTGCATTTTTCTTTCTCATTTTATTAAAAATAGTAAAACAAATCACAAAAATCTCATTTTTTGCATGCTGACTTAGAATATTTTTCTCATTTCAAAAATGTTTTTTATTTTTATTTTTTGCATTAAAAATTATTTTTAAATCATTTAAAAGTTTATTTTTAATTAGTTAATGAAAATTAATTAATTAAAAATACTTTTAGGTATCTAAAAATCACAAAAAAATTCACATAGCATTTAGGAACATTTAGAAACATTGTCCAACTCTCAAACCAAATTTCTTTTTTGATCTTGATCCCTTTTGATCATTTTCTTTGGATTTAATTTCATTTCAAGGCAATATTTTGTTTCAAACTTCAAAAATTCATTTCTGTCCGACCTTTAAGAGTTGGATCATGATTCTTTTTGCATTGCATCTTGTATGGCATGTAGTTTATAGGATAAATTTGGCTTGAATTGATCTTGCATTTTCAATTTGTTTTGCATTTTTCTTGACAAGGTACCTTAAAACCCTAGCAATCTTAGGAAATTCTTAGCTCTCACTAGGTTAGGAGTTAGAACCCCTCCTTTGGGCAGTGAGCTTATATAGGTTTAGGGTTCCTTTGATTGCATTTTCAAATTTTTATCATGTCATTTGCTTCTGGTTTTGAATTTTTGCTTTGTGTGATGCATATAACCCTAATTTATGTCTTCCTTTGCATCCATTTCTCATTTGCTTGCATACCATGAGTTGCCATGACATTTTGTGCATCAACATGATTCATAATACATCTTAGGACATATTAGAATCATGTTTGATCATTGCATCTTTCATTTGCCATGTTATATGTCCATTGCACTTCATAACTTTTCATGACCATCCATGGTTCAAAGCATGCTTCTTTTGCATCATTATGCTTACTTGATCATTCCCATGCCTTGTCTCATGTTTGTATCATCCCTTAGCATCATAAACTTCATGTTCATGCTCCTGGATTTGGTTTGCATCATCACATTTCATCTCATTTGCATTGCATTTCACCTTTTATGCTAACATTTCAGGTGGTAAGTTGTTTGAGAAGTGAATTTGCCTTCACTTCTCATAATCTATTTTCATCTATTTCATACTTCCCATGCTGCATTTTGTATGAGTATTGGATTGAGCTTGCTCACTCTTGTTCATATTACCTTCTTTCTTCAAGCAACTTGTCTTCTTAAGTGAAGCAAGTTGTCTTACTTCATTCTGCTTCTCTCCTTGGTGGCCTTTGAAGATTCTTCCTCTCTTAAGCCTCATAAACCCTAAGGATAACCAAGCATGATAATAATTAGGGTTTTGATTTAGTCCCCCCTTTAGATTTTACATTTGTGTCATCTTTGAGTCTTCTCTCCTAACCTCATAATCAGGGACTAAACCCTAAAGGCTTTAAGTCTTTGTGATTAAGCTTATGCCTGCATCGTTCTATTAGGATGGAGTGTATAACTTTAATCCTAAGTGTTAAACCCTTAATGTGTTTAAATCCTTTAGTTAATCCATCTAATAATCATCAAGACATCAAGCTTGTAACTTGGGCCTTGCATTAGGTTTCTAATTCTTCCTTAATTGGTTAAGAAGGACTAACCCTAGTGTTAATGGACAAGTCCCCCTCAAGCTGTCTTACAAATCATAAAAATCACTTCTTCATCATATCATAATTTAAAATTCACTTTAATAAAGGCTTTGTTTTGTCATGAGGTTAATCCCTAATCATGGATTAAGTTGAGGAGTCTTCCTCAGCTTAAATATTCTCATCTATTATCCTTCTATTAGGATGGTGTAATGAGTCTGTTTAATCCCTGATTATGGCTTAAACTCATTACTCAACACTAAACAAAAACAACAAAAACATCTAAATAATCACAAGTAGGTTAATGATCTTAATCCTACATCAGAGGTGATTAAGTGTGAGATGCTGACTTCACACTTAAGGTATTCTCATTACCCCTAATCAGAGGGAAGATGTGATGAGTTTACTAACCCATTAGTTTAGGCTTAAGCTCATTAACTTATGACAAACTTTCAAAAGCAATAAAAGATTGGAAACACAAAAACAAACAATAATCGTCTCCTCCGGGATTCTTTTCTCACCTCATTCACTCATAAACGAGAACTCGCTTCTTCCGTCTAATGCAAGACAGTTTGCACCTGAGCCAGACAGGTCATACACTTGAGCATAGACAAGTAAGCAGTTCACAAGTCAATTCATCTTTCAGTCTCTTTGGGTCGAACTACGGTGTTCTGACTTCCTCATTGCAGGAGAGGATACGTAGGCATAACTTAACAGTTATCGAACAAAAGTCTCTGTATATTCCCCCTCCTTCCAGCATCATTCTTTAAGTCTCATAGTCTTGAGCTTCATTCTTTCCTTTCACTGACACTTCTTTATTCCACTTCACATTTCTTTTTCACTGACACTTTCATTCTTTCCAGCTTTGATACACAAATTGCACTGACACTACCCCTTTATAACACAAATCTTCCAAGCGTGGATCCCGTCGAGTACGACGGACAATCTGGGTGCTAATACCTTCCCAGGTTGTAACCAACCCCCTTTCTCAGATTCTCTGGTTCGCAACCGTCTTATCCATATCTTTCTAGGTTTATGCAGCATTACCTTTCCTCCGGGATAAAAATGCCTAGCTGGCGACTCTTTTCTTTTCTCCTGAGTTCACCCCTGTGTGTTCTCTTCCTCTTTTGCCGACCGTTCGCGTCTGTACCCCTTCTGACCTGAGGTGTCATTTGGTGGGAGCGACACCATGCACAAAACTCATGATTGAAGGAAGAAATGTGTTTCAATTGTAGCTAATTTTGAAGAGATTCATGGAACTTTAACCTAGGGTTTGCAATTGGGGATGATTATATAACATACGCATAAATAATGAATAAGAAATTGATGATTGCGCAATTACCTGATCCACGTCACATTACACATCATTAATTTTAACATTGTTACATTTTATTTAATGGTAAGGACCAACGTGAAATGTTTTAAAAATGTAAGGGACTTATTTTGAACTTTTAAAAGAAAGTGGACCAAAATGGACTTTGGTCTATAGTTAGAGGACCTAAAAGGGTATTAAGCCTTTTTTATTCCATTCAACTTGTTTATGATTCAATTATGGTTAGTTCAAGATTAAGTTGTTGATTATGTTGTTATTGTCTGATATTTTTTGTTGTTTTACCTTCATTATAAACAACGAGGTTTTTTTTCATTATGAGATTTATTGTTGATTTTGTTGTTTTCTGAGATTTGTTGTTGTTGTTTTACCTTCATTATGAACAAGGAGGTTGTTCTTCAAGCTGCAGTCAAGGTAATCTTTCACATGTTAGTTCCTGGTACATGATGGCTAAATTACGTTGATATTATGCTAATAGTTTAGAAACTAAATTGATATTATGCTAATTGTCAATTTAGGGTATGTCTACTTCTCTAACTTGGAGCTTGATGTTATTGTTTGTCTCTTAAAAATGACCTCTCATATGACGTTTGTTAGTTTATAATCATGTATATCTTCATTTGGAAAACACATGTTTTTTGGATTTGACTTGTCAAAAGAAAACCATTGTGAAGTTTGGAATTATGAACATTTATGGGAAAATCAATAGGTGAAACTAAAGTGATTATGTTCCTATATTATGTCCAAAGTGATTAAGTTTATATATTATGTATATCTTCTTAGTTTGTTATATATTATGGTCATATATTATGTCATATATCTTCAAAGTGACTATGGCATATATTATGGTCTCATATGTATTTCTTCTTAGTTTGTTATATATTACATTCATGGATGTTATCATAATTTCAATTTTCCAGCCTGTAGAATGTTGTCAAGAGCTTCAGATCCATTGTTAAGCATCCTGATGGATCTGGTCATCTGATCAAGTTTGGAGTTTAGCATGGTGACCTCATCATTCAGATGTGATATTGTTGCTAGATATTCTTTCTTTTCACTCCCCAAGATAACTATGATCTTTTTCTGTTTTTCTCCTTCTTGTATAACTTGAGTACACCTTATACACATCTTTTGATAAGTATCAACTAGTTCCTCAAATGTTAACTCATCTCCACTAGAGTCCTCATCAGACACACATGTCCCTGTTAACACAGTGATGTGTTTAGCATATTCTTCTTCAAAGTCACTTTCGGAATCTCCATCAGACCATGTTACAGATAAGCCTTTCTTTTTCCCCTTCAGGTAGATGGGACATTTAGCTCTAATATGGCCAAAACCATCACACCCATGGCATTGAACTCTTTTGTTTTGACTAGCTTTTTCTTCAACCTTTGTATTTGATTCAGTTGATCTGCTGATGTCAGAAGCAGTGTTCTTGACATTTGGTCTTGAGCCAAAATTCATTCTCTTCATGAACTTGTTGAATTGTTTTCCCATCATGGTAACAACTTCCTTCAGACTTTCCTCATTCTCCATTTCACCTCTTTTTGTTTCCTTCTCAGTATTTGTCACAAAGGCTATGCTTTTATTTTTCTTTTCAGGCACGTCATTGAGTCCTATTTCAAAAGTCTTAAGAGACCCAATAAGGTCTTAAACCTTCATGTTTCAAATATCCTGAGCTTCTTCTATAGAAGTCACTTTCATAGTGAATCTCTTAGGAAGAGATCAAAGAATTTTCCTCACAAGTTTTTCATCAGACATCTTTTCACCTAATGCTCCTGAGGCATTAGCAATATCAAGAACGTTCATGTGAAAGTCATGAACAATCTCATTGTAACGCCCCAATTCAATTATCCCATTTTGTTGAGTATTTTATTTAAATTGAATGATAATTGTTTCAATTGTGAAATTGATGTGTGATATTATTTTACCGTTTTTAAGAATTTTCGGGTAAAATTTAGATTGGAGGGTATTTTAGACATGTGCTAATTTGTGATAAGTTAGGAATTAGATAGAATTATAATTTTTGAGAAAATGATATTTTGTTGAGAAAATAGAAATAGAAAGAAAGTTATAAGTTGTGAGAAAGAGAAAGAAAATAGAGATAGAAAGAAATAGAAGAGAAAGAAAAGGAAGAAAAGAGAAAAGAGGAGTAAAGAGGAAAAGTTGGAAAATCATCAAGAATGCTCATAGGAATCGAAACAATCGGGTAAGGGTGTGAAATATCATTATCTGAACTTTGTGTATGATTATGTATGTGTTATATTGATTGGGTTTTTGTTTTATAAGAGTTTAGAGAATGTTAGGTTTTAGAGTTTTTGATGAAAATCTAAGAAATTGGTAGATTAATCGGTTAGAACTCATTATAATCGAAGTATGATGTTGAATGTATGTTAATGATCATGTTTATGAAAGTTTGTTGGAGTTTTGGGAGTGTTGGAGTGGACTGTTGCGTAGCTGAGATGTTCTGAAATCGCAGCTCTCGCTCAACAAGCAATCCCTCGCTCAACGAGTTTTCCAGAGATTTTCTCGCTCAGCGAGCGAGACTGTCGCTCAGTGAGCCTGGGAGTTTTGGTTTGGTGTTTCCTTTGGTTTGTAACTTGGGTTTCAGTTATCCGTTTTTAGTGTTCTTTATATTGATTCGAAGCTAATAACATGTAGAAATTAATGAAGCTAAAATATGTAGTTTTTAGCCGACTTTTAACCGACTTTTCCGATAAAACGTAATTACGATTAGTTATGGGATTGTGGGATTGATTATGGTATAGTGGCCGTTTGGCGTAATTAACACGAATGTGTATGGTTGTTTGTGATTGTATGAGATTAATGCATAATTATATTATGAATATGTATGCATTTTCAAGAATGTTGTGTGTCATTTTGCATGTAAAGCATAATGTATGCATTCTTGTACTGTGAGATTCTATGTGAATCCGTTGTAACATTGTGTGCCCATGTGGGGTGTGAGCGATGATTACAACATGATTGTGTGCCTGTGTGGGGTGTGAGAAATCAGATTGTGTGCTCGTGTGGGGTGTGAGCAATCTATAAACATTGTGTGCTCGTGTGGGGTGTGAGCAATGGGTGATTTATTCACAAATGATTGTGTGCCCGTGTGGGGTGTGAGCAATAAGATTGTGTGCCCGTGTGTGGTGTGAGCAATCCATAAACATTGTGTGCCCATGTGGGGTGTGAGCAATGGGTGAACATCCTATGCCCGACGGGGAGTTACTTTAGGTAATGAGCGATGGTTCCAATAGTTCCTGAGTGAACTTGAGATTATTGAGTCGGTACCGCATTGCATTTGCATAGAGTAGTGAGTCAGTCTCTATGATTTGCATTTATCATCTATAATTGAGAATCGGTGGTTAAACATGAATAATGTATGTTTAGGCGGAGTGATAGAAATTGTGAATAAACATGAATGTATATGTTTACGTGAAATGGTGAAATTGTGCATGATGAATATGCTTGTTTTGTTTATATACATTGTGATGTATATGTGTAATGGGTAATGAATTGTGGTGAGAATTGTATATGTGTATTTTTATGTTAAGATATATAATTATATGCATTGTTATTATGATAATATTTCTCACCCTTCTGCTGTTTTATGATGCTCTATGAGGCATTGCAGAGTAGGCTTGCTTGAGGTCTTTTGTGAAGCTTGTCTTCATTCTTTTGGTCGGTCGGCTCTGATATGTAGCATCGGGTAGCTAGGGTCGGCTTGATGCCTTTGTGATACATTTTGTATATGTATTTTGGTGATAAATGTTTTATGTAAACATGAATATTTGGTGAATCAAACTTGATTATATATATATATATATATATATATATATATATATATATATGATGTGATTAATGTTTAGTTTCCGCTGTTATTTTTTATGTTGAGATATGGGTGTAAGGATTAAATACTTCTGTTGCAAGTTACCCAAATGTTGCATATCATTATATGAGCAGGTGTTGTATGTTTTAATTTCAAGTATAATGTGACATGCCTCTTTTATACAATGTTTTATGTATACTCTGATGGAATTTTTATATATGAGTAATTGATTAATTGATTAATTGGGGGTATAGAAAGGGGGTGTTACACTCATCTTCTTTCATTTCTCAGATTTTCAAATTTAGTGGTAAGCATTTGAAGTCTTGATATCTTGACTTTAGAGGTTCCTTCATGACTGGTTCTGATGATATCCCAAACTTCTTTGGCATTCTGACAGTGATGCACAAGCCTGAATATATTTTTGTCAATGCCATTTAACAATGCATTCAAGGCCTTAGAATTCCATATTTCTAGCTCATATTCATCCTTGTCCCAATCATCCTAAGACTTTAAGGTTACATTTCCATCTTCATCAGTAATGGTAGGATGTTCCCATCCTCTATCCGCAGCTTTCCAAGCCTTCTTATTCAGAGACTTTAAGAAGGAAACCATGCGAGGTTTCCAGTAATCATAGTTAGAACCATCTAGAATGGGTGGTCTGTTTCCAAATCCTTCTTCTATGTCCATGGTACCCGAATAATGTCCCAAGATCTCACCCAGAAAGACATGTAGGGTGCCTACGCTAATGCCAATTGAAATTCTGGCAACAACCACACAATGTCGAACACATGTCATGACACTTAATAACAACAAAACTGTAAGTGACAAAGACAGAATATAAAAGACACAAAAAGTTGTTATCCCAGTTCGGTGCAATCACACCTACTATGGGGGCTACCAAGCTAGGAAGGAACTTCATTATCAGTAGTATTAATTTAAAGATCCACAACAAATTCCTACAATTTGAAATCTTTTCACTTAATCCCTACCCAATGACAGTTCTACCTAGGAACTCCTAGATATGAGACCCCTCTCACTCCTTCCACAATCACACTCAGTGATCTCAAATAACAACACAAAGAAAACGAAGACACACTTCAAAACAATCTTTGACCTTGCTTAAAAGATTCAATCAAGTACAAACACTCTTGCTTAAAATCTTCAAGTGGACAAAATACAAATGAACACCTAGTCCAAAACAATCATCAAAAGACAATTGCTTGGATCACAAGAAACTAACACACACGTGAAAAACTCTGAATACACAATCCTTTTTTTCACACGTTCACACTAGGGTTGAGCAACATTAAGTAGAAACTCCAATGTGCATTAGGCCTGCTGAACTTGCACAAATCAAAATAAATAGTTCCTTAATTATAGGAACAAAAATAGCAAGAACAAATGTTCTGCTATAACAACTCCAAGATGAATCCTTCTTTTCCTTCTGAAAAAATCGCCCTAAAACCACAATAAAATCTCAACAATAAAGACAACATGATGCACGCACGAAATAAGATTCAACTAGGTCTTCAGGCCCAGTCACAAATGTCATGACATCAGTTTTGACATCCTGAAAACAATTAACTGCACAAACAAACTACATACCTGCATAGTGCTTAAATCACATGTCATAACATTGCTTATGACATCCTGAAACACAGAAGAGTTTTACCACAAAATATAGCCAATCAAAACATTTACAATGAGGGGTAGGATATTTATCATGATGAACAAGTCTTAGCATGAGGATGTCTCACAAACAACTTAATTAAAAACACTTCTTCTAAAAGACAATAAACAAACAACACACATCTCAAGACAGTAACGCACTCGTCGAGGCAAGCCTACAACACCTGAGCATATGGATAAGCAGTTCAATTCATAAAAAACACAAACAAGTTTCCACCTTAGTTAGGCGAACTACGTCAACTCTGATTCTCATTTCCCATAAGATACATAGGCAGTGGGGTAGGGCCTATTCGAGCACATTCTTTATTTTCCCTATATTTTCCCATACCTTTTCGTTCTCTTTTCCCAATTCCCTCTCTCATTCTTGTTCCAGTAGCGATTTTTATTCAGCAGCATTTTTATTCCTTACCCTTTGAAACTGACTAACAAGCGTGGATCCCGCCGGGTACAGCAGACGATTTGGGGTGTTAATACCTTCCCAGCTTGTAATCGACTCCCGAACCCAGTTCTTTGATTCGCAGGACCTTGTCATTTCCTTTTCCTTCGGTTTGTGCAACATTACCTTTCCCATTTATTCGGGATAAAAATGTCTGGATGGTGACTCAACCTTTTCCGCGCCACTTTCGCATTTGTACTAGGATGAAAATCCCGGGAGTGACAATACCAATTGCAAATCACTGCTTGGTCTATAAGAACTTCATTTGGTTCTTCAAGGACAAAACACTATACTTCTAAAGTATCAGAGTTTGTCTTGACAAAACTTCTCTTATTTGGATATTCATATCCAGATTTTCAGACAGTCTTAAAACTTCTGATTAACACGTTGTTCTGATATGCGTCTTTAATTGTAGACTTTGTCTTGACCTCTTATAGGAAGACTTCTACTTCAGATTCTTATGTTTTGAATATTATATTCTCAGACATTTTACAACTTCTGAACATTATGATACCAAAATCATGATAACTTTGACTTTCAGAAATTTCTCAACTTCTGAACAATACTGGGTCTATCTGATTCTAAACACATGTTCACGAAGTGTACAACTTCGATTATATGAACAATCATTTCTTAAGAACTTAATAGAGTTCTTACATTTAACATGTTCTTGAATGCCTAGTGAACTTTTTCAAGTTCCTCGGTTAAACATCAAACAATCAAATGTTCGTAGAAAACACATTTTATATCATTCTGATTATTGTTTGAGTTTGCATTATTTTAGGTTATATCAAAATCATATTTTCATTTCTCCCCCTTTTTGACATCATCAAAAAGTTAGAGCATTTAGCATTTTAAAAGCATACCAATATAATAATGATTCTGAAATGAACAGTTAGATATGACAATTAAATCATGCATTTTAAAATGAATTCATTCATAACAAAATACGACAAAACTTATACTTATTAAAGATAACATCCTAAAGGCTTAGCCTAGTAGTTCTTAAGGGTTGTTAGAAGGAGGAATCCTTCTAAGAATAACTGCCATGCCATCCCTGAGTTCTAAAACAACTGAGTTGTGTAATGCCAGAGTTGCTTCAATTAACGACTGACACTTTTGAACATTATTTAGAGCTTTCATTAGAGGTCAATAAAGGTTGGTATCATCTTGCCTTGCCTTCAGATCTTCTTCTCTGTCAGCAACTTCCCTTTCTTCAGCTTCTTGAACCATAATTTCTCTGAACTCATCAAACATTTCCCGTGCCTTCTGATATTATGTGTTCATCCAACTATTAAATCTATCAAAGATGACTTTAAGACCTTGAGGATCAACACTGGAGCTGGATTCCTCATAAATATTATGAAATCCTTCTAACACATTATCTTTGAATAAGGTAACCATTTCTTCAAAAGAAAAAATTGGTTTATCATAGTCGTCTTTATCAGAGTCTGTGAAAGACTGAGGTTCTGATAACCCCAATTGTACAAAAGAGTTATTAGACCTAGGCGATTCTGACTCTGATGAGGATGTTGAGTAAGTGACAGCAGGAGACAATTGATTGATGTGAGAACTAAGAGGTTGAGTAATAATGGGGGTGATCTAAGCAGGTGAAATGGTTGCTGAGGATGTACCAAGTACACCATTTGAGGACACTGGATGAGGCATAGGAATGGGTATAACAATGTTACCATTGTTAATAGTAGTAGGTGTATGTTCATAAATATTAGTTGAATTCTCAGGTTGGGATTTATGAGGATTTCCTGAATGATCTCCTTCACCCTTGGGCCTATTTGCAGCTTGCTTCTGAGCAACAACTGGAATGGAGCGCTTTTGATTCTTCGACAAGTTTGGGGCCTTCTTTGCGATCAAATTAAATCTAAATTTGGACATGTCATGACCATATTCTTCTCGAATATTGATATATGCCTTGATAGCCTCAATGGGTTCTTCCTTGATGAACAAATGACATTCTTCAACATGGGTTTTTTGTTCCTTGCAAAAATATGAATCTGTGATTCTTGGTCTAGACATAATTTTTGGAATAACATTCATATTAACCAAATTTTTTCCATCTAAAGTTAATCCAGAGATTATGCTCAAACTATCTTGATTCTGTAGACTTTCAATCAGCTTGCTTTCTATCAGAATATCAGATATTAGCCTTCCCATGGGAATGTAGTTCATGGGTATTTGTCGGATTATCTAGTTTCTCTTACTGCATCTCTGAGATATTTGAATATAATAAAAGGAATACAAACTTTTATATTCATCAGAATGTAGTAAAGCATAAACTTCTGATCAATATTGATAGAGTTTGAGGAATTGTGAACGAGTCTGTTGTAGATAGTTCCCATAACAATTTTGTGCTAGACTCTTAGATTTCCATATAAATCTTGAGGTTTGTATTGATTCTTCCCAAATGGAGGTTTAGTGAAAATAGCAAGGCAGACTGTTTTGTTATGAAACTTTATCTTCTTTATCTTGTACAGTCGTTTTCCTTCGTCGTTCACCATTCCTAGTAGAGTTGTAATGGTTTTCTATAAAATAACATCCTTGTTTTTCAGGATATGACATACAATGACATAATCGTCTGAATTTGCAAGTGTCCAGAATTCCTTAACAAAAGTCGGATAAAAAGGACTACGTATGCGATTAAAATACCTTTACAAGCCATGAACTTTTAGTTGATCAGTTAGGTCAACTCCATTGTTGCAGAGATTTTCGAAATCTACTAGAGACTCACAGCAAATCAATAGCTCTGTTGGTGGAGTATTTAGATAAACCTGATCAGGACTGTAACACGGTGGGAGAACTGACTTGGTTGTTTTTGTATCCAAAAACTATGTTGCGGATTGCAAGAGTCGCCATCGACTTTTATTTTATCCAATAGGAAAGGGTATAAAAGAACAGGAAAAACTTTTTAAATTTTTTTGCGTTCGGGGGGTAGGTTATACAAAGGGAAGGTATTAGCACCCTTTGTATCCATGGTTATCCATGAGCTCTTAATTATTTAGCTCACTTTACTTTTGTTTGAAAAATAGTGGAGGTGTCTTTAGAAAAATATTTCAAGAGTTTTTAACTTTGTAATGATCCTCGTATGGATGTATACAAAACGTTTAGTTTGAAAATATTTTGAAAAGTGGGGTGTAAAGAGCGTTTTGAAAGAGTGAGCAAGTAATTAAGTGCTACCTACCCTACATTGGTCTTTCTTGTTATTTATTTACTTAAGGGTAGGACTGTCCTTACTATTAATGAGTAAGTAGTCTTTACCTTGGATGTTTAAAGGGACAGACGTAAGGTCATCGTATGGTCATATAAGGCAACCTGTAAGGGTATCTTAGTAATTCGAAGGGACAATCATCATTTTTTCGTAGGATCATCGAGGGACGAGATCATTTATTCGTAGGCAACTCGAAGGGACTATGATCTTTTATTTTGAAGGGATTTGATGATTTTTGTTTGTAGGCAGCTTTTACTAAGATACCCCCATGTTCGAGGGACTTGACCATATTTTTGTAAGGCAACCAAGAGGAGAAACCCTAGGAGGTGTAGATGGCAATCGTAAAACGATCGACTTACGTGTGTGAATATTTTTAGATATTGTATCTTATGGATTTAGTGGGCTAGGTCCAATTAATTAAGCATACAAGTCTTTGCACACCCTAATTTACTAACCATTCAGTTAAATTTTGCAGAAATTAAAAGCGGAAAATAAAAACCCTAAACTATTACATGGCTTTGGGAGAGATACATAAATAAACCCTAACAGAAAACGTAAAGTGCAGAAAATAAACCTAAACTATTACAAGGCTTTAGCAGTTACATTATCTTTAGAAATCATAAAATAATCGAAACGAAAAGATCGGAAGAATATTGAGTCTTTGAGATGAGAGGAGGATATGCTTTTTTTTATCATGCTATTAGAAGAAAAAAAAAACAGAGTCAGATAAAATCAATGCAGATTTTAAAATAATGGAAAATAAGAAAAGCGATTAAAATAAAATCTAAAAAAATATTAAAACGATGCTAAAAATTTAATAAAATCAAATAAAGAGCGCACAATTTTTTTCCAGATTTATTTGAAAATATGGAAATAGAAAATAAACAAATAAAATAGAGAAAAAAAAGGAATTTGCGATTTTGAGGGTCGAAATCCTTTAGAATTCTATTCTAAAAGAGTATTGTTCTTCGATTTTTTTTCTTCTGAACTTTTGGAAAAAATTCGGAGTAAATCGAAACAGTAGCACTTACCTGACTTACCTGTCATACTGGAATTCTTATCACTACTGTAGCCTTCAAAGTATCGGCGGAAACATATTACAGCAGATTAACCAACAATTTAGTTCTCCATGGTGCCCTAACAATGGTGTTGTTCGAAACCTGCATCATAACTCAAAAACAAACAATAAAAAAGCATCAATACATGATTATAAACAATATTATGAAAAGAAAATGTATTAAAATGTTATGAAACAAAAGATTTGAGATCAAGAAAAAGTAAGAGGCGACATGTGTTCATAGGCTGGCCTCCTGGAAGTTTATTGATGATGATTGGATGAAGAAAGAGGCTAAAAACTTGCTATGAAATATTTTTTGAAATTTTTTAGGGTTTTTTGGTGTAAGAATTTTTTTGTCTCTTTGGTGTATGGTCTAATTGTGTATATATATGAGTGTATTTTAGGTTGAGAAATTTGGGTCTTGTTGATGGATTTGAAGTTACTTAGAGGTGAAGAAAGGTAACTTCTATTTTGGTCCAAAAATTAGATAAAATCATCCGCTTTTGGTTTTGCACGAATTTGGACACTTTCAATCATCATAACCATCAAATATTTGATTTATTATTATTATTATTTATCTTAATTAAAATTGAATTTAAATGATTTAAATCAAATATAATATAAAATAAATATAAAAAATTCAGATATTATGATATATGGGTCGTGCATGATCTTATAATTGAGTTTGGGTTGAAAGAATATGGGCCCATTTGGAAGAAACTTGAGTTTTGGCCTTTTTTGTTTCATACACCTCCTCAAAATTGCCCAACTTCAATAATGCATAACTCCCTCAATTTTTATCCCATGAAGGTGTTATAGGACGTTTTAGAAATCTTAAAGTGCCCTCTTACTACTCCTTTTGGTCCTATGTCTATTTGATCTTCCATTTTTAAGTTATGAGCTTTTGAAAAAGTAGACTTTTTGTTGACTTTTAAAAGGGACCTATAATGTCTTGACTCATATCTCTCAAATGAAGCATTTTTGGCCTTGGCTTATGAGACTAAAAGTTGTAGAGAATTGAATTTCCTTCAAAATGATTTTTGGATGGAAAATGTTTGATGAAGTATGTAAAAGTTATGGCTAGTCAAAGTATAGTTGACTTTTCCTACACAAAACCATAATTTAGTAACTCCTGATTCTTGATGATTATGAGGTTTCTTTGATGAATCATGATCAACCCTTGATCAAATGATTAATTTCACCTCATAATCTTGATGTTAACCAAAAATATTGAAGTTTGACTTTGTGTTGACCATAATTGACTTCAGTTGACATTTTGACCAAGTTAACTGATTTTTAGGTATTTGAGCATCTGACTGACCAAACTTGTTGGGAAAGCTTTGAAACTTGACATGAGGATTATTTAAGGTATATGGGATGCTATAAAGTCCACTTGAGGCTTTGGAAGTCCACTTTTCTTAGGGAAACTCAAAACCCTAGTTCTAAGATCCATTGTTCAGGAGGAGGCTTTGTCTGGTGAAACCTTCAATCCTTTTGACCAATTGAGAATCTTATGACTATTAAGAGACCTCTTGAAGTATATGATATTGAATGTGGGAGGGAAAATTTTGGGGTACTACAAGGACGTTCCATGATCGGTAGTTCAATCATCTTCACTGAAGATGTTGATGTACCACAAAACGTTAACACCATTTGAGATGTACTAAACATATTGAGATACGTCACATTTCCTATGAGACCATGTTGGGCGACGTCGTTTTTGAGCATGTTGATAGCAAAAATCAACTTGCCTACATTTTCATAAAATCTCTTGCGACTCAGTAGTTTTTCAATATTTGGCGGGAATTGGGCATTCTTGATATCTCAAATCTTGCCTAAATTTTATGTTACACACACTTGTTAAATTGGTTTCAACTTTCGTTCGAAAGTTTATTTTCCTGTGAAGTGCATTCTTCATCTCATCCTATGAGGTAATATCGTTCTTAATTTATCACTTTGTTCTTAAAGTTTTAATGCATTATGTTGCTTATCTCTGACTAAATTGAATGCATGTTTATGATCCAAGAGTGCGTGATATGCTTGAGGTATGATGAATTTCATATTTGTTCACTTCCAAAAATTTCATTGACTACACATGAGCTTTTTCAATTTATATGCTTATAATGACATCTTGTTTGATCTTTTCAATGTATCGATGCATTGTTGGTGTGAGTCGATACATAATAAGAATGAGTCAACTCCCCATACTTGGAGTCGACTCGGTCTGAAGATTTTTTAAACAAAAATTCCTCTCCTTTGATGTATCGAATCCTTATGGCTATGTATCGACTCCTTAGCCTTATGTAATGACTCATTTGAATTTGAAGTCAATACATTCAATTCTATTTTTCAAAACTTGTGTTTTTGACTAAAAATCTATTTTGTTTGTTGTGTTTTTACACACACACACACACACATAAATATGCATTCATGCATCATTTGTCGAATCGAAACCAAGAACAGACTTATAATTTTCTCATCATCCTCAACCTTTCTTTGCATACATTCAATAACTACACATAATAATTTTTGTTGAGTGTCATCAATATTAGATTGATAATGTCCAATTTTGGATTGTTGTAATAAAAAACTTTGAAGAACATGTGTTCGGTCAATAACAGTTACATTTTATAAGCACATTCGATTCT
Source organism: Lathyrus aphaca (assembly GCA_963966055.1). Lineage (NCBI taxonomy): Eukaryota > Viridiplantae > Streptophyta > Magnoliopsida > Fabales > Fabaceae > Lathyrus > Lathyrus aphaca. The sequence goes on along the minus strand of OZ014520.1, from coordinate 126,973,931 downwards.
ACCAATAACAACTCAGATAGATAAGTGTTGATCCAAATTTCTTTTTGCTTGCCGTATAAAATATTTTTCAAACCATAATTTTTAATTGACGAAAATTTTATTAGTAATTTATTCAACCCCCTTCTAGATCATTGCCATCGTCTAACAATGTTGATAAATATATAATTTTGTGGATTTGGCATAAATCTTTTTGTTACTTGATCTGCATGTAGACATGGAAATGATCAAGGCGATGTTTGTTTTTGAGTGATAAATACCTGGCCAAATAACATTTACCAAGTAAGATATTGATCTTTTGAAAAACCTTTTCGAGCCAAAAATTATAAAATTTGTGTAAAAATATTATAAACCTTAGCTAATGAAAAAAAAATAAATATTGTTCATTCCTTTGTTTTAAGGATACGAGAATATTTATTTTAGGGTATTATAATATGCAAGTTAATATTGTTCATTCCTTTATCTTAAGGATACAAGAACATTTATTTTAGGATATTATAATATGCAAGTTAAGGAGAATAAGCTATTTGAATTGAAAAAAAAACATTTATGTTAATAATAATGAAAGAAACATTTATGTTAAATCTTTTTGTTACTTGATCTGCATGAAGACATGAAAATGATTAAGGCGATGTTTGTTTTTTAGTGATAATACCTAGCCAAGTAAAACTTACCAAGTGAGATATTGATCTTTTGAAAAACCTTTTCGAGCCAAAAATTAAAACTTTTCTGTAAAAATATTATAACCCTTAGCTAATAAAAAGAAACATATTGTTCATTCCTTTGTCTTAAGGATACGAGAACGTTTATTTTAGGGTATTAAGATATGCAATTTAAGGAGAATATGTTATTTGAATGACAAAAAAACATTTATGTTAATAATAGTGAAAGAAAGAAAAAGAAAAATGAATATTATCTTGACATCCAATAAAAATCAAAATCAAAAGAAAAGAAAATAATTTTTTTTGTCAAGAATAACAAAACAAAAGTAGTACAAAAAAAGTTGTAAGTGAGAAAAAGAAGGAGAGTTTTTGAATACAAAAAAATTGGATATAAATCAATATATGCCCTCTTATCTTTAGGCACCTTTGAATATAAAAAAACAAAATATTTCTTGTTGCCCGATCACCAAACCTAATAAAGACCTAAGTGAAGAATAGCTGGAGTGTTTTAAGGCGGAAAAATTCCTACGCAAATGTTAAGGAGTTTGTCTCAACCCCTAAGCTATCCTTACCGCAGGTTTATTCAGATTCCATGTTGTGTATTCATGCATCTGCTATTTCATTTCCATCCCCAGCAGAGTCTCCAAGATGTCGCTCCCCCGAAAAGACACCGGGTCAAACAAGGTACAGACGCGAACGGTTTGTGAAGAGAGAAAATGAAGGTGAAGTGAATAGTGTCTCCAGCTAGGCATTTTTATCCCGAAGGAAAGGTAATGCTGCATAAACCTATAAAGAGATGGATAAGACGGTCGCGAACCAGAGAAACTGAGAAAGGGGGTTGGTTACAACCTGGGAAGGTATTAGCACCCAGATTGTCCGTCGTACTCGACGAGATCCACGCTTGAAAGATTGTGTTTCAAGGGGTAGTGTATGTGTTATCTGTGTGCAAAAGCTGAGAATGAATGTACAAGTGTCAGTGCAAAAAGGGTGAATTGCTCAGGAACTGAGGCTTAAAAGAGAATGCTGAAATAGGGGGAAGACACAAAGACTTTTGTTCGATAACAATTAAGTTATGCCTACGTATTCTCTCGTGCAATGCGGAAGTCAGAACACCGTAGTTCGACTCAAAGAGACTGAAAGATAAATGACTGTGAACTACTTACTTGTCTATGCTCAAGTGTATGACTCGTCTGGCTCGAGTGCTAAGTGTCTTGCATTAGACGGAAGAAGCAAGTTCTCGTTTGTGAATGAGTGTGATGAGAAAAGATTCCCGAAGGAGACGATTATTGTTTGTTTTTGTGTTTTAAGTTTTGTTATTGTTTTTGGTGTTTTGCATAAGTTAATGAGCTTAAGCCTAAATCAAGAGCTTGTAATCTCATTATATCCTCCCTGATTAGGGATAATGAGCCTGCTTAAGTGTGAGATAAACATCTTAACTTAATTGCCATAATGATGTAGGATTAAGATCATTAACCTACTTGTGATTATTTAGGTGTTTTTTTGGGTTTTTGTTTAGTGTTAAGTAATGAGTTTAATCTCTAATCACAGATTAGTGGGCTCATTACACCATCCTAATAGAAGGATAATAGATGAGAACACTTAAGCTGAGGAAGATACCTCAACTTAATCCATGATTAGGGATTAAATTCATTATATAACAACGCCTTTATTAAGTAGATTTTAATTAAAGGGTGAGATTAAGAAGTGGATTTTAAGTTTGTAAGACAACTTGAGGGGGACTTGTCCATTAAACACTAGGGTTAGTCCTTCTTAACCATAAGGAAGAATTAGAACCCTAATGTAAGACCCAAGTTACAAGATAAAGTCTTGATGGTTATTAAGATGATTTGATTAAGAGGTTTAAACAAATTAAAGGTTTAACACTTAGGATTAAAGTTATACACTCCATCCTAAGAGAAAGATGCAGGCATAACCCTAATTCCAAAGTCCTAAAACTTTAAGAGTTTAGTCTCTGATTATTGAGATGAGAAGAAAGAATCAAGGAGACTCAAAGGTAAAAAGTCTAAGGGGGACTAATTAAAACCCTAAGATTATCATGCTTGAATGTTCCTATGGTTTGTAAGGCTTAAGAAAGATCTTCAAGGAAGCCACTAGTGGAAGAAGCAGATGAAAGGAGGATGAGAAAGAATAACAAGTTACTTACTTCATTGAAGAAGATAAGTAACTTGAAGAAAGAAAGTGAGATGGGACATAAGTGAACAAGTTCACTTCAAAGACAAGTTAGAATGAAAATGAAAGAGATAAGAAGAAGTGATAGGTGAAGGCAAATCCACCTCCCAAAATAACTTACCAAACCTGAAAGTGTTAGCATGGATGCATAAAGTATAAAGCATAAAGAAATGAAATGAAATGAGATGAAATGATATGAAATGACCCAAGTCATAAGTGTTTATGCAATGTAAATGTCATGTAAGATGATGCAAAGGCATACAAAATTCATATGTGTGATCATACAAAGATGGGATAAAAAGGGAGCATGCTTTGGAGTTTGAAAACACGTGAAAGTTTATGAAATGGAATGAATGCTAATCATGGCAAATGGATGAAGCAAGGTTCTAACATGTCCTAAGATGTCTAAGATGACATATGAATGTATGAAATATCATGGCAAGTTCATGTAATGATGCATATGCAAGGTGAATGCAAATGAACATGAGAAATTAGGGTTACATGGACATGTGAGATGCAAATGGATAAAACAGAAGCAAATGACATGATAAAAATTTGCAAACAAGCTCAAACAAACCCTAATCCTATATTAGGTCACACCCCAAAGGAGAAGGTCAGAAGCCTAACCAATAAAAAGTTATGATTTTCCTAAGTTTTCTAGGGTTTTTGGGTGGTTCAAAGGGAAAAATGCAAATCAAATTGAAAATTTAAGATAAATTCATGAGGAAAACGAGCTATAAACTAGATGCAATATGTGACACAATGCAAAGAGAATCAACTTCAAACTCTTATTTGTTAGGCAAAAATGATTTTTTAAAGTTAGGGTTTAAAAATAAGATTTTTATAACCCTTAATTCAAAGAAAATTGGCAAACAATGATCAAACCTAAAAATAAATTTGTGTGAAGAGTTTGAAAATGTTTCTAAATGCATTGAGATGATTCATGATTTTTTTGGTGATTTTTAGAAACCTAAATGTATTTTTAATTAATTAAAATACTTTAATTAATTAAAAATAACATTTAAATATTTTAAAAATGCTTTTTTAATGCAAAAAATAAAATAAAAATCATTTTTGGATGGAGAAAAATATTTAAAGTCAGAATACAAAAGAAATTATTTTTTGGATGCTTTTTGATATTTTTAATAAATTGAGAAAGAAAATGCAATAAAAATGAATTAAAACTCAAATAAAATGAAAGTAAGCTGATCTAAGGGCCATGATTCAAATGCCAGTTGACTGCGCGCGCAAATTAGTGGGTGAGATTGCTTCAGATTAAATAATCCTAATTAAATTAATTAATTATAATTAGAGTTAAGTGGATTGATCTGGGCCTTACACGCGCGCGGGAACTAAGATCCAAATGTCCAAATTTAAACCTGACTAATTAACCCTAATCACTATCTTCTCCAGTGATACCCTCAACCCAACTTCCACCACAGGCCATGAAACTTCACCAAAATCTCCATAAATGATCTATGAACATCACTAAACAAGAATCCAACACCAAAAATAATTTATTTTCAGAAACCAACATGAATCGAAGCAAACTTCTTTTAGGTCAAAAATTTCAGAGATACGATTCATGCTCATTTCTTCACCATTTTCAAAAACAACAAGTGCAGTGTGATCAGGGGAGCATGGGGAACATTTCTAGAACATAAAATAAAGCTTCTGGAAAAAAAGTTTGAGATGGCTATCTGAGTTGAAGCTTTCCCTCCCTGAGCTTTCTGGTCTCTTTCTTTGTTCAAACCAACCCCAATGAGCACCTTGATGATGATGAGAAGCTTAGAGCAAGCTTGTATGGCCTAGTTTATGAGTTTCAGTTCCTCTGCACCAAGAATCGTGTTTTGGTTTGGCTGTGTTTTAGGCTATGGTGATGGGTGGGAAATGATCCTGGGGTGATGCTGAGATGATTGGTGGAAGAAGTTTGAAGTTTGAGTGGTTGTGTGATGATTTTCGAAGAGAGGAAATTTTTGATGGATTTTGTGAATTCTGAGTTGTAGGATGATTCAAGCTCTTTTGTGTTATGAAATGGCTTGCATAATGTTTGTTTAAGCCAATGGGATTGATCAGAAAGTTGTTGTGGCACAGGCTGATTGGTATGGGGTGTTTTGCAAAAAAGTCAATTTTTGTGTACTTGAGGTATGGGCCATGGAAGATCTTGCTTTTTGGGGTGTCTGGCCTCAACAAGATTCATGGAGAGCCATAGAATCGGTTTGATGCAGCTGTCACAAGTGGATGAGAGGATCCAATGCATTTTGTAATTCTTGAGAGTTTTGGCCCTTTTGTGATTTCTTGAAGTTCAAGTAATGGAAACACTTGGTTCAATGCACAATTCTGATGTTTAGAGGTTTTCTTGACATATTGTGAAGTGTTTTTGCACATTAGAAGTAGGGGTGTGCAAAATAACCAATAACCATGAACCAAATTTCTATCCAAATTAATCCAAATTTTAAAATCCAGCCCAAAGTTATATTTTTAATTTGGTGGCCCATTTATCAAATTAAAAAAAAAACGGTAACCATTGTTCCAAACTGGATCAAGAATCCAGTTACCATTTTTCAAGAAAATGCGGTAGTTTGGAGAAATCAACAACAACACAAATTTCAGAAACTCTAATCCTCAAAATCCAAATCTTCTTCATCATTCTTCAAATTTCCAACCAAATTTCAGAAACCCTAATCCTCAAAATCCAAATCTTCTTCATCATTCTTCAAATTTCCAACAAAATCTCAGAAACCCTAATCCTCAAAATCCAAATCTTCTTCATCATTCTTCAAATTTCCAACCCTAATCTTCCATTGATACTCAGGTAAACATATTATAAACTCCACATTTGGGTTGTGTGTTGAACTAAGTAACTTTTAACTGTTGATTGACATGGCAATGCGAGGGCGGGTTATGCTCAGGATACTGAACGACTTCAGTTTCAATGTCTGAGACGGTTGCCTGCGGCGGAAGAGCGGGGAGGAAACGGTGGGGGAGAAACAAGCTCCAGCGGAAACCATGGCTGTTGGTTACTCGGGAGCTGTTGTAGGAGACTTGAATTAGTTATTACTAACCTACGACTACTGGAACAATATATATACAAAAGAAGAAGAAAAAAATATACACCAAACTGTTAAAAAAATAACTTAAGAATTTGGTGTAATTATGTAAAAATAAATTAATATAATTAAAAAATATATAGCATTAAAAACTAAAACAATATTAATATAAATTTTTATATTTAAGAAAATAATGTATATTGAGATTATAATTAGTTAAAATAAAAAGGCTAATCAAAGAAAATAAAACTATTTTTGATATAAAATTGATTTTTTTTTATAAAACTGATTTTTTAATAAAACTGGTTTTAAAATTGTTTTTTTTAAAGAAAATAAAAAACTGATTTTAAGAGAAACCGGTTTAAAACTGGTTTTAAAAAAAAATTGGTTTTTTGTGAAAAACCGGTTTGGAACTGAACTGATCCACTTGTAAACCGGTTTTTAAAAAATAAAACTGGTTTTATAGAAACAATTACAAGATCCAAACCAAACCATATATATGGTTCAATTTGGTTTGGTTTGTGATCCATGCACACCCCTAATTAGAAGTCATTAGAATGCTTGAACATGCCAAAAAGCAAAATCCCTCTTTGACATGAAACTTGAAATTATAGGATTTTTGCCAACTTTGAAAGGCCATATCTTGAGTTCTATGATGAATCAAGACATGTTCTTGTACTTTTTGAAAAGGAAAAGACCCAATCTACAACTTTCATGACCAATAATTTTTCATTTGAAGCATTTTTGGTTATGAAAGAGGAGGTTGAAAAACTTTCCCAAAATGGAAAGTTTGCATTTCAAGTCATTTCCAAAAATGGCAAGTTTTCAATTGGCTCAAACTTCAATCTTGTGAACTTACAACCACTTTTAAGATCAAATAAAGATCATAGAACTTCAATTTGATGAAAATACCCTTTTGGTTCCATTTTAGGGGCCTCAGATGCCCTGATTTTGACTTAACTTGCTCAGGAAGTTACCCAGTGAACAAATGACTTCCACAATGAATTTCTTCATCAAACTTGGTACACATGATCCTTATTACATATTAAGAACATTAGAAACAAGAATGGCCCAAAAATTTGGAGTTAAGGCCTCTGAAACCAAAACCCTAATTTTGGTCATCTGTGTAGTGAAAACCCTAGCTCTGCTTCCATGCCTTTGCCAGTTCTTGTGATCCCTTGACTTTAATGAACTTTGAGGAGCATAATATGATGGTAGAACACACATGGACCCTCTTGGAAAGCTTTAAGGCCTTTGGGATGGCTCAGATGGAATCTTGGATTGCTCAGATCACAAACCCTCGATGCATATGAACTTGAAATTATGCAGTGAAGCAAAAATGCAATATGAGGATGTAATGCTTATGTAAATGCAACAATGAAAGATCACAAGCCATGGTGTGATGAAGAGTGAGGGCAAATTTGGGGTGTTTACAGTGATCTATGACTGATTTCATATTTTATGATATTACTTAGATGAATTTGAAAACTAATTTGTTGGGTATGCATTGTCTTGAATGAGAGAAACAACATCGACTTATGTGATATTAAGTGAGGATTATGATTATGTTTAAATAGATCGTTGTTTTGAATTTGTATTGAAATCATAGTTTGGATAAAAAATGATTTCATCTTCATGCTTTGATTCATGGATGACCGTGAATTTGAGTTTGAATTTGCATTTAATGAATCATTCAAATTTGAAATGATTTATTCCAACTTTTCTAATGATAACAAAACCTTAAATGAATTTTATGCATGATAAGTTTCAAATTTACTTGTTTTACAAAACACATATTAACTTATCTAACAAGAAATCTTACGGTAATCCCTTATTTCAGTATAAATAATGGATAAACTGAAAATTAAGCATTTTTATGAATAATATGACTATGCATTTATCAAATGCAGGTTAAACAACCTTAGAATGCAACATGAATCACATAACATAAATGCTAAATATAAGAGGGTTCATAGGGAGAGTATATTGGATCATTGGGAGAAAATAGTAAGTTACTTCATGACGAAGAAAATAAATCTCATTGGGCGATGTGCAGTCTCTCGCTAGACAAAGTGTCACTTGCTGGGTGACATATCATTGGGTGAGTGCAATGTCACTAAAAGAAATCAAGGCGATTCAGAGTCCATTTGACTAAGTTGTTTCATGCTGAAACAAGCATATTATCGTTAGGCGAAGATGCAATCTCTCTAGGAAAAAATAAGACGCTTCAAAGTCCACTTGGATGAGCTGAAAGAAACATTTTGGTGAAGAAATGCGTGGTTACTAGGAGAGCTGATGTGGTCGCTGGGAGAAAATGCGAAAAAATACTTGCTCAATACCCCTATAAATAAAGGTCACAACATCGCATTATTAATTCATTCCATTCAAATAAAGCCTAAACAAAGAGAGTGAAATCTCAAGGGAGAAATTGGAGATCAAAGGTGGATGCTTCATCCGCTTAGAGAGATTGATCAGTGATGTTTTTTCATCTCTTTCTTTATCTCCGAGAGAATGTTTAACCATTCTAATATTTTATCTAATTGTTTTTGTTTTACCACCTTGTTGAAAAATACACTATAAAAACGGAAATGATTTATGACATACATAAATAATAGGAGAGGGCATGTGGCATCGGTTTTATCAATGTAGATATTTTTTCATAGAGATTGGTTTACGTATTTAATATTTATAAATATATAAATAAACGAGTGTATTTTAGAGTATCTTGTTGATGGATTTGAAGTTACTTGGAGGTGAAGAAAGGTAACTTCTATTTTGGTCCAAAAATTAGATAAAATCATCCCCTTTTGGTTTTGCACGAATTTGGACACTTTCAATCATCATAACCATCAAATATTTGATTTTTTTTATTATTTATCTTAATTGAAATTGAATTGAATGATTTAAATCAAATATAATATAAAATAAATATAAAAAATGAGATATTATGATATATGGGTCGTGCATGATCTTACAATTGAGTTTGGGTTGAAAGAATATGGGCCCATTTGGAAGAAACTTAAGTTTTGGCCTTTTTTGTTTCGTACACCTCCTCAAAATTGCCCAACTTCAACAATGCATAACTCCCTCAATTTTTATCCCATGAAGGTGTTCTAGGACTTTTTAGAAAGCTTAAAGTGACCTCTTACTACTCCTTTTGGTCCTATGTCCATTTGATCTTCCATTTTTAAGTTATGAGCTTTTGAAAAGTTGACTTTTTGTTAACTTTTAAAAGGACCTATAATGTCTTGGCTCATATCTCTCAAATGAAGCATTTTTGGCCTTGGCTTGTGAGACCAAAAGTTGTATAGAATTGAATTTCCTTCAAAATGAGTTTTGGATGGGAAATTTTTGATGAAGTATGTGAAAGTTATGGATGGTCAAAGTATAGTTGACTTTTCCTACACAAAACCCTAATTTAGTAACTCCTGATTCTTGATGATTCTGAGGTTTCTTTGAAGAATCATGATCAACCCTTGATCAAATGATTAATTTCACCTCATAATCTTGATGTTGACCAAAAATCTTGAAGTTTGACTTTGTGTTGACCACAATTGACTTCAGTTGACTTTTTGACCAAGTTAACTGATTTTTAGGTATTTGAGCATCTGACTGACCAAACTTGTTGGAAAAGCTTTAAAACTTGACATGAGGATTCTTTAAGGTATATGGGATGCTATGAAGTCCACTTGAGGCTTTAGAAGTCCACTTTGTTGGAAACTCAAAACCCTAGTTCTAAGATCCATTGTTCAGGAGGAGGCTTTGTCTAGTGAAACCTTCAATCCTTTTGACCAATTGAGAATCTTGTGACTATTAAGAGACCTCTTGAAGTATATGATCTTGAATGTGGGAGGAAAATTTTTTGGGTACAACAAGGACGTTCCCTGATCGGTAGTTCAATCATCTTCATTGAAGATGTTGATGTACCACAAAACGTTAACACCATTTGAGATGTACTAAACATATTGAGATATGTCACATTTCCTATGAGACCATGTTGGGCGACGTCGTTTTTGAGATGTTGATAACAAAAATCAACTTGCCTACATTTTCATAAAACCTCTTGCGACTGAGTAGTTTTTCAATATTTGGCGGGAATTGGGCATTCTTGATATCTCAAATCTTGCCTAAATTTTATGTTACACATACTTGTTAAATTGGTTTCAACTTTCGTTCGAAAGTTTATTTTCCTGTGAAGTGCATTCTTCGTCTCATCCTATGAGGTAATATCGTTCTTAATTTATCACTTTGTTCTTAAAGTTTTTATACATTATGTTTCTTATCTCTAACTAAATTTATTGCATATTTATAATCCAAGAGTGCGTGATATGCTTGAGGTATGATGAATTTCATATTTGTTCACTTCCAAAAATTTCATTGACTACACATAGGTTTTTCAATTTATATGCTTATAATGACATCTTGTTTGATCTTTTCAATGTATCGATGCATTGATGGTGTGTGTCAATACATAATAAGAATGAGTCGACTCCCCGTACTTGGAGTTGACTCCGTCTGAAGATTTTTCTTAAAAAAAATTCATCGCCTTTGATGTATCGACTCCTTATGGCTATGTATCGACTCCTTAGCCTTATGTATTGACTCATTTGAATTTGAAGTCAATACATTCAGTTCTATTTTTCAAAACTTGTATTTTTGACTAAAAATCTATTTTGTTTGTTGTGTTTTTACACACAGACACAGACACACACACACACACACATAAATATGCATTCATGCATCATTTATCGAATCGAAACCAAGAACAGACTTATAATTTTCTCATCATCCTCAACTTTTCTTTTCATACATTCAATAACTACACATAATAATTTCTGTTGAGTGTCATCAAGATTAGATTGATAATGTCCAATTTTGGATTGTTGTAATAAAAAACTTTGAAGAACATGTGTTATGTCAATAACAGTTACATTTTATACGCACATTCGATTCTACCAATAACAATTCAGATAGATAAGTGTTGATCCAAATTTCTTTTCGCTTGCCGTATAAATATTTTTCAAACCATAATTTTTAATTGACGAAAATTTTATTAGTAATCTATTCAACCCCCTTCTAGATCATTGCCCTCGTCTAACAAAGTTGATAAATATATAATTTTGTGGATTTGGCATAAATCTTTTTGTTACTTGATCTGCATGTAGACATGGAAATGATCAAGGCGATGTTTGTTTTTGAGTGATAAATACTTGGCCAAATAACACTTACCAAGTAAGATATTAATCTTTTGAAAAACCTTTTCGAGTCAAAAAGTATAAAATTTGTGTAAAAATATTATAAACCTTAGCTAATGAAAAAAAATTGTTCATTCCTTTGTTTTAAGGAATCGAGAACATTTATTTTAGGGTATTATAATATGCAAGTTAATATTGTTCATTCCTTTGTCTTAAGGATACAAGAACATTTATTTTAGGATATTATAATATGCAAGTTAAGGAGAATAAATTATTTGAATTGAAAAAAAACATTTATGTTAATAATAGTGAAATAAACATTTATGTTAAATCTTTTTGTTACTTGATCTGCATGAAGACATGAAAATGATCAAGACGATGTTTGTTTTTGAGTGATAATACCTAGCCAAAAAAAACTTACCAAGTGAGATATTGATCTTTTGAAAAACCTTTTCGAGCCAAAAATTAAAAATTTTCTGTAAAAATATTATAACCCTTAGCTAATAAAAAGAAACATATTGTTCATTCCTTTGTCTTAAGGATACGAGAACGTTTATTTTAGGGTATTAAGATATGCAAGTTAAGGAGAATATGCTATTTGAATTGACAAAAAAAAAAACATTTATGTTAATAATAGTGAAAGAAAGAAAAAGAAAAATGAATATTATCTTGACATCCAATAAAAATCAAAATCAAAAGAAAAGAAAATAAATTTTTTTGTCAAGAATAACAAAACAAAAGTAGCACAAAAAAAGTTGTAAGTGAGAAAAAGAAGGAGAGTTTTTGAATACAATAAAATTGGATATAAATGAATATATGCCCTCTTATCTTTAGGCACCTTTGAATATAAAAAAAACAAAATATTTCTTGTAGCCCGATCACCAAACCTAATAAAGACCTAAGTGATCTATGACTGATTGCATATTTTATGATATTGCTTAGATGAATTTGAAAACTAATTTGTTGGGTATGCATTGTCTTGAATGAGAGAAACACCATCGACTTATGTGATATTAAGTGAGGATTATGATTATGTTTAAATTGATTGTTGTTTTGAATTTGTATTGAAATCATACTTTGGATAAAAAATAATTTCATCTTCATGCTTTGATTCATGGATGACCGTGAATTTGAGTTTGAATTTGCATTTAATGAATCATTCAAATTTGAAATGATTTAGGATAAACTGAAAATTAAGCATTTTTATGAATAATATGACTACGCATTTATCAAATGCAGGTTAAACAACCTTAGAATGCAACAAGAATCACATAACATAAATGCTAAATATAATGCTAAATATAAGAGGGCTCATAGGGAGAGTATATTGGATCATTGGGAGAAAATAGTAAGTTACTTCATGACGAAGAAAATAAATCTCGTTGGGCGATGTGCAGTCTCGCTAGACAAAATGTCACTTGCTGGGTGACATCTCATTGGGTGAGTGCAATGTCACTAAAAGAAATCAAGGCGATTCAGAGTCCATTTGACTAAGTTGTTTCATGGTGAAGCAAGCACATTATCGTTAGGCGAAAATGCAGTCTCTTTAGGAAAAAATAAGACGCTTCAAAGTCCACTTGGATGAGCTGAAAAAAACATTTTAGTGAAGAAATACGTAATTACTAGGAGAGCTGGGAGAAAATACGAAAAAATACTTGCTCAATACCCCTATAAATAAATGTCACAACCTCGCATTATTAATTCATTCCATTCAAATAAAGCCTAAACAGAGAGAGTGAAATCTCAAGGGAGAAATTGGAGATCAAAGAGCTTAGAGAGATTGATCAGAGATGTTTTTTAATCTCTTTCTTTATCTCCGAGAGAATGTTTAACCATTCTAATATTTTATCGAATTGTTTTTGTTTTACCACCTTGTTGAAAAATACACTATAAAAACGGAAATGATTTATGACATACATAAATAATAGGAGAGGGCATGTGGCATCGGTTTTATCAATGTAGATATTTTTTTCATAGAGATTGGTTTACGTATTTAATATTTATAAATATATAAATAAACGAGTGTATTTTAGAGTATCCAAGTATATCTAAATTACTTGATTGTACGAGTAGGAAAGAGTCCATAGTTTCCGGACACCTTCCTTTTTTTGTTTCTTCTTCAACTAACTCTCTACTCCACTTCTTCAACTTTCTCCTTCACCACCACTACGATCCTAACGGTAACACTTTTCTCTCTCTTTCAATTTCTAATATCCAATCCTTAAATATTAGAAAAAAAAGTAGTTAAGTTCAACTTTTTGTGATTATCTTTTTTTTTTCTATGCTTCAGGTTTGATTTTCTATTTTCTATTTTCTTTTTTCTTTTTTAATGTTTATTTTGTGATTATCATATTTTGAATATTCAGCTTATTGAAGACGTGAATCGGTTTGATATGATTATGGAAAAAGTTGTTTGATTGTTTTCTCTGATTTTTATATTTGTGGCTTAAATCAATTACTTATAGATGAATAAATAATCTAGAAATTGATGGTGGAAAAATGAAGAAAAAAGTTGAAAGAAATCAGTCAAGTTTTGGTACATTTTGTGTATGTTTGGTTTAGCTTTTTTGGAAGAGGGAAAAGCAATTCTAGAAGTGTAGAATTGATTTTGAAATGATTTGGAGTTGTTTGGTTCTTCTAAACTAGAATTGATTCAGCTCAATTTTGCATGAAGATATCCAAACATAAATCATTTTATATTCAACTCACTTTCAACCATAATCAATTTTACATAATCAGTTCATTCAAAATCAGTTTTTTTTTTTATTCTGCTTAAGAATTGAGAGTTTGAGACTATATGCAGTTCCACTTACTTTCTTCTTACACTTTCTGGCAGATTTTCCCTATGGAGCACAAGTATTTGTGGGTGGCTTTCTATTTGTGGGCTTTAACATGCTCACTTCTTCCTTCTTTCTCCTATGGATTTATGAGAATTGATTTGAAGAAGAGAACTCTTGATCTTGATAGTATTAGAGCTGCTAGAATGGTAAGAGAAAAGCTAAGGTCAGGGAGAGCCGTGTTGGGCGCATATGATCACACTGGGAAACTAACCGATGATGATGATGCTATTGTACCTTTGAAGAATTATTTGGATGCCCAGTATTATGGAGAGATTGGAATTGGCACACCCCCTCAAATCTTTAATGTCATATTTGATACCGGTAGTTCAAACCTTTGGGTTCCATCGTCCAAGTGCTATTTTTCTGTAAGTTCATCTTAACACCCGCGTCGTCAGTCGTCACGAATATGTATTTATATTCGTGTGTCCTATTAACTAATGTTCTCTTACAGCTTGCCTGCTTGACCCATCGTTCGTACAAGGCAAAGAAGTCCAAAACATATATCAAAAACGGTAATGTCATGTTGTCATTTCTTATATTCATATTCATTTTCAGTGGTAGATGAAATGACCCAAAGTGTAAATTACATGTTTCTGTATGAATGCAATTTAAGACATTGGAATGTCCTTTTTTTCATTGTGAATTCAGGAACATCATGTAAAATAAGTTATGGATCTGGAGCAATATCTGGTTTTTTCAGTCAAGATAATGTTAAACTTGGTGATATTGTTGTCAAGGATGTGGTGAGTGCTTCTTTACCTACGAGCTTGTGCATCAAGATATTATGTACACAATTATACATCAGTTCTTAGAGACTTAACTATGATGTTATACTTGAAATTGTAGGATTTCATTGAGGCTACCCGTGAAGGAAGTATTTCGTTTGTGCTAGCAAAGTTTGATGGATTATTTGGGCTTGGCTTTCAGGAGATCTCTGTTGAAAATGCTGTCCCAGTATGGTGAGTTTGATATATCCTTTAAATTAGCCATGTTTGGGTAAACAACTTAACTAAGCATTTATAGCATAAGGGCTTGTGTATATGTTATTTCTATAACAAAAGATAAAATAAACTCAAACTATTTTCATATTAACTTTAAGCTTTTCATAAGCTATCAGAGTTTATAGAAATAAGCTGAAATCAGCTTATGAATATGTCATAAGTTGTTTCTATAAGCTTCCAAACAATTGATAAACCACTGATCCATTATAAATCACAGGTACGAAATGGTGCAGCAAAATCTTGTAAGTGAGGAGGTGTTCTCTTTTTGGCTCAATGGAAATCCAAAAGCTAAAAAGGGTGGTGAGCTAATTTTAGGGGGTGCTGATCCCAACCACTACAAAGGAAAACATACATATGTTCCTGTCACTCAAAAAGGTTATTGGCAGGTTCGGAAAAACAAAATTTAGTTTGATCATAATTCTTTTCAAATGTATAGTTTAATGCAAAAAAACTTAACAAGAAGATATTACCTTTTTCAGATTGAAATGGGAGATTTTTTCATTGGAGGTCTCTCAACAGGTGACTTCATTTTTCGATTGTGTTAATTTGGGGAATACTGAAAATTAAGGGAGTGATTTAGTTGTTGTAAGCTATGAATTACGGACATCGGAAACACAACACTGACACCGACACACCGACTCCGATAATAATTTTAAAAAAATGAATAAATTAAACATAATTACAAGTGTCGGTGTCGGTTGGACACTGACACGGACACACCTTTTTAAAAGGTGTCAGTGCTCAGAGGTTCTTAGTTCTTAAGATATGGTATAAGAAGGAGAAAACTTGAATTCTATTATTTCATTTCTCATACTGTTTTCTTATTTTGAAGAAATGTAATATATGACCAAGATGTATATTTATGTTTTTTGGTAATTGTAAATTTGATTACACAGTGCATCTAATTGTGGATCATGTCAATGTTAATTTTAGGTGTTTGCGAAGGTGGCTGTGCTGCTATTGTGGATTCAGGAACATCTTTGCTTGCTGGTCCAACTGTACGTACTCATATCTTTTCAAATGAATCAAATATTATATAGTCACACCGTTTCATTTATACTTTTTATTGACCGAGTTCATTTCAGACTGTTGTGACCGAAATCAACCATGCTATTGGAGCTGAAGGGGTTCTAAGTGTAGAATGTAAGGAAATCGTTACTGAATATGGAGAATTGATTTGGGATCTCTTGGTGGCAGGGGTGTGTTCTTTTTCCCACCCTTTAATGTTTTTCATTTTGCCTTGAATTGCACACTTTTTCTCTTTCCCCTTATGCAACATAAATGAGTTTGATCTCGATTTTCAGGTACGACCTGGTGATGTATGTTCACAAGTTGGTTTATGTGTTGCCAAAAAAGATCAATCGAAGAGGTTAGAAAGTTTTCTTATTCTAGCATTGCAATTCTACAAGATTTTGGCTTATGTAGACTCTAACTTTTCGATGAATCTTATACAGCATGGGAATTGAGATGGTGACTGAAAAGGAAGAGGGAGAGTTATCGGCTAAAGATACTGCTTTGTGCTCTTCCTGTCAAATGCTTGTGATTTGGATCCAGAATCAACTAAAACGAAAGACAACCAAAGATAGAATATTCAACTACGTAAATCAAGTAAGCCTTTCGAACGATCCTGTCCAGAAACCTGAGTTATTGCTTAGATTTATCTCACTACATGAAGCATTGATTTACTTTTTCGATTATTTGCAGCTGTGCGAGAGCTTGCCAAGTCCAAATGGAGAGTCTGTAGTAGACTGCAATAGCATTTATCAATTGCCGAACATTTCATTTACTATCGGAGATAAATCTTTCGTCCTCAGTCCCGAGCAGGTTAGCTTTTGAAATTTTGATAACTTGATTTTGTCGATATATTTATTTGTTGGTTCTGAAAATGCTTTGTACTTTTCAGTATATTTTGAAAACTGGAGAAGGTATTGCACAAGTCTGTCTTAGCGGGTTTATCGCTTTTGACATTCCTCCTCCAAGGGGTCCTCTCTGGTATGGTGCTCTTACAACATTAATTATATGCATAAATACGTTTTTTTTTTCTTTTTCCGGGTCAGTAGAAAGAAGTGGTAATAATCTCTAGAAATTCACACACACATCCACGAGTACCAGGGTTCGAACCCCGGTAGGTTTTGAACCTCGGTGATGGTGTCTAGCCTAGCGATATCGGCTTCTGCCAATTGAGCTATGATTTGCGGAGTTATGAATAAATAAACTTGAATGGCTTAGTACACACAACCATAGTTGAAATACAATAATATATCATATTCTAAACTCTGTCCTTTTTCTTTTCTGAAGGATTCTTGGTGATATTTTTATGAGGGTATATCACACTATCTTTGACTATGGAAATCTGCAACTTGGTTTTGCTGAAGCTGCCTAGTGAGATTCTGGTATATGATTATTATTATGTAGGAATATCTTTTATGAGCTTTTAGTGTGTGTTGTAAATAAGCTCTTGTGGATTTGTATACGTGAATGCTTACTTAATGGATTATTGTGTATCTATAAATGTGACACTATCTGTGATAAAGTATCATGTATTTGTAATGTATCGATGGCAGAATATATTTACAATCTGTAGGATTATTTCATTTTATAAACTAATATATTTGTCAAATTGCTTGTAATTAATCTTGTGTGTAAAGTAGTGGCCATATAAGATTTTATTGAAATATTAATCTCGTAGGTATGCTTTGCTCTGCTTTACTTGAAGCTCTCGCATTGGCAGAAAATTTCTTGGTGAAAAAAATGATATATTAAAAAAACTGTTTCAAATAAATCACATAAATTGAAATTGATTTATTAGATAATTTACTTTAAATCCCACATAAACTTAATTTACTTTAAATTTTTGAAAGATAATTTAGAGAGACTAGAAGTCAAGACAGAGGCGGTGTGGTTAAACATAAAAGAAATTACAAAATAAATCATTAAAAATGAAAAATAATATTGTTTAATGCAATACTTTACAATGAAAATCGTCTATCATTCATTTCTTGAAAATGAGTTAAAATAACATCATTGTTAATTGTTCCAAGAATATCTCTTTCTATTGATCACTCATTTTGTTACATAGTTGACTCTTCACAAACTTCATAGCTGAAAAAACACGTTCCACGCTTGCAGTTGCTACTGGTAAGATTAAAGCTAATTTCAGAAGCTTATGAACTATATCAAATGTGTTGCACTTATTTGTTTCCACGAGTTTTGCACAAAGATCTGAAAGTCCTTTTAAATTTGCAAATTTTGGATCACATTGAATATTTCTAACATAATTTTGAAGTTGATGTCGCAACACCACTTCCGACACATCTACAAAATCATTTGGATAAAGTTCAACCATCCTTAATAATTTTTTCACATCAAAAGCTGCAAATGACGATGAAGAAACATGAAACACATTCTAAAAGGTTAGTATTCTCTTCATCAAACCTAACATTGAGCTCGTGCAACTGCAACACTAAACAAACAATCATGCTTATAATGATGCAAATTAGAAATACTATAAGTTGTAGCATGTCACCTAGGTTTCTTCCCTTGCACATACAGTGCATTCATATCAGGCACAACAATATCATGCTTATTACAAATTTCCATAACCTTAGATATAAGTTCTTCCCATCCATCATTCCTCATTTCTTATAATTCTTGTTTGGTAGCATTCACAAGTGACAAGACATTCAAAAGATCTTGATCACGCTTTTGTAACGCTACACTCAAATCATTTGTAAATCCTAAAATCTCAACTATCATATATAACATGATGATAAAATCAAATGATTGAAGTACATCTAAGAAAAGCATAGTTTCACCATATTTTTCAAATGACGTATCATTCCCAACTTCTTCAAGTACCCCAATAATGACACCATATAAAGTCATCAAACTAGTGTGAGTCCTAAAATGGGAACCCCAACGAGTGTCACCCTCCCTAGCAATAGACGATTCTTGATTTAATCCACTATCAATCTCTATTTGTCCCTCTTCAATCAATTTAACAAACCGAGTTACTTGTTTGTCCCGAAGCAATTCTTCTCTCTTATTAGAAGATCATATGAAATTAACAAGCATATTGACCTTACCGAAAAAATCACTAACATCTTTGTGAGTCTTGGCACATGCAACAAGTGCCAATTAAAGTTGATGAGCGAAACAATGCACATAATAAGTAGATGGATTCTCATTTTGGATTAAAGTTCTCAGACCATCAAACGTACCTCTCATATTGCTAGCTCCGTTATACCCTTTCCCCATAATGCTAGATATACTCAGACCATTAATAGATGACACCTTCTCAAGTGCATCCTTAAATGACTTAACACTTGTTTCTTTAACATTTACAATGCAAAGAAACATTTCTTTTACCAAACCTTCATTATTAACATAACAAATAACAATAGCCATTTGTTCTTTACCAGCAACATCACCAGATTCATCAATCAAAACACAAAACACATCACCCGCAATATCACATATAATTTGTTGAGTTATTTCACATGCACAAGTAGCAGCAAGATCCTTTTGAATCTTAGGGGCAGTCATAAGGTTATTTTTTGGAGCACAATCTATTACACTAGCTATCTCTAGGTTAATTTCCTTTAAAGTGTCCACCAACTCAAGAAATGGCCCCTTGAACAAAGAGTTAAGGGACTCATCACTCCCTTTAAATGACATGCCACACCTCAAAAGAAACTAGTGGATATAAGGGATATGTTTACACAAACACGATATTCAACATTCATTTTCTTAGTTTGATTAACAAACGTGATCTTAATACTTTGGTTTGGGTTCATAAGAGCATAACCTATATGCACACATTCAACATGTCTATTGGAAGAAGTAACATGATTAACCAATCTTTGAGCATTCTTCCAATCACCAAAACCGTCTCCACAAAGTGACCCCCCATACTTAGAGACATTTTAAAACAAAAAATATGGAAAACAATATGCTAGGTCCTTAGATTCACTATAATCAATCCAGTCATACAAATCAAACCAATTTTTGCAAAATCGATGTTTTTGTTTACCTTGAATAGACCAAGGGTAAACAAAATTGCGAGGAGGTTGATGACGACCTATTTTTAAATAAGCTTTCTGTTTCGGACTGAGCCTCAAGAATGTATCAGGCTACGACCCAACAGGTCGAGCAGAGGCCCATATACTCGAGCAGAGACGCCTAGCAGACGGGCAAGGGCACCTCACAGTCAAACAAGCTTCTTGTACGACGGGCATACTCTCAGGACGGGTAAAGAACAAGTCTTCCAGGTCACTTACCACGTCACCCAACTGTCCCTTATTATCTCCTGAAAGATAGGGGCAGTTGGACCAAGGACCAGACCTTTTAGCTAGGTCCTCATGCTTCTCACGCGTTCCTTGGCAGTTCTTCCTTGGGCCTAGCTGATCTAGGCCCAAATAGGGACCTTGGCCCAACATTGGGGGCGCACTATAAATACCGGCGGACGGCGCCCATAAATGGACGATCTTCGTCGACGACGCCTCCATCACGACGGGCAGCGGGGCCGGGATCATCCTCGAAAACGAGGATGGGATCCTGATTGAGGTCTCATTAGCATTAGCTTTCCCAACATCCAACAACCAAGCCGAATATGAAGCTTTCATCGCCGGCCTGAGACTGGCCGAGGACTTAGGAGCAAAAGAAGTAAAAATATCAACAGACTCCCAGCTCGTAGCATCACAAGTACGGGGAGAGTACCAAACCAAGAACGACAATCTCATCGAGTACTTGGCCTTAGTCAAAGAAAGACTCGAAAATCTCGTGGGAAGTTCAACACGTACCTCGCGAGCACAACACATGAGCAGACATCCTGTCGAAACTAGCTAGCACGAGAAAGAAGGGCGAAAACAAATCAGTAATCTAGGAAATCCTTCCTCGACCTAGTATCGAGAAGCCGCCTCCCCCACTTGAGGTTAACGTGATCGGGGATACTCATTGTTGGACGACGCCCATCTATAATTACCTCACGAAGGGCGAACTCTCCGCTGACCCTAAAGAGGCGACTGTCACCAAACGTAGGGCGTGCTCGTACGTCCTCCTCGAAGGGAAACTCTACCTTAGGGGGTTTTCCATCCCGTTACTCAAATGCGTCGAAGAAGAGAAAGTTCCCGACATATTAGGGGAAATGCACCGAGGAATCAATGCCCAACATCCCGGCGGACGGTCACTCGCACGAAAGGCTCTTCGAGCAGGCTATTATTGGCCGACTATGCAACACGACTCCAAGGAACACGTCAAAAAATGCGACAAATGTCAACGACACGCCGACATGCACCTTGCACCCCCGAACGAACTAAAAACACTCTCCTCTCCTTGGCCCTTCGCATGGTGGGGCATGGACATCCTCGGACCCTTCGTAACCGGATCATACCAGAATAAATACCTCATCGTAGGGGTAGACTATTTTACCAAATGGATCGAAGCAGAAGCGCTGGCTAAAATAACAACACAAAACATTCTTCGATTTTTTAAACGAAATATCCTCGCTCGGTTCGGCATACCCTAGGTCCTCATCACGGACAACAAGACGCAATTCACAGACGGAGGATTCCAGGACTTCGTGGCCGGCTTAGGTACTAAACAACATTTCACATCTATGGAGCACCCTCAAACCAACGGGCAAGCAGAAGCGACCAATATGGTAATCCTGCGCGGGCTGAAGCGCAGACTCGGCGAGGAAAATAGGGCATGGGTCGAAGAATTACACAGCGTCCTGTGGGCATATCGCACGACACCACACTCCACAACCGGGGAAACCCCATTCTAACTAACATACGACATCAAAGCAGTCATCCCAATAGAAATACGAGAGCCGACGAGACGCGTAGAGGAACCCCTAGACGAGGAGATGAACGACGAGGCACTTAGAGCCGAGCTGGATCTCGTCGACGAGATCCGCTCCGAAGCAGCCCTTAGGGAAATATCCCTCAAACAAAAAATAGCCTTGCGCCACGACGCGAAGGTCATAAAGAGAGAGTTCCAGGTGGGTAGCCTGGTCCTCAGAAGAAATAATAAAAACCCAAGAGAGGGTAAACTGACCGCCAACTGGGAAGGTCCCTACCGCGTCCGCGACAAGACGAGCAACGAGGCCTACTATCTAGAAAACTTACAAGGTGAAGAACTCGCTCGACCATGGAACGCAGAGAAACTTAGACAATATTACAGCTGAATATGTCACGGGGAGACATGGGAGGTACGACCACACTCTTCACCATCGAAACTACAGGGAGGAACCACGCTATCCGGGGACGAACACGACCCCTCCAACGGACACAAACCTCCCCGACAGTTGGGACCTCGATCGAGCCCCAACGTCGCAGTACTGAGATTGGCAGGGCACCCAGCTCGCGATGGGAAGGCCCAAGCCCCGAGGTCAGAGTTCCCCAATCGCGAACTTGACTTCGATTTTAGGCGAGCACAACGCCCGCTACCTCGTCGGTTCCCTAAACCGACGAGACAAACATAGTCGAGCATAAAACAATTCACAAAAATACAACAAATATAAACTGAATAAAACCGAGCAAGGTAAACAACTAAAAACAAAATATTCATTCATACGCGGCCGTAGCCGTAGAAAAGACAAGTATGCCCGAAGGCCAGTATTCATACAAACTAGGCACACATGCCATACAAATTAGGCACGCATGCCATACAAATAAAACAAAATAAAATACATAAGACTCCGCCCGAAGTTACTCTTCCTCTTCTCCCAGCTCCTCCTCCGCTTCGAAGGGACACACAATCTCCTCGTCCTGGACGCAATAATTGTGAGCTGACCCCTCCGTCGCCAACTTAGGGTTCAGCATCCTCAGCTGGTCGACAACGTTGTCAAACCCTTCTTTAAACACGGCTACCAGATCCCGGTTGAGCGAACGGATGTGTCCCACCAGCTCACCCCGGGAACGGAGAGCAAGCTCCTCTTCACTCTCATTGGCCAAGGGACGGACAGTATCCTCGAGCAGAGCCAAACGAGCACGGAGTGCAGCATTCTCCTCAGCCACTTTCTTATGCTCAGCGAATTGCTCCTCCAGGCTCGCCTTTTCCATCTTCAGCGTATCCCGCTCCCCTTTCACTTCATCCAGCTCTTTCTTCAGCCCCTCCTGCAGATGATGCTCCTATTTGTAGTCTGACAGGTCCTTTGACAACTTGTCATTTTCAGAATGGACCTTCAGAAGGGCATCCTCCAAGGAAGCCGTGGACACAGATGTATCGGTTAGAACAATGGCCGTCTCTATCACCTTGATGACGGTAGCCAAATCCTTTGCCAATTCTTTTCGCCGGACACCAGCCTCCTGGCTCAGAATGGCCTTCGCCTCGGGCGCTGGCACAACAATAGCATTTTCAACCTTGAAAAAATCCTGCTCTATGTAGCAGGGATGCAACAAATAGCTCCTGGGGCCACCCGGACTGCTGCTCCCCGCCAGAGCAGACCTAGCAAGTGTCCCATCCGGGCGCTTCCGCTTGTGGAGAGGGGAGGTCGATGGAGGCGGGCTATCTAGGATATCAATCGGAGAAGGGCACAGGATGGGCGGAGGAGAAGTAGGCACTGGGCTCGCCGTGTTAGAGGTCCCGGCCCCAGAGTCGCCAGCTACTTCCTGGACACGAGGAGCTGCCTTCTTCTTCTTTTTGGAGACCCTGTCCGGGGCTCCGGCCTGATTGGCCAGCTTAAGAACTCGGTCGCAAGCGGAGGGCATTGCACCTGTAAAACAAAGACACAAACATTAGCGGGCAAAACATAAGACAAAACAACATAGGAATAAAAGAACACCTACTTAATAATTCCATGGCCTGATCGTCAGTATCACATTCGAGCAGAGCCTTCGTGTTGATGAGACGGGGTTCACAAAGCGGCATCCGGACCTCATCGACATAAGGGACACCCTTGAGGTCAACCCAGACCGCTAGGTTGAAACTCTGCACGAACTCCACCAGCTTCTTGTAAGCGAGTTTATCCTCAACACCCAGGCTTGAGAACTTGACCCGGTAATGGCTGGTGGAGAGATCAAAGTGGTTGGGCTGCCACCTCAATGGTATCCTCGACATGAGCTTCTCCTCCCTGTCTGCATCTCGCTTGTAATAATAAAGAGAATGCAGGGCGACACGGGTGATCGGCCTCACTACATACCATCGCCCTTTGAAGTGTCGGGCGGAATCCACGTACTTCTTGAACAGCCTCACTGGATGCTTGAAGGAAACCCAACTATGACGCCACCGAAGACCAGACCGCTGAAGGTGAAAAATGTGGAAGAAGAGAGCCCGAGTACATCCGATGCCGAGGAAGCGGCAAACTAACTCGTACGCCCGCATGAAAGCGATGGCGTTGGGGTGCAATTGTGACGGCGCCAGCCGAAGCCACTTGAAGATCGACATTTGAAAAGAATTGAAGGGCAGCCTAACCCTCGCCTCCCGAAAAGCGAACTCGTACATGGCAAATTGCTTCCCCGGGAAGCGATGACATATCCGATCCGCCTCTTTGGGAGCACGACACTGCCAGTTTTCAGGGTCCTCGGGACCCCGATCTTCCACCACGGCATAAGCGCGGGTCGACTCGTCGCAAAAATAGGATTCTTCGTCCAAGGGTTCGTCAGCAACCCAGGAAAGGTCATTTTGCGTAGACGAGGAGACGTGTTCAGTGCCCCCCGACACTTCCTTCCTCGACATTCAAGCGCGCGACATCTGCTTCCACGGGCTGTGGTTCAGTATCTTCTCCTCTGGGTTAAAGACGCCCGGTCGCAGCTGAAACGCAGAAAGAAAGAGTGAATTTGACATCGTATCAAATTCACCCTTCCACCGCAGGTCAAGTGAAAGGGCGTAAGACTAAAAACGCATGCCCCGAAACATGACTATTGGTCTAGGACTGGCGAAGGGGCAACCTTTGCGAGCAAATGAAACCCTGGCCCGTGAAGCGACACCGACGCAGACTCTATACCCGCGACCACCAGGCCTCAGTTGGGAAAATTCACACATATATGCTTGCAGCGGTCATAAACATATGAATTTTTAGCCCGGGTCATTCATATGCATATGAAATTTTTGCCCGGTCCATTCATACACATATGAAATTTCTGCCCGGGATAATCTAACCCTAACGAAAATTTTCACATTATAACCTATTAAACTGTTTATAGGCTAATTCTACCTATTCTACAAAAATAAATCATGCAATCCTAGCTACCAAACGCAAAAAACATGAAAACAGAGGGTTAGAAGTAAGATCCGTACCCGACATAGTGAAAATGAGAGAATAAGACGGCGCTCGGGCAACAACGGCGTTTCAGGTGGCGAGACGGGCGGAGAGAGGAAATTTCTTCAGAGCTTCCGGTGAACGTCTGAGCGAAAAAAGTTCAAATGAAATAGTTCACCCTTTTTTTATAGCCACAAGCGCGTGGATTGACGCGTCAAGTCATCATTACCTACTGCCTACGCCGCCGTTTGCACAATAAACGAAGCAACGCATCATTAATGCTGAAACACGTCAATCCATAAGGAATCTTGAACGACGCCGAGCAACCATACGCCTCCCCGACTCTATGAAACGTCCACGGCCCCGTAAGACGTCCTCGACTCTCTTAAGCGTCACGTGTCCGTCGAGGACTTTCATACTCGAATCTACGAGACGTCCTTGACCCCGTGAAATATCCTCGACGCTGTTGGGCATCACGTGCCCGACGGAAAAGAATACTACAGTCAACTCTGTAAACGTCATGATTGACTCGACCATACGCCCGCTGCTTTATCCATTGCACTTGCGCCCGTCTACATTACAATTCATCGCTCCGACTCGGAGACTCGACTTGGGGGGCTCCTGTTCCGGACTGGGCCTCAAGAATGTATCAGGCTACGACCCAACAGGTCGAGCAGAGGCCCATATACTCGAGCAGAGACGCCTAGCAGACGGGCAAGGGCACCTCACAGTCAAACAAGCTTCTTGTACGACGGACATACTCTCAGGACGGGAAAAGAACAAGTCTGCCAGGTCAGTTACCACGTCACCCAACTGTCCCTTATTATCTCCTGAAAGATAGGGGCAGTTGGACCAAGGACCAGACCTTTTAGCTAGGTCCTCACGCTTCTCACGCGTTCCTTGGCAGTTCTTCCTTGGGCCTAGCTGATCTAGGCCCAAAGAGGGACCTTGGCCCAGCGCTGGGGGCACACTATAAATACCCTTTTTTGTTAAAGGGTCACGTATTCTGATTTCACCATACTTAAACCATTTTTCACTGTACCTCTTCTCACTTAAGCATTGGAGTGCCTTGCAGGTACACCCTTTTTTTTTCTCTCCTCCCATCCTTCGGCCGTTGCATCAAGTCACTGGAAGGCCCTTCTGATCAGGTAAGATCACTTTCCTTACCTTATTTTGGATGTCAGGATGATAGCTTGAAATCAGAGGCCTAATTCCTGGATCCATTTCCAACAATTCATAATCAACAACTTTGATACTCTCATTTTGATGTTGAATTTTCGATGCTTCTAAATTAGCCGAAGAAGAAGCTTTGTCTCTAGAAAGTACCGGAAAAAATTTCTTCATTCTATAAAGAAAACAATGAAACCAATTAATCATAAAGAAAACAATTTATAAAGAAAACAATTTATGAGAAATTAAAAATTGATATTTTTAATAAATTGGGGTTTTAGGGTTCAACTCAAAAAGGAGAAAAGAATGAAGAAAATTTAAAATACTCACTTTACCTTTGATTTTCAACCACCCACAAATAAATACAAGCAAGTTAGGAGAAAATATTGGAGAAAAAAAAATGAAGGATTGTTGAATTAGTAAATATGAGAGGAAGATATGGTGGCGGAGTTTGAGAAGAAGAGAAAAACAAGTTACTGTTGTTGTTTTGTGAGAGAAAAGAAAAAGTGAAAGAAAGAGATATATTATAATAAGAGAGAGAAAAATGAGTGGATGTAAATTAATTTAATAATGATAAAATAAAAAATATATAAATATAATATTTTAAAAAAAAGAACCGAAAAATCTGGTGTGGCTATAGCCACACCAAGCCACTATGTGGATCTGCCACTGAGTCAAGACCCAATTGCCAAAAGTACATGACTTACCATTGCACCATATACAAATTTGAATGATAATTTACGAGAATTTCTTAATATATTCTATGTATTATTAGATACAAATTTAAATGATAGTTTACGAGAATTTCTTAATGCACCTTATGTATTATTAGAGCACCATATCAAAATATAAAAATGCCTTCAGAATTTGAGGATGCATCTTCTGACGCACCTTAAATAAATAAAAATCCAACTTAATGTGAAAGAACTACGAAGATGCATGTTCGTAAACATTACAGAGATGCATCTGTGGACGCTGTTTGTACATAACGCGCTAGAACCCTTAGTTTTCTTCACTTGGTAAAAAAATAATTTTTTCTCTAAAACTCTCTCAAAATCACATTGTCTCAAAATGAATCAAACAACATCAAAGTTTCTTTAATCATAACAGGATGACATCAAAGATCTCATTCAACACATCAACTTCAAAGATTCCTCACTTCTTGTAATTTTTTTATTATTGTAAACTTTTTGAGTTTTAAATAAATTTTTAGAAATTGATGATCAGGTATTAAAATACATAGTTTATGCATGTTTGATAGTTGATACATTATGATAAATGTGTTTCATATTTAAAAGTAATGATCAATGCATTATTTTTGGGGTTTTGGTGGTCTACATTAGTGCCATTAATGGAAATGAAAGTTGCAGGAAAATTCGGAGATACATCTCCGTATTTTTTCAACATTTGGATTCCAGGAACCGGAGATGCATCTTTGCATTTTATCAGTCTATATTTTCTTTCTTTTCTTGCTTGTAAGGTTACTTATAGTAATTATGTGACATTTGTCTGATTTACTTACATGCATTATGATTGATAGAGACGACAAATTGAGGCACGTCAGGATTGTACAAGATGCATCTGTCTGAAGGGAAAAAAGTCAGGTGTCACAGGCTCTTGTTCTCTCTAGCCCGGTTGATGCGGATGCGTTGACTTCCGGGGCTAATATATCTTCACTTTCTTCTTCTCGTAGGAGATGAGTGTCACTTAGTGACAAATCACTGACTTCATTTTCACGACATATTTCACATACTTTTGGTGAGGTGCATTTGTAGAGAGATGACATACTGAGACCTATCATTTCATCTACAACTTGGTGAGATGTCTATCATACTCAACGATGTGTTATGTCTGTTGCATATTCTGATTAAAGGGAAACTTTTAGATCATGGGAGGATTAACAAAGATGAGACACTTGAGTTGATGGTAGAATATCTGAGAGTTCACCTAAACGTTGCCTTGAAGGAGCTTGGAAAAACCAGGGGGACTCATGCTAGGTTTGGATTCCTGGAGAAGGTATATACAAATGAACTAGTTAGAGCAAAGTAGGTTGCCAGTGATGAGGAGCAGGTGGGGCAGCATAGAGTGTGTGCTATGAGAGCATACCTGTTATATTTGGTTGACACAACCATTTATGTGGACAAGAGTGTCAAAATTAACAGTTTTGTTGAAGTTTTGTGAGACGTTAATTTTTATGCATCACATTGAAATATCAAATGATTTTTTATTGATGTTAAATTTTATAGACATGCTCTATATTATAATATCTTTCAATCCCAGAATGGATTTGTTATACGAATTTGCGGTAAAAAATTATCAGAGGTGTCATGTTACTAAGTTTGACACCTTGATGTTACTTTAAAGATTTGAATTATTGATTAGACTCGTTGAAGATAAGATTTACTAAAGATTATGTAAGAAGATAGGCTTGAACTACTTTTATAAATAAGATTCGTTATAGTATTATTATATGCCACGTGGGCCACCTTATCACATTATCTTTGTTGTTATGGTATTATTATAGGCAATATGGGCCACCTTATCGCATTATCTTTGCTTTTTCTTTTGGTTTTGTCGGCCATGTACCTGTAAAATGTTAGGGTGTTTTCAATTTCATTTCAAGTCCGTCTTGTACCATTCTCTATATAAGAGAATGAAGGTTGTCATGAAGGGAATTCGAACTTAGAGAAACCCTGAAGTCTAAGAAGCTCTTATAATCTCTTGTTCTTGTAATCTCTTGTAAGCATTTTGAAATAAAATCATGTTGTATAATAGTTTCGTTCTTATTTCCACATTTATTTTAATAACTATGATTATTGAAACTATAATTTTCATTCTTACTACCTGGACCACACACTCGCAGAAGGTACCAACAGAAAAAACAAGAGTCTGGTTTATGAAAGAAATAATAAGTAAAAATGCAAATCTGTTTTAAAAAATAATATGGTAAAGAAGTAACTATCATAATGAAGTCATGCTCTATTCCAGAGATTTAGCCATTGAGGTAAATTCATTGAAAGAATTAACAACGTAATCTAGGAAAATGTCCAAAGTAGGTCCAACAAGTAAAAACCATTGAATGAACCAGTAAGGGAAGTTTAAAGAGATATCTTTGTTGAACTAAATTAACCAAGTATGTTTGAAAGGTTCATT
This sequence comes from Lathyrus aphaca, assembly GCA_963966055.1. Taxonomy (NCBI): domain Eukaryota; kingdom Viridiplantae; phylum Streptophyta; class Magnoliopsida; order Fabales; family Fabaceae; genus Lathyrus; species Lathyrus aphaca. The sequence goes on along the minus strand of OZ014520.1, from coordinate 126,944,469 downwards.
AGCTAAGGAATTTGTCCAAGCCTTCATATGATGAAAGTAATTGAAGGTTTGTAGAGAGTAAGTTATGGAGAAAGATCGACCTTCTACTGGAGGTTTGCCCCAATAAGACGAAGACCAAACATTAATGATCTTAAATTTAGAAAACTTAATCTTTGTTTTATCAACCTAATCATATTGATGAGTGAGATAAATGGAGTCAATATCAATTAAAATAAATTCATAAAACTTTATGATCTTTGTTAATTCTTTAGGTAAGAAAAAAACCTGGAGGACAAATTCTTGAGATAACTAGAATTTCTTTTATTGATCTTATTAACAATAAAATAAAATACATTAACTTCATTAATAAGGAAATTCATTTTAAGAGAATAGAATTTTTTTTACTCTCGTACTGCTTTTGTAGTACCCTTCAGCCACTATGAATGAAATGTTTTACCTCTTGAGCTCAACAATGCCCCTTATGAATTTCAAAATATTATGAATACCATTTTTTTTTTGGCATTACCTGGATTAGTTCTAGGACTTTTTTCATTAGAGTTATTATGGAAAGACTGTCTGACAACTCAGTTAATTAAAATATTTTCAATTAAATGTAACTATTATTTTCAGCAAAATTGGAGGCATGATGTAAAGCTCATCAAAACCTTTGCAAATATACAAACTTAAGTTCTAAAGATACTGCTTTTCTCATGGACCAGTCTAAATTACTAGCAATCTTATATGCTGTTGCAGGCTCTAATGAATTTTTGTCTAAATTAAGAGAAGCTATATCCGTTTTGTCTGATAGTGAAAGTTAATCTAGTACCTTTGACAACTTGAATGAAAATGAAGACGACTGTTACGATATTACTAATCTTGATGGTTAAAGTTTGAAGATAAGATTTGGATTATTGATTAGACTCGTTGAAGATAAAAATTACTAAATATTCTGTCAGAAGATAAACTTGAACTACTTTTAGAAATAAGATTCGTTATGGTATTATTATAGGCCGTGGACCACCTTATCACATTATCTTTGCTATTATGTTATTATTATAGATCATGTGGGCCACCTTATCACATTATATTTGCTTTTTCTTTTGGCTTTGTCGGTCATGTCGCTATAAAATGTTAGGGTGTTTTCAATTTTATTTCAAGTTCGTCTTGTACCATTCTCTATATAAGAGACTGAAAGTTGTCATGCAGGGCATTCGAACTTGGAACCTGTCAAGTGAAAAACCCTGAAGTCAAAAACTTCAGGTAATCTCTTGTTCATATAACCGCTTATTAGTATTTTGAAATAAAATCATGTTGTATAATATTTTCGTTCTTATTTAACAACTCTGATGATTGAAACTTACATGTTGTAAATTTTTTATTACTATGTTATTTTCCTATTGTACTAGACAACTGTTTTTTTCTTCTTTAATTTAAGAACTAGTATGATACCCGTGCGTTCGCATGGATACCTGTCGATGACGCGCATTTGTTGTAAAAATGAATTTTTATAAAATTAAAAAAATCAATATATTTGATAAGTTAATATTTATAAATTAATTAAAGAAAAAATATTTGTGTAATAGTGGGATACCTCTACTTCCACACGGGTACTGATGTGACATACACATTTGTTTTTAAAATATAATAAAAAATAAAATTGTTTTACGAAAATAATTTATTATTTTTAAAAGAAAAACATATTTTTGAAATAAAAACAATATTGTTTTATCTAAATTCTTTTACATATGCGCGTATTATATAAATATCCATGTGTTTGCACGGATAGTGATGTGGTATGTTAAGTTGACGTCAATTATTTACAACTTTGAAAAAATAAAGCATTCTGACGAAATAAAGAAAAATCAAAATAATTTATTAATAATTCCTAACCAAAATAGTTCAATAATTTTAAAAGAGATAATAAATCGGGTCAAGGTTCGCAATGGTCATGCAATATCGTTTTTTTAATTGTTAGAATAGTAAATTAATATAATATAGTGAATTTTAAGAAATATATACAAATTAAGTAATTTTGACCCGTCAAAAATGTATATTTTAGTAGAAAAATAACTATTATTATAAACTCAATTATATTAAATAATCATACAAAATAAAAAAAGAATTTGTGAAATAAAGAAAGAAAAAAAGAGAAATTTTAACATTTGAAAATAATAATTGTGTCTCAAATAGAGAGTTGGTAATTATAATAAAATATATATTTTGATAATAGTGACCCGTGAATTTTTTTTTTTTGATATTTGAAATATAATTAATAAATATAATATAATGAAGGTTAATAAATGTATATAAAGTGTGTTAGAATATAATAATAAGAGACCCGTGCATTCGTACAGGTCACACAATGTCGTTTTTTTAATTGTTAGAATATTAAATTAATATAATATAGTGAATTTTAAAAAATATATATAAATAAAGTAATTTTGACCTGTCAAAAATGTATATTTTAGTAGAAAAAATAAATATTAATACGAACTCAGTTGTATTAAATAATCATACAAAATAAAAAAAAAGTTTGTGAAATGAAGAAACAAAAAAGAAAAATTTTAACATTTGAAATAATAATTTTATGTCTCAAATTGAGACAATTAGTCATTATAATAAAATAGATATTTTGATGGTAGTGACCCATGAAAAAAAAAAGATAAATTTTGATATTTGAAATATAATTAATAAATATAATACAATGATGGTCAATAAATATATATAAAATGTTGGAATGTAATAATAAGAGACCAGTGCATTCGTACGGGTCACACATTGTCATTTTTTTTTTAAATTGTTAGAATAGTAAATTAATATAGTTTAGTGGATTAAAAAAATATAAATTAAGTAATTTTGACCCGTCGAGGGTGGGTATTGCTTTTGAAAGAATTTTGGGTAACATGGAATCATGAGGGTGGGTATTGCTTTTGAAAGAATTTTGGGTAACATAGAACCACATGGGTAGAGCCATGTGATTGATTAATTAGTTTTTTTAGGCAAATCAAATTTATTTTTAAGACAATAATTTAAAATTATTAATGTAATATTTAAATTCTAGTTAGCACAAAACCATGAGGGTGAATATTGCTTTTGAAATAATTATGGTTAATATAGAACCACATGGGTATTGCTTTTGTAAGAATTATGGGTAAGATAGAACCACGTGGATGAATATTGTTTTTGAAAGAATTTTGGGTAACATAGAACCACATGGGTAGAGCCATGTGATTGATTAATTAATTTTTTTACGCAAATCAAATTTATTTTTAAGACAATAATTTAAATTTATTAATGTAATATAAATTTAAGTTCTAGTTATCATTGAACCAATGATGGTGAGTATTGCTTTTGAAAGAATTCACTATAACATAGAATCACATGGGTATTGCTTTTGAAATAATTATGGGTAACATAGAACCACGTGAGTGGGTATTGCTTTTGAAAGATCATTATATAATTCTAAAAACATGAAGAACAAAATACACAATTCACTTGAATTATATTATTATGCTACAGTGTTGGGATTTCTAATTGCATTATCTCCCCCTTGAGCTCATGATCAACATGACTAATTGCATTATTATACCTATTGCTTTGATCAATCTCATTCATGTTCACTTCCTATGTGCCATGTCCGAGTAATGGAACACCAGTGAATCACCTGAATTGCTACCCTCAATCAGCCATCTAAAAACCATTTGAATATGTTTTGTTGGAATTTTCATTGAATTTGTCTCCTCCTTATCATGTGCAGGTAAGTTCTCAATGTTCATATATAGAATAAAGAGATCTTGCATTGTAATAATATGAACTAGCAACTAATAATATGCAGTAGCAAAACTTACAATAGAAAAAATATATAGCGGGTTACCATAATTAAGTTTATCTCATATTTACAAAGATGCCTTATAAGGAAATATTTGTTTGCCCAAACTAATCATTAAACAATACAACTGTATAAAGCATATTATATTGAGTTCGTTGCTACAATTCTTATGGTTTGCAACATCACCTCCTTTAAAATTCGTAGTGGTTCGTTGTCTTCTTTAAGAAAACCAAAAGGAACCTGAGCTAGAATGGCTAAAGAAAATTAAACAAGGTCCAACAAGCCATGGGTAAAATCCTAAATGACTTGAGTAAGAAGAGCAGACCAAACATTAACTTACTATCTTATTTCAGAACCATTAAAGAATTTCATCTTTGATTCCATTCTTGATACTTCCTGACAATAAAATAAAAACAAAAACCAAATCACATGCACACAAACAAATTCTTCAAATTCATCTTATAAAAAAAATCATCAAAAAAATCCTCACTTGATTAGTTAAAAACTTATTGATTGTAAGGAATTTTTTTTGATACAAATTGTGACCGTGCTTGAGGCAATATATGAAAATTCTGGAATTAACTCATCATAATACACACAACAAAGTACAAAACTTACCGGAATTCAACTTGCTCCACACTCTGCTTATCTTTATAGAGCTGTAGTTGATTCCACCAAAAAGACCTTTGGCTGAAGAAACGGTAATAAAAACATTTTTCTTGACATCAACCTTTGTACATATAAAAAAATAATAATGAGCGATATCAGAGAAATAATAACATTGCATTCTACTATTAGTATGCACCATTTTAACGATTCGTATTTCGGAAAATCTAAGGGGTCATTTGATTTTCGTTTTTAGTCCCAACAATAATAAATTAGTGTTTTCACTTTTCACCATCTTTATAGATTTCAGACTTTTCTATTAGAAAATGTGAAATCGGGTTTTAATGCAATAAATAATAAAAGAAAAACGCATACCTATAGCATCACTGAAAAGAGCTGTAAATGGCTGCCACATACCACATGAATTTTAGGGTTTTTCATCCTCTTCTCGTTTTCACTTTTGTTTCCAAAATATTAGGATTTTTCAGATTTTCGAATTTCACTGTTTCAACCTTAAATCTTGATTTCTGCATCATCGGAAACAATGAAAACAACACCGGATTCACTTTGTTTTTGTTGTTATATTCATTATTTTTTATAGGAAAGAATGAAATTGAAAACAGTGGATTGAAAACTAATAAATGGAATTAAAATTCAACAAAAATCTAAGACAAATAAAGACGTGATATGTAAGAAGAAGACATATATGAAAGAACATAGAGTAAATGGATCTGAGACATATTTGATTGTGGTTGTAATGGGTGAAGAGCTATTTTTCTAAAGAAATTTTTTAAGTACATTGAAGGAGGAATGTTTGGTATAATAAATTTTAATTATTTTTTATTAATTGTAATTTAATAATTGCAATTTATGAATATTAAAACAATAAAGTTAGTTACTTAATGCTAAATCACACCACATGGATAATTATGGAATAAGAAGGATAATTAGGAATTTTTTAGAATACCTAATTTATCCTTTTTAACTTTTTCATTTATATCTCCCATCTTTTTTGAAAAAGATAGTACTTAGTTAGTACCAATCTATGCTTTTTATTTTCTTAGTACTTAAAAATCTTTACAATCAAATAAACGTTGTCTTACCTGATTATTATATAAGATATGAATAAACTACAAAATCCGCACAAATTTGAATAAAAAAAGAGAACTATATTATTTAAGACAACAATTATACACACCTTATTCTTTAATTTGATATTAGTGTTCTAGAAATATGCAAAGCGTGTGATTTAAGTATTCAACACAAAAATCACATTATTCTTTTCTTTAACTTATAAAACCTTGAATGTGATTACAGCAAGTAAGCATAATTTCAATGATTTAAAATAGCATTTAAGTTGGGTATACCAAACTATGGCCCTTAAACATATTTTAATTTAGGTATTCTTTTTCTTCTTTTTTTTCTTTCTAGATTCTAAAACTTAAAATAAAACTTTATTGCCTTGATTTTCTTGTTTGCCTCAAATTTAGATTTAGGGGAATGTTAAAATGTAATGGTGGTGAACTTACCATTATAACTTGTCCTATGAACCACTGATCTGTAGCCACTAAAGAGCATCTTAATACAACAAAGTTGAGTATAGATGAATAATACATTGCCACAGAGCATGACGACACTTAGGAGTGAAATTAAAGAATAATCTTTGCAATAAAAAGAAAACACTTAGGAGTGAAATTAAAGAATAATCTTTGCAATAAAAAGGTGTCACTTGTAAGAGATGTCAATTACATTAAAAACACAAAAACCTTTGAGGTTTTTTGAGGAACAAATAATCAACTCTGAAATATTCTCTGTCAAATGAAGTTGAATGATGCTTGAGAACCATATACTTTGAGATTGTAGTTCATGTCTTGATAGATAGTTTTTGAAAATCAATGGTTGATCCCACTTTAACTTGAGAAAACAAAACCCTCTAGCTGAGAAAACAATGCCCTTGCTGCTCTTGATCCAAATTCTATCTTGCTTAAATAAACAAAGGAAACTAGACATATTGTATTTTGATTAGTGGTTAGTGAAACAATAAACATATATTAAAAAGATATATAAATAGGTGTTTGACGATCCCTGCAAAGGCAAACTCAAAGATAAGAGGGCACAGAGACAATCAAGTATGTGATTTTGTATTGCAAATACAAAAGCAAATGTTATGTGACATCTTAGGGTAAAAAATTAGAGAATGACAATGTTGTACTGTGGTGACTTCAGTTGAGATATTTCTGTTAGCATTTTTAGATGGAGAACTTATGTTGCTATAGGAAGTTAAGAAGAATAGTTTGAAGAAGTGAAAATTCTTTATATGAAACTGTATATTTATAGAAGAGGTTGAGATGAAACATCTGATGATTTAATGCTTACAATGATTATTTCTAATAGTTTATATTCTTAAATGACTTGTGACCGTCTGTTTATCCCCAAAATTAGTAAACAACCGCTGATCCTCTAAGGATACTAAAAACACCCTTAGTTACTCACATGATCGACCAGATTGATCCTAAGACATGTGCTAATCGTTTGTTAATTGTGATGTTTTTTGGGAAATTGTCATGAACCCTTCAACAGGATTAAGAAAGTAGTAAAAAGCAAGAAAATAAAGTAAAAGAAAGAACTTTCAAAGTAAATAAAAAGATAAATGCCAAGACAAGAATGTTGAAAATACAAGAAAGGTAAAGGAAAGGATAAATGCAAGGCAAGAAAGCTTAAAGGGCTGAAAATGTAAAGAAAGACAGTAAATTGCTTGTAAAAGTAAATGAAATAGCAAGATAAAATGCTTTAACGTAAAAGGCTTGAAAGATAAATTACTTTAAATCATAAATGATATTGAAGATAAAATGGTGCTTTAACATAAAAGACTTTGGAAGATAAAAATGGTGGTGTTTACATCACGTACATTCTCACTACACTATTTTCTCTACACGCAAATACTTTGAGTGAATACGGAGTAACTAGTACAATATGATTTTCACACACACTTATTCTAACACTAGACGAAGCTATTTATAGAAATAAAATATAACCGCTTTCGACGGTTTTATCCTAGGATTGTGAGACTTGTCCCACTACATGTTGAAGAAGCTTCATCTTGCACCACTTGTCCTTGTCTTTGAATAAAAAATTACATATTTTCCCTCCAAGGCTTGAACGTGCACAATTTGAGTAACTGCCACTCTTCGTCGAACTAGGCATGGTCGAATCTCAATAATACTTAGAAAATACTTCAAACTTTAGAATTCTTCTAAGTATAGAATTTGTAGGTGAGGAGTCTTTCGACTTACACCTTTTATTGAGTAAGGTTGAAAATATCTGTTTTTAGCTTAAAATAAGAAAATCTTTTCTAAGCCCAAATATCCTAATTAGGTTAACGATAAAATTTGGGAGATGACAAATTGTCCCCCAAAAATGTTCTTTTCAACCATTTTGATGAAAAAATCATTTTTTGATATTATCATTTCGACGCCAACTTTTGGTCAGACAAAAGTATGGTTGTAACCACCTAACCCAAAACTGTTGTGATTCTTCAACCATGCACATGACGTCACACCATAATGGCAAAATCCCAAAAATTCCCATCAATCGTATTTGGTGTCTCCCCATCATGACCTTTTTCCTGAAACAAAGCGCCAAGATTTCTTGTAGTAACTTCTACCTCCAACATATCCAATCCAACGCACCACGTGTCCCACCATCCCGTATTTACATTAAATGGATAAACTCCACAACTTCTTACTCCACGCATATAAATAACTCCATCAGTTATCAAAAGAACGTTTCTACTCTCTTGTAAACCTTTTCCCATTCTTTCGCACAAAGTCTTCCCTTCTCTTCCTCAAAAACCCTAAAAACACTCATTCTTCATCTTCAACAATGACGTCTTCACAAGCTACCACTTTTGAGAAGAAAAGTAAAAAAGGAAAGGCCTTTACTTTCAAACAAACTCTTTCTCCATTCACCAACCTTTCTTAACCCAAGACGATTAAGAACCGTCAGTTCATACCAGAATCTAGGATGGTTGAACTAAGAAGTTTATACAACTCTCAGGTAATGGTTCCTTTCATTGTCAATGATTATGCTTATGCTTTTTCTAGGCCTTTGGCCCAAGTTGAAAATACTGATGAGAAGCTCAAGGAGTTCTTTCCTTGCTATCGCAAGTCCCAACCTTTAGGGCACACAAATACCCCTAAGGAAGATGACTTTTCACCCCACCAACCTCCTTTCAACCAAATGGATTTAAAGTACCTTTATGATGGTACCAGACCGGTTAGGGCTGTTAGCCAGTTTAATGATTTTGATCTTTGGATGGCTAAAATGGAAATGGTCATGGCTGACCATTGGAAAGAAATAGGGATTTATGACTTACTGATGCTATCAAAGACCAACATCCGCTACTGTTTGAACCTCTTGGTTGCCTCTCTTTATTTCTAGGATAACACCCACCACACCTTCCATCTTCCTTGTGAGATGATTACCCCTACACTTTTTGATGTAGCCGCTATCACATGGCTTCGACTTGATGGTTTGGCCTATGACCCCTCCAATAATACTGAGGATACTATTGGCTTTAATGACTCTAAGATAACGTATACTCATTTCATCAAACACCACTTCAAGACAAACAATGTATAGGTTTCTGATAAGGAGAACATTGCTTTCCTCACCCTCTAGATGTCGAGATATGTCTTCTGAACTAAATCTTTGCAGGTGGCGAAGAAGTACTTAACTTTGGCAAACCAACTCCACAATAATAAAAAGGGTTTTCCTCAGTGAGATCATCCTAGCCAGCGTCTATGAATCCATAAGTGAAGGGGTATCTCGACACAAGAATCCAACTGGGGCCTCTGGTGCTATGATCCTGAATGGTCCTCTCTGGCTTCTTCAACTTTGGCTAAATGCCACTTTTGAATCTATCCTTCCTAGAAAATGGCAAGTTTATGAAGACTCTGAGGAAATCAGACGCAGACACACCAAAGGTGTTCGATTGGCCAAACTCACCCTAACTGATGAAGGCGAAATCCTAAAAGGGGCCTTCTCTAGTTACATAATGAGGTTTGCACATCAGTATGAGTTTACACCACAAATGGTTCCTTTTACTGAGAGGAAACATGGTCCTAAGTGGTTCACCAGGATGTTTCCAAACTCTCCCTCTAGGAAACTTCACCTGGACTCCATTGCAATCTGAGAGGCTTTTTTGATCCCCGAATTCATTGTTCATAGGCTGAATGGTGGGAAGGTAGATGCAGTCTTAATTGTCTACCAACCAAATTTGGTCTCTCGACAGTTTGGACAGGGTCAAAGATTCCCTAAATGCCTCTATAACAAGAAGGGACATGTAGTTTTTCCATACCAACCTCTTTGACGAACAAACTCCTGCCATCCATTCGACAGATGGAATGCTCAAAGAGAAATTATGTCTCCAGTGTTTTTATGTCCTACTTTCTTATGCACCCACCCATTTAATGATTGGTGTCGTACATACTACAATAACCATTTTCTCACTGCTGCTGAATTTTCTTCCTTACTTAACCAAGCCTTTATTGATGTGCAGGAAAAAGGTCAAGAAGAGTAAGTCTACTCACATTAAAGAAATCCAGGCCTTTCAGAAGTACTTTGAAACTGTCTATCGACCAAATGATCTTAGTCGAACTGTTTGTCAGGCTGCTGTCACTTTGAAGGAGAAATTTTTGCAAAAAAGGGATAAGTTAAAAATCCCTTCAAACGTTCCTCTTGAGAGGCGTTATGAGGTGGCTTTCGAACTCTTTCATCCAACATTTCCTTGACCGCGCATTGCTGATTTTAGAGTGGCATATGCCCCTCCATTTCCATACTGGTTTGTCTGTGGGGATTCAATAAAAATCCTTCGACAATAGTCTCACCCGAAAGCCAAAAAGGTGGTTGCGACTAAGCACACACTGGACAATTTCAAAGGACACCTTCATATAGGGATCAAAGACGTTCATGTCGAATCCGAAATATATGAAGGTTTGAGGCCTTCATTTATCTTTCCCATTGAATGACCAATTATTAACTCATAACAACTGTCTTTGTTATTTCCAACTATCCCCAGAAAATTCAATACCACCAAAGGCATGGTGGTAAAATCTGAGAAGAACAACGAAGGCACCAAAGTACTTTATACCCCTTACTTATGCATCTTTTACATGCTTTCCTTCTAATGTTTCCATTTTCTTTCAGGCAACCAAAAAACCTCCAACGCCCAAAAATAAGGGTAAGAAGGCTTAGACCGTGGTCGTCAACTCATATGATGACCAATTCCCCGAGGAAACTGTCCTCAAGAGGAAAAGTAAATCGGCGAAGTCCCCAAGCCCTTATGGCCAGCCTTCCTTAAAGGTAGCCAAAGTTTTCGAAAAGGCGCCTGCTACAGGTGGTGTCGAAGTTCAACCTGCCACTCCTGTAGTAGTACCAACTGGTGGCCCCCCTGAAAGTGCCAACTCATGCCTAGGTGCTGGAGAGATTGAGGTATTTAGACTTTTCGCCTAACATCTTTCAATCATTTTTCTAAGCTTCGACCTAAACTTTTCTTATCACAGGTTGAGGTAGGTGTATCTCAACCACCATCAACTGCTACTTTCACACCTACAACCCTTCTGAACAACGAAGGTGAGCCAACTTATCATCCAACTTCTTATTTTGGCTCTGGTTATAGTTCCTTAAGTGATATTAACCGGCCTATTACTTCAACAATTGTTCCTCCCCATTGGTCGAAGCAAATAAAGGTTCACCGGCAAGAACCATCACTCAACAATCCCATACTGATGATTCTGATTGTGAGTGTGACGATGTTTTTAGCAAGGGATTTCTCAGCCAATCAAGCAGAATTGCCAGGGAGATAAATGAAGCCTCGGATGGGGAAAAAGAAGAGGAAGAACCTAAGAACAACTAGGACCCTGATCCCTCCAGTCCAAAAAATAAAGAGCCAGAGAATATGAGAGAGCCCCAAACTGATGCTCAGGATGATCCTATGGATGATCAAGAAAAAGAAAAAGAAGATGAGGAAGAAGAAGAAGATGATGACCAGGATAAGGACGAAGTTAACAAAGAAAAAGAGCCTGAAAAGACTCAACAAACTTCGCTTGTGGTTGAGAAAATTCTCCTACAACCTCCAACTCTCCAAAATTTAATCCCTAGAGAAGATACAACCGAGGAACAACTGGTGGCTCTAAGATGGTCGAATCCTATGGAGTACGATTGAAGGAAGCTCGGGAAGAGATATGGCTTTTCTGGGAGCAGTTCTTCGAAAACTCCTGAAAATTCTCCTTTAGATGACTTCATTGGTCCTATCCTCAAGAAAATCAAGGGCACCTTCTTCAAAAGGGACATCCATAGTGTCTTTAGTGCATATCCAACTGCCCCTTTCTTCCTGAAGGATAACCTCAAAAAATTATATCTTTCGACCCTTGATCCCAAGGTTTCTAGCTTCCTCATGGAACTGACTGCTCTAATCAACCAAATGTCTGAATATTTTAGGTCTCTTCCAAAAATCCAAGACTTCATTGAAACAACTGGGGAAGAAAGGAATTCAGCCTGGGATCAAGCACAGGAATCTGAGGCTCATGTTGAAAGCCTAGAGCTCATCAGGACCAAAGAGGAACGAGAGAAAACTGCCAAAACACTGGGCATTGAAATGTGGAAGAAGGAGATTGAAGAGCTTCAAAGTAAAATCTCAGCAGCTGAACAACGCAATCTTGAGTTGAGTAAATCTAACAATACTGAATTGGAGGCAGAGCTAAAGTGCACCATAAACCTTATTGATGATGTTGAACGCCTTAACAAAGAGCTTGCAACAACCAAGCTTGATAAGGCTCTATGTGAGAATCGCCTCCAAACTCAAAAGGTCAACTTCATTCAGCTGCAAGAGAGGCTCCCCTTCTGATTCCAATGGCTTTTGTTGTAATATTTAGACTTCTTGTTTCCTCTTATGTATTGATCTCTTGGCCCTAACAAGGCGTTTTATGTAATGACAATTTTGGTGTAATTTTGGCCTTTTTTACTTTATGTTTTGCCAATTATCATTCTTCGACTTGCATTTTAAAATATCTCAGCATAAGTAAAATTTTCGAATAGTCATTTAGTTGAAATTTCACTTTAAACCTTGGATCCAAAGCAAAATTTCCTTGATCTTGGTTATTGTGGCAATGCTACAACTTTTAATAACTTGTGTACTTCTATGACATAGATTACCATTTAAAGGTTATACCTGCAACGTGCCTTTCAGGGTTCTATTCCCAAGGAAGAATTCACATGCTTTTAGTTGCCTTTTGACTGACCAATCAACATATGCGAATTACCTCTATAAATACCTCTCTAGTAAATCCATCTTCTTCATTAAACACCAAACATGAGAAGTTCTATGAAGAAAGTGGGTGATGCTGAACCAACCAATCAAGCAAAGACCTATGGAAAGAAGACTGCTGTCCCTTCTAGCACTTCCATTGGGGTGACTACTCGCTCCAAAACTAAAGATGTCAAGTCACAACCTCCCAAGAAGGAACCTCCAAAAGGTCAAGATCTAGATGATGAAGCTGATGAAGACTACATCATTTTTCTCAACTCCATTGACTGGAAAGATTATGAGTAGTGTAGCTTTTTTTCTTCTGGTTATTGAGCCATGTTTTCTTTAGGATTTCTACATTTGTAGGCCATTTGTGGCCCCCTTTTGAGCCTGATTTGACTCAATGTTTAATGAAATTTTATGCTTTTATTTGAATGTCTTGAAGCATTAGCTTATATTTCTTTAAATATTTCCCATATACTTTCAAAATCCCTGCATCAGCTTCAATCTCATGTATCTCATAAGTATTGTTACTAAATATCTTAGCAAACTGAAAGGGACCCTCCCATTTGGGTGACCATTTCCCTAAAGATCTACTTTTTCGATCCATGGGCAAGATTACCTTCCATACTAATTCACCGATTGAAAAATTCTTTAACTTAATCTTCTTGTTATAGGATTTTTCTACTCTTCTCTTATGACTCTAATAATTCTAGGGCACAAAGTCTTTCTTCGTCCAAATTCACCAACTCATCTAACATCATATTCCAATAAACCTCAGATGGAATCTTATGATGCCTTTGAATTCTCATGGACTGGAGATAGATTTCAAGAGGCAACACTGCATCATGCCCATAAATAAGTCGAAACCGAGTAGCACTGGTTGCTTCTTTAGGTGAAGTTCGACATGCCCAAAGGATTTGGTCCAATGTCTTGTACCAATTTCTTGGCTTCTTACCCATGTGTTTCTTAATCAAACCAATGGCTATTTTATTTGCTACTTTGACCTGGCCATTAGCCTAGGCATAGTAAGGCGTAGAAGTCAAAAGTTTAAAACCCATTTCTTTGGCAAACTCTTGCATCTTTCGACCAGTAAACACATATCATTGGTTAGTAGTAATTATTTCTAGGATCCTATATCTATAGATGATATGCTTATGGATAAACTCAATTACATTTTCTTGATCAACATTTGGAAATGGGATAGATTCGACCCATTTAGAAAAATAGTCTATCCCTACCAAAATGTATTTATGGTTCTTTGAAGATGCTGGTTCAATTTCTCCAATCAGGTCCAAATCCCATCCTCTAAAGGGCCAAGGTTTCACTATGGAATGCAATTCACTTGCAGGAACGCGTTGAATTCCAGCATGCACTTGACATTCTAGACACCCTTCAGCAAATTCAATGCAGTCTTTCAACACTAGGCCAATACATACCCTGTCGAAATAACAACCACTTCATTTTATGGCCTACTTGGTGTGCTCCACATGTCCCAGTCGAGAAAAGCTAAATATGTCTCATCTTCACTAAGGCATTTGAGCGATACTCCCTCAAGAGTCTTTTTAAATAATTCATTCCCCAAGAGAACATAACTTAAAGCTTGGTATCTGATCTTCCTTTCTCTCGGAGCTGTTGGATTCTCTAGGTAGTCACTATGGGCTTCCTCCAATCCTTGTCACTCATGCTATCGACTACCAATATTGCAAAACAGTCCTCATCAGCATATCCAAGCTTAGTCTCCTCTAAATATGATGGGCCAACCCCACTGACACAACTTTTCCTCCGACCTCTATTGCATCTTGTAATTTTTCTTTTAAGATTTTGTACCCTGAAGCAATTTGAGCCAAGTCATTTGAAACTTGATTCTCTAGTCTAGGAATGTGTCGAAAGGTAACTGCTTTGAATTTTTAAGTAGTCTATTTACCACTACAAAATACATAATTATATTTTCTTTTATGAATTTGTACTCTTTGGTGGCTTGTTTTATTACCAACTCTGAATCTCCCATTATTTCGACATTAGTTGCCCCCAATTCCAACAATACTTCAAGTCCAGCTATTAAAGCCTCATATTCAGCTTCATTGTTAGAACAACGACCATCAATTTTATACTTAAGTGTTGTTGGAATTTTATTAGGAGAAATAACAAGTACCCCTATTCCAGTCCATCTTTATGACTAGACCCATCGAAGTACAACTTCGAGGGCTCAATCTCCAGATAATTTAAAGGACTTTCATTTATAGAATGATCGACTATAAATCCTGCAACCACTTTCCTTTTAACAACTTTTAAGGGTTTATAAGTTAATGAATATTCAGTTAATGCTAATGCCCATTTTCCAATTCAAATATGAAAAATAGGTTTGGACAACATATGCTTTATAACATCAAAACCAAAAGAAACATAAACATCAATTGGTTTTATATATTGCTTCAATTTGGTACAAGAGTAATACAAACATATGCATAATTTCTCTATCATGATATACCTAGTTTCTGCATCATTTAAAACTTTACTAAGGTAATAAATGGCTCTTTCGACGCCATTATCCTCCTCTTGGGCTAACATACTCCCTAAAGTTCTATCTGAAGAAGCAATGTACAATCTCATACTTTTATTCCTACAAGGTGGAGAAAGAATTGAAGGATGACTCAAGTATTCCTTAATCTTGTGGAAGGCTTCTTGTTAAGCTTGCTCCCATTCAAATCCTTCTTTGCCCATTCGCAACAAAGGTGAGAAAGCTTGCATCTTGCCACTTAGGTTTGATATAAACCTCCTCAAGAAGTTTATTTTTCTTAGCAGTGATTGCAACTCCTTCTTGGTCGAAGGCTCTTTAGCTTCCATGATAACTTTGGTTTTATTTTGATTGATTTTGATCCCTTTCTTGTGGACCACAATTCCCAAAAAGTCCTCTGCCTGTACACAAAAAGCACACTTTAGATGATTCATTTTAAGACCATGCTTTCTCATTCTTTCAAAAGAACGTCGAAGATGATTGACATTATCTATTCTTGAAATAGACTTTACAACAATGTCATCAATATAAATTTGCATAAACGTATCTATGAAATCATGAAAGATTGAATTCATTGCTCTTTGGTAAGTTTCCCCTGCATTTGTCGAACCAAAGGGCATTACTACCCATTCATAGGTGCCCAAAGCCCCTAGGCATCGAAAAGCAGTTTTAGGGACATCTTCCTCATTAATGAATATCTGGTTATATCTAGAGTATCCATCTAGCATACTTAGACACTCATGTCCTGCAGCAGAATCAATTAACATTTCTGCCATAGGCATTGAATACTCATTTGTAGGGGTTTCTGAATTCAGATCTCTAAAATCTATGCAAACACTTAGAGAACCATTCTTTTTAATAACTGGTACAATATTTGCTAACCATTCGACATACCTTGTTGTACGGATGAACTTGCATCGAAGCAACCTCTAAATCTCCTCTTATATTTTGGTGAGGATCGTTGGGGTGAACCGTCTTGGATTTTGTTTGAATGGTTTCTTCCCAGGATTGATTGGTAGCTTATGTTCGACAAGCTCTTTCTTCAAATCAGGCATTTCATCATAGTCCCAAGCACATCAATCCTTGAATTCCTTTAGCAATTAGACCACTTCGACCTTGAGTTATGGGTTGAGATTGACGCTAATATAGGTAGGCCTCTTCATCTCCCCTTCACCCAGGTTAATTTCTTCTAAAGGATCCTGAGTCAGCATTTTGATACTTTCTGACAAAGGGTACTTTTCAAATCCCAAAGGCTCATTATCATATATTGCATCAAGCCTTTGGTCTGAATCTTCTTGAGCCTTATCAGGAGGCTCTGGGTCGAAATCCTTCACATGACTTTCTTTAGTAAACTATGTAATGGCCTCAATAGCCATATGATTTCATATGGCCTCTAAGGACACTTGTATTATGGTTTCAGCCACGTAGGCCAAAATTCTTCTCAGTGCGTTGAGGTCAGTCCTTATTACTTCCCTCACTTCCCCATCCCATGGGGGGAATCACAGGCTCCCCAAAGTAAGGTGGGGAATTACCTGTTTCTTCTATAACCTCCTTGTCCCAACAAAAACCTTCGACAAGATGGAGGTGTAGTGAGCAGAATGCATGATCATCTGGAGTAAACTCAAATTATGCTGGTGTGCATGGGCCAATATGCGCTAAGTTCTTGTCAAACTCCACGCTTTCAACATGGTTAACAGGAACCTTGAAGTAACCTTGATCAACTTCAATATTCTCCACAATGCCATCTGGCCTCCAAATGGTAACCCTTTGATGCATTGAAGATGGCACTGCACCAATGCCATGTATCCACTCCCTTCCTAATAGAAGATTATAGTTGGCCTTACTTTCGATAACCATAAATAGAGTGGGCCTGGTGACTATTCTGACATTCAAATCAACTTGTAGGACCCCTATTGTAGGCCCAGTCTTTCCCTCATAATTCGACAAGACCAATTTATGAGGCTTAAGCTCTGTGTCGAACCTGCCAATTTTAGCTAGCAAGAAGTGTGGCATCAAATTCACTGTTGCGCCACAATCAACCAAAATTTTGTTGATAGCTACATTCTCCATTTTCCCAATGATGTATAGGGGCTTCAGATGCCCCCTCATGGCCTCAGTGGGTTTCTCAAAGAAATCATTTTGTTCTTCGACGCACTCATTATTCATTACATAGTAGCACACTGGTTGATGTGCTGCCATTATTGCGTCAGTATTGGCATCCAGGTTCTCCACTTCAGTAATTCTATCATATTATCTAGGAATTACTAAGACCATATTTACTATGATATCTACAAAGGCTTCAGACTCACAGTCGAAATTATCTGTCATATCTTCATCTTCGACTACTTTTAGCTCAGCCTTTATCTCAGCTTTGATCTCAGCCCATTTGTTCTAGATGAAAATAACTCGTGCCCCACATGTACCTTGTTTGTTATCTTCACCTTATGGTTGTTTCCTCCCTCCCCAAGCATATTTGTGCATGATTAAGCAAGATCACCTTTGGAGGCTTCTCTTTGAGCCTTCCTTCTGCGTTGCTCTTTGGAGAAGTTCAAGTCAAGGCCATCAACAACCTCGTCCATCTAAGTGAAACTATCAGCAGTTTCTTTACTAACCAATTGGAGATTCGAGTCTTCGACTTCCTCATGTGGGACGATGGTGACTCCCACATTAAATCTTTCGACATCAGGTGATGTCTTAAAGAAACCCTCAGCTGCCATGCATACTAAGTGTTCCCATTTCTCGCTGCTCAGATCTTCAGTAACCTTGATCATCACAACATCATTAGTGAAGTCTTCAGTGAATTCAATTTTCACAGGATTTCCCCTGGTTTCGACTGAATCAAGCCTGTTGTTGCCATCAGCAAATTGTTCAGCAACTTCGACCTAGTTCACTTTAGAGGGATCAGAGTAATTGGTCTCAGCAACTTGAAGATGATCAATGTCAAACTTCATTTGTGCCTTGGGCTTATCCCCAAACTTGAATCTTCCTTATTGGATATCATTTTGCACCAAATCCCTGAAAAGAAAACATTGAGAAGTCTTATGACCCAAGAAATTATGGTATTTGCAAAAACCTCTTTTCTTTCTTTGATCTAAAGGTTGTACTTTAACGCTTGGGGGAACAAGTATTTGACCATCCTTAACTAACAAATAAAAAATTTCGTCACATTTAGTGACGTAGAAAGTATACGTTTTCTTTGGAAACCTGTCATCCTTTTCAATTTCGACAGGGTTTTTTCCATTTGAAGGGACTAAAAGTTTGCAAGAATAAGGAGGACCCTGTTTGAGTTCAGCTAGGTCTATCTCGTTATCATCAAGGGGTAGGGTTTCACCATAGACATTTTCAACCCTATCCTGATACTCAACGTAAGCTATTTTCTTATATTTGTTGGCCCTAGCACTTCCTTCCTTCAGACATTCAAGCTGTCGAACTATATCTGCTAATTGTTCCATGTCTCTCAAGTACTGTGTATCCAGCTTCTTCCTAATAGAATAGTCCTGGCCACGAGCGGCCATTTTGACTAGTTCACGCTCAAGTACTTGAGTGAAACACTTGGCCTTGAGCAGTTGAAATCCGTTCAAGTAGTCATCAATTGACTCATTAAAATTTCATTTAACACTATTCAATTCTTTCAGACTGATCTTGGTCTGACCCATGTAAAATTGTTCATGGAATAAACGCTCCAACTGAGTCCAATTACAAATCGAACCAGGTGGTAATGTAGTAAACCAAGTAAAAGCGTTTTTGGTGAGAGAATTAAGGAAATATTTAATCCTCGGACTTTCGTCATTAGCAATTTCACCAGCTTCTATCAAGTATCGCGCCACATGTTTGATCATAGACTCAGTCGTATCTCCTGAGAAGTTGGTAAATTTTGGAACCTTCGTCCTGGGAGGTAATTATGACTGAAGTATATAATCCACTATTGGTGAAGTGAAGTTTGGCCTAGAAAAACCTGTATTTATCCCACTTCCAGCCATTATTCGTTCGACAAGGGCTGCTAAGTTGTTTTCTGCTGCCAAGTTGTTTTATCGAACTTGTTGAACCACAAGATCAACATCCTAATGCCTATTTACCACCATTACTCTTGGCTCATCCTCTGCTGGAATTTGCCTTGAATTTCTGATGGCTTCGACTTGTATTGGTTCAACCATTGTCCGATTCCCTTGATTTGCTGGTTGCACAACATCTCCTACATTCCCACTTGATTTGGACGTCGAACTAGTGCTGGGAATCCCATAAATTCTGCTATGCACACCATCTGAGATACCATCTGTGATAAAGTCTGAAAAATATCTCCACATGGTTTGAGATAAAGTCTGAACCATTTTCATGTTGCTCTCATCCATTTGCTGTCTTAAATATGTTGCCGACTCATTTGTTAGAGCATGACTCTGAGTCGAATGTCCCAGCCCAACAGATCGACTATTCCTTCCCATATTTATTCCACATCCAGATTCCTGCAAAGGTGAAGGAAACACATTCTCTGAAAAAACCGGAGGTGCATTCCTTAGGCCCATCATCATCGTTGTTGGCATACCACAGGATGGATTTCTAGGCAAAGGCTGAGAAAATCCTGGAGGGATGATAACTTTAAATGCATATGTATTTGGGGGTGGGGTTTGATGGTTTGGTCAAATGTACTCCAACACTGGTTGATTATAATATCCAGTATATGTTGCTCCTGGCCTTGTCATTGAAGGAATTGATTTTGACACCACACTCAATGTTGTTGACACCCCCGTCGAAGGGTTGAAGACTGGAATGGCCTCACTCCTTGGCACATATTGTGGATCCACACTATGAGCAATTGAACTGCTCAATTGGGGATTCGTCCCAGTTGTAAAGGGATCTGAATCATTTTGATTTGCTTGGCTAGATGCCATTTTCCTTGTATTTCTTTTCCTTGGTATATAATGATCTGTACTGGCTACTTTCCCACTTCTCAAATACACGCAACAGGAGTAACCGTTTTTTCCGACCAATACTCCCATGTAAGAAAAGAAGTTACAAAACAAAGAAGTTATAAAAGAGAAGTTACAAAAGAGAAGTTATAAAACTTCTAAAAACTAATTAGCACTGTCCCACTGGGTGTTGCAATTTGTTAATTGTGATGTTTTTTAGGAAATTGTCATGAACCATTAGACAGGATTCAGAAAGTAGTAAAAAGCAAGAAAATAAAGTAAAATAAAGGACTTTAAAAGTAAATGAAAAGATAAATTCCAAGGCAAGAATGTTCAAAATGTAGGAAAGGTGAAGAAAAGGATAAATGCAAGGCAATAAAGCTTAAAGGACTGGAAAAGTAAAAAAGACAGTAAATTGCTTGTAAAAGTAAATGAAATGGCAAGATAAAATGCTTTAATGTAAAAGGCTTGAAATATAAATGACTTTAAATCATAAATGACATTGAAGATAAAATGGTGTTTTAACATAAAATACTTTGGAAGATAAAAGTGGTGGTGTTTACATCACGTACATTCTCACTGCACTCTTTTCTCTACACGCGGTTACTTTGAGTGGACACGGAGTAACTAGTACAATATGATTTTCACACACACTTATTCTAACACTTGACTAAGCTATTTATAGAAATAAAATATAACCACTTTCAACGGTTTTATCCTAGGATTGTGACACTTGTCCCACTACATGTTGAAGAAGCTTCATCTTGCACCACTTGTTCTTGTCTTTGAATAAAAAATTACATATTTCCCTCTAAGGTTTGAACGTGCACAATTTGAGTAACTTCCACTATTCGTCGAACTAGGCATGGTCGAATCTCAACAATACTTAGAAAATACTTCAAACTTTAGAATTCTTCTAAGTATAGAATCCGTAGGTGAGGAGTCTTTCGACTTACACCTTTTATTGAGTAAGGTCGAAAAGACCTTTTTTTAGCTTACAATAAGAAACTCTTTTATAAGTCCAAATATCCTAATTAGGTTAGCATCAAAATTTGGGAGATAACACCGTCTTTAGAAATGAAGAAAAATTTCAATTATCATTATAGTCGTCTCTCTCTTTTGAGAATAACGTTTCTCTCTTTTGGAAATAACAAATATTATACATACCATATTACAACGGTTGAATATTAAAACCGTGATTAAATAATTTTCAATTTTATTTTTTTATTTATGAACTTAAGTGATACACACTTTTTGTAATAGAAAAAATGAAAAAAATGTAGTTGTCAGGATTTGAACCTTATACCGTTCACTTTATCACCACAGTTGTTTATCTCAATTGTGATTAAATAATTTAAAAATTAAATAAATAAACATTAGGCGCATCCAATTTGCGATATTACAATGGTGAAAGACATAACCGTAGTAATATTATGTTACCAAATGTGTATTTTGTAGTGGTGAAGAATTAAGAGCTAGTGGAGAAGCCAAATAACAAAGAAGATATTGGTGTGATATGGGTGTAAAAGGTGAAACATTAGGCACAACCAATTTGTGATATTACAATGGTTGAAGACATAACCGTAGTAATATTATGTTACCAAATGTGTATTTTGTAGTGGTGAAGAATTAGGAACTAGTGGAGAATCCAAATAACAAAGAAGATATTGGTGTGATATGGGTCTACAAGGTGAAACATAATCCAGACAATTCAGTCCAAAATAAAAAAGGAAGACTTGTTACAAAGGACTAGAACAACTCGATATTGACTATGAAGAGACATTTTTCCCATGTCATGTCTTGACAATATTAGATCATTAATCTCTTTTGCATAAAAAAAACATGGAAGTTGTATCAACTAGATGTAAAATCAACATTCTTATAAGGATAACTGAAAGAAGAAGTCTATTGTGAGTTGATGGAGTATCAAATAAGTAATGAGTTCTAGAGAAATGTAAAAATAAAGAGGATTTCTTAACTCATTCCATAGATTTCTTAAACACCCAATGAATTTCCAAAAATACCCTATGTTTCCGAATTTGCAAATCAGGGAGTACTTTTTTTTTCTCAACGTTAATTTTTTTTTGGATCTACACATCCTGACCCCAAATTTACAAATAAATTGTTTCTAAACGTGTACATCCGAAAACAATTTAAAAAAACTATCTGCCTGACGACTTGCATACTATGGAGATAGAGGAAAGAACCGACTAGGAAGGGAGTGGCAAGTGACAATCTTGACTACACTTAAGGAAGAACTTGTAGAAACCGCCATTAATTTTGTTTGACATGGGTGTGTTGTTAAAATGGCCGTTTATTGAGTGCTTCTTGGAGGCTGCAAAACCTTCTATTCCCCTCCCTTTTGGACAACATTAATGTTCTTTTCTCTTTTTGTTTTGGACAACATTTGTGCTGTTAAACTTGTTGATAGATCTAAACAATTGCGCTGTTAAAATTGTTTCCTGATGTACACATTCGAAAACAATTTATTCGTAAATTTGGGGTCCAAATATATAGATCCGAAAAAAAAGGTACGTCCTGATTTATAAATTCGAAAATATGAGATATTTTTGAAAATTCACAGAATGTCTAAGAAATCTATGAGGTGTGTTAAAAAATCCTCAAAATAAATTAAGGGAGTTATAATAATAAATATAAGAGAGAAGTGTTTAGAACTCTCATAAAATATTTAAAATATAAATGTATGTAGAAGTCTACATTAAATTCTATCGAGAGATTATCATTTATAAACCAAATAAGTATAAGAAAAAGAAAAAGAAAAAGAAACAAAGAAAACCATAAAAACATTTTTCAACTACCTCTATAATACCACCAACAAAACTCCACTTTGAGGGAGTTGCAGGTGTGACCAAGAGAAAATGAAAGAATTGAGGCGAATGTGGGGCGCCATGTACCCTTATAGCTGGAAAGGGCACACATCACTTTTTCAATGGTGCTTGTAATGTGCTTTCTATGTACTCATAGTGTATCTATTGCACATTTTATGTGTGCATGATTTGTGATTCATTTTGAGTCTCTTAATAAATTTTTCTGCATGTTTTGTGATTAATTTTTAGTCTCTTAATAAATTTTTCCTTGTTTTAAAAAACTGATTAATGTAACTAACTAATTTAACTGTTATTTACATCAATAATAGTATATGTGAGACCAACTCCTCGTTTAAATCCATCAGTATGAACATGTTTTACCATGAACTGTTCTTACAATGCGGCACAAATTACTCCAGTATAAAATATGTATTGGAAATTACTTTAACCATATTTTCTAAGATTAGAAAAACTCTTTAAGAAAAAATTAAAATTAAAGCATCCTTAACCGACCAAATGGTTAGAGTAAGGGACCGGTTTCTCGTATCACATTTTTTCTTCTTCTTGATAAAGTGGTGGTTTGGCGGTATATTATGGTGAAGTGGTGTACTCTTTTGTATTTTAGAACTTTGGAAAACACCTATACAACTAGTTCCTATGATGTACATGAACCATATCAATAAAGCTAACTTTTGACTGCCTTTTTTTTCTTTCTTAACTTAGTTTAATCATATTCTTCAATAAAGCTATCTTTAATTTACTTAATCAGGTTGTTAAGCTATTGGTTTTCCATTAACAAATTTATATAATTAATTATATGCTCTCATATCATATCTATCTGTCAAATTTTCTTCTCAGTTTATAATCTTGTAGACCAAAGAAAAGAACTAGAATTTACCTGTCTAGTTTAAAATGTACAAATAGTTATTCTGTAAAAGTAAAGTGTTCCTATAAAAATGAAAAACACATAGAACTCAGAGGTGTGTGGAAGGCCCCAACAATTGTGCATCATTAAATGAAAAAACAGCATTCACATCAGTGCTCTAGTCAAGCAAGAAACCATAGGACCATAGAAAATGTACCTTTTCTAAAAGTTTAATCATAATTTACTGTTCCATGTGATTTTGTTTGAACCTTGAATTTTTATTTGTGTTTTTTCCATATTTGTTTACTTTTGAACAAGAGTTTGAACCATGGATTAATATTGGATTCACTCAAGTGGTTTGAATCAGATTCTTTGTGTCTTAGTTTAAGAAAAAGGGTGTTTAGTAGTGATTAGTACCATATAAATAGAGACCTCCTAGCTTCCAAAGTTGCAGTACATCACAACACACTTCATTTCTTCATAAAGTCAGAATAGTAAAATGGGAGGAAACAACAACCAAAGGAAATCAAAGTCATCATGGTCTGTTTTCAGCATTTTCAAATCTAGCAGTAACAAGCAAAGAGGAGGAGGGTATTATGATCAGTCTGCTTATGCTAACAAAGTATGGCCGAGTGATGAAGATAGAGGTAATTGGGGTGTGGCTGATCCTGTCATCGACATGAGAGCTACAGCTTTCATTGCTCAATACAAGAAACGAATTTCTGACTCTGAAATTCATCATATTCAAGCTCATCCTGACCAGTAGGAACAAACTTTATTGTTTATCCATTTTTGATTTGTTTGATCCTCTCCTCTCTGTTGTAATTAGTTATTGATTATCATTTGTCAACCATGATAAGTAATGTTAAATATCAATGATCTTTAAAGTTTGGTCTCTCTTCATATGTTTTGCTTACAACAACATATATTTTTTAATTCTAATGTAGAGAACAAGAGCTTAGTTTGCAACTGATAAAACAACTTAAAAAGATTTCAGCAACTATATTTAGATCTAGGATTTACCAAAAGATAAGCACAAACAAGAAGAATAGAGAAAAGATAATAACTTGTTTAAAGTTAACTTAAATATCAAAGTAACTCTAATGGGTCACACTAATGAGTCAGGCCCAAATAGAAAAATATAACAATAACAATAAAATTATCATAAGGATTAAATAAAATCCTACATCCATTTAGGTTTGGATTTAACTCTAATAGGTCTGCCATCAATACTCTCCGGCCTAAAGACAACCTTGTCCTCAAGGTTGGACTCATAAGATGGGTTGGGATTGTTGAATGAACCGGCCCCAATGAGTTGGCCCAGGAATTGCATGTGCCGCTAGGGTTGGAGAAACGAAACAGCTGGCGTGCATTGCGTAGAATTATGTGAAAGCGGTGAGTGTGGAGTAGGGCTGTTAATGGACCAATAGAACTGAGAACCGGTCCGGTAGAGCCGACTGAGTGGACCGGCCGAAATGGCCTTTGGTCTGATAATGGATACGTTTTGTATCCGTATCCAGCTGAAATAACCGTATCCAACTATCCAATAAGTAACCGATACAAGTGGCATATAATTTCCAAAATTTAGGGTTTCCTCATTTTTTACACTCCTTTCTTAGACATGCTCTCACTCTTGCTCTCAATCTCTCTCGCTCTCAGTCTCTTCCATCCGTCTCCTAGGGTTTCATCTCAAGTCTGAATATCATCATTCGTTCATCAATTTTGAGTTTCAGTGGCAAAGTGTGAACCGTTTAACCGTGGAAAACTTTAATCTTGAAACAAATGTGTAATGTCTCTGAACTCCATTGAATTTTTTTTTCTTTTATGATTTTTTGTACATAGTTTACATGTTTGATGTATCTATTAGTCGTATAAATGTTGACCTAGTTTACATGTCTGTTACAAACTTATGATTGCGAAATGGTTTGAGTTCTTAAGTTTTTGACCTAAAAAGTGTTGATTTAAAACACAAATTTGAGCTAGGGTTATGATTAAAGGGTTTGGTTTGTAAATTTTTGTTGATGAGTTGATGAACAATTTTGATCTAGGATTTTGAATAAAAGGTTCCTTTTGTAAATTGTGTTACTGAGGTTGAAACTTGTAATAATAAGTGACTTGGTTTTGTGTTAGTTTCATATTCAAATATTATTTGATTGATATATCTTTTTGTCATGTCTTATCAAGATCCTTCTTTGACTCCAACAATGGATGATCTAATTGATATTAACATGTTGCTCGATCGGGAAGAGAAGACAATGGATGGAGGAAACATGATGTTGCCTTTGTTAGCATGTGATTTAATTGTGCCAATGATGCTTCTGTTATGAATTTCTGTCTGTCTGAGGCAAATTAAGTTACCTCTTTGTGTGGCATTAGTTGTCTGTCTCTTAGTCCAATTATGTTACCTCTTAATTGCCACTTTCCAATGATGAATTAAGTTTCTGAGGCTACTAATACATTGGAAATACTTTAGTTGGTTGAAATAGGTATAAAATGATCTTCATCAAATGGGTATATCACTTATTATATCCAAATGCTGCTCAAGCCACTGCCTATGAACAAGAGTTGACAACCAACTTAAAAACTTTATTCCAATTGTATCAAGACACCTATGGAGTTAATGATACCTCTATATTTGAAACTCCAGAAATAGGAAGTAGTTCTGGATTAGGAAGAATGCGTTTTGAGATGTTTTTAGAAACTGTTGTTGGTAGTTCTAATACAAAATCAGATCTTGAGTTGTATCTTGAGGAGTCTCCATTTAAGGTACCCCCAAACACCAAGTTTGATGTTTTAACTTGGTGGATGAAAAATGAGGCCAAGTATCCTGTTCTTAGTAGATTAGCAAAAGATATCCTAACTGTTCCAGTTATAATTGTTGCTTCAGAAACAACTTTTAGTGCTGGTAAAAGGATTATTGATAAAAAACGATCTTCAATGAAAACCAAGATAATGGAAATGATGCTTTGTGGGGGTGATTGGGTGAAGGAGATATACGGTATTAAAAAGGGATGCACTTCAAGTATTGTAAGTATTGAATGGTTTATGGTTTATTTAGATGGGTATTACATTTATGTTGCATTGTTTAACTTCTGATTCTATTTTATAGCTTGAGGAACCTCAACTTGAACCTCAAACATATGATTTTGGTCAACAATAAGATTTGGGTGTCGCTTCTTAGAGATGTTGTTTTGTTGCTTTGTAATGTTAAAACTTCAATGCCAATAATGAATATGTTATGAGGCATCATTAGACAAATGTAATTCAGAAATTGTCATGACTTTCTTACTTTTTCTAGTTTTTGTAATTCTGAATTCTTAAGAATTCTTATGAACATGCTGTATTTTTGAGTTGAATTCTGATGAAAAGGTTGTATTTTTATTTTGAATTATGATGAACAACTTGTAATATCTATAAGAATATGAAATTCTGCATTATGTTGTATTTTTTTACTAATACAATATGTAAAAAAAAGTTACAAATTTGGATACTTTTTGGTTGGGCCGGGTATCCGAATCGATTATCTGGTATGGTTTCGGTTTAACCAAAAGAATCGGATAAGTAACGGTTCTAATTTTAGACCCATCATTGTTCTGGTCCGGGCCGGTTAGACCCGATAGGATTATCAGTCCAATAATCGGGACTTCATATACCTGGTCCGGTCCGGACTGAAAACAACTCTAGTGTGGAGGACGAGTTAAAGTGAGATTAGGTGGGCTAGAAGTAGGGTAAAGGGCTGTCACGGATATAGCTGGCTTGCATTTGGTTGCATGAGGACCAAATGGCTTGCATTTGGCAGTAACATCACATGGGAAATCAAAAAAAATCTGAGAAGTGGTTTGTAACGTATCCTGAGGCATATGAAGTAAGGTTGAGGATAGATTCTTGGTACTCACAAAAGAATCTGATGCTAAAGACTCCTTCAAAGAGCCGTTGCAAATATCTTAGGAGTTCCAAGGAGATTTTTCTATACTTTGGGAAGATAAGTCAAGACTTGGGTATAACTCACTTTGTACATCACACCTTTCTCTATTCTCAAGTCTTGAAACTTCTGAATTTTTTTTCTCTTTGCAACTCAAAAGAATTTGTCTCAACTCAAGTATTGTGTTGCTTTCATCTTTGTTTGCCTCCTTCTTGCTCTCACCGACCTGTGTTTGCTTATGATCTTTTGAAACTGAAACTGAGTCATTCTCCTCTTAGTGCCTCTGTTCTTGTATATTCGGAGCTTGAGAATGTTGTGTCTCAATCGGTTATTCTGTATTTGTAGTGTCTTTCAACTCTAGAGGAATTAATGTTATTTGAGTTGTTGAAACCGAACCATGATACTTTCACAACTAAGAGACGTGAAAAATGGGGTGTATCTTGGAAGAAGAGGGAAGCTCCAAGTGATAAGCAAATTTTCTGATCCGGAAAAGCACTTTAAAGGGTCTGTAGTACCATTCCGCAAGTTTGTTGGAGACACGACACTGCATAAAGATCTGGTGGTATGGTTGCAATTTGAGTAAGGCAAGGTCGTTTTCGTCAAAGGTAATGTCTTCGTTTTTAATTACTCTGAAATTCCATAGCTTGTCTGATATGTTCCAAGTTGCGTTTCAAAGTGCTAAGCATATTTGTTCTTGTTTGTAGAGATAGATTCACTTCTTCAAGGGATAAAGCTCTAGGGCTGTACTACGGAGAATTCGGTGGTAGCCGTCCATAAAGAGCTTCAAAAGGGGACATTTTTATGAAGTTGTGGAAGGCGGTGTTGTGCCAGAATTCTGCCAAATGTAAGTACTTAAACCATTGTTTGGGTTGGTCACTTGTAAAATATCGTAGATAAGTTTCCAAACAACGATTAACTACTTCCGTTTGACCGTATATTTCAAGGTGATATGCTAAGCTATATTTTAAAGTAGTTCCCTGGGCTCGGAATATCTCCTTCCAAAAATAACTAAGGAATAGTGGGTCGTGGTCAGAGATAATGGAGTTTGGTATACCGTGTAAATGACAAATCTCTGTTGAGAAACGTAGAGCTAAATCCTTAGTTAAATACTTGGCGGGAAGTGCGAGAAAATGATAAAACTTTGTGAGTCGGTCACAGATCACCCAGATAGCTGTATGTCCGAAAGAAACAGGTAAATGTGTTATAAAATCCATAAAAAGATCTTCCCACACTTATTTAGGGATTGGTAGGGTTGGAGGAGTCCTTGCTTTTTCTTTGGTAAATATTTGTTTTGTTGACATGTTAGGCAGTTTTGAACAAAACATTTGGTATCTTTGTAGATCCGCGGCCAGAGAAAGGAAGAAGATAAACGAGCTAGAGTTGGTTGAAGGCCTGAGTGACCTACAAGAGGTGTTGAATGAAATTCTGTTAACAGATGTTGACGAAGCTCTTCAACCGGAGGTATGTAGATCTAGTTTTTGTAGTATAAAAGTTCATCTTTGACACGGAACAAGGATTGTATAGTTGGTTCTGTTAACATCTTGTTCATGAGGATTTGAGCTTCATTGTCTCTTTTGTAGTATTGTTTGAGCTCAATGATCAGAAGGATAAAGAGAGAGGAGAAGGATAACAGAACAAATTCATCATCATAGTGGATTATTCTAAAGGTGAAATTCTGGGATCAGGTACGTGATGTCGAATGAGATGTTTAAACACTTGAAGACTTAAACAAAACTTAAAGTGCAAGTAAATTAAACAACACAGGAAATTGTTAACCCAGTTCAGTGTATCTCCATACTTACATCTGGGGGCTACCAAGCCAGGAAGGAAATCCAATATAAGCAATATTAACTCTGGACTTAAACCAATCAGTTTAATCCTTCACTTAATATCTACCCAAGGCAATTTCTACCTAAGACACAACTTAGATATGAGTACCAACTCACTCCCCCTCAATCACACAGTGATATGTTACAATGTTTAATAAAATTGAAGTCACACTTCAAACACAACAGCTTGATTTTACTTCACAGTTTCAATCAAGACACAATACACTTTTTGCTTAAAAGCTTATAAAGTGATATACATATAAAACCTGCTATTAAACACAAGCACCCTATTTAGTCTTCTTAATTTCGTACTCTATTCTGAGAGTTTCTGCTCCTTAAATAGATGCTTGGATTTTTGGGCTTTCTGTAGATTATCCAGTCCTAATAAGTCATGCTGTCATCATCTTGAATTAGGGTTTGTTACTTCCTTGATTCTAGGTGAGGTAGTTATTCTGTTATACTGAAATCAGATAACTAAGCTCCCTACAGATGCGCCTTGTACTGTTTTATCCATTCACAATTAATTCCAGATAAATTCCCTGAATTTACTCAGTTCTGTTATGCATCATTTAAGTCTGGTAGCAGGTTTGAGATGTCACAACATCTGGTGTGACATCCTGATGTCTGAACTTAATTCATTAACTTATACAATGTCACAACATCTGGTGTGACATCCTGAACTAAGTTCATTAACTTATACTCTGTTTGATAATGTCACAACATCTGGTGTGACATCCTGAACTAAGTTCAACACTTCTTGTTGGTCAAAAATTCTACCAATTCTAAAAATCTACAAACTCCCCCTTTGGCTAATTTTTGGCTAACACAATCTTCTGGATTTATCAGAGTGAAGCAGAGTTGAATTTATCAGAGTGCAGCAGTTCTTTTCTGTTGAATCATGTGAGAGTTTATAATAATTTTCTCCCCCTCAAACCTGTATGTTTTCTGACTTGTTCAACAAAATTTTCTATTAAAAAACTTAGTTCAGAAGCAGACATTAAACATACAAACAACATTTTTCATTAATCAGGCAAACTGCAGCAGACATTGTTGTTGTTCAGTTCTTTTCTCCCCCTTGTTAGACAGAAATTGGGGCCAAATTACACAAGCAGAGAGAATTACAAAATATTCAAAATTACCAAACCAAAATACAATGCTGAAGCAGACAGTACACATTTTCACTCAGAGTCTTCATATTCAGTATCTTCTTCCTCTTCAGATTCATCATCAGATTCATCATCAGATTTAGCAGCATTCTGAGCACCCTCTTCCATCTCCAGCCTTTGAATAATTTCCTCAAGCTTTTGCTTCATGGCATCCAGCTCTTTGCAAGTGTGCTTGAGTTCTGCAATCAAGGCAGCTTTGGATATGGGAGTCTTTGCTTTTGAAGGTCCAGCAGATGTCCCATTGGGAGCTTCAACATCAGCAGCATGATGGCTCAAGAATAATTTGTAGTGGAAGGCCAGTGGACTTTCTCTCTTGCAGACTGAATCCTTCTCAGTGAGGATGCTTGGATACTGGTTGAGGATGATTCCACATAACAGAGATGGAAAAGCAATGGGAAGCTTTGTTGCTGATGTTCCTACATGCTTCAGTGTTTGATCAAATATGTAAGCCCCAAAGTCCAACTTTGTTTGGGTGCCCACAGCATAAATGAATCTTCCCAATCCAGTAGCTATTGAAGAAGTATGGTTGGTAGGAACCCAGTTGACTGTACCTATGCAGCATTGCATACTTCCTTGTTAGCAAGCTAACATAAAGTTTGCCCTTGACTGACCAAGTTTTGACCTGGTTGGCAGTGATGACCTTGCAAATTTGGTTGTCAGTCTTCCCCAGCTCATTAGGCCCATCAGATTCTCTCCCTAGGTAATGATTTATAACCCTATGAGAGAATTCCACACATCTCCCTCTTACATACACCTTTCTGAATTCTTCTGACTTTCCATCAGCACAGTCTTCTTGCAGGTTGACAATGAACTCCTTGACTAGCAGCTCATAGCAGGGTGAAAAATTTGAAACTGTCTTGAATAAACCAGCAGAGGATATTAGGTCTATTACCTCAGTGCACTCCAGTGCATTGCTGCCCAACTCTCTTTCCAGTGCCACCATTCTTTGGTAGACTTATTTCCATCTGCTCACACTTGACACATGATGGAATGACACATTGTCTAGAGGAGCTTCTGGAACAACAGAGGTAGATCTGGGAGGTGCTGGCTTCTTCCTTGGTTGGGATGTTGGGACATCCTCTTCAACATCTGAATCAGGTGGAGTAACAACTTTCCTCTTTTGGGTAATCACTTTGCTCCATTGCTTAGTAGGTCCAAATGAGACTTTGACCTTGTCTTTCTTTGGAGTAGGTTGTTTTTTTTCCAGGAGTTGCATGTCCTGCAGTCTTCTTTTCTTTCCTAGCCCCAAGCCTTT
This sequence comes from Lathyrus aphaca, assembly GCA_963966055.1. Taxonomy (NCBI): domain Eukaryota; kingdom Viridiplantae; phylum Streptophyta; class Magnoliopsida; order Fabales; family Fabaceae; genus Lathyrus; species Lathyrus aphaca. The sequence continues at coordinate 126,912,463 of OZ014520.1, read as the reverse complement.
TGGCTATGCTAGGGTCCACAGATGCAATGATCTCTGTGTCAGAGTCATCATCTATGGCTTCAACAGGAGGAGGTTGGGAAGTCTCCTCTTCAGCAGGTGGATCAACAGAAGCTTGGTTATCAGTGGCTTCATCATCATCATCAGTTGAGGCCTTGTTCTGGTCCTCAGATGTTTCAACATTTATTGGTACATCCTGTTGAGTAGGAGTGTCCTCTTCAGCCTGATTGCTCTGTTCCTCTTGTGGAGCAGGCATGGTGTTCAGGGGAACAAATACCCCATGCACTACTCTTTGTTTAGATAAAATCCTATTCACAAGATGCTTGATGGATGCATCCACATATTCAGAGGCTTTGGGGGTGGTGTTTGAGGATGAAGGAATCCCTTTGCTTTTGCTGAACACAAGTTCCTTTGCTCTTCTCACATTTGGAGTTCTAGGTTTTTGAGCAAGAGGAACACTTCCTCTAATTTCGTCTATGGGAGTAGTATCCATTGGTACCATAGATATTGGGGTTGCATGCACCACATCTTCTTGGTTGAGATTTTCATCTGTGAGGTTAGGGTTTTGATGTTGAGACATTTTGAGAATGTAGTGAAAGAAGAGTTTAGGTTTGATTGATTTTGATAAGCTCAGAAAATCAGCTTTAGCATGCAAATGATTTTGAGAAGATAGTGAGGAGATGAAGAGCTGAGAGCAAGCTTGAGCTTTTATAAAATCCGTTACTGGTGGAATTCTAAAAAGTGGAATATACAGAGTTAGTGACCAGACTGGTGCTGCCATCTGGTGATCATGCCACACGATGTCATAGGACATGTTGGCACTTCTCCATAACTGCTATATTTCACATAAGCAGATTCCCAATTTACCCCTTAGGTTTTCAAATTGGGTAGCATCCAAGGCTTTAGTAAATATGTCAGCCAATTGCAGATCTATGGCTACATGTTCTAATGAGATCACCTTCTCCTCCACAAGATCTCTGATGAAATGATGCCTGATATCAATCTGCTTGGTCCTGCTGTGTTGGATAAGATTCTTTGATATGTTAATAGCACTTAAATTGTCACAGTACAATGTCATGACATCTTGTGGGACATTGTATTCTGTGAGCATTTGCTTCATCCAAACCAACTGTGAACAACTGCAATATATTCAGCTTCAGCAGTGGATAAGGATACACAATTTTGTTTCTTACTGAACCAAGAAATCAAATTGTTTCCTAGAAAGAAGCATCCTCCTGATGTGCTCTTTCTATCATCAGCACTTCCAGCCCAATCAGCAGCACAAAAGCCAGTAAGAATTGGTTCACATCCATGAGAATACATTATGCCATAGTCACAAGTACCATTGACATATTTCAAAATCCTCTTAACCTGATTTAGATGACTTACTTTTGGCTCAGCTTGATATCTTGCACATACACCTACTGTAAAAGTTATATCTGATCTGCTAGCAGTCAGATATAATAGGCTTCCAATCATGCTTCTGTATAAGCCTTGGTCCACATTCTCACCCTTGTCATCCTTTGTCAGCTTTAAATGAGTGGGGGCAGGTGTTCTTTAATGACTTGCATTGTCCATCCCAAACTTCTTGACAATGTTCTTTGCATACTTGCTTTGGGATATGAACATGGAGTCCTCCATCTGCTTGATTTGCAGTCCAAGAAAGTAGGTTAGTTCACCTACTAGGCTCATCTCAAACTCAGATTCCATTTGAGTAACAAAATGTTTAACCATCCTGTCTGACATTCCACCAAAGACTATGTCATCTACATATATTTGAGCAATCATGACATTTCCTTCTTCATCCTTCACAAAGAAGGTTTTGTCTATTCCACCTTTCCTGTACCCTTGTTTTATGAGAAAAGTGGTCAATCTTTCATACCATGCTCTTGGGGCTTGCTTCAGACCATAAAGAGCCTTCCTTAGTTTGTATACATGATTTGGACAGCTTGGATCAACAAATCCCTTAGGCTGCTCCACATATACCTCCTCATTAAGATATCCATTTAGAAAGGCACTTTTCACATCCATTTGAAATATCTTGAACTTCAGGATACAAGCAATTCCTAAAAGTAGTCTGATTGATTCAAGCCTTGCTACTGGTGCAAAGGTTTCATCAAAGTCTACTCCTTCAATTTGTGTGAATCCTTGAGCTACAAGTCTAGCCTTGTTTATTGTAACAAGTCCTTGCTCATTTGACTTGTTCTTGTACACCCACTTAGTGCCAATCACATTTATGTCATCAGGCCTAGGAACAAGATCCCACACTTCATTCCTTGTGAACTGGCCTAATTTTTCTTGCATAGCATAGATCCAGTACTCATCATTCAGAGCTTCCTTGATGTTTTTAGGTTCTATCTTTGAAACAAAGCAGGAGCCTGAAATCATCTCTCTTGATCTAGTGATTACACCACTGTTGGGATCACCAATTATCAGATCTTTAGGATGATCTTTCTGGATTCTGATGGAGGGAGGTTTGCTGGATTGTTCTGTCCTTGCCTCAGTTAGAGTGAAGTCAGGATTATCACTCTTTATTTCAGCTTCAGTCTGAATGTCAGCAGATGTTCCAACATCATCTGCAACATCTGCAGGGGCATCATCAATTATCACATCTATTGTGAATGTAACAAGCTGTGTTCATAGCTTCAGCCCAGAAGTACAGTGGTAATTGTTTAGCATGAATCATAGCTCTTGCTGACTCTTGGATAGTTCTGTTTTTCCTCTCAACAATCCCATTCTATTGAGGGGTGATAGGAGAAGAATACTCATGATTGATTCCTTCTGAAGAACAGAAATCTGAGAATTTTTGATTCTCAAACTCCTTTCCATGGTCACTCCTTATTCTGACCACACAACTTGCTTTTTCTCTTTGTATTCTTTGGCACATATCTTTGAATACATCAAACACATCAGACTTTTCTTTGATGAAACTTATCCATGTATATCTTGAAAAGTCATCAACCACCACATAGGCATACCTTTTTCCACCAAGACTCTCAACCTGCATTGGTCCCATAAGATCCATATGCAATAATTCCAAAACTTTGGAAGTTGTCAGATGTTGGAGCTTTGGATGTGACATCTTGGTTTGCTTGCCTATTTGACATTCACCACATACTTTGCCTTCATCAATCTTCAGTCTTGGAATACCTTTTACAGCCTCCATAGATATGATCTTCTTTATTCCTCTGAGATGAAGATGACCCAGTCTTTGGTGCCATAGCTTCACTTCTTCTTCTTTGTCTAAGGAGCAAGTTGAGGTAAGACTGAAATCTTGAGGTTCCCACATATAGCAGTTGTCTTTAGATCTGGCTCCTCTCATGACAACCTTTTGTTCTTTATCAGACACTATGCATTCAGTTTTGGTAAAGTTTACACTATAACCTTGATCACATAATTGACTTATGCTGATCAAGTTAGCAGTCAATCCTTTTACCAACAACACCTCATCTAGTCTTGGTACATCTGGGTAGTCCAAAGTACCAACTCCCTTGATTTCTCCTTTAGCTCCATCTCCAAAGGTTACATATCTGGATGAATGTGACTTTAAGTTTACCAGCAGATTCTTCAATCCAGTCATGTTCCTTGAGCATCCACTGTCAAAGTACCAGTCTTCCTTAGCTGACACTCTGAGAGATGTATGAGCAATATAGGCAACACCCTTCTTTGACCATTTTTGCCTGTTGTGAGGTTTCCTTTGATGCCTCTGCCCTGTGTAATTTCCATCTTTAGAGCTCCAAGGTTGTTTGTTGAACTTGTTCTTGGGCATGTAGCTTTGATCAACATGAAGACTAGCTTTAGGTACCCATACTTTCTTGATGACCTCTGTCTTCTGCTTAGGGGGTTGCTGATATCTTTGATTTTGATGTCCATGCAACACTCTCTTGGTGACCTCTGTCTTCTGCTTAGGAGGTTGCTGATACCTCTGATTTGGATGTCCATGCAACTTGTAGCAAAAAGGTTTGATATGACCAAACCTTCCACAATGATGGCATCTCCATCTTTGATACTTCTTTTTCATCATGTTCTTTTCATGATGTTGGGACATCTATTGGGACATCTTGTTTGACTTTATGGGATTTGAAGTTGTTTTGCTGGTGCTAGCCTCAAACTTTTGAGCTTTATTAAATCCCAGCCCAGTCCTATCCCCTGAGTGCTTGTTGTTGTTGAGGATGACATCCAGTGTGTTTGAGCTACTGTTCAGCATTCTGACAGATTTGGACATATGCTCCAATTTGGAGTTGAGTAGGCTTACTTCACTTTTCAAAGTGTCAATGATCTCTAGATTACTTGTCTTTTCAGCCTTTAATCCCTCAATCTGCTTCTTCTGCTTTATATTCTCCTTGCATACTTCAGTGCTCCTTTTACACAGCATCTTGTATGATTTTTCAAGCTCTTCAAAAGTCTGCTCCTCATCACTGGATCCCCCTTCAGATTCACATACTCCAGCTAGAGCAGTGATGTGCTTTGCAGATTCTTCTTCTGAATCACATCCTGAGTCTTCATCAGACCAGGTCATAGAGAGACCTTTCTTCTGCATCTTTAGATAAGTTGGGCATTCATTTCTGATGTGTCCATATCCTTCACATCCATGACATTTAATCCCTTTTCCTTGGTTGGTCTTCTCATCATAATGTGACCTTCTATCATAAGATCTTTTATTCTCATAAGAGTTTGAGTTTCTTCCACTTAGTCTGGACCTGCTATCCATTCTTTTGAGAATTTTGTTGAATTCTCTTCTAAGCATAGCAATTGTTTCTGATAAATTTTCTTCAGGTTCTGCTTCATGATTTTCTTCTTCTTTATCAGTATTTGAAACCAAGGCTATGCTTTTGTTTTTCTTCACAATTGTATTATTCATTCCCATCTCAAATGTTTGAAGGGAACCAATGAGTTCTTCAACCTTCATTGTGCATATGTCCTGAGCTTCTTCTATTGCAGTAACCTTCATGTCAAATCTTAAAACTCATGAATTGTCTCATCTTCCTTCATTCTCAAGTTTTCAAACTTGGTGGTGAGAAGTTGAAGTCTTGACATCTTCACCTTTGATGTTCCTTCATGAGTGGTTTTGAGAGTGTCCCAAACATCTTTGGCCAGCTCACAGTGATGCACAAGTCTGAATATGTTCCTATCAATGCCATTGAATAAGGCATTTAAGGCTTTGGAATTTCCAAGTGCTGAATCTTCTTCCTCCTTGCTCCATTCTTCTTCAGGCTTCAACACTTTTGCCCCATCCTTGTTGTCTTGGATAGGGTGCCCCCATCCTTTGTTGACTGCTTTCCAAGCCCTACTATCAAGTGATTTTAAGAATGCTACCATTCTTGGCTTCCAGTAGTCATAGTTGGATCCATCCAATATAGGTGGTCTATTCACAGATCCTACATCTCTGTCCATGTTCCCAAAATTTGTAGTCCCTAGATCTCACCCAGTTAAACAGGCAGGGTGCCTGCTCTGATGCCAATTGAAATTCTGGGATCAGGTACGTGATGTCGAATGAGATGTTTAAACACTTGAAGACTTAAACAAAACTTAAAGTGCAGGTAAATTAAACAACACAGGAAATTGTTAACCCAGTTCAGTGCATCTCCACACTTACATCTGGGGGCTACCAAGCCAGGAAGGAAATCCAATATAAGCAATATTAATTCTGGACTTAAACCAATCAGTTTAATCCTTCACTTAATATCTACCCAAGGCAATTTCTACCTAAGACACAACTTAGATATGAGTACCAACTCACTCCCCCTCAATCACATAGTGATATGTTACAATGTTTAATAAAATTGAAGTCACACTTCAAACACAACAGCTTGATTTTACTTCACAGTTTCAATCAAGACACAATACACTTTTTTCTTAAAAGCTCATAAAGTGATACACATATAAAACCTGCTATTAAACACAAGCACCCTATTTAGTCTTCTTAATTTCGTACACTATTCTGAGAGTTTCTGCTCCTTAAATAGATGCTTGGATTTTTGGGCTTTCTGTAGATTATCCAGTCCTAATAAGTCATGCTGTCATCACATTGAATTAGGGTTTGTTACTTCCTTGATTCTAGGTGAGGTAGTTATTCTGTTATACTGAAATCAGATAGCTAAGCTCCCTACAGATGCGCTTTGTACTGTTTTATCCATTCACAATTAATTTCAGATAAATTCCCTGAATTTACTCAGTTCTGTTATGCATCATTTAAGTCTGGTAGCAGGTTTGAGATGTCACAACATCTGGTGTGACATCCTGATGTCTGAACTTAATTCATTAACTTATACAATGTCACAACATCTGGTGTGACATCCTGAACTAAGTTCATTAACTTATACTCTGTTTGATAATGTCACAACATCTGGTGTGACATCCTGAACTAAGTTCAACACTTCTTGTTGGTAAAAAATTCTGCCAATTCTAAACATCTACAAAAGGCATTAGCCACTTGGTTCTACTGTCAAGGTTTGTAATAAATTTCGAAATTGAACCCTTGTAACTTAGCAACCCATTTTTGATGTTCAGGGGTTTGTATGGTTTAAACCAACAAATTTTTCAAGCTTTTGTTTTATCTATGTAAATGTGAAATTTCCTTCTGTTGCACCCCAAAATTTGCCCTCCCACAATCAAGACAACCTCTCAAGACTTCTAGATGATCATAAGATCCTCAAGACTCCCAATTGGTCAAGAAGTGTGGAAGTTTCCTCAGACAATGCCTCCTCCTAAGCAAAGTGTCTAAAACTAGGGTTTTGTGTTTCCTCAGGTTAAAATGACTTTCAAGGCCTCAAGTGAGATTCATAACGTCCCACATGTATTCAAGAATCCACATGTCAAATTTCAAGGCTTTCCCAATAAGTTTGCCCAGTCAGATGATCAGATATGCAAAAATCAATCAAAGTAGTTAAAAAGTCAAATTGAGGTCAACTGTGGTTAAATTAAAGTCAAACTTCAAGATTTTTTGCCAACATCAAGTTTATGAAGTAAAATTCATCATTTGAACTTTGACCATGATTCATCAAGAAAGTTTCAGATCATGATTCATCAAGAAAGTTTCAGATCATCAAGAATCAGGAGTTTCTAAATTAGGATTTTCTTAAGGAAAGTTAACTGAACTTTGACCAGCCATAACTTTCACATTCTTTATCAAAAATTTTCCATCCTAAGCTTATTTTGAAGGAAATTGAATTCTCTACAACTTTGTGTCTCACAAGCCAAGCCTAAAAATGCTTCATTTAGAAGGTATGAGCTAAAACATTATAGGTCATTACAAAAGTCAACAAAAAGTCAACATCTTCCAAAGGACATAATTTGAAAATGGTAAAGGATATGGACATGAGACCAAAGAGGTTGATTATAGGACTCTTTAAGCTTTCCAAAATGTCTAAGAACACCTTCATAGCCTTAAAATTGAAGGATTTATGACTTGGCAAAGTTGGGAAATGTTTTAGGGGTATATTGGGCAAATGAGGTCTTAAAACCAAAATTTTCCAAATGGGCTTGCAATTTTGTAATCCAATCTTTACAATGACATCATACACGACCGAATGCTTATTTTTCCGATTTTTTATAATTTATTTTATATTTATTTGGATTTTATTCAAGAAAAAATGCCAATCGGATTTTCACTTAGAGGCCATCTCAAAGCAATTTGAAGGTTTAAACATGATACTTGAACATCCTTGATGCTATCCCAACCCTCATTTGCATCCAAATCATGATAAATTCCATGAACCGATTCTCCCTTACTCTTGCTTTTGAAATTTTCGATTCTTATGTTTTATGCATCATATGCTGATTTTGATTGTTGTTTTGTGCTTAGAATGAAGTATACAAGCTTTCTGGATAATTTTCATGATGAACCATAGCCTAAAACGCAAACGGCCATTATTAGGGTTCATACCTCCCAATTAGGGTTTTCCAATTTAATGGTTATAAATGAATTCTAAAACCATAATTGAATTAAACAAATCGTATAGATCATGTTGGCATGATCAATTTGGTGAATTCGTACGTTTTTGTGGAAGTATTTGTTTGACAAGTTTTGTTCGCATGAAAAATTGCAGGAAACTTCGCAGGAAAATTCGCAGGTAAACCTGCGAATTTCAGAGGAAGAAGATGAAGTTCTTGACGCCATCTGGAAATTCAAATCTTTGATTTAATATTTTATTGTATTGTTTCTATTTTATTTCAATAAACATGGTGGACCCAGTGGTCAGAGCATACACGTGTGGATAGAAGGTCCTGGGTGAGGCCATTTCTTTTTCTCACTATTTTCAATATGCAACATGTTTATTATATAATTATTTGTTATTGTTTACTAGCAGACGCGTCCCATGTGGCTTATTGGCAAGGCATTTTGTTTGTGAGAATGAGGATGCATGTTCGAATCTGGCTGGGACCAATTTTTTGGTTTTTTCTATTTTCCCAAACAAGCTTCATATATTATTTACCAAGGTGATTCAGTTGACACACGTGCGCCGTAACTCAGATGGTTGGTATGCTTGCTGTAGAGTATGGAGGCTTGGGTTCGACCCCAGGCTCAAGTTATTTTTGTTTTTTTTCTTCTTCTATTTTTCACTATTTTAATATATTTTCTTAATTATTATTATTAATATTAACTAAAACATTTTTTTAAATAAATAAAAAAAATTCAACTATTTTCTCTATATAAATTATAATCCAAATTTTATTTTTCTAAAATATTTTGTAAATAAATATTGACTATTTTTATTTTAACACTTATATGTTTAATTTTGTAAATATCTAATTAAAACCCTAATTAATTTCTAACCCTAATTTTTTTCACTAACCCTAAAAATTTAACCTAATTTTCTTTAACCCTAAATACTTTTTTTTATAATACTTTTTTTTTATTTTGTATAAATTTTTAATACATTATCCTTTTATTATTATTATAATATTTTTCTAATAATCTCTAAAGATTTAACTTATTTAACTTAAAATATTTTCTTTTAAAATTCTAATTTTTTCTTTATTTCTTCATTATTATTTCCTTTTTAAAATTCTAATATTTATTATTATTGCTTATTTATATTTGCTTTATTATTCTTATTATTTATTTTTATCCGATTATATTGTATCTATCCCAAAGCCTTGTAATAGCTTAGAGATTTATTTTTTCGTCTTTATTTTCTTATGAGTATTTAACTGCTTGGTTAGTAAATAGGGTGTGAAAATTTATTTGTAATTAAAATTGACTTAGATAATTAATTTAAATAAGATAAAATATCTGAAAATAAACACTCACACACATAAGTCGATCTTTGATCGCCATCTTGCACTTCCTAGGTAGGGTATTCCTCTTGGTTGCCTTATTTAAAATGGTCAAGTCCCTCAAATATAGGGGTGTCTTAAGCAAAGTCCCTTCACTTATAAAATCATCAAGTCCATACAGTTTAAAAGATCAAGTCCCTTCGAGGTTGCCTACGGAATAATGATCTTGTCCCTTCGAATAAATGATGATAGTCCCTACGAATTGCTAAAGACATCCCTTAAGTTACCTTCTCTTACCATACGATGACCCTACACTTGTCCCTTAACAAATCCAAGGTAATGAATACCTATTCCTTAATAATAAGGATAATCGTACCCTTGAAAGAACATACGAGAACATGAAAGACTTAAATCTGGGTAAGTACCTCTTAGTTGCTTGCTCACATTTCAAAATACTTTTTACACCTCACTTTCTTAAATATTTTTCAAAACAAGGCTTTGTATACATCCATATGAGGATCATTACAAAGTACTTAGAAAAATTTCTAATCACACACTACACTCTTCAAAAACAATTTAAGTGAGCTAAGTAACTAAGAGCCCATGGATAACCATGAATATAAAGGGTGCTAACACCTTCCCTTTATATAACCTACCCCCCGAACCCAAGTCTTTTAAAATAGGTTTTTCCTGTTCTTTTATGTCCTTTCCATTTGGATAAAATAAAAGTCGGTGGCGACTCTTGCTATCCACAACATTTATAGAAAGTCAGTTCTCCCACCGTGTTACACCTTCCAATTAAATATTGACGCCACTTCTTGACAGATTCAGTGATGGCGTACATCTCACGAACATATACTAAAGAGGCTTGAATACGGTTGTAGAGTTTCTTACTGAAGAAAGCTAAAAGATGTCCCTTTTGAGATAAAACCGCACCAACCGCAACTCCAGAAGCAGCTGTCTCAAGCACAAAGGTTTCAAAGAAGTTCGAAAGGCACAATACAAGAGTTTCTGTCATTTTATTTTTTAATGTTGTAAAAATTGTCTCAGCTAATGTACTCCAAACCAATTTAGTGGAACACAATGAATCATTGAAGGGAGTGGCGATAGAGGCTTAATGACGAACAAATCGTCGATAAAATCCGGTGAGGCCTAAAAAAACCCCTGAGAGTCGTGAGATTACGTGGCCTAGGCCAGTTAATAATATCTTTAATCTTTTCCGGATTTGGGGTTACACCATCACTTGAGATAATATGACCTTAATAATCCACAGTAGGCACAACAAAAACACATTTGGACAACTTTACATAAAATTTGTTAGACATGAGTAATTATAAAATCAACTTCAAATGAATAACATGCTTAATAAGACAAGAACTTTAAATTAAGATATCATCGAAAAGACTAAAACAAACCGACGTAAAAAAGGTCGAAGTAAGTCATTCATCGTAGATTGAAAATAACTAGGAGCATTAGTTAGACCAAAAGTCATAACCAAAAACTCATAGTGTCCATCAAATGTTATGAATGTTGTTTTGTGTATATCTTCTGGTGTTACCCTAATTTGGTGGTAACCAGATCGTAGATCAATTTTAGAAAATATAGTTGCTGAACCAATTCATCAAGGAGTTCATCTATGGTAGGGATTGGAAATCGGTCTCGGATGATGTCTGCATTGAGGGCTCTATAATCCACATAAAAACACCAAGAACCATCTTTTTTTCGGACTAACAACACGAGTGAAAAATAAGGGTTGTTGCTAGGTTTTACGATTCCTTCAAGTAGCATATCATGGATAATAATAGTCATATCTTCTTTTTATGAGCATGGATATTGTAACACGGTGGGAGAACTGACTTTAGTTAAATATTGTGGATAGCAAGAGTCGCCACCGACTTTTATTTTATCCAAAAGGAAAGGGCATAAAAGAACAGGAAAGACCTTAAAAGATTTTGGGTTCGGGGGGTAGGTTATGTAAAGGGAAGGTGTTAGCATCCTTTACATCCATGGTTATCCATGGGCTCTTAGTTACTTAGCTCACTTTAAACTGTTTATAATGATCCTTGTACGGATATATTTAAAGACTTTGTTTTGAAAATTGTTTGAAAAATGTGAAGTGTTTATGAAATGTTTTTGAATGAATGAGCAAGTACTTAAGAGGAACCTACCCTAATTGGAATATTTTCTGGTCTTAAATATTCTTTCAATGGTAAGACTATCCCTATTATTAAGGAATAGGTAGTCATTACCTTGGATGTTGTATGTGACATGCGAAGGGTCATCTGTGTTTAGGCAACTGTAAGGTGTCTTAGCAATACGAAGGGACTTATCATCTTTTATTTAAAAGGGACAAGATCTTTTAACGTAGGCAACATCGAAGGGACTTGTTCTTATAATTATAAGAGGGACTTGATGATATTTTATGAAGGGAACATGAGAGGTAACCCTTAAGGAAGTGAGATGGCGATCAAAGATCGACTTACGTGTGTGCGTGTACAAATTCAAATATTTATCTTATAATTAGTGATCTAAGTTAATTTTAAAGCAAACATGTTATCACTCCCTATTTTACTAACCATAGCAATATATTTATAAATAAACAATAAGAGCTACAACTATTACATGGCTTTTACAGTTACATTATAATAAAAACAATTTAAATAATAATTATATAATAAAATGATAAGTATAAACAATAAAAAAGGTTAGTGATAATTATAAGAAGAAAAGGTTAGTAATAATATACAATATATATATATATATATATATATATATATATATATATATATATATATATATATATATATATATATAATTTAATTAAGTATTTTTAGATTTAAATAAACAACTTTAAAGAATTTTTGAGATGAAAATAAGATGATATGAATAATAATAATAATAATAAACCATATAATAATTATTTACAAAGAAAATATTATTAATTATTTTAATTAGATATTAGAAAAGTTTAATTAATTTTATATTTAAAGATTAGGGTTAGGAATTTTAAAGAAAATAGAATTAGGGTTTATAATTTAAATTACAATATTAATTTAACTATTTACAAAAATAAATATATAATAATAATATATACATATTTTAATAAAAAAAAACTAAGATTAAAATTTTTAGAAAATAAATTAGAGATCCCTTTTAGAAAAATATGAAGTTAATATATATATATATATATATATATATATATATATATATATATATATATATATATATATATATATATATATATATATATATATATATATATATTTACATATGATTATTTAAATATATTTTCTTATAAGAAATATAATTTATATTAAATATAAAACAAAACAATAAAGAAAATAATGAGAAATTGAATGAAAAAACAAAACTTACCCGGGGTTGGGATTCGAACCCAAGCTCTAGCAATGACACTTAGCTGTTTCTGCATCAAACATTAAATCAAAATATCCAGAAACATTACAAACATCATCATGAACAATAATATACAATCAAATTTCTTTTATATTGTTTGTATCATTGAAATCGAAAAATCAAATTTCAAGCTAAAGATGAAATCGGTTTATGCATTTTAGTGAGTTTTGGATGATGTAATGCATTGGGATAGCATCAAGGATGATCAAGGAAGAGATTGCAACCTTCAAAACACTTTGATATAGCCTGCAAAATAGAATCCGAATTATGAATTTTTTATGAAAATTTAAAGTATTGTTCTTACTCTTGGAAGAAGCCAAATTTCCTCCCTTTGTGTTGTGATCTCTTCATGTATATATAGTGAGTGTAATTAGATCAAAAAATCATATCCTACTTTGGACTTTTGGATCACTTGAGATTGAAAAAGATATGCTTTCAAATATTGAAAAAAAAATTGATATCTTCTTACTATTTTTGGTTGATATGATCTTATATGATTTCAATCATCTCTAAATGGTCTTTAAGAATTTCTAGAACAAAGATCAAATCAAATATTGAGAAAAAAAATTGATATCTTCTTACTATTTTTGATTGATATGATCTTATATGATTTCAATCATCTCTAAATGGCCTTTAAGAATTTTTAGAACAAAGATCAAATCAAATATTGAGAAAAAATTGACATCTTCTTACTATTTTTGATTGATCTGATTTTATATAGTTTCAATCACTTCTAAATAATCATTAAGACCTTCTAGAACCAAAATCAAATCAAATATTCACACTTTTATATTTTATTTTGATTTAAAATGATTTTTAATGTAAAAAATCATAATAAATAAAATAAAATGAATAAAAATATGAATAAATAATTTTTAATTCGTGCATGATGTCATGGAAGTGTTTGGATCATAAAAAAGCAAGCCCATTTGGTGAATTATGGTTTTAAGACCCCATTTGCTTCATAAACCTCTCAAAACTTTCCCAACTTTGCAAGGACATAAGTCCCTCAATTTTAAGGCCACGAAGGTGTTCTTGGACATTTTGGAAAGCTTAAAGAGTCCTCTAACAAACCTCTTTGGTCTCATATCCATATCTTTTACCATTATCAAGTTATGCTCTTTGGAAGATGTTGACTTTTTGTTGACTTTTGAAATGACCTATAATGTCTTAGCTCATACCTTCCAAATGAAGCATTTTTGGGCTTGGCTTGTGAGACACAAAGTTGTAGAGAATTCAATTTACTTCAAAATGAGATTTGGATGGACAATTTTTGATGAAGCATATGAAAGTTATGGCTGGTCAAATTTCAGTTGACTTTTCCTATGAAAACCCTAATTTAGAAACTCCTGATTCTTGATGATCTGAAATCTCCTTGATGAATCATGATCAACCCTTGATCAAATGATGAATTTTACTTCATATACTTGATGTTGGAAAAAAAATCATGAAGTTTGACTTTGGTTTGACCACAGTTGACCTCAGTTTGACTTTTTAACTACTTTGACTGATTTTAACCTATCTGATCATCTGACTGAGCAAACCTTTGGGAAAAGTCTTGAAACTTGTCATGGGGATTCTAAACACATATAAGATGTTATGAAGCTCACTTGAAGTCTTGGAAGTCCATTTAGCATTATTAAAGTCGAAACCCTAGTTTAGGATGCATTGCTTAGGAGGATGCATTGTCTGAGGGAAATGTCAAATCTTCTGACTGATTGTGAACTTTGTGAACCTTGTGAACCTCATGAGATGTCTTGTGAACCTTGTGAACCTCTTGGTAAACAAAGTCTTGTCTTGTGAGGGCAAATTTTGGGGTGCAACAGCTGCCCCTGTTCAATTTCTGAAACTTGAGGGGTTAGATTGGTATATGTGCCATTCGTGACCTAGAATGTTGAAGGGGATTGAACACAAAAGCCCAAAAAATTGCACTCACCGGTGCGTAGAGTAATACTGATGATTAGCTGTATATGCTTGAGTGAGCTTGAAGATGCCACTTGGAAGGATTAGGGATGGGCTTAGAGATGCCATCAGGATGAACTGGAGATGGGCTAAAAGATGCCATCTAAAATATCTGGATGTGGTGATGTTCTGATATTGATACTGGATATCAGTACTAGGTCTTTGTATAAGCTGTCTCTGAATCATTTATGCAACATGATTTGAGTTGTTGGATGGATCAGTAGAAATAAATCTTGTGATGATTATCTCTTCTGGAAATATTTTGGATTAGGTAATGGATCTTTATACAGACCGTTTGCCTACTCTCCGAGGTCAAAAGAACGTCATGATTAGTTCTTCTGAAAAATATCTTGAACCAGGGAATGGATCTTTTTACAGACCGTTTGCCTGCTATTCAAGGGCCAAAAGAACGTCAGGATTTGTTCTTGAGGGTCAAAAGAATGTCAGGATTTGTTCTTCTGAAAAAGTCTTGAACAAGGGGCCAAAAGAGCGTCAGGATTTTCTCTTAAGGGTCAAAAGAACGTCCGGATTTGTTCTTCTGAAAAAAGTCTTGAACAAGGGGCCAAAAGAGCGTCAGAATTTGCTCTTAAGGGTCAAAAGAACGTCAGGATTTGTTCTTCTGAAAAAGTCTTGAACAAGGGGCCAAAAGAGTGTCAGGATTTGCTCTTAAGGGTCAAAAGAACGTCAGGATTTGTTCTTCTGAAAAAGTCTTGAACAAGGGGCCAAAAGAGCGTCAGGATTTGCTCTTAAGGGTCAAAAGAACGTCAGGATTTGTTCTTCTGAAAAAGTCTTGAACAAGGGGCCAAAAGAACGTCAGGATTTGTTCTTAAGGGTCAAAAGAACGTCAGGATTTGTTCTTCTGAAAAAAGTCTTGAACAAGGAGCCAAAAGAACGTCAGGATTTGTTCTTCTGAAAAAGTCTTGAACAAGGAGCCAAAAGAACGTCAGGATTTGCTCTTAAGGGTCAAAAGAACGTCAGGATTTGTTCTTCTGAAAAAGTCTTGAACAAGGGGCCAAAAGAGCGTCAGGATTTGCTCTTAAGGGTCAAAAGAACGTCAGGATTTGTTCTTCTGAAAAAGTCTTGAACAAGGGGCCAAAAGAGCGTCAGGATTTGCTTTTAAGGGTCAAAAGAACGTCAGGATTTGTTCTTCTGAAAAAGTCTTGAACAAGGGGCCAAAAGAACGTCAGGATTTGTTCTTAAGGGTCAAAAGAACGTCAGGATTTATTCTTCTGAAAAAAGTCTTGAACAAGGAGCCAAAAGAACGTCAGAATTTGTTCTTCTGAAAAAGTCTTGAACAAGGAGCCAAAAGAACGTCAGGATTTGTTCTTCTGAAAAAGTCTTGAACAAGGGGCCAAAAGAGCGTCAGGATTTGCTCTTAAGGGTCAAAAGAACGTCAGGATTTGTTCTTCTGAAAAAGTCTTGAACAAGGGGGCCAAAAGAGCGTCAGGATTTGCTCTTGAGGGTCAAAAGAACGTCAGGATTTGTTCTTCTGAAAAAGTCTTGAACAAGGGGCCAAAAGAGCGTCAGGATTTGCTCTTAAGGGTCAAAAGAACGTCAGGATTTGTTCTTCTGAAAAAGTCTTGAACAAGGGGCCAAAAGAGCGTTAGGATTTGCTCTTAAGGGTCAAAAGAACGTCAGGATTTGTTCTTCTGAAAAAGTCTTGAACAAGGGGCCAAAAGAGCGTCAGGATTTGCTCTTAAGGGTCAAAAGAACGTCAGGATTTGTTCTTCTGAAAAAGTCTTGAACAAGGGGCCAAAAGAGCGTCAGGATTTGTTCTTAAGGGTCAAAAGAACGTCAGGATTTGTTCTTCTGAAAAAGTCTTGAACAAGGGGCCAAAAGAGCGTCAGGATTTGCTCTTAAGGGTCAAAAGAACGTCAGGATTTGTTCTTCTGAAAAATTCTTGAACAAGGGGCCAAAAGAGCGTCAGGATTTGCTCTTAAGGGTCAAAAGAACGTCAGGATTTGTTCTTCTGAAAAAGTATTGAACAAGGGGCCAAAAGAGCGTCAGGATTTGCTCTTAAGGTTCAAAAGAACATCAGGATTTGTTCTTCTGAAAGATGTCTTGAACCAGGGAATGGATATTTTTACAGACCGTTTGCCTGCTATTCGAGGACATCTTGAGTAGTGTATGGATCATTTCTGACCCGTTGTAAGTCGTTGATATTGTTTTACCTGCATATAACTATCCTGCAAGGGAAATATTAGTTTATGCATTATGTATGCATGCATAGTATGATGCACCTAAGTAAATGTATTATGTACTTATGGATATGTATGTTATGGTATGATGTAAATGATGTATGTATGTATCATGTAGCCTGAAGCGTCTGGATATCTTCGTATATCAACTGCTGGCTGGGAAAATAAATCCCGATTCGTTGCTGAAGAATATGAGGAACTTGTTCCCGTCTTGTTTGATAGTATTGTATTTATAACTTCCCGTCTTTGTTCGTCGTACTTCTATTGAAGGAATAAGTTCCTGAGTACCCCGACTGAGGATAAAAGAGATGGACATAAATTCAAGGGGAGATGTAACTTGAAGCATAAATTTGTTGTACTGGGGATTTGTAGTTTTCTTGTGAGAATGAACCGGCGAAGCTTCGTTGAACTACTACTCTCGTTCGTCCTTAGTAAATACTATTACTGCATTTTATGCATTTCTGGTAAACATCAATCATATTCAAGCATTTTATGCATTTCTGGTAAACATCAATCATATTCAAAAGCATACATACATTCAAACACAACCAATAGACGTTTTTCGCTTAGGTAAATAGGGTAAAAGTAAATCTGGATTCAGAGGGAAAAGTAAAGCTGAACTTGAAAACATAATCGTTTCAACCTCGAGAGTGTATAACCAATTGGATTTAGAACTCCTGAGATTCTTAACTTTCCTGAATACCTTCCCAGAAATCTTTATAGCTGGATCTGAAGACCTGATACTGACACCATCTGATACTACTGGCGTAGATAATTAATTTCCACAATGGCTTCTGTTGAGAATCCAATATCAAGGTAATACAATGAGAGGAACGTGTCTTCAAATTGTGATGGACTATATACGCTCCGGGTATTAGATTTGAAAAGAAAGCCTTTCCCCTTGGTTGAGGATGAATTGTCCCATAATGGAAAGTATCTGAATGTAGTTGCCTCAAGAGAAATAAACAGAATGCCCCACAATAATATGCCCCTGACATCATGAACTTTGTAATGTTACCCTTGGTAATTCAAATATACGAGGAGAGTTGCTCCTGACTATTAAGCATTGTTGAATCTGGACCTGATTGCCCCGAATGAATTGAACAGTAAGTTGGTATGCCCCTTGATTGGGAAACAGTGACTATGCCCCTGGCATTATGAACTCTGTAATGTTACCCTTGGTAATTTAGATAGATGAGGAGATCTACCCCTGGCTACTTAAACATAATTGAATCCTGTCTTGATTGCCCCAAATGAGTTAGGAAGTATCATGGCCTACCCCCTTTATTGGGAGATAATGACTATGCCCCTTTGTATACATGGACTTTGATCCAGGAAGCAACTTTGTTTATCGGAAGGACTTTGGTTTATTGAACATTCATCCTGTAAGTTTCTCTGTTTATCAAACACTCGGGTATATGCAAACAAATATATTCAAAAATGCAATGCTTATGTCTGTCTTGAAGTTTTGAAAAAAAGTTATTTTAGAAAAACAATTGTTATGAAAATGGTGATATTAACTCAAGTTTTATAATAAGCCCTAAAGGAGTCAGGATACCTTTTTTTAGCAGTACGCTTTCGAACTAACCATGCTTCAGTTAGGACTTTTAAAGGGTTGTAACGTGGCCTGGTTCACGGTTTAAGAAACAAAGGATAAATGCTCAAATTTTATTTGTACCCAACCCAATCTCCATGATGTTCTTCAGTCCTATACTCAGTTAACTTATGCATTGAGGCTCAAAGGAGTTTGGAATTGTAACACTGACATTTGTGATGGTTCAGAAACCAAAATTTTATTTGAACATTCAGTCATCTTTCTTTGTTGAAGATTCATAGTGACCTCTTTTTTCTTTCTGACTTTGTTATCCCTTCTTTTTGCCTGAACTGTTTATTTCAAGGTTACAGTCAGCGGGATGTCTTAATTGTTTTACTAAGTCTCCTTCATAGGTTTTGACTTAGTGAGATTTTTTTTTGGTGGATATTGACTGTCAGGTTTCATGATTACAGAGAACCATCATTAGTTGTGTACAACACAAATAATTGGCATATTTGAGTTAACCGAGTAACTACCCTGCCCCAGGTTATGAATAAGGGTTTTAATTTGCGAGAATAAAAACTCCTACTTCATAGGCTCAAAAGGGTTGACTAGGGATTAACTTCCTTATATCTCCACTGTTTAGGAATTGAAACAATGCCTGTACATCGTCAGCATAGTCTGTTCAAAAGCATACTACCTAATATTATGGTATTGTTTTCGTCATCCTCCCTTTATAGGCTTATAGCTTTATCAGGAGTTAAATATCACAAAATAGAAATATGAAGCATAGTTCAAAATATAGTGAAACGAATGGATTAATTCAAGACAAACATATGCAATGCATTAATGAAAACAAAAGTTTAACATAATAGTAAGTGTTTAAACAAACAAAAGAAATTACAAATGAAAATTCAAATGTTCTCAAAGCCTCTTCCTTTAAACCCGTCACTTCAGTTATCTGAAAACTTTGATGCTTGATGGACGATAGAAGAACTCAATCTGGCCTTCTGGAGTAACCTCGAGTATTCCTTCGTCAATTAGGTCTTGAATCTTATTCTTCAATGCGCAATAGTTATTAGTGTCATGTCCAGGACAGTCGGAGTGATACATACACCTTGCCTTGGGATTAAAGCGAGGAGAAGAGGTGTTAGGATTTTTAGGAGAATTTTCCAAGGAAATTAGCTTCATCTCCAACAGGCATTGCAAAACTTGTGACATTGGTGTGCTGAAACGGATGAACTGTCTTCTACATTCCTTGTATAGAAGTGGATTAACCTTACAAGGCCTTCTTTCTTCCATTGAAGGATGGTCAATAGTAGCCTGTCTATTTCCTTCTCTTATCCTTACTTTCCTTTCAGCCAAGTCAGCTTGTTTCAACGGAGGTTGACTGATGATTAGATTCCCAACTCTGTTATGCCGAAGCTTATTGACAAAGCTTCTCAGCTCTTCTTTCCCCTGGGCCAAACTCTGGATAAGAGCCATTTGGCCCTTCATCTGGATCCTCATCTCTGCCATCTCAGCTTGTAGTTGTTTCAGCTGATCATCTTTGTTGTCCTCAGGATTCTTCTTCTTTATGTCCTTAGAGAGGAGTGCTTTCAACTCTTCTTGCCCCTTGGACAAATTCAGAATCACTTCCTGAAACTGAGCATTCTGAGCTTGAAGATCTTTGACAGATTGTTCGAGAGCTATTTCTGCTTTGAAATAAACAACAAGAAGATAAGATACCTGTTCATAAGAAACCTGTGATGCAATGATATGGTATGTAAATGCGTATGCAATGTTTTCAAGGACCGTAGGATTTAAATTTGTTTAAACAACCATAAAGTAAACTTTTATTAGTAAGCAAATAAACTTGTTTGCCCCTTGGGCTTACAATAAAAATGAAATGAATACAACAAATGGGGTTTTAAGTCTCCCATGGACGTTTCCTTTTTGTGTTGAGGTATGAGTTGAGATTCCGCTCCTCGTGAAGTTGTTTTGTTAGCTCCAGGATTCTTTCTTGACTTGCTTTGTAATGAGTCTCAAAAGTATCTCTTTTCTCCTTCAACTGGATCCAGGACATTTGTAACTCCTCCATGCCAGTGGGCATGTCTGAACGAAGAATGATATAAGAAGTATCTCCTTCAGCAACAGGCTCCATGGTAACTGGAAGGATAGCAGGATATGGCATCATAAGAGGCTAAGCACGAGATCGCACCCATCTGAGATAAGGTTCCATAGCAATAGTGTACTTTGGTTCCAGAGTCTTGCTGTCAACCTTGTTCACTTTACCCCATGCTTGTATGAACCTTTGACGGTAACCTTGAAGATCGTTGTCGTAGTCAAACACAATACCCTGAATCAACATGTCATGAGGACCATCACTCCGAGCGTAACCAAATTGACGTAGAGCTAAGGAAGTATTGTAGGTAATGCCCCCTCTTATGCCAAGGAGTGGCACATTAGGGAACTCCCCACAACGATCAATGATAGTAACATTCTCCATAGATCTAGAACTCCAATGAATATCTGAATGTGAAAGTGACATAATTCTCTTAGACCACCTTAACCCATGTTCATTCTTCATCACTGATCGAGGAAGGTGAGAAATAAACCACCTGGATAGCAAAGGTATGCAACACATCAGAGTTCCTCGTGCCTTCGTAGTACGAGTATGAAGAGAATGCAGGATGTCCCCAAGTAATGTAGGCACTGGATTATGAGTCAGGAATATGTTGATGGCGTGTACGTCTATGAACTGGTCTGGATTGGGGAACAACACTAAGCCATAAATCAATAAGGCTAAGATTTCCTCAAAAGCATCGTAGCTCATAGCCTTCAAGAACACTTGAGCCTTCTCTATCAACACCTTAGCAAGAATACCCTTAACTCCACTTCTCGTTTCTAGAACAATGTCCGATTTCTTCAGATGTAGGGCTGCAGCAATGACCTCAAGTTTAAGCTCTTTTTCCAAACCTATGAATGGTTTCTGATCAAGGACATGTATACCCAGAAGTTTGGAGAACTCTTCCATTGTAGGAACCAGCTGATAGTCGGGGAATGTGAAGCAATGGTGCTTAGGGTCAAAGAACTGAAACAGAACATTCATCATGTCTTCATTGAACCCTGAAGTGACTAGATCCAGTAGGTGACCATGTCTCTTGATGAATTGAGAGTTTTCAGAAACTTGAGAGACCAATTCCTTAAGCTTAGGAGGTATTCCTACAAAGTTGATCTGGATAGTATTCCTACGAGCAGAAGCCATGACCTGCAACAAAGAACAAAGATAAATCCTTTGGTCCTTGAAATGGTTAGTGAAAATGCTATGCTTATGATGCATGATGATGCTATGATGTTATGCTCAATCACAAACATGTGGCACATACAAACAAGTCACACAATAGCCCTAGGTTTGAAGGCTTGCATGAGGTTTAAAGGTAAGTACCCTCCCCTGAAGTTTAGTTGGTTCATCCTGTCCTATAAAAGTAACCAGGTTCTAAGGGATCTCAATATCATTGATCCTTCACAAGGGTGGTTGTTCAGTAGGCAACTTACTTGCTAACCAAAACCCTCCAAGTTTAAGATCTCAATGAGCGTAGTATCGAGTATCAACCAACTTCAGTCTTCACCAAAGCCGGTTATCTCACTACTTTTCTAAAGGCCAAGATGGGATGACTAGGGTTCTAAAATTCAGTTAGTGTATTGACAACATATGGCAGCCTCATATTATCCTTAACTTACTTAAGGAACATAAGCACCAACCAAGAAGTCACACTAACTATGGCCACCAGATCAACCATATCGGTATACGCCGTACAGTTTCCTTGGTCTATTGCCATTTACCTAAGGTACAATAGATCCGGGTTAGGATCTTTCACACATAAGAGCACCCAACAAGTAAAGTAAATCAAACAAAGCAAACAAATTTAAAGTGATCTAATTCCTAAGGGTACCCCTCTTTTATTAAATCCCCAGCAGAGTCGCCAGTTCTGTAACACGGTGGAAGAACTGACTTTAGTTAAATGTTGCGGATAGCAAGAGTCGCCACCGACTTTTATTTTATCCAAAAGGAAAGGGCATAAAAGAACAGGAAAGACCTTAAAATATTTTTGGGTTCGGGGGGTAGGTTATGTAAAGGGAAGGTGTTAACACCCTTTACATCCATGGTTATCCATGGGCTCTTATTTACTTAGCTCACTTTAAATTGTTTTGAGAAGTGTAGTGTGTGATTAAAAATTTTCTTAAGTACTTTATAATGATCCTTGTACGGATATATATAAAGACTTTGTTTTGAAAATTGTTTGAAAAATGTGAAGTGTTTATGAAATGTTTTTGAATGAATGAGCAAGTACTTAAGAGGAACCTACCCTAATTGGAATCTTTTCTGTTCTTAAATATTCTTTCAATGGTAAGACTATCCCTATTATTAAGGAATAGGTAGTCATTACCTTGGATGTTGTATGAGACATGCGAAGGGTCATCTGTGTTTAGGCAACTGTAAGGTGTCTTAGCAATACGAAGGGACTTATCATCTTTTATTTGAAAGGGACAAGATCTTTTACCGTAGGCAACATCGAAGGGACTTGATCTTATAATTATAAGAGGGACTTGATGATATTTTATGAAGGGACTTTGCTTTTTAGACACCTTACTTGACCATTTAGTTTAGGCAACATGAGAGGTAACCCTTAAGGAAGTGAGATGGCGATCAAAGATCGACTTACGTGTGTGCGTGTACAAATTCAAATATTTATCTTATAATTAGTGATCTAAGTTAATTTTAAAGCAAACATGTTATCACTCCCTATTTTACTAACCATAGCAATATATTTATAAATAAACAATAAGAGCTACAACTATTACATGGCTTTTACAGTTACATTATAATAAAAACAATTTAAATAATAATTATATAATAAAATGATAAGTATAAACAATAAAAAAGGTTAGTGATAATTATAAGAAGAAAAGGTTAGTAATAATATACAATATATATATATATATATATATATATATATATATATATATATATATATATATATATAATTTAATTAAGTATTTTTAGATTTAAATAAACAACTTTAAAGAATTTTTGAGATGAAAATAAGATGATATGAATAATAATAATAAACCATATAATAATTATTTACAAAGAAAATATTATTAATTATTTTAATTAGATATTAGAAAAGTTTAATTAATTTTAATATTTAAAGATTAGGGTTAGGAATTTTAAAGAAAATAGAATTAAGGTTTATAATTTAAATTACAATATTAATTTAACTATTTACAAAAATAAATATATAATAATAATATATACATATTTTAATAAAAAAAACTAAGATTAAAATTTTTAGAAAATAAATTAGAGATCCCTTTTAGAAAAATATGATGTTAATATATATATATATATATATATATATATATATATATATATATATTTACATATGATTATTTAAATATATTTTCTTATAAGAAATATAATTTATATTAAATATAAAACAAAACAATAAAGAAAATAATGAGAAATTGAATGAAAAAACAAAACTTACCTGGGGTTGGGATTCGAACCCAAGCTCTAGCAATGACACTTAGCTGTTTCTGCATCAAACATTAAATCAAAATATCCAGAAACATTACAAACATCATCATGAACAATACTATACAATCAAATTTTATTTATATTGTTTGTATCATTGAAATCGAAAAATCAAATTTCAAGCTAAAGATGAAATCGGTTTATGCATTTTAATGAGTTTTGGATGATGTAATGCATTGGGATAGCATCAAGGATGATCAAGGAAGAGATTGCAACCTTCAAAACACTTTGATATAGCCTGCAAAATAGAATCCGAATTATGAATTTTTTATGAAAATTTAAAGTATTGTTCTTACTCTTGGAAGCAGCCAAACTTCCTCCCTTTGTGTTGTGATCTCTTCATGTATATATAGTGAGTGTAATTAGATCAAAAAATCATATCCTACTTTGGACTTTTGGATCACTTGAGATTGAAAAAGATATGCTTTCAAATATTGAAAAAAAAATTGATATCTTCTTACTATTTTTGGTTGATATGATCTTATATGATTTCAATCATCTCTAAATGGCCTTTAAGAATTTCTAGAACAAAGATCAAATCAAATATTGAGAAAAAAAAATTGATATCTTTTTACTATTTTTGATTGATATGATCTTATATGATTTCAATCATCTCTAAATGGCCTTTAAGAATTTCTAGAACAAAGATCAAATCAAATATTGAGAAAAAATTGACATCTTCTTACTATTTTTGATTGATCTGATTTTATATAGTTTCAATCACTTCTAAATAATCATTAAGACCTTCTAGAACCAAAATCAAATCAAATATTCACACTTTTATATTTTATTTTGATTTAAAATGATTTTTAATGTAAAAAATCATAATAAATAAAATAAAATGAATAAAAATATGAATAAATAATTTTTAATTCATGCATGATGTCATGGAAGTGTTTGGATCATAAAAAAACAAGCCCATTTGGTGAATTATGGTTTTAAGACCCCATTTGCTTCATAAACCTCTCAAAACTTTCCCAACTTTGCAAGGACATAAGTCCCTCAATTTTAAGGCTATGAAGGTGTTCTTGGACATTTTGGAAAGCTTAAAGAGTCCTCTAACAAACATCTTTGGTATCATATCCATATCTTTTACCATTATCAAGTTATGCTCTTTGGAAGATGTTGACTTTTTGTTGACTTTTGAAATGACCTATAATGTCTTAGCTCATACCTTCCAAATGAAGCATTTTTGGGCTTGGCTTGTGAGACACAAAGTTGTAGAGAATTCAATTTCCTTCAAAATGAGATTTGGATGGAAAATTTTTGATGAAGCATATGAATGTTATGGCTGGTCAAAGTTCAGTTGACTTTTCCTATGAAAACCCTAATTTAGAAACTCCTGATTCTTGATGATCTGAAATCTCCTTGATGAATCATGATCAACCCTTGATCAAATGATGAATTTTACTTCATATACTTGATGTTGGAAAAAAAGCATGAAGTTTGACTTTGGTTTGACCACAGTTGACCTCAGTTTGACTTTTTAACTACTTTGACTGATTTTAACCTATCTGATCATCTGACTGAGCAAACCTTTGGGAAAAGTCTTGAAACTTGTCATGGGGATTCTAAACACATATAAGATGTTATGAAGCTCACTTGAAGTCTTGGAAGTCCATTTAGCATTATTAAAGTCGAAACCCTAGTTTAGGATGCATTGCTTAGGAGGATGCATTGTCTGAGGGAAATGTCAAATCTTCTGACTGATTGTGAACTTTGTGAACCTTGTGAACCTCATGAGATGTCTTGTGAACCTTGTGAACCTCTTGGTAAACAAAGTCTTGTCTTGTGAGGGCAAATTTTGGGGTGCAACAGATATCTGTATGGTTTAACATTGATGGGGGAGTGTTAGGAATGATGGGAATGTGGCGGTCATGTGTTCTTGTATGAGGGAGGCCTTGTGGTTGTTTGAAAACGGCAACATAAGTGTTTGAAATGGAAGTTATTTGGCTGGGAATAGTTGTTGGGAGGGATTTAAGAGGATTTTGTGGGAAATGGGAAGGGTCATCATGGTTTTCAAGTGTTGGTTGGTAAAAGAGGAGATGGATTGAGGAAATGGAGTCTGTGTGGAGAAGATGGCAAAATTGGTTATATGAGGAATGAGAAGGTAGAGATTTGGGGTCACCGGTGATTTTGATTTCATATTTTGATAAGTGAAGGAAATATTTGGAATAGAGAAATCAACCATTATGGGACCAAGTGTTCTTAACCATTCCATTCCTAACACCACATCAACTCTTTCAATAGGTAAAAAATGAAATGGAATATGGAAAATGTTATTTTTGTAAGGTAATAGGGACATGAGGACAAAGCACTATACAAGAGAGTTTTGATCTGTTACCCACCAATGCAGAGAAATTGGGAATGTGATTGGTTCTAATTTTGAGGTGTTGGGCAATTCGGGGTTGTAAGATATTATAAGTGTTGTCGGTGTCAATTAGAACAATAACGATTAGGCCTTGGAGTTGTCCGGTGAATTTAGAGTTTTTAGTGAAAAATGGATTATGACAGCTTGGGGTGATAGCTGGAAGTAGGTATCATCCAATTCTAATGTGTTGGAATGAACGTCCATTGTATTTGCCGATTCTTGTTCAATTTGAGTCTCATCATCCTCTATGAGCAAGAGAAATTTTCCCGTTGAACATCGATGGCCCGTGATAAACTCCTCGTCACAATTAAAGCAAAACACTTGAGCATGAAGCTCCTGGAGTTGAGTACTTGAAAGTTTTCGGATTGGTAGTTTTGGGGGTTGAGTACTAGAAAGTCGATTTTGATGCATCCATTTGAACCAACATAATGAATCTCATTTCATATACAAAGATCACATAGAAAGTCGAATTTCAGGTGGTAATTTATAGAAATCAAAATATTGTTCATCTTGAAATAACCATTCCAAGGGGTTGGAACCATCAAACATTGACAATTCTAATTTGGGGGTTCGAAAGGGTGGGAATGATGCGGGTTGAGGGACTTGGGAATAAGGGATATGTTGAAACAAATGAATATTATAGTTCTGGCTAAATGGTAGTGTGCTTAGTTGTGTGATGTAGGGAGATTTAAAAAATCGAGGGATTTGGGTAGGTGTGGGGCGCATGGTAGCAATATATAATGGGATTTGTGGTGTATTATGTGTGGAAGGTGAAATTCTGGTTATGCAGATACTTCAATGTCCTATCTTAATGTTAAGACAATATTACTGCACTTTAGGAAACAAAAGAATTACACAACTGCTGTTTTAAAGTGATGCAACACAAATACCAACAAATATTCAGACAACATGTTGGGACATCTCAGTCAAGAACATAATGCATAAAAATTGTAAAGAGCAGAATAATAAAAGTACACAAAATATGTTGACCCAGTTCAGTGTTAACAAACCTACATATGGGGATACCAATCCAGGATGAAGACTCCATTAAATCGTAGTTTTATCACAAAGCTAAACTCTCCCATTTACAAATTTATCTCCTAATCAATACCCTAATGAACATATTTACCAAATCTAAACTCTAGTCGTTTACAACTCTGATAAGAGAACCTACTCACATCCATTACAACCTGTGTTGCATCTGTCTTCTGCCATCACAGAACATGTCATGGTTTCTTGATCTACAAGTTATATTGGATATGCTTAAAAGCTTCGTCCAAGAACAATAAAACAACCATTACCTAAAGGCTTCAGGTAGGGTACATGCACCTATGTTGTCCTCTGCATCCCATAATACAGAGGGGAACTACATTAGTGAAAATAAGCTTTTGGAGGGTTGTAGAAATGGGAAGGGAATGGGAAAGTTTAGTAATACCTGGAGAGGATGATGATGCTGTTGTAGGACTCGTTGTAGCAATTGGTTGTTCCTTTTGAGTAACGATTTTGGTGAGCAGCCCTATGATATATCCATATCTAGAGTCAGAAATTTATGTTTTATCATCCATACGGGACTGAATCAACGCCAAAACAATATTTGTTTTATTAAACCTCTCATCCATGATTTGATTATTTTCGCTCATTGCAAGATCAAGATGGGTATTGGAAGTTTGAACTGCTTCCTCAATGATATCTCTAGGGTTCAGGGGTTTGGGAGGGGTCATGAATCCAATAGATGAAAACAATAATTTGATAAAAAATATTTCATCAACTATATTTAGATCTAGGATTTACCAAAAGATAAGTACAAACAAGATGAAAAGAGAAAATATAATAACTTGTTTGAATATTGTCTACATCATTCAATACCAAAAGTTAGCTTAAATACCAACATAGCCCTAATGGATTACACTAATGGGTCAGACCCAAATAGAAAAACATAACAATAACAATAAAATTATCATAAGGATTTAATAAAATTCTGCATCCATTTGGGTTTGGATTTAACTCCAATGGGCCTGCCATCACAACTAATAATGTTGATTAATGAGTATTGCTTTTATTTCTAACGTGGAGAACAATGAAAAGTTTTCGAATAAAATTAATGTTTGTTTCGAAAGTTAAAATTGACCAAGTAAAATATTATTGTAAATAGTTTTAAAAAACCACGAATCATAATTCACTCTCTCTTGTGTTTGAAGTCACTTGGTAAACTTTTAAGACAATACAATGTCAGTTGTCACACTCAAGACTGAAGAACCTCCTTAGCACCAAGATCCACCACTGATCAAAATGTTGTGTCATATCCAAACTTCTCGATTGATTTCTCAAGAATCCTTTTCAATTATTCCTTATAATAATTTTTACTTAATCCACTGAATCATTATTTGTTTCTTCCTCAACCACCTTTCAAATCCTTCAGACCGAGAATGTGAGATTCCTCCACATCAAATAGGGATATATACCTGGAGCTAAAGAATTCATGATGCATATCTTCAACTTGGTACAACAAGAGAATGTGAGATTCCTCCACATCAAATAGAATCATTCGAAGATACCTTCTTAAATCATAACTAAGTTATAAGTGTTGCAACTTGGTCACTTTAGTTCTACTTCAAAGGGATATATTGTCAACGTAGCGACACATAAAAAAATGGCAAGAGTTACGGAAAAAAAATCAATGTCATCACCAGGTTGGGATAACAGCCACACGCCACCCATGGACCTCAGTTCCAATAGAATTTCCTCACATGTTATCATAGAGGGAATGAGCATGGTGCCACCCATCACACCTCTATCCACACAAGAATAATCCATTCATGAAACACATGATTGACTTCAGAATCCCTAAGTCCTTAGAGAAGCCACCAAATTTAGAGAACTACAATGGATTCATCGTTTCTTATCGCCTCAAAGGGAGTCAAGGATTTCTTGTAAGAATCCATCATGTTTATTGTTAGGTGTCAAGGAATGCTAGCTTTTATATCCGAATTCGACGCCTTTAAGATATTTTTCATGCTTTTGAGAAGAAATGATTTATTTATTAAGCAATTCCTGCATCAGTGTAAATATTTAGTATTTTGATGTGTTTGTTACTTTTTCAGTGATATTTGACAAAATATTGCAACTCGAATCGAGAAAAAACACGAAGAAACGAAGAATTCACGTGTCTACAACCTGAAGGATGCTTCACCTGTCGAAGGGGGAGCGAGATGAAGATGTTTCGCTCGGCGAAGCCCAGGAAAGAGATCTTGATGAAAAACAATCTAATTTCAGTAGCTACTGGAATTGCTTCCCTAGGTGATTTTCTTGATGAATAAGGGTTTTCACGGCGGAGTATTGTCTCGCCCGCTGAAGCAAGATATTTTCCTTTAATTCTCTATAATGCTGAGCCACCCTTCGACTAACTCATTCTCATTTAGCCCAAGCTTCCACCGCCACACCTGGTTTTTCCAACCCCAAACTCCAAGACAGTCCAATGTTTTATATCAGACAAATCATAAAGTTCTAGAAATCTACATCTTAACAAACGAGAATCCATCCACTGCGAGTGTGCTGAAAGTGGTATAGAGGCAAGTAACAAATGTTTTTGGAAGTATTTTTCTGGGAATTTATTGTGTCCACAGGGATCGGTGCTACTGAACTGTCGTTCGATAATCTCTAAGTTTTTTAGCTTGCGTAAAAAATTGTTTGAGACATAGAAACAAAAAAGTAAATATTAACACAAAAAGAATTCATTCTTCAGAGACAAGAAACTTGTCAAACATGCATATAATCTACTAATCACAAACTTAAACTTACCGACCAGTTATACTCAACCTACAATACTCCTCTATATCATTTGGGACCACTCACAACAATGTCCATTTCTGACACACTGAGCTGAGAGACCAATTGTATTATTCTCGTCGCCGCTCTCCCACTCGACTCGAAATATAGATGACATTAAGCTCCAATACCCATAAAGATTGTTAGCTCTAAATCTATCTCTAGCATCCAGAAACTAACAAATAAGCATCCATAGTCAAGGTTTATGATGTTTTTCTCTAACACAACCTAAACCCCAAACATAAAGCAAAAGATCAAAGACAATCACTAACAAAGATTTGTAAAACAAATTTTATACAATGCCATGAGCGATAAATATACATGAGTTCAAAGTAAATACATGTACAACGACCCAACAAATGAAGAATACACAAAGAGGAAGAGAAATGAACAAAAAATCTCCCGGTTTGTCAGCGCCGATCGATGATCAATCCATTCCGGATCATCTGTATGCATGCTCCAATGTTGTTTTCTAAGCTAATCCTATGAAAAAAAATGATGTTTGATGGAGTGGGAGCAAAAGATGCCCAAACCATCCTTTAAAAAAATGTTTTTAGCCCTTAAATGGTGTTTCTGTCCGTCCAGTTTCGCCCGACACAATTCTTGTTCGTCTGGCGAAGTAAGGCGACTCATTCTCGACTTGTTACACGTTTTTGTCTGTCTGACTCGCTGTTGCTTCGCCCGGTGCAGCAGAGGCGCGAGCAGACAAACAATATTTTCTGTTTTCTTATTTCGGCCATAACTTTTGAAGCGTAACTCCGTTTTTCGCCCGGTTCGAAGCGTTGGAAAGCTTATTCTATGTTCTATACCAATATGACAAGATATCATTTCTTGAATACCTACAAAAGTAAATGAAAAACAATTAACTCATTGATATTTACACGATAATACAATATATACACTATAACGTAAAGTAAACGTATTTACAAACAAAACAGGATTTATTCAAACAATTTTAACAAAAAATATCGATAAGTGCAACAAAACTTATATACAAAAAATAGCTATAATTTGCACTTAACAGACTGCCATAATGAAATGGTATCACCTGCTCCCAATTCACAAGACAATTGTACGTATTGAGAACGAATCACCATTCGTTCAATGCACAATATGCAGCAAATCCCTCCAACATAAAGAATTCCAACATTTAGCATTGACATCCTGCAAAGACAGAATAAGTTTCACACAACAACCATACTTAAATTACAACACATATTTCCAGATTATATCTTCATCTTTTTGGACAGCAAGGCACAATTGAACATTGCCAAGTCTTTAATTCCAATGACACTAAATTCTTTTTGTTTACAAATTGAAGCCCAACTCACCCATGCCATAGATGAATCCTCCACATTTCTGGAACAAAATAAATGGCGCTGAATGGATATGAGTTCGTTCTAACACTTTTGCAGGAACCTTATAAAATAAAAAATAGTGCACATGTAAATTTATAAGCAGACTTTATAAGGGTAACTGTTCCTGCGAAAGAAAGCATCTTTCCTTTCCATAACGATAATCTAGCCATGAAGCAATTCACCACAGGTTTCTAAAACTCAATTCTTCTACGGTTGCCACCCACCATTAACCTTAAGAATTTGAAAGGTAGTGAACCTATCTTACAACATAAGAATTGTGAAGGCGCCATTATGGATTCAATGATCTTAAATATAATTAAAATACATTTACAATTATTATATTCGGTATCACTATTCTAAATATATGCTTACTTTTTTTTTTATATTTTTTTTTTATGATTTTCAAAGCAAGAAATATGAATAAAGTTAGAAAAAGAATAAGAATTAAATACATTCAAACAATTTTTTAAGGGTGAGTTTTTTTTTTAATCATTTATATTTGAGATCGGAGGGAGTAACTAATTAATTTAACTGATATATGTGAGATCAACTCCTCATTAAAATCCAACAGTAAGAACATATTTTACCAAGAACTGTTCTTACAATGCTCCACAAACTGTATTATAAAAATATGTATTGGAAATTACTTTAACCATACATTCTATGACTAGAGAAAATCTTAGAGAAAAAATAAAAATGAAAGCAACCTTAACAGACATAATGGTTTGAGTAAGGAATCGGTTTCTTGTATCGAATTATTTTTTCCGATAAAGTGGTGGTTAGCCGGTATATCCCGGTGAAATGGTACTCTTTTGTATTTTAGAACTTTGAAAAATACCTGGCCAGCTAGTTCCTATGATGTACATGAACCGTATCAATAAAGCTATCTTTTGACTGCCTTTCTTCATTCTTAACTTAGTTAAAATCCCATTAATCATATTCTTCAATTTATCTGTTTCACTTTTCATCGTATATGCTGTTTAATTAATTAACTTAATCAGGTTGGTAAGCTATTGGTTTCCCATTAACAATTTTATATAATTAATCATATGCTCTCATATCATATCTACCTGTCAAATTTTCATCTCACATTATAATAAAACCTCTTGTCTACTTTAGTTTTATATGCTCCAATTTTCAAATGTTTATCTATATATTTATCAGATATTTTAGTTCTAGAATTTTTGAAGTTAGTAAAAGTTAGAAAGGCCAAAGTTCTATTCTAGCTTTTTAAATATTATTAATATACTAATAAAAGTAACAGCTTCCAATACTTAATTACTACTTGAAGAACAAAGAAAAGAAGAAGAATTTATCTGTCTAGTTTAAAATGCACACAGAGTTATTCTGTAACAGTAAAGTGTTCCTATAAAAATGAAAATCACATAGAACTCAGAGGTGTGTGGAAGGCCCCAACAATTGTGCATCATTGAATGAGAAAACACAACGAACAGCAATCACATCAGTAATCTAGTCAAGCAAGAAACCATAGGACCATAGAAAATGTACCTTTTTTGAAAGTTTAATCATAATTTACTATTCCATGTGATCTTGTTTGTTATTAAATATTGCGTGATTTTTACTTGTGTTTTTTCATATTTGTTTACTTTTGAACCATGGATTAATATTGGATTCACGCAAGTGGTTTGAAACAGATTCTTTGTGTCTTAGTTTAAGAAAAAGGGTGTTTAGAGTGATTAGTAGCATATAAATAGAGACCTCCTAGCTTCCAAAGTTGCAGTACATCACAACACACTTCATTTCTTCATAAAGTCAGAATAGTAAAATGGGAGGAAACAACAACCAAAGGAAATCAAAGTCATCATGGTCTGTTTTCAGCATTTTCAAATCTAGCAGTAACAAGCAAAGAGGAGGAGGGTATTATGATCAGTCTGCTTATGCTAACAAAGTATGGCCGAGTGATGAAGATAGAGGTAATTGGGGTGTGGCTGATCCTGTCATCGACATGAGAGCTACAGCTTTCATTGCTCAATACAAGAAACGAATTTCTGACTCTGAAATTCATCATATTCAAGCTCATCCTGACCAGTAGGAACAAACTTTATTGTTTATCCATTTTTGATTTGGTTGATCCTCTCCTCTCTGCTGTAATTAGTTATTGATTATCATTTGTCAACCATGATAAGTAATGTTAAATATATTATCAATAATCTTTAAGATTTGGTCTCGCTTCATGTCTTTTGCTTACAACAACATATTTTTTCAAATTCCAATGTAGATAACAAGAGCTTAGTTTGCAACTGATAAAATAACTAATACCGTTGATTAGTGAGTATTGATTTTATTTCTAATTTAGAGAACAGTGCAAAGTATTAAGATAAATTTAATGTTTGTTTTGTAAGTTAAAATTGACCTAGTAAAATTAATCATTGAAAATAATTTTAAAAACCACCTATCATAATATATTCACTCTCTCATGTGTTTAAAGTCACTTGGTAAACATTCAAGACAACACATCGTCTTTTGTCATACTCAAGACTAAAGAGGTTATGGTATTCTTATGAGGTTTGAGCTAGCTCGAGAGGGCGAGAAGTTCTTTTTCAGGGTGTTTCTTATGAATATAAGATTGTTCTCTTCTCAACCTTAAGATTTAGGTATTTATAGATGCATATGGTTTTGGACTTAGGGATTCATGAAAAGTAGTAACCCATTCCACCTTGAATGTGAAGCTCATGGACGGTCTTTTACTCGTGAAATCGTAATCATGACGGCTTGCACACATGGTTATGGAAAACATGCACACCACTATCCACGCTTCCTATAACACTCTAATTAAACTCCATAATTGAATAAAATCAGAGTAATTATCCACAAAAATCATATTTAGGATGTCACCTTTTCAACAAAAATTCGCTCATAAAAATAGATATGAGACACCTACTACTTTCAAAACAATTAATAATAATAATAATAATAATAATAATAATAATAATAATAATAATAATAATAATAATAGATTGTCTAAAATTTAAACTTTCATAGCAACAACGAAAAAATTCAGCATCGAGACAATTATTCAAAGTAATAACATGCTTCCAAAATAATTGCAATTAACCACACAAATAAGATATCTTAAGATATCCAACAAAACATAAAATGATAAAAGCTCCAAGACCATGGTGTTACACATAAAAGTAGATAGCGACGCTAAATAAAAATTGGAAGACTCCAACTTTCACTCTGTAGCGGTAAAATAATGAGTGTAAGCTATTAGTTAGCTTAACTCAAAGTAAACAGAATCGCCACCATGCTTTTATTTTATTCCAAGTGGAAAAGGAAAAAAAGTGAATAAATCTTAATGAATATAAAAGCAATAAGCTAAAGAAACAAGCAGAGAAACGGGTAAATGGATAAATTACAAAATGAGAAGGTTTTCCGCACCAAAAATGTATGTGGTACTCCACGGGAGCCCTTTGAAAAATTTATTGCTTTTGGTTTGAAAATATTTGTAAATGAGAGTGGAGGGATGAGAAAAGAATTAATTTTTAATGTTTTTGTGTTTGGAGAGGTTTACCACCTCATGCCTACGTACCCACAATATGCAATGCGAGATCAAAACCCCGTAGTTCGTGGTACAAATAGTGAAAATGGTTGGTTTTGATTGATTTTATTAAGTGAAGAGAATTTGTCATTTTCAAGTGGATAGCCTAACAAATATACCATGAGAATGAAAACATGAACTGATACATCATTATGGGGAGGACGCCAACTCAAATAAAATCGACGAGTATGCCACTAAATTCCCACGAATGACAAGATACTCAATTGGATCAAACTACAACCATGGAGATTGAGATACTTGCATCCGACTAGAGAAGAATGACTCATAGTCTACACTTGTAAAGAAAACAAACAAAGGTGCACAAAGGCACAAAACAACTTGAATGAGTTTGGTTCTATTTATTTTTGAATTAAAGTCAAGATGATTAAGTTCATTGATTTTCTTAAAAGAAAAGAAGTAGTAAAATCCACTTGATAAAAGTCAAAGTTTTATTTATTAAAGAGGTGATGGTTTTGAAAACGAGAATCCTTTAAAAAAGAAAGAAGTTTTGAAAATTGAAGAAAGGGGAAGAGATGAAGAGGTTAACCTAGTATACAAAATAAAAGCTAGGGAAAATAATGATTTAACCGAAATGAAGCTACTTCAAAGTATTAATAAGAATTGCATCCTTAAGCATTCATGAACCACGATATACCAATGTCAGATAAAGACAAATATTCAACCAATAACACTCCATGCAAAGGGATAAGAGGTCCTAATTCTAAGTCCAAAAGTTTCATCAATACTTCAAAGTTGTCCATAGGTAAATCACTCCAAAAGCATAAGATAGGAACCAATAGTCCAAGATAGGAAAAATTAAGTTTTTTATGGTTTAAGCCTTTATTAATATTTTTGTATCCAAGTGGACAAAAGAAAAATCAACACAAGAATATAATAGCAAGAATATAAACATGATAATGGATAATAAAAATAAAGGAGATAAAGGAGCAAGAGATTAAAATAAAGAAGATAAAGTACAAGAGGAAATTAAAATGTTAGTATGATTATAGTAATAATAATATGTACATAATATTGGTATGGTGAACTTAATCATCCACAACCAAAAGAAAAGTAACCAAGACACTTAGTACCAAAATTGAAAGGCAACCGGTTCCGCTTACTATCTTACACTATAGTGATTAATTGAGGCGATTAGATCCAAATTCAATGAAGTTTGAAAGAAGATTGGAATACCCAAAGTAACTACGCATCAAACTTCAAAAGTCGTGGATCTTAACGTAAAAAGATTAACCACATTGGGATTACACGACCAACACGAGGTCTGGTCCACGAAAGTGCAAGTATCCAATTGGATTTTTATTCCGAAGTAGGGGCACATTTAGGTCTATGTTAAGCAATCGCCGAGTAATTTACGGAGTAATTATTCTACAAATGAGGTCGGCTAAAACCAATTAAGATGAATACCAAATTGAGTTACACGTAAGGTATTCTTTCATCTTTAAGTTCAATCACTCATTTTGGTGGATTCAAGTATGAAAATATCTCACTAATGCAAAGTATCTAAAGTTAATTAAATAATTCACTTAGAGATAGATTTGGACTAATGAATATTAACCACTCTAATCTACACCCAAAGCCCATTGAAATTAAAGAGAAATCAGTCCCCAAAAATGTCTCCCAAGGTAAAAATAAGAAAGAGGAAGAAGAAGAAGCAAAATGAACCAAAACAAGTTAAAAACAAGCCAAAAACAACTTCTGGACCTGTGTTAATCGGTTAACCAATTGGTTAATCGGTTATTACAACTAAATTTTCAAATTCTACGCAAATTAACACTGGTTAACCGGTTAACCATTTTTTACTGAAAATGGTTAACCGGTTAACACTGAACCAGTAGCAGAAAATTAACCAAAATTTAGCATGATCCTATTTTAAAACCACTTCCAAAAACCATATGATCATGAATTAAATTGGCACAAATTTTAAAGTGAAAAACATTGAAATCCCTGTAATCAAACAATACTTTATGATCCAAAGGATTAACAACCAAAGGAACCAACGATCTACATCTTGAATGATGGTGATGAATGTATAACCATGGAAGAAGGCGAATTACCAAGAATGAAACGCCCCATATAATAAATACCTAGAATATAATTATACAAGAGTTTAATTAGTACTGACACCATTATAAGTGCCTAATAGCATAATTCACATTCTTGACCAATACTAAAACATAATACAACTATGGTACAAGACATGAAAATTATACTAACTATGACTCTTCCTCTAACTTCAATGGCTTTTTCTATATTCTCCTTTGACACCTTATATCCAGATGCAATTTGAGCAAGGTCATTTGCTTCATGATTCTCCGTCCTAGGTATATGCTTGATGGTCACATTGTCGAATCTTTTGAGAAGTCTATTGGCTATTACGAAGTACATAATTAGATTTTCTTTTACACATTTATATTCTTTGGTCAATTGTTTTACAACCTATTCAGAGTCACCCATTATTCCGACTCTCATTGCCCCCAATTCCAACAAGATCTCAAGTCCGGCAATCAACGCCTCATACTCTACTTCGTTATTCGAACACAGACCTTCGACTCTGTACTTGAATTTTGTTGGAATTTTGTTAGGAGAGATTATTTAACATTCCAACACCAGTTCCATTCTTATGAATGGAACCGTCGAAATATAATTTCCATGGTTCTACTTCGACATATTCCACGCCATTTTCGCTTATTGAGTGGCCTGCTATGCAATCAACAACCACTTGTCCCTTAACAGCTTTTAAAGGCAAGTATTTCAGGGAATATTCTATCAATGCCAAATCCCATTTCCCAATTCTACCATGTAAAATAAACTTAGATAACATGTATTTTATTACGTCAAAATGAGAAGAAATATATACATCAACAGGTTTTATATTGTGCTTTAACTTTATACAAGAAAAATATACACATAAACACAATTTTTCTATAACACTATATCTAGTTTCGGCATCGGTCAGGACTCTGCTGAGGTAGTAAATGGTCCTTTCAACGCCATTTTCATCTTCTTGACACAACATGCTTCCTAGTGTTTTGTCTGATGCCGAAATATATAACCTCATGCTTTTCTTTCTAAAAGGGGAAATTAGAATGGGAGGACTTGACATGTATTCTTTTATTTTGTGGAACGCCACTTGTTGTTCTTGCCCCCATGTGAAGTCTCCCTTCTTCAGTTGAAGTCGAGGTGAAAAGGCTTGCGTCTTCCCACTAAGGTTGGAGATGAATCTTCTGAGAAAGTTGGTTTTCCCCAGTAGAGACTACATTCTCTTTTTCTGTTGATGGCACTTTCGCCTCAATTATAGCCTTGGCTTTGTTTTCATTTATTTCAATCCCCTTCTTATGGACCACAAAACCTAAGAAATCACCCGCCTGCACACCAAAAGCACATTTTAGGGGATTCATTTTCAGACCAAACTTCCTTATCCTTTCAAAGGATTATCGAAGGTGGTCTATATGATTTTTTCCTGAAACAGACTTAATCATAATATCATCAATGTATATTTGCATGAAAGTTTCAATATAATCATGGAAAATTGAATTCATAGCACGTTGATAAGTCGCTCTAGCGTTTTTAAGACCGAAGGGAATTACTACCCATTCATAAGTTCTTATTGCTCATAGACAAAGAAAGGATTTCTTAGGAACATCTTCTTTGGCAATAAAAATTTGATTATAACCATAGTATCCATCTAACATGCTTAAGTACTCATGGCCTGCTGCTGAATTTATAAGCATTTGTGCTGCTGGCATATGGTATTCATCTTTTGGGGTGGCTGAGTTTAAGTCTCGAAAATCAATGCATACCCTTAAATTGCCATTTTTCTTAATTACATGAACTATGTTTGCAATCCAATCAAAATACCTGGTTGTGCGGATGAATTTGCATTTCAGAAGCCTTTCGACCTCTTCTTTTATCTTCGACAGAATTTATGGTGCGAAGCGTCTTGGAGCCTGTTTTACTGGCTTCTTTCCTTCCATTATGGGCAGCTTCAATTCGACCAAACTTCTTTCTAAACCAGGAATTTCTTTGTAGTCCCATGAAAAACAATCTTTGTATTCACGTAGCAACTGGACTATTTTGATTTTGAATTGTGGGTCCATCTTGGAACTTATGTAAGTTGGCCTATTTTCTTCCCCCAGTCCTAGATCTATTTCTTCTAATGAATCTTGTGCTACCATCTTCATGTTGGCCGAAACTGGATCTTTTTCGAACCCTAAAGGTTCGTCGTCATAAATGCCGTCGAGCTTTTGGTGTTGACATTCACCCATCTGACCGTTTTTGCAATCTTCTTCAACGTCTCTCTAAGGATATTGATTTTTGGAATATTCTTGGTTGGCTTTGACAACCATATATTTTACTTCGGCTTCAAGTGCTGCTTTTAATTTGTTCTCGGCTATGTAAGCCGTAATTCTTTCAAGCGCTGCTTCAGTCGTTGTCGTCGAATTCACTTCCCCAACTAGTTGGTTCTATATGGGCAGTACCCCATATTAAATTCGACTCATCGACTACTTCTTTATCCCACTGAAAACCATACGTTGGGTGGAGATACATCGAGCAGTAAGCGTTATCAG
Source organism: Lathyrus aphaca (assembly GCA_963966055.1). Taxonomy (NCBI): domain Eukaryota; kingdom Viridiplantae; phylum Streptophyta; class Magnoliopsida; order Fabales; family Fabaceae; genus Lathyrus; species Lathyrus aphaca. Next base: position 126,872,853 of record OZ014520.1, on the reverse strand, counting down.
TTTCTTTGAGGTCGAAATCTGCTGGGCTACATTGGGGTATGTGGGCCAAGTTCTTGTCGAAACTTAGTTGGTCCACGTTGTTCACTTCAGACATAAAGTAACTCTGGTCCGCTTTGATATTTTCGACTATTTCATCTGCTCGCCAAATAACTATTCGTTGGTGCATTGATGAGGGTACAACCCCCACACCATGTATCCATTCTCTTTCAAGAAGCAAATTATAGTTTGCTTTTGAAGCGATCACCATGAACATCGTCGGTCTTGTTATTGTTCCGACAGTTAAATCCACCTGGATTACACCCATGGTGGTTCCGATCTTTCCTTCATAATTTGATAACACCATATTATGAGGTTTGGCATCGAAATCATCCTTACCAATTTTCTTTAACATGAAATGAGGCATCAGATTAACTGCTGCTACCCCATCTATCAGTATCTTATTCACTCTGACATTCTCAACTTTCCCTTTTATGAACAAGGGCTTCAAGTTCCCTTTCATTGAGTCATATGGCCTTTCAAAAAATGCATTTTATTCTTCTACGCAACCATTGTTCATTATATAATAACAAACAGGTCTATGGGCCATTTGTTCTTATTCCACGTCTTTGTCTTTGAAGTTGCAGACGACGCCGAAGGATGCCTCTGAGTCGGATTGGAAATCACCAGTCATCTCCTCATCTTCTTGGGCTTTTTCTTTGGGTTTGATTTGTTCGACCTTGTTGCCTGGATCATTATTGTGGAATGATTCTTTTCTGTCCATCCCTTGGATGTTGTTGCTGGACGCAACTTTGTTTTTCTTGACGACATCTTTTTCGACCATGCTTTTTCCTGCAGCCTCTTTCTCTGCTCTCTTCTACCTTTAGAACCTTCTCCACTAGGACTTTATCATGGGGTTCTTACCCTTATATTTTTTCAAAAGGATAAGTTATTAGTTTACGCTTTTCGATTTCATTTCTTTCCGCTACCGAAGGGCCTCTTTGTACGTCGAAGCTTCTCCAGTCTTTCTGTCCATGAGTGTCCCTAATTGATTGCACCCATCTATCGTCAACAACTTTGTTTATTGGTTTGTACAAACTATAATTTTGACTTCCAACTTTCTACTGATGGAATTCATTCCTTCTTGGATCGTATCTCTCTGTTTTGGCAGCTGAGATTGCCCCAAATTTTCCTTTCCTCTTGGACTTCTCCATTACCTCCAGATTGTTCGCTACCTTCCTGTCGAAGATAGCGCTGCAACGTGGGCACAACATCACTTCAGCCTTTTTTCTTTGGCACTTTTGGATGAACTCAATCAAGCTTTCATCTTCTTTTGGATATGCCAACCTCCGGTACTCCTCTCAACGACGTTCTTCAGGAGTTTGTGCTTGATTTTTCTGGGATGTTTCCACCATGTTGATACTGGTACATTTGTTGTCTAATTATCTGCGCAAAATTATTTGTAATTTCTGGCATATAAGTTAGGAATCCTGGTGGGGTCTGATTCAATATGCCTAAGTTTCCACCAAATCCTGACCCTTGTAATGGTGAAGACCTATTGACCAAGGAATCAGAATATAGTAATTATGCATTTTGCAAATTTTCCATCGTTGTAGTTGGCATTCCATAAGGTTGTTCCCTACCATATGGAGGCATTGTGAAATTCATCGCAAAAGGCCTATGAACATTCCCTATAGGAGGAGGTGTCCCTATGGGCATTTGGTGGCCCATGGTGGAGAAACTGGGCGCATTTTGAGATGCTGCAAATGTTGGTGTTGACCCTGATGACGAAGGTATGGCCTCTAATACATAGATTGACCCCGTATTTGCTCATGTTGAAGGAGTAGGGTTAAGCATCGTAGTATTTTTGTTTTGACTATTTGGCAGATTCACCATTCTTCTCACTCTTGTTCTCTTAGGTCTTTCTACGTCAGTTACATCTAATTTACCGCTTCTTAGAATCATACAATGAAGTATAACCTTTTTTATTCATAGTGATTATGATATTTTCTTATTTCGCACTAAAGTCCCATCGGGCGTGCCAATTTGTTCGTAGTTGATTTTGACGAACAACCTCTAGTTTCCAATTTACGTTAAATTGGTTTACTTACAGGATCAACCATACAAATCCTAGGACATAAGCGCAAAGTTTGTCGAAAAAAGTATAACTTTAATACTCTTTTTGATTTCACTTTTGTTAGGTTTTTTATGTATGATTCTTATGGTTAAGTACAAGAGTAAAATTATTGGCGAAAACTTAAAGAAAGTAGATTCTGACAATGCCCAAGGTAAATTGCATAGTAAAGTTCTTAAAGGAAACTTATAAGTATAGAGAATTTGACAATGCAGAAAGTTAAATGGCGAAGAACAAGTAAATGACTTGCAAATGTAAATGAATGTTAAATAACTTAGATTTTATTAAACTGGATAAAGCAAATTGATGTTGCACACATACATTTTCCAGAACAAGACTCTTTTCTCAGACACAGGTACTTTGAGTATTTTTACAGGAAGTTTGTACAAGATTTTCACACACACATTCTGACAGGAAACTACTCTATTTATACATGAATAAAATATCTGTCAACTAACAGACAAATCCTACAAACACGCCACTTGGCCTTCGGCATGTCATCTTTCCACCAAACGCTTCCACGCGTCCTTCTGCCAAATGTGCCAACTTTTTGAAATTTGAATGTTTTCTCCTATGTCGATACGACACATCTCTTCAAAGTTGTCGAATTTGTCGAAAATAACATTGCTGATTGATCCTGTCAAAAATATGCCTTCTTCATCTGCCGAAAACGTTAGAAAACAATATCTTCACTTGCTTGGTCAAAATTTATCCCTGAAACATCTTCCCTTTTTTTTAGTCAAAATATATCATTTTAATCTTCATTTCATGGCGTCAAAAATCCTTGTCTACAAACACATGACAATAATTTTGTCATGTCAGCTACAGATGTTTCAACATTTTCTTCAGTATCTATCAATTATTATAACCCCATCTGTCTATGCCACTATGTCAGGACATCTTGTTTGACATGTTCTACCAGAATCTAGACCATGTTAATTTAACATATGGAACTTCTTATTCAACATGTTCCAGCTATATTAGTTTTACCAAATATAATGCCAATCATAAAATCATAGAATTAACATTATGGAAAATTGTCACAAAGATACAAGACTTTTGTAACAACACTTGACAATAAACACATTCCAAGTAACATTCATGAGGCACTCCAAAATTTTGAATGGACAACAGTCGTAACTGAAGAGGTTCAAGCCTTAATTAAGAATGACACTTGGGAGATCACAAGGCTACCTACAAGGAAGAAGCCAGTAGGATACAAATGGATATTATCCATGAAGTATAATGCATATGAGACTATAGATAGGTACACTGCTCGACTTGTAGCAAAGAGATTTATTCAATAATATGGAGTATACTATGAAGAGACTTTTGCACCAGTGGCCAAACTAAGTTCAATCAAAGTTATACTCTCTTTGGATGCAAATTTAGATTGACCACTCCATCAACTAGACATCAAAAATTCCTTTTTAAATGGTGAACTAGAAACGGATGTTTATATGTAGATTCCTTAAGGACCTAAATCATCCAGACACCTCAAATATGATGTGTAGGATCTGAAAATCCCTCTATGGCCTTAAGTAGTCTCTTAGGGCGTGGTTTGATAGATTAACTCAAGTTGTCAAGAAATACAGGTTCATCCAATGCCAATTAGATCACATTATGTTTGTTAAACGTTCCATTGAGGGAAATGTAACTTTGTTAATTGTTTATGTTAATGATATCGTTATTACATGAAATGATTATAATCAGATTGATCATTTAAAAAGATTCTTGGCAAATGAATTTGAAGTCAAGAACTTGGGAGAACTTAAAGTATTTTTAGGGATGGAAGTTGCTCAAACAAAGAATGATATCTATGTTTCATTGAGGAAATACACCATTGAGTTACTTCAAGAAACTGGAATGCTTGGGTGCAAGGCAACTAATATACCCGTAGAACCAATAAAAGGGAGAGAAGATGAAATCCACTAGTTGACATAGATAGATATCAATGTCTAGTTGAGACACTAATCTACCTAACTCACACTAGGCCTAACAATGGGTTTGTTGTAAGCTTGGCTAGTCGCTATATGTCAAATTCTACCGAGTCTAACATGAAAATGGTGAATAAAATCTTCTAATACCTCAAGGGCATACTAGACCGAGGCCTCCACTTCAAGAGGAATTCAAACATGGACCATGAAGTCTATACATATTCAAATTGGGCAAGATGCTCCAGAGACAGAAAATTGACTACAAGCTATTATTCACTTATGTGGGGAAACCTAGTAACTCGGAGAAACAAAAAACAATATGTATTAGCGATGGGTAGTGCAGAAGCTGAATTTAAAGATATAGTCCAAAGTATTTATAAAGATATGTGACTTAAGAAAATGCAATATGAAATCAAAATTCATGTGAACCATATTGTAAGAGTACTATGTGATAACAAAACTGCAATAAGCATTGCAAAGAACCAGTTTAATATGATAGAACTAAACATATAAAAATTGACCAACACTTTATTAAAGAAAAAAAATATCATGAGAATATAAGTATATATTGATCATGTCCCATCATGTCCAATTGCACTGAAATATAAACAAACATATTTCTACAATTATATTCTTATTTGTAATTCTGCTTCTTAATTTAAGACTTAGTTAACCAACCAATATCTTTAAGTGGTACAAAGTACATAATTTTTATAATTAGTTATGATTAGCTTGTTTGAGTTATCCGGTTGCAACTTGTTATTTGTGCGTGTGCCAAAAGCAACTTATTATTTTTGTTTACTTTAAATAGCCACGATCAATTGATTAGGCCCTTATTTACTTCCTTTTTTAACTTTTCATTTATATATCTTCTCTCTTTTTCGAAAAAGCTATAGTACTTAATTAGTACCAATCTATGCTTTTTATTTCTTAGTATTTAAAAATCTTAAAAATCAAATAAACGATCTCTTGCATGATTATTATATAAAATACGAATAAACGAAAGTTAATCTACAAATTCCGTACGAATTTGAATCAGATAGAGAATTACATTATCTAAAGCAACAATTATCCATACCATAATCTCCTATTTGATATTAGTGTTCTAGAAATATGCAAAGTGTGTGATTTAAAAAAATATATTCTAACACAAAATTCACATTACAGCTAGTAAGCATAATCACAATGACTTAAAAATAGATAAGCTCAATAATCTGAATTTATTAAAACCTTGAAAACACCATTCGCAAGGAGTGAAATTATAGAATCATTTTGGCAACAAATTGATGCACATGCGAAGGAAAAAGACAAATACAATTACATTTAAGAACACGAAAGTGCATGGGATTATTGAGAAACACCTGGGCCGATCTTTTCCATCTGAAAAAAAATGTTGTAACACTGACTCCAAATTCTCCGTTGAGGTAACATCAACCATCTTAAATAATGAAGTCTATATTTGTTAGTTTTGTAGGTAGAATCAAGAATGGACACTGTCCAAAATGTGTTGAACAACTTTATCGATTCTGGATGAGTCTAAAAAATGTCTCTAACTGTAACTCCATCGTCGCAAATTCGGTACCGGGACACGTAATTGTTAACATCCAACAATTTAAACAGTTATTGCATCTTAGTTCTATCTTCGTTAATGGTCTTGTTAGTACGGTACCAAATGTTATAAACTTGCCTTATATTTTATATATTGTCGGGTTCCTTCCGTTTCATTGTTGCAAGTATATTTTTCGGTTGGACAAGATTTAAAGTCATGTCACTTATATATGCCTTCTCTTCCAGCTTAAACCGACATACAATGAGATGACTGACTAATTTTAAGCATAATTCATGGTTATGCAAATCACAAATCACACTAAATCTCCATTTTTTTGCTACTACTCAACATATAAGCACAAATCTTAAACGGACACTCACATTTTTTTCTACCTGTGTCGTCTATTTTAAAATTCCGTAGAGGAGTCCGATATTCCCCATTTCTCTCGCACAACAAAGTAACAAATGCATTTTTTCTATCCGAACTTCCTATAACCACACTAAAACCAAGTCTAGATGCCTTCATACGAATCAATTCGAGCAACATATAACAATTTTCAAACTCTTGTTTGTTATTGAAGTCAACGCCAATGTCCACTGCCTTTACAACAACCCCTTGAACATTAAAAGAAACATTGTTCGTAGCAACTAATTCTTGTGAGATGTTATCGAGGTGCACCATATCTATTTGGAAACAATATAAATAATAACAAGAATTAACATACTGTTCGCTGGTGTTTTCAGATGAACAACCTCTGGTTTCTAATTTAACGTTAAACTAGTTTACTTGCTAGTGCGAATTGATTTGGTCGAAAGTGATGATTTTTTAGCAATATTGATGGTTTCACTTTTTGTTAAGTTTCTCTCGTATGTTTGTATGACTCATAGAAATAGAACTAAGAACAAGAGTAAAATAACTTGGTAAACTTAAAGGAAATAATTCTTGAAAATGCATAAAGTAATGAACAAGAACAAATGCAGAATGTCGAACTAAAACAAAACTTGTAAATTGCTTAGATTGTAAAAGTGCAAGGATGTTAAATAAACTTGGAATTTATTAAACTTGAAGAATTAAAGATGGTGTTTACATGTACATCTTTCCAGAAATACACTCTTTTCTCTCGCACAAGTACTTTGAGTTTTCTTACAGGAATTTGTACGATAAATTCACACACACAAATCTGACAAAAATTGCTCTATTTATACACAAACTAAATAATTGCCCCTAACGGACAAATCCTACGATTAAAACACTTGGCATTCAACATGTCTTTTTCAATCAAATGCTTCCCCGTGTCCCTTTTGCCAAACGTCTTTCATCTTTGAATTTTAAATTTTAGCGCCTGCGTCGAAACAACACGTCTTCTCAAAGCTGTCGAACTCGTCGAAGACCAGCCATTGCCACCTTCAACTAGCCTCATTGAAGTTGTCGAAACATTATCATTTCCTATTTTTGTCGAAGACGTCGAAAACATTCTTCACATTTCTTTGGTCAAAATTAACCCCTGAAAACATTTTATTCCCTGATCGAAATGCTGCTTTGGATTCTGATTTCATGGCGTCTAAAATCCCTATCTACACATACTGCTCAAGAATATTCAACACAGACATGTTCCAGAAATGTATATCCGGAAGTGTTCATCTTCAACACGTTACGGAGATACATCTCTAGAAGCTCCGTAACGTTTTTCCAACATTTTTTATGATTAATGTGAGCAATGTAGATGAAAATAATCAATATTTACCTGAAATTCAATCTTCTTTTGCTTCCTTTGATTTGTTGTAGCAAAAAGTTTGAGTTTTGGAGTGAAATATGAGATTGAGAATGTAGGATTTTTAAGGAAGAAGTGAGACTGAGACCAAGTATGACTGCAATGGAGGGGAGTAATCATACAGGTTTGAAATATATCAGAAACTTTCAGAGATACATCTCCGGAACATTCCTTAAAATAATTAACTTTACGTTTACACCAAAGGCTTCTCAATTTTATAAGCTTCCGAAGATATATCTATGTAATAATCTAATTTTTCGTAGAAGTTTGGAAAAATTAAAAACATTATTAGAAAAACGTAAAATGCTTAATAAATCCAATGAGTGCCACAAGAAATTCTCTAATTTAAAAACAGATTCTATGATTTTTTCGGGTTTGATGAACCCACCCATATAGGTTAACTATTTTGACACCTCTAATTATAAGAGACCCAAAATACCCGCACAAACTTCGGTATCAAAATATCTATTGGAGATTACTTAACTGAACATTTTATGGGAAGAGATTAACTCAAAAAAAATAATTAAAGCAACCTTAAACCTACTCTTTTGTATTTTAATACTTAGGAAAACACCTATCCAACTATGATGTACATGAACCATATTAATAAAACTATCTTTTTGACTGCCTTTCTTCATTCTTAACTTAGTTAAAATCCCATTAATCATATTCTCCAATTTATATAATAATTTTTTATAATATTATTTTTAAAAAATATATATTATTATAATATTTCACTATATACCGTATTGGCGAACAGTGAAATACGGTGTAGGTGTAAAAAATGGTGTAAGAATATCAATTTTTATATTCAGTTATGCTATTCCTACACCATATTTTACATCAAATACTTACACCAATACACTATTCACCATATTTATACGGTGAATAGTATTTTTTAAATAAAATAATATTTTTAATAAACAATACACATGAACAGTGTACGTAAATAGTACTATGAATAATGCATGTACAGTACGCATGAACAGTACCATAAACATTAATTTTATAGTAGTGAAACAAAGTTGGTTAATACAGTACAAAAATTTGGTTAATACAGTAATAAAGTTGGTTAATAAGCGCTCAGGTATTAAATATAATTTTTAACAGTCACCAAAATTGATTAATGCAGTGTAAAATCTTGGTTAATACAGTAATAAAGTTGGTTAATAAACGTTCATATATTAAAAGTAATTTTTAATAGTCATCAAAGTTGGTTAATACATTATAAAAACTTGATTGACTCAGTAATGAAATTGGTTAATAATCATTCATATAATAAAAAAAATATAATATAAATAATAAAATAATAATTTTTTATATTACTTCTAAAAAAATATATTATTATAATATTTCACTGTATACTATATTAGTATTAGTGAACAGTGAAATATTGTAGGTGTAGAAAATAGTTTAAGAAAATCATTTTTCTTTATACTAATATGTTAATGTAAACAAGTACATGTGTTTCACTTTTCATCATATCTTTCCACTTTTCCAATGTGAACATGTATACTATGCTGTTTAATTAACTTAATCAGGTTGTTAAGCAATTGGTTTCCCATTAACAATTTTTTATAATTAATTATATGCTCTCATATCATATCTACCTGTCAAATTTTCATCTCATATTATAATAAAACCTCTTGTCTAGTTTAATTTAATATATGCTCCAAATTTCGAAAGGATGATCTAGATATTTATCAGATATTTTAGTTCTACAATAATTGGTAACCTAGTAAAAGTGAGAAAGACCATAGTTCTATTCTAGCTTATTAGGTTATTAATATAGTAAAAAAAGTAACAGCTTCAATACATAATTACTACTTGAAGACCAAAGAAAAAAAAGGAGAATTTATCTGTCTAGTTTAATATGCACAAAAAGTTATTCTGTAAAAGTAAAGTGTTCCTATAAAAATGAAAAACACAGAACTCAAAGGTGTGTGGAAGGCCCCAACAATTGTGCATCATTGAATGAGAAAACACAACGAACAGCAATCACATCAGTAATCTAGTCAAGCAAGAAACCATAGGATCATAGAAAATGTACCTTTTTTAAAAGTTAAATCAAAATTTACTGTTACATGTGATCTTGTTTGAACCTTGAAGTTTGTTTGTTTACTTTTGAACAAGAGTTTGAACTTTGAACCATGGATTAATATTGGATTCACGCAAGTGGTTTGAAACAGATTCTTTGTGTCTTAGTTTAAGAAAAAGGGTGTTTAGTAGTGATTAGTAGCATATAAATAGAGACCTCCTAGCTTCCAAAGTTGCAGTACATCACAACACACTTCATTTCTTCATAAACTCAGAATAGTAAAATGGGAGGAAACAACAATCAAAGGAAATCAAAGTCATCATGGTCTGTTTTCAGCATTTTCAAATCTAGCAGTAACAAGCAAAGAGGAGGAGGGTGTTATGATCAGTCTGCTTATGCTAACAAAGTATGGCCGAGTGATGAAGATAGAGGTAATTGGGGTGTGGCTGATCCTGTCATCGACATGAGAGCTACAGCTTTCATTGCTCAATACAAGAAACGAATTTCTGACTCTGAAATTCATCATATTCAAGCTCATCCTGACCAGTAGGAACAAGCTTTATTGTTTATCCATTTTTGATTTGTTTGATCCTCTCCTCTCTGTTGTAATTAGTTATTGATTATCATTTGTCAACCATGATAAGTAATGTTAAATATCAATGATCTTTAAAGTTTGGTCTCTCTTCATGTATTTTGCTTACAACAACATATTTTTTTAATTCTAATGTAGAGAACAAGAGCTTCGTTTGCAACTGATAAAACAACTTGATAAAAAGATTTCAGCAACTATATTTAGATCTAGGGTTTACCAAAAGATAAGCACAAACAAGAAGAACAGAGAAAAGATAATAACTTGTTTGAATATTGTCTACTTCATTTAATACCAAAAGTTAACTTAAATACCAAAATAATTCTAATGGGTCACACTAATGGGTCAGACCCAAATAGAAAAACATAACAATAACAATAAAATTATCATAAGGATTAAATAAAATCCTACATCCATTTGGGTTTGGATTTAACTCTAATAGGCCTGCCATTAATACTCTTCGGGCTAAAGACAACCTTGTCCTCAAGGTTGGACTCATAAGATGTGTTGGGGTTGTTGAATGAACCGGCCCCAATGAGTTGGCCCAGGAATTACATGTGCCGCTAGGGTTGGAGAAACGAAACAGCTGGCGTGCATTGCGTAGAATTATGTGAAAGCGGTGAGTGTGGAGTATGGCTGTTAATGGACCAATAGAACCGAGAACCGGTCCGGTAGAGCCGACTGAGTGGACCCGCCGAAATGGCCTTTGGTCTGATAATGGATACGTTTTGTATCCGTATCCAACAGAAATAACAGTATCCAACTATCCAATAAGTAACCGGTACAAGTGGCATATAATTTCCAAATTTTTAGGGTTTCCTCATTTTTTCCACTCCTTTCTTAGACATGCTCTCACTCTTGCTCTCAATCTCTCTCACTCTCATTCTCAGTCTCTTCCATTCATCTATTCCATTCGTCTATTCCATTCGTCTCCTAGGGTTTCATCTCAAGTCTGAATATCATCATTCGTTCATCAGTTTTGAGTTTCAGTGGCAAAGTGTGAATCGTTTAACCGTGGAAAGCTTTAATCTTGAAACGACTATGTAATGTCTCTGAACTCCTTTGAATTTTTTTTCTTTTATGATTTTTTGTACATAGTTTACATGTTTGATGTATCTATTAGTCGTATAAATATTGACCTAGTTTACATGTCTGTTACAAACTTATGATTGCTAAATGGTTTGAGTTCTTAAGTTTTTGACCTAAAAAGTGTTGATTTAAAACACAATTTTGAGCTAGGGTTATGATTAAAGGGTTTGGTTTGTAAATTTTTGTTGCTGAGTTGATGAAAATTTTTGATATAGGGTTTTGAATAAAAGGTTCCTTTTGTAAATTGTGTCACTGAGGTTGAAACTTGTATTTATAAGTGACTTGGTTTTGTCTAAGTTTCATATTCAAATATTGTTTGATTGATATATCTTTTTGTCATGTCTTATCAAGATTCTTCTTTGACTCCAACAATGGATGATCTGATTGATATCAACATGTTACTCGATCGGGAAGAGAAGACAATGGATGGAGGAAACATGATGTTGCCTTTGTTAGCATGTGATTTAATTGTGCCAATGATGCTTCTGTTATGAATTTATGCCTGTCTGAGGCAAATTAAGTTACCTCTTTATGTGGCATTAGTTGTTTGTCTCTGAGTCCAATTATGTTACCTTTTAGTTGTCACTTTCCAATGATGAAATAAGTTTCTGAGGCTACTAATACATTGAAAATACTTTAGTTGGTTGAAATAAGTATAAAATGATCTTCATCAAATGGGTATATCACTTCTTGTATCCAAATGTTACTCAAGCCACTGCATATGAACAAGAGTTGACAACCAACTTAAAAACTCTATTCCAATTGTATCAAGACACCTATGGAGTTAATGATACCTCTATATTTGAAACTCCATAAATAGGAAGTAGTTCTGGATTAGGAAGGATGAGTTTTGAGATGTTTTTAGAAACTGTTGTTGGTAGTTCTAATACAAAATCAGATCTTGAGTTGTATCTTGAGGAGTCTCCATTTAAGGTACCCCCAAACACCAAGTTTGATGTTTTAACTTGGATGGATTTAGGCAAGTGGTTTGAATCAGATTCTTGTGTCTTAGTTTAAGAAAAAGGGTGTTTAGTAGTGATTAGTACCATATAAATACAGACATCCTAACTTCCAAAGTTGCAGTACATCACAACACAACACACTTTCTTAATAAACTGCTTTCTATTCACCAATCTTTACTCAGAATAGTAAAATGGGAGGAAACAACAACCAAAGGAAATCAAAGTCATCATGATCTGTTTTCAGCATTTTCAAATCTAGCAGTAACAAGCAAAAAGGAGGAGGGAATTATGATCAGGCTGCTTATGCTAACAAAGTATGGCCTAGTGATGAAGATAAAGGTAACTGGGGTGTGGCTGATCCTGTCATCGACATGAGAGCTACAACTTTCATTACTCAATACAAGAAACGAATTTCTGAATCTGGAATTCATCATATTCAAGCTCACCCTGACCAGTAGGAACAAGCCTTATTGTTTATCTATTTTTGATTTGTTTGATCCTCTCAGCTTTAATTAGTTATTGATTATGATTTGTCAATTATATGATAAGTAATGTTAAATATCAATAATATTTCTAGGTTCAATTTGTGATTCGGATGCGACATATTGAGCAGTGGACAATCCTTATTACCCCGATCCTTCAATGTGATATTAGGGATTAATGGTCGATATTACGAATTCTCCTAAGACATTAGGAGTTTGGTAATTGAAAAATAGAGTTTGTATGTCAGGATAATAAAAGGAAAATTAAGTCTCTATAAACTAATACCATCTACTAAATGGTTTATTTTTAATTTTTTTTATAAGTAAGATATATTTCAAAGAATACAAAGGGGTATCCTAATCCGTATATAAAAAAATATCTACCACAAAAAATAAGGCCCACAAAAAATCACAAGGAACACTAACTCATTTGTAGTAATTAGAAATATTTCTATTTTGTGTTTCTTGCCGAACCACCACCAAGAGAAAACGATGATTCAAATCGCAAAACTCTTCTTTGAACATGATGTTGTTCCTAAAAGACCCCAAAACCCAACATGTTATCAACCACAATCCAACAACTTTATTGAACGAAATTTTCTTCACCGAGCATTCTTCGATCCAACATCTAAGATGGATAAAAATATCCCCAAGATAAAATTCTTTAATTCTTCTCTCAGATTGTTAAGATATGTTAATTGTTATTATTCACTTGTAATTTTTGAACCCTTATTGAGTAAGTAAATAGTAAAGCAGTTTTAACCAATTTTGATTCTCTTATTCACCCTTCATCAACCTAATAGGGTTTCTTGTGTTTGCCCAAGAAACTCAATCTTTCTCATATTTTGATTTGTTCTTGATGATATAAATTCACCAAAAACAGGTGTAGTGAGCGTGGAGGAGAAGATGCTGTCAACAAAGTATGAGATTGAGAAATTAATCGTTATGAATGACTATGGTTTGTGGCACTTGAAGATGTAAGCTCTACTGTTTCAGCAACGTTTGTAAGAAGCATTGAAAGGATCAGAGAAGATGGATATTGCCCTAACTGAGAAGGAAAAGATGATGATGATCGAGAAAAAGATGGGTAAAGTTCTACAAAACTCTTATGGTGGTAATACTCATGCAATTAGGTGTTATCATTGTAAGGATGAGGATTATATAAGAAAGGTGTGCCCTAATCGACCGAATAATCATGGAGGAAAGGATAATGCACTACAATAAATAACACTTTTTATGACGAAGCTTTCACATCGAACATGACAAAAAGCGAGCGTATAGGTCTTGTGAGTGACATGTTTGATTTATAAAAAAAAACTTTTCCCTCAGTTTTATAAAATCCGAGGCAATATAACTATAAGTGGACGCCAAATTTTCACCATAAAAAATATTAAACCTATTACTTCTGTGTTTTTTAAAACTGAGGGAATATAGCTACAAGGGAACACACTTTGAATCCTTGTAACTGCATTTACAATTTTTTTTCAATGATTTCTCACTTGGCGCCTGTTTACCCCCAAAATTGGTAAATAATCGCTGGTCCTCTGAAGATACCAAAATACCCTCAGTTACTCGTAGGATCGACCAGATTGATCCTAGGACATGTGTTAAAAAAGCTTGACTTGGTTTATAATGTTTTTGGGAAAAAAGGGACTTAAATCCTTCAACAGGATTCAGAAGGTGTTTATAGATAAAAGAAAGAGAGTAAAGCAAGAACTTCGAAAAGTAAATAAAAGAAAGGGCAAGGCTTGGAAACGTAAATGGTGTAAAGAGAAATTAAATGCGAGACAAAATGTTAAAGTGCTGGAAAAGTAAAGGTAAGAATTGTAAAGGAAATGCAGTAAAAGTGCTTGAAAGGTAAATGACTTTGAAAGATAAATGATTTAAAATAAAGGCTTGTAAAAGATAAATGATTTCAAAGATAAATTTGACATTGAAGATAAATTTGGTGGTGTTTCAATCACGTACATTCTCACTGCACTCGTTTCTCTACACGTGGATACTTTGAGTATACGGAGTTACTAGTACATATGATTTCCACACACGTATTCTAACACTAGACTAAGCTATTTATATACATTACAAAGTAACCGTTTTCGACGGTTGTTCCTAAGACTATCCTAAGATGATGGCACTTGTACCATTAATGGGTTGAAGAAGCTTGATCTTGTGCCACTTGTCTTTGTATTTGAATTGAAAACTACATAACTTCCCTCCAAACTTAAACGTGTTAAACTCATGTAACCGCCATCTTCATCGAAACTCAACATGGTCGAATCATCCCAACACTTAGAAACTATTTTAACTTAGAATTTCTCTAAGTACCTAATTGGTAAGTAGGTTCCTTAGACTCTTATCCTTTTAATGAGTAAGGAAGAAAACCTCACTTTTAGCTCATAATGAGAAAACTCTTCATTAAGCCAAATGACCTCATTAATTTCTAGCGTCGAAATTCAGGGATAACAAATTGCCCCCCAAAAAATGTTCTTTTCGACCATCTTGATGAAAAGATCATTTTTTGATATTCATCTTTTTCGACGCCAACTTAGGTCAGACAAAAGTATGGTTGAAACTACCTAACCCACGTTCTAAAACTGTTGTGATTCTTCACCCACGCGCATGACATCATGTCATAATAACAAAAAATCCCAAAAGTCCCATCAACTGTTTCTACGGCTTTCTGATCATGAGTTTATCCTTGAAACAATGCGCTAACGTCTTTTCCATTAACTGCTCCCTTAACTCGTCAGATCCCAAGTGCCATGTGCCCCACCACATTACTTTATATTAAATGGATGGACTTCAAAACCTCTCCTCTCCTCTGCCTGCCTATAAATATAGACTTCAGCATAACAAGAAAACCTTTCCAAACTCTTGCAAACATTCATCTTTTTCTTGCTAAAGTCTTACTACTTTCTTCCAAGAACACTAAACTCCATTTTCATTTATACCAATGGCATCTTACAAAGCTATTGCTTCCCAGAAGAAAGGTCAGAAAGCGAAAGCTTTCAACTTTGAACAAACTCTTCCTCCCTTCAACAAAATCACTTAGCCCAAAACCATCAAGAATCCCCAATTCACACCAGAACCCAGAGATGCTGAAACCAGGAGCTTGTATCAGTCTTAGGTAATGATCCCCTTTACTGTTAATGAATGTCATTTTTCTTTATCTAGTCCGCTGTTCAAAACACAGATGAGAAGCTGAAATAGTTTTTCCCTTGCTACCACAAAACCCAACCTCTAAGGCATAAACACATCCCAAAAGTTGATGACGCATTATCTAGCCCTCCTGCTCTCACTCAATTGAACGTGAAGTATCTCCATGATGGTACGAGGTTGGTTAGGGTTGCAAGCCATTTTAGTGAATTTAATATTTGGCTGGCCAGATTGGAAGAAACTAAAGCTGGCCATTGGAAAACTATAGGGATTTATGATCTATTGATGCTGTCGAAGACTCATATTCCCTATTGCGTAAAAATTTTGGTTGCTTCACTGTATTTCTAGGATTGTACCCATTATAACTTTCATTTGACTTATGGGATGATTACCCCCACTCTCTTTGACATAGCCGCTATTACAGGGCTTCGACCTGATGGTCACACATATGATCATACCATTGACACTGAGGATACTATTAGCTTCAACAAGTTGAAGCTAACATATACCCCTTTCATCAACTATCATTCCAAACCCAATGATGAGGAAGTTTATGATTAGGAACACATTTCTTTCCTTACTCTTTGGATATCCAAATATGTCTTCTGCACCAAGTCCTTACAGGTGGCGAAGAAATATTTGCCCTTGGCTAACTAGCTCCATAACAATAGAGGGGTTTGCTTAAGTGAACTCATTTTGGCCAGTCTCTACGAGTCTCTTACTGAAGGAGTGACTCGACTGAGGAACCCAGGAAGCACCTCTGGTGCCATGAGTCCTACTGGCCCTCTCTGGCTCCTTCAACTCTGGCTAAATGCCACTTTGAAGCCTGTACTTCCCAGAAAAAGGAAAGTTGATGAGGAATCAGAGGAGATCAGGATCAGGAGCACATAAGGTGTTCGACTGGCGAAGCTTACTCCTAATGATGAAGGTGAAACCCTAAAAAGGGAATTCTCCAGCTATATAATAATCTTAGCACATCAATACGATTTTTTTCCATTCATGGCTCCTTTTGCATAAAGGACTTGTGGCCCTAAATGGTTTATTAGGGCTTTTCCAAACTCCCTTTCAAAGAAGCTCCACATGGACTCTGTTTCAGTTTGGGAAGCCTTTTTTATTCCCAATTTTTTTGTTTATAGGTTGAATGGCGGGAAGTCAGACACGGTTCTTATTGCATATCAACCAAACCTGGTTTCTAGGCAGTTTGGGCTGGCCTAGAGCTTCCCTAAATGCCTTTATGAAAGAAAATGCCAGGTCATTTTCTCCAACAACATCTTCGGAGAATATGATGTTGCTGAGATCTTCGCCAAATGGGATGCTCAAAAAGCAGTCATATACCTTGTCTATTTTTAACCTACAATCCAACACACCCATATCTTCAATGATTGGTGGCGCAAATACTATAGCGAGAACTTCCTCAGTGCCATTGAATTTTCTGCCCAACTTGAACTTGCTTTTGTTAATGTGCAGGAGAAGGTCAAGAAAAGTAAGTCCACTCACATCAAAGAGATACAAGCTTTTCAAAAGTACTTTGACATTGTCTATTGACCTGATGATCTTAGTCGAACCGTTCGTGAGGCTGCTGTCACTTTGAAGGAGACATTTTTGCAAAAAATGGATAAGTTGAAAATCACTTCTAACCTTCCTCGTGAGAAGCATTATGAGGTGGTTTTTCGACTCTTTCCCCCAACATTTCCTCGACTGCCTACTGCTGATTTTGGAGTGGACCTTGCCCCTCAATTTCCAGTCTAGTTTGTATGTGAGGATTCAATTTAAATTCTTCGATAGCAGTCTTAGCCGAAATCCCAAAGGGTGGTTGCGATTAAGCACACACTAGACAATTTCAAATGGCACCTTCATACAGGGTTCGAAGAAGTTCACGTTGAATCCGACATATATGAAGGTTTGAAGTCTTTATTTACCCTCTGCTAAGTGATCAATTATTAACTCGTAACAATTGTTTTTTCCATTTTCAACAATTACCAGAAGAACCACTACTAACAAAGGCGTGGTAATACAGAATGAAAACAAAGAAGGCACTAAGGTATTTTATAACCCTATTTTCTACAACTTCACATGTGTTTGCTTCCTAATTTTTGGTCTTTCTTTCAGACAACCAAAAAGCCTTTGACATCCCTAAAAAAGGGAAAAAGGCTTCAAGTGCTACTACCCCAACAGATGATGATGATGATGAATCCCCTGAGGAGCAGCCCCTCAAGAGGAAAAGGAAGACTACACAGTCTCCTAGTGCTGCTGGCCAACCTTCTTCTAAGGTGGCCAAAGTTATGAAAAGGCACCTTCAATAAGTGGTGTCGAAGCTGAACTTCCCACCCCTGTGGTGAAGCCTGTTGGTGGTGCCCTTGAAAGTGCTAACTTCAACCCAGGAGGTGAAAAGAATGAGGTATTTAGTTTTGCCTCTTATCCTTTTTAATCTCTTTTTTGACTTCGACTCAATTCTCCTTTGTCTTTTATCAGGATAAAATAGGCACTTCTCAGCCTCCTTCGACTGCAACTCCTTTACCCACAGTACTCTTAAACAGCCAAGGTGAGCCAACTTATCACCCAACTTCTGATTTTGGCTCAGGTTATAGTTCTGTAAGTGAGATTAACCAACCCACTAATATAACAGTTGTTCATCCCTCTATGATCGAAGCTAAATCCTCTACTCAACAGTCTCACACTAATGATTTTGATCGTGAGTGTGATGACCTTTCGATCAAAGACTATCTTGGCCAAGGAAGCCATACTTCTAGGGAAATACATGCAACTTTTGCTGAAGAGGTAGACGTTGAGAAGACTGGAGAACCTACCCCCTCAAATACAAAGGAACCAGAGCAAATGGGAGAGCCACAAGATGATGCTCAGGATGTTGAAATAAACAGTCCAGAGAAGGAGGAAGAAAAGGAAGAAGAAGAGGGTGAAAGTGAGGATGATGACCAACAAAACAAAGATGAGGTCAATAAAGAGAAAGAGCCTGAAAAGACTCATCAACCCTTTTCTGAGAAAGATCCACAATTCCCCATTTCGTCACAACTTTCGACCCCAAAGGCAGAAGCAACTAGTGTTCGCCTGCTGGCCCTAAAATAGTCGACCCCTAGGGAGTATGACTAACTGAAGCTTAGGAAGAGCTTTGGCTCTTCTGAAAGAAATCCTTCGACAGCTCCTAGGGCTTCAGCTCCAGACGACTTTGTTGGCCCTCTCTTGAAAAAGATCAAAGATAAATTCTTCAAGAGGGATATTCATCTTACCCTAAATGCTAATCCTACCGCTTGTGTCTTCCTGAAGGAGTGTTTGGACCAAATGAAATCTTTCAATAGTAGACCCCAAAATCTCCAGCGCTCTTATGAAACTCACCACTCTGGTGAACCAATGTCTGATGATTTTAAACTCCTTCCAAAGGTTGAAAAACCATTGAGTCGACTAGCGTGAAGAGTGGCAACGCATGGGATTGAGCAAGGGAAGCTAAAAACGAAGTAGAAAGGCTGGAGGAACGCAAGGCCAAAAGGGACAAGAAAATAGCTGCCATTAACATAGTCATTGAAATTTGGGAGAAAGAGCTTAAAGAACTTGAAAAGAAAATTGCTGATGCCAAACAGCATAACCTTGAGCTGAGCCAATCTGAAGGTGTTGATTTGGATGCTGAATTGAAGCACACCATCGACCTTATTGACGTTGTTGCAGATCTCAACAAGGAGCTTACAACAGCAAAACTTGAGAAGGCTTTGTGTGAAAATCAGCTCCAAATTAGCAAGCATACTTTTTTTTAGTTACAAGGAAAACTCCCTTTCTGACTCCAATGGCTTATTAATTTTTTAGGACTTTGTATTTTTTCTTTTCTCATTAATATTATGGCCTTAACAAGGTCCTTATGTAATGACAATGTTGGGCGTGCTTTTGGCCCTTTTACTTTATGCCTTTAGTCTTATTATTTTGACTTTGTTGCACCCCAAAATTTGCCCTCACAATACAAGACTTTGTGTGCTAAGAAGGTTCACAAGGTTCACAAGACCTTTCATGAGGTTCATGAAGTTTACAAGACACTTTATGAGGTTCACAAGGTTCACAAGACCTTTCATGAGGATCATGAAGTTTACAAGACACTTTATGAGGTTCACAATACTTACAAGACCTTTCATGAGGTTCATGAAGTTTACAAGACACTTTACAAGGTTCACAAGGCTCACAAGACCTCCCATGAGATTCACAAGACATCTTATGAGGTTCACAAGGTTCACAAAGTTCACAATTGGTCAGAAGATTTGACAATTCCCTCAGACAATGCATCCTCCTAAGCAGTGCATCCAAAACTAGGGTTTTGACTTTAATCAGGCTAAATGGACTTCCAAGACTTCAAGTGAGCTTCATAACATCTTATATGTGTTTAAGAACCCTCATGACAAGTTTCAAGACTTTTCTCAAAGGTTTGCTCAGTCAGATGATCAGATAGGTCAAAATCAGTCAAAGTAGTTAAAAAGTCAAACTGAGGTCAACTGTGGTCAAACCAAAGTCAAACTTCATGATTTTTTGCCAACATCAAGTATATGAAGTAAAATTAATCATTTGATCAAGGGTTGATCATGATTCATCAAGGAGATTCCAGATCATCAAAAATCAGAGGTTTCTAAATTAGGGTTTCCTTAGGAAAAGTCAACTGAACTTTGACCAGCCATAACTTTCACATGCTTCATCACCAAGTTTCCATCCAAAGCTCATTTTGAAGGAAATTGAATTCTCTACAACTTTGTGTCTCACAAGCCAAGCCCAAAAATGCTTCATTTGAAAGGTATGAGCTAAGACATTATAGGTCCTTTTAAAAGTCAACAAAAAGTCAACAACTTCAAAAGGGCATAACTTGAGAATGGTAAATGATATGAACATGAAACCAGTGGGGTTGGTTCGAGGACTCTTCAAGCTTTCCAAAATGTCCAAGAATACCCTCATAGCATTAAAATTGAAGGATGTGTGCCCTTGCAAAGTTGGGAAATTTTTGGTTGGTTTATGAAGAAAATGGAGGTTTAAAACTAATTTTTTCTAAATGGGCTTGCCATATGATGACCCAATCCATACCATGACCTCATGCACGACCCAAGTCTCTAAAAATCAGATTTTTTATCATTTTATTTTATTTATTTTGATTTAATTCATTTTAAATCATTTTAAATTAAAATAAAATATAAAAGTCAAATATTTAAAAGAGATTGAGTTTCTAGAAATTCATAAAAGTGATTTGGATTAAAGTGGTAAGAGAATCATGGTGATTGCCTTGAAATAGAAGGTGTTCATACAAGAATATTTGAATTTTAAAGCCTAATCTTTTTGAATCTTTTCTAATCAAATCTTTCACACAAACATCAAGTTTTCTGACCTAAATTCATCACACTATAAGTACATAAGAGAACCCTACTCATTGGACACGAATTTTCAGCCTCAAAGGATAAGTTTGCACTTTCAAAATTTCATCAATTTTCTTAAATTCGGATTCCTCTAATTTGTAGTTTTTCAGGTGAATGGAGTATGCCAATCTCTTCCTTGCATATCACTGAGCATATATCAATAACCATATGCATCCAAAAGTCCAAGAATTGGTCAAACCGAATCCATATTCATTCAACATTTGAATTTTTTCGATTTCATGGTTCCAAGAGTTTTTGATTGATTAATTGTGTTTGTTTCTTTGTATGGAAGCTTTCTGGACAATCCCATTGGAGTTTCATGGACTGAACCCGCATATGGCATAGTTAGGGTTTGGCCCAAGCTTTTAGGGTTTCTTAATTAAGAACATATAAATTAATTTTGATGCCATGATTGAATTGTACAGGTCACAAGGAGTTTAAAAATGTCTTTAATTTGATGAAATCGCACTGTTTATGTATGGTTTGAAAAACACAGGTTTTGAGCGCAGGAGAAGTCGTAGGAAATTTCTCAGGAAATTTCGCAGGAAATCCTACGAATTCAAGGAAGAAGATGAAGTGGTCAGCGCGCGAAAAACAAATTCAAACTTTTGTTTTAAAATATTATGTTATTGTTTCTGTTTATTTATCACACATGATCATGTGTCCCAGTGGTGAAAGTATGCGCGCAGGAAGGCAGTGGCCTGGGTTCGAATCCTGGCTTCCCAATTTTTTCTTATTTTTCAGTTTATTCATTAGACATCATATATTATGTATTATTGCTATTATACTAACAGGCGCGCTCTCTCAGCTGGAATGGTTAATGTGTTTGTGTGATGTTTGAAGGTCCTGGGTTCGATCCCCCCAGGCCTTTTGTTTTGTTTTATTTTTCTTTGATTTTCAGGAACAAGGCACAAAACAAATTCCTCTCCTTTCCTTGGCATCAGGCGCGCGTTGGCCTAGTGGTTGCTGTGGCTGGCTGGAGTTCTTGGGGGCAAAGGGGCTGGGTTCAATCCCCAGCCCA
Source organism: Lathyrus aphaca (assembly GCA_963966055.1). NCBI lineage: Eukaryota > Viridiplantae > Streptophyta > Magnoliopsida > Fabales > Fabaceae > Lathyrus > Lathyrus aphaca. The sequence continues at coordinate 126,850,759 of OZ014520.1, read as the reverse complement.
GGTAAGTTTTTAAATTCTGTTTTATTTATTTTATTAATTGTTTATTATTGAATACTATTTATATGATTAATATGAAAATATATTTAAATGAATATGTAAATATTATATGTTATAAAAGATAATTTCTAAAATAATGATAATAATATTTTCTAAAACTAATTTCTTTTTATTAATATGTATATATATAATTTATTTGTATAATTAGATTAATATTTAATATTTAACATTTTTTTATATAAAACCTAATTTATTTTTAAAAACCCTAAAAAACATATTTTTCTCAAACCCTAATTTTTCTTCTCCTATTTGCTTAATATCATTATTTGTATACATTATATTCATGACTTAATTAAAATACTTAATTTTTGTTAATGTAATAATATAAATTGTTTATAATTTTTGTATATAAATATGTTTAAAAATTAGAATTCTTAATTTATTTTTATAATATGTAAATATGACATAAATTGTTTATTTTTGCATGTAAATAATTTTTTATAGTTAAAAGTTGTTAATTTAATTTTATAATTATAATATGTTCATAATTAATTTTATAATGTGCATATAATTTAAAATTCTATAATAATTGTTCATATTTTCTTATTAACCTTAAAAATTGTTTATTATAATATTCTTGTTTATATCATTATTATTATTAATTATATTCTTATGATATTTATTACTAACCCCATTAATTTGGTATTATTTTTTATTATTATTATCTTCACTAACCCAATTATAATTATTTATTTATTTTGCTTATTATATTTAATTTTGCTTAATTATTATTATGTAATTGTTCTTTGGTGTAATATTTATTAATAATATTTATTATTTATATTTTATGCTATGGTTAGTAAATAGGGAGTGTAAATATACTTGTAATTTAAAATTAATTTAGATCATTTAAATTTAAAGACAAATGTTAAATTGAACACTCACACACGTAAGTCGATCTTTGATCGCCATCTCACTTCCTTAGGGATACCTCTCATGTTGCCTAATCAAAAAGGTCAAGTAGGGTGTATAAAGCAAAAGTCCCTCAAAATAAAGTCATCTAGTCCCTTAACAAATAAAAGATCAAGTCCCTTTCGAATGTTGCCTTCGTAATGATCTTGTCCCTTTCGAATAAAGATGATAGTCCCTTCAAAATTGCTTATACACCCCACAGTTGCCTACATAAACAGATGTCCCTTCACTTGTCCCTCACATCCAAGGTAATGACTACCTATTCCTTAATAATAGGGATAGTCTTACCATTTAAAGGATTCAAGAACAGAAAAGACTTAAAACTTAGGGTAGGTTCCTCCTAGATACTTGCTCACTATTAAAAAACTTTTCAAACACTTCACAATTTCAAACAAATTTTCAAAACAAAGTTTTATACGCATCCGTACATGGATCATTATAAACACTTAAGAAAATTTTTATTCACACACTTCACATTTCAAAAACAGTTTAAAGTGAGCTAAGTAACTAAGAGCCCATGGATAACCATGGATGTAAAGGGTGCTAACACCTTCCCTTTACATAACCTACCCCCCGGACCCAAAAATCTTTTAAAAGTTCTTTCCTGTTCTTTTATGCCTTTCCTTTGGATAAAATAAAAGTCGGTGGCGACTCTTGCTATCCGCAACATAACTAAAGTCAGTTCTCCCACCGTGTTACAGACTTGCATTTTATTTTTTGCTTAAGTAATTGTTTTGAATGGCTATCAAAACAACATTTAAGTCAAATAATTTCCAACTTAAATTTGGTTCAAGAACACTGTTGCTTCAAACTTGGTCATGGCGGCGGTATACCGGCTTTTGATGCCTCATAATTATTTGGCACAAGTCCCCAGTTTAACGGTTATAGCTAAAACGCCTTTTTAGGGTGTTATTTCCAAGGGGGACTTCACGTGCTTTTTAGCTGCCTCTTGTCTAGCCAATCAACATCCATGACTTTCCTCTATAAATAACCCCTAAATGACCCCATTTTCTTCACAAACCAAAAAATCATGAATAGTCCCATGAAGAAAGCGAACATTGTTGAGCTACCCAAATCTTTAGAAGGCACCAAAGGGAAGAAACCTCCATCACCTGGTACTTCACCTGGGGTGATGACTCGCTCCAAAACCAAGGAGGTCAAAGCAGAATCCCTCAAGAAGGAACCTCCAAAAATTCAAGACTACGATGATGAAGCTGATGAAGATTGGATCAACTACCTTAACTAGGATGATATTTAGGAATAATATTTCCTTTCTTGGTTATAAAACCATGTTCTGAATTTTTGTTTTATGTAAGCCATTAATGCCCCCTTCTTGATTAATGAAATTCTACGTTCTTATTTGAATCTCTTGCAGTGTTGGCATATATCTTTTTAAATATTTTCCATTTACTTTAAAGACTCTTATATCAGCTTCAATCTCATGTATCTTATAAGCATTGTTACTGAATACTTTTACAACTTGGAAATGGCCTTCCCATTTGAGTGACTATTTCCCTAAGGATCTTGTTTTTCGATCCATGGGCAATATGACTTTCCACACTAATTCACCAACTAAAAAGGTTTTTAACTTAACCTTCTTATTATAGGATTTTTCTACCATTTTCTTCTGCCTTTCTAGTAATTCTAAGGAATGATGTCTTTCTTCATCCAAATCAACCAATTCATCTAGCATCATATTCCAATGATCTTGAGATGGAATCTCATGGTGCCTTTGAATCCTTGTGGACTGAAGATATATTTCAAGAGGCAACACTACATCATGCCCATAAGTAAGTCGAAACAAAGTGGTATTGGTTGCTTCTTTGGGTGAGGTTCGACATGCCCAGAGAATTTGGTCCAATGTCTTGTGCCAATTTCTTGGCTTCTTTCCCACATGTTTTTTGATCAAACCAATAACAATTTTGTTTGTTGCTTCGATTTGGCCATTGGCCTAGACATAATAAGGTGTAGATGTCAAAAGTTTAAAACCAGTTTCCTTGGAAAACTCCTGCATCTTTTGACCAGTAAATACAAACCCTTGGTCTGTAGTGATTGTTTCTAGAATTCCATATCTATAAATGATATGCTTTTGAATGAACTCAGTTACATCTTCTTGATCAACATTAGGTAATGGAATGGCTTCGACCCATTTAGAGAAATAGTCAATTCCTACCAAGGTGTATTTGTGATTTTTTGAAATTGTTGGTCAAATTTCTCCTTCCAAGTCCAAAGCCCATCCTCTAAAAGGCTAAGGTTTCACTATAGAGTGCAATTCACTTGCGGGCACATGTTGGATGCCAGAGTGTATTTGACATTCCTGACAACCTTTGGAAAATTCTATGCAGTCTTTCAACATAGTAGGCCAATACACACCTTGTCGAAACAAAAGCCACTTCATTTTGTGGCCTACTTGGTGTGCCCCACTATGGACAGTTGAAAGAGCCAAGTATGCTTCAGCCTCACTGAGGCATTTAAGCAATACTCCTTCAAAGGTCTTTTTAAATAGTTTGTTCCCCAAGAGGACATAACTCAAGGCTTGGTATCTGATTTTTCTTTCTATCGAAGCTGTTGGATTCTCCAGATAGTCCATTATGGGCTTCCTCCAATCCTTATCACTTATGCTATTGACCATCAATATTGCGAAACTTTGGTCATCAAGGTACTCAAGCTTAGTTTCTTCTAAGTCTGATGGGGTCAATCCTACTGACACTACTTTCCCTCTGACCTCAATTTCACTTTGTAGTTTCTCTTTTGAAACTTTATATCCTGATGCAATTTGAGCCAAGTCATTTGAGACTTGGTTTTGTAGTCTGGGAATGTGTCGAAAGGTGACCGCTTCAAATTTTTTCAGCATTCTATTTACCACCCCAAAATACATAATTAAATTTTCTTTTATGCATTTGTATTCTTTAGTAACTTGTTTTATTACCAACTCTGAGTCTCCCATTATTTCGACATGAGTTGCCCCCAATTCCAACAATACTTCAAGTCCAGCTATTAAAGCTTCATATTCAGCCTCATTGTGGAACAATGACCTTCAATTTTATACTTGAGTATTGTTGGAATTTTATTAGGAGAAATAACAAGCACTCCAATTCAAGTCCCATCTTTATGACTAGACCCGTCGAAGTATAACTTCCTGGGCTCAATCTCAAGATAATTCAAAGGACTCTCATTTATAGAGTGGTCGACTATAAAGTCTGCAACCACTTGCCCCTTAACAGCTTTTAAGGGTTTATAGGTTAATGAGTACTCAGTCAATGCTACTGACCATTTTCCAATTCGACTATGCAAAATAGGTTTGGACAATATATGTTTAATAACATCAAAACGAGAAGAAACATAAACATCAATTGGTTTTATATATTGTTTCAATTTAGTACAAGAGTAATATAAACATAGGCACAATTTTTCTATCATATTATACCTAGTTTATGCATCATTTAAAACTATACTAAGGTAATAACTGGCTCTTTCGATGCCATCATCATCCTCTTAGGCTAACATGCTCCCTAAAGTTCTATTTGAAGTTGCTATGTACAATTTCATAATTTTCTTTCTACAAGCCGGAGAAAGAATTGGAGGATGACTCAAGTATTCTTTGATCTTGTCTAAAGCTTCTTGTTGAGCCTGCCCCCATTGAAACCCTTCTTCGCCCATTCGTAGCAAGGGTGAGAAGTTTTGCGACTTGCCACTTTGGTTTGATATGAACCTCCTTAAAAAGTTGATTTTTCCTAAGAGTGATTACATCTCCTTCTTCCTCAAAGGAACTTTAGCCTTCATGATATGTTTAGTCTTATTCTGATTGATTTCGATCCCTTTTTTGTGGACCACAAATCCCAGAAATCCCCTGCATACACACAAAAAGCACATTTAAGAGGATTCATTTTAAGACCATGATTTCTCATTCTTTCAAAAGACCGTCGAAGATGATTGACATGATCTAGTCTTGAAATAGACTTCACAGCTATGTCATCAATATAAATTTGCATAAACGTATCTATGAAATCATGAAAAATTGAATTCATTGCTCTTTGGTAAGTTTCCCCTGCATTTCCAAACCAAAAGGCATGACTACCCATTCATAGGTGCCTAAGGCCCCTAGGCATTGAAAAGAAGTTTTAGGGACATCTTCCTCAGTAATGAATATCTGATTATATCCTGAGTAGCCATCTAGCATACTTAGATACTCGTGTCTTATAGTAGAATCAATCAACATTTCTGCCACATGCATTGAATACTCATCCTTAGGGGTTGCTGAATTTAGATCTCTAAAATCTTTGCATACCCTTAAAGAACCATTATTTTTAATTACTGGCATAATATTTGCTAACCATTCGACGTACCTAGTTGTTCGAATGAACTTGCGTTGAAGCAACCTTTTAATCTCCTCTTTAATTTTGGTGAGGATTTCTAGGGCAAACCATCTTGGATTTTGCTTAACAGGCTTCTTCCCAGGTTAGATTGGTAGCTTATGTTCGACAAGCTCTCTTTCCAAACCAGGCATTTTATTATAGTCCATGCAAAACAATCTTTAAATTCTTTCAGCAGGTGGACCACTTCGAACTTAAGTTCTAGGTCGAGGTTGCACTGATATAGGTAGGCCTTTTCAACTCCCCTTCCTCCAGGTTAATTTCTTCTAAAGGGCCTTGAGACATCATTTTGGTACCTTCTGACAAAGGGTCCTTTTCAAATCCCAAAGGATCATTATCATAAATGGCATCAAGCCTTTGGTCTGAATCTTCTTGAGCCTTATCTAAGGGCTTTTGGTTGAAATCCTTCACAGGATTCTCTTCAAACAATTCAGTAATGGCCTCTACAGCCATATCATTCCCTGAAGCCTCCAAGGCTTCCTGTATCCTTGTTTCAACCACATAGGCCGAAATTCTTTTTAATGTGTCGAAGGAAGTCATTATTACTGCCTTCACTTACCCATCCCGTGGGGTGAATTGCAGGATCTGGGAACCTGCTTCTTCCACTACCTCTCTGTCCCAACGAAAACCTTAGACAGGATGGAGATGCAATGAGCAAAATGCGTGATCGTCAGGTGTGAACTCGAACTCTGCTGGAGCACATGGACCAATATGTGCTAAGTTCTTGTCGAACTTCACACCTTCCACGTGATTCACTGGTACCTTAAAGTACCCCTAATCAGCTTCAATGTTTTCAATAATACCATCTGGCCTCCATATGGTGACCCTTTGGTGCATTGAAGATGACACTACTCCTATGCCATGTATCCATTCCCTCCCTAGCAGGAGATTATAGTTGGCCTTACTCTCTACCACCATAAAAAGAGTGGGCCTTGTGACTGTTCCTACAGTCAAGTCAACTTGTAGGACCCCCATAATAGGTTCAGTATTGCCTTCATAGTTCGACAAGACCAAGTTGTGGGGTTTTAGGTCTGTGTCGAATTTGTCAATTCTGGCCAGTAAGAAATGTGACATTATGTTTAATGTAGCGCCACAATCAACCAAAATCTTGTTGGTGGCCACGTTTTTCACCATTCTTGTGATATAGAGGTGTTTAGGTGCCCCCTCATGGACTCAGTGGGTCTTTCGAAGAAGGCGTTTTGTTCTTCGACACACCCGTTGTTCATCACATAGTAGCACAGTGGTTGATGTGCTGCCATTTCTGCTTCAGTATTAGCATCAAGATTTTCGACCTCAGTGATGCGATCGTACTCTCTAGGAATGACTGAAACTACATTGACCAAAACGTCCAGAGAAGCCTCAGATTCGCAGTCGAAGTTACCTGTCATCTCTTTATCTTCGACAACCTTCAACTCAACTTTTATTTCTGCCTTGATGTCAGCTTCTTTATTCCTGAACGAAAGTCCTTTGCACCCCACGGGCACTTTGTTATTCACTTTAAGGTTGTCCCCAGCTTCACCAAGGACACTTGTGCTGGATTCAACACAATCACCTCTGGAGGCTTCCTTTTAAGCCTTCCTTTTGCGCTGCTCCTTACGCCATTGTGACCTGGACATAAAGTTCTTACCCTTGTAATTCTCAGATACATATGCAGCTTTGTTAGAGGTCCTAACCTCCTTTCTATATCCTATTGAGGGTCCTCTTTCGACCTCGAATTTTCTCCACTTCTGTCCTCCCCTTTTGCCTAACTCATCAGGCTTGAACCACTTGTCACTAGGAATTTCCCCACTTGGTTTAAATTTGGGTTGTTTGGACTTGAGAGAATGGGGCATACCCCCTTGTTGATAGGGGTTGACACGCCTTGGGTCGAAACGACCATGCTTTTGCGCAGTTTTCGCCTTCTTCCCCATGCGCCTTATTCGCCTATTGAAGGCTTTGAGCAGCTTTTCTGTCGAAGATGGAACTACATCTTGGACACAACGTTACTTCTGAATTCTTGTTTTGACATCTCTACAAGAAATCAACAATCGTTTCATCCTCTTTAGGATAAGCCTTCTTATAATGGTCTTTCTGGGCCGCAGAATGATCCACCTTCAGTTCCTGGTCGTCTGTCACTTTGGCCATATTAACATTAACTTCATCCTTGAGTTCCATCTTGGATAAGTTTAGTTCTATTGTCATCAGCAACTTGCTCAACAACCTCAATCCAATTTACTTCAGAAGGTTCAGTATAATAAGCCTTAGCCACCTGAAGAGGATCAATATCTATCTTCATTTGTGCCTTTGGCTTGTCTCCAAATTTGAGTCTTCCCTCTAGAATTGCATTTTGCACCAAATCCCTGGAAAGAAAACATTGAGAAGTTTTATGACCCAAATAATTATGGTATATACAAAAACCTCGTTTCTTTCTTTGATCTAAAGGTGGCATTTTAGCCCTAGGAGGAACAAGTATTTGGCCATCCTTAACTAATAAATCAAAATTTTTGTCACACTTGGTGACGTCCAAAGTATATGTTTTCTTTGGAAATCTATCGTTCTTTTCGACTTCTACAGGATTCTTTCCGTTTGAGGGAACTAGAAGTTTACTGGAATAAGGAGGACTCTGTTTAAGTTCAGCTAAGTATATCTCATTATCAACTAGAGGTATAGTTTCGTTGTAGACATTTTTGAACTTATCTTGATATTCGACGTAAGTTATTTTCTTATGTTTGTTTTCCCTAGCTTTCTCGTCCTTCAGACGTTCAAGCTGTCAAACTCTATCTGCTAATTAGGCCATGTCTCTTAAGTACTGAGTATCCAACTTCTTCCTGATTGAATAGTCAAGGCCACCAACAACCATTTCAATGATTTCACGCTCACGTAATTGAGTAAAACATCTGGCCTTAAGCAGCCGAAATCTATTCAAGTAATCATCAATGGACTCATTGAACTTTCATTTAACACTAACCAATTCTTTCAAACTAATCTTAGTCTGGCCCATATAGAATTTCTCATAAAACAAATGCTCTAATTGAGTCCAATTACATATCGAACCAGGTGGCAGGGTAGTAAACCAAGTGAAAGCATTCTTGGTGAGGGAGCTAGGGAAATATTTAATTCTTAGACTTTCATCATTAGAAATCTCCCCAACCTCTATCTTGTAGCGTGCCACATGTTCGACCGTAGATTCTGTTGTATCCCCTGAGAACTTGGTAAACTTAGGAAACTTCGTCCTAGGAGGTTATTCTGATTGGAGTATATAGTCCACTATTAGCGAAGTAAAGTTTGGCCTGAAAAAGCTTGTGTTTATTCTACTTCGCGCCATTATTCGTTCGACAAGGGCTGCCAAGTTATTCTCTGCTGCCAAATTATTCTGTTGAACTTGCTGGACTACATGGTCTGCATCTTGATGTCTATTTACCACTCTTACTCTTGGCTCCTCTTCTACTGGTATTTGTCTTGGATTTCTAATGGGTTCGACTTCTAGTGGTTCGTCCACTGGCGGATCCTCTTGATTTGGTGGCTGCATAGCATTTCCTATATTTGGCATATGATTGGGTTGTCGAACTGGTGTTGGGACTCCCATGATTTTGCTATGCGCGCCATTTGAGACACCATCTATTGATTCGTCTAAGTCGTATTCTGAATTAGAAGCTGAAAAATCTCTCCCATAGTTTGGGATATAGTATGAACCATTTTCATGTTGCTTTCATCCATCTGCTTCCTTAAATAGGCTACAGACTCATTTGTCAAAGCATGACTCTAATTCGAATTCCCCAAGCCACCAGTTTGGTTATTCCTTCTTATATTTATTGCAGAACTAGATTCTTGCAAAGGTGAATGGATAACATTGTCTGAGAAAGTGATGTGGGCATATAGGGTCTAAATGCAGACGAGCTTGGTGGTGGAGTTTGAGCATTTGGCCCAATATACTCCAATACTGACTAAGTATATCATCTATTAACTGTTTCTCCCGGTCCTGTCGAAGAGGTTGGTTCTGACATCACATTTGGTGTTGTCGAAGCTCTTATCGAAGGATTGGAGTTTGGGATGGCCTTACTTCTTGGTCCATCTTGTGTATTTGTACTACAAACATTTGAACTACCCACTTGAGGATTTGACCCACTTGTTGTGGGGATTGAATCCCTTGGGTTTCCTTGGCTAGATGCCATTCTCCATGTATTTCTTCTTTTTGGGATATAATGGTGGTAATACCTCAAAATTTGCCCTCATATTTATTCCCCCTAGTTGGCATATCGTTTTGCATTCATCCACATTTCTCACTAAGTCCTTAACATCATATTCCTGCATTTCATGGCTCCTAAGGCGTGTGATCAAAGCCCTGGAAAATTAGGGTTTTGTACCTTAGCCGTATCTATCAAGGATTGAAATGACAGAGAATATTCGCTGGACTATTTCTTAAACGATACATATTCAGAGTTCAGGCTGCCGTGTGTGGAGATTCATCAGGCGATTCGAAAGGGGTGTGATTTATCTGAAAAAATTATGCAGTGGTTCAGGAGGGGTCATGTTCATGGGCTTGTGGAGAGAATTCAAAATAGGCTTCGGGCTAAAATCAAGATTTCGTCCATTGCTTTGTTCTCGTTGTTATGAACCACTCTTGATTATTCCATTCCATTTTCATCTTTTTACTTCAATATGTTTCCATCAGTTCATTGTTAGTTTCTTTTATTCACCCTTCCATTTATTTTGCCCATAATCCGTTTTGAATCACTTTTTAAAGTCTAGTTGCCAAAAAACATGTTCAATTGTCAAAGTCAAATGGCCATTCATTTTCATTCAAGTTTCATCATGGCCCATGATCTTAGGGTGGCTTGTTTCCGTATAACTCAGGATGAATCCTCATCAGAATTTTAATATTGTGATTGGTTTTATCTGAGATATCAGTTAATATTGTTGGATCAAAGGCAATAATAGTTCTATTAGTCAAAGAAAGACCCAATGCAGGACTTGTTCTCAGTACTAATGCTCGTTTTTATGCTATTGTTAAACCCATTTACCCTGAAACTAGACCTGATGTTTGGGCCTGGGCTTGGACTGATGTTAGATTAATTTCTCCTCAGTTATCCAGAGAAGCTTTTTATAAATTAAGCACTCAAAAGTCTTGCAATACAATTTGTTTCCTCAAGTGAAACAAGGAATCCCTTTGTGGGATATGCAGCGCAATATTTTGTGGCTGCTGTTTATGCAACATTTGACCAAAATAAAAAGGACTTGTTACACAAACTACTTTTACAAGGTCTGGACATTACAATTTTGGGATCCAATGTTTCTATTCTTATAGGAATGAGATCGAGAAGCGCGGACTCCCGTTGACACCAGAATCATTGGCCACCCTTCCACTTTTTGCCTCCATTTCCTGTAATACCGACGATGCTAATGAGGGAAACTGTGAGCCTGAAGTTGCTGAAACTGGGTTGGGTTCATCCGCAACTATGACAACAGATGTGGAACATCTCTCTGTAATTTTCTTCAAACGGCTTCTCGCCAACCGAGCTTCATCAAATTAACACCTGCATGATTCATATATCGACAATGTCAAGATCGCAACAAGAGACCACATGAAAGTTTCAGAGACTCGTTCACATTCAACAATACCTTCAATTGTGATAATCGAAAACCTGCAATAGAATGCAGGAATCATCGCATTGTCTCAAAGGTTCAGTTTCAACTAATATGTTATATCTGCATATCGACATTGACAACGATTCGATACCCGAAATGTGAAGTTGCGATCATCATCGTCAAACCTGAAGCAACTTCAAAGTAGCTTCGTTTGGTGTGAGATGTTGATAGGAACATAACCGCTTTCTCGTGACGCAGCCGTAACTGAGTTAATCAATGGAGGTTCGCAGAAGCATCATACTGACTCGAATTGTATCCTCATCAATCTTCATTATCGGTCCTCAACTTGCAGCCTCGTTTTCGATGAGAATCCTGCATTCATCATACTCAATAAATTATAGCAATAACGCAGAGATAGTCACGAAATGAGAAGAAAAGATAACCGAAATAAGTTGGGAGGAAGAGCCATAACTAAGAGAAAACTGTCTTCATTTATTCGGCAAAATCTATCTCGAACATTTTTCCATCTTCATTAGCTGCATACACCAGTAATGGGAATCAAGTTCACAAGTTTTGTCACTACCAATTAGAAGTAGTTCAAAACAGTTCCATAAACAGCAAATATTTATCAAAAAAATCGATGATAAAAAAAGGAAGAAGAAGACAATCAGCCGTAACTGATATAGCAGAAAAGTTTCAGAAAATAAACCTAGTTGAAATTCAGAAAAAATTATCAAAAAGGTCTCAGCCACGCAACAGAATTCACAAGAGAACTTCTTCAAACTTGACTGCCTTGCAACGAATTACCACTCTTTATCTGCAGCAACAAAAGAGATCTAGAGATTAGTGAATGAAAGAAAATTGAAAGCAGAGGTTGATGATCCATAACAGAAATTGCAAAAGACTCACTACAAAATCAGTTCAAAAGCAAAACTCTAACTGAATTCCATTTAAGAGATAACTAACCCTAACCGAATTTTTCGTAATAGAAATCAGAGCCCATTACAGATTTCTAACCAACTTCACAATTGAAAATAACTAACTGTTACCTGAGAAGGTTCTAGAAATTAAAGGCATCTCTATAAATCAGGGTCAAATCCCTCATCTTTCGGTTCCCACCATTTTTCTTCTGACCAGAAACATTTCCTTCACCTTTTCTTCTCTACCTCCTTCAATTCCTCCATCTCTCGCAATCTCCTTCCTCACAACCTTTTCTCCTCATCTTTTCCTTTAACCGAGACTCTCTCCATTCATCTTCTCTTCAATCTTCTTCCCATTACTTTTCCTTCAAAATTTCGAATCACAGTGCCATTTTCTTCTTCATATTCTTCATCAACTTCAAAGTCTATTGAACTGAACAATAGCACCTCTTAATCTTCATCCATCACCGAATTTCATTCGTCAACGTCAACGTATCGTGCATTCTTCACCCTCACACCCTGCAACCTCCTTTCGATATACTGTACTGCCCCTCCATCTCCATGGATCACTTCCTACCCCTCCTATTTTCATCATGAATGTTCATCAAATACCTGCAAAAAAATCAAGAACCGTAACAACATTAAGCACAGAAAAATAACAGCAAGTCATTGAAGCTGTGAAGAGGAACGATCAAGAGTGTGAATCCGCAGCTTTCAATACTGTTTTTACATCAGCCATAACGCGTACTCGTAGCCCTCACAGAAACCGTCTCATCTTCATCAACCTGCACACACAAGAGCGTATCAAGAGCGTACGTGCGAAAGGAAGATTGAATCAAGAAGGAAGGAACGAAGGACGATACCAGTGAAGCTGTGATTTCGGGAAATTCTCGACTCTTGAGACAACCTCATAGGTTTATTCTTCATTCATCGATCAAAGCCTCGACACGTCGCCATCTTCATAAATTCGAACGTGGCTCTTGTTCGTTTGTAATCTTTGACAAAGCTCTTCACTCCCAGGTACGACGTCTTCTCTTTGATCGTAGACTTCGATTTCTTTGCGGCTTGACTTTGTGAGATAGAGCTGTGAGGGGTTTATTTCTTCCAAATTGGGGATTCGGGTTAGTAACTAGGGTTTTCGTTCGGTTAAATCGAGAGGTGTTATGGTGAGCTTGGGTCGGAGAAGGAAACCGAAGGGAGAGATGAAGGGAACGGTGGTTGTTCGAACGAAGGGGAGGAGAGAGTTAGGTCTATGGGATTAAGATAGCGGAAGGTGAGAGATTAAAGTGATGATGGCGGCGGAAGATGACGGGAGGTTGAAGAAGAGGAGGACTAGGTTTGGTGGCGACGGGATGGAAAGGGAACGGGTTTCGGCGGCGAAGAGAGAAGTGTTAGGGTTGGAGATTTTTCTCAGCGTGGTTTTTGTTCTTGTTCAATTCTGTTTGTTAATTATATGAAGAAGTAATTAATTTAGGTTATTAGGAATATTAGAAGAATTCTTGAAGATTTGAAAAGAGATTATGGGATTAAGAATCCTTAATGATAATCAATCCGTATTAGGAAGATTAAAGTCACCGTTTCATTTCTACACTCCCTCTCATAAGCCCAACAAATAAACAAACTAGAAAGTTTCCTTTCTACACCTCCCTCATTAAAGCCTGCGTTTTGGGCCTTGCCCTTTTGCTGTTTACACCGCCTTTTTAAGGCCCAATAACAAAACAACTAAAAAGATTACTCAATGAACCCCCCTTTTATTTCTTTTAGAATTCTGTTAATTTTGTATTTGTTTAAAAATAATTCAAATAAAAATAGGGAAAAGCATTATAAAATTCCCAAAAAATCTAGTAGCTTGGTAATTCCCCTTAGAAAATTTTGGCATTTTATTTTTCTGAATTTTATTTGTTTTCGATTTAATTCTTATTTTTTATGTAAATAGCATTTCATTGAATTTTGTTAACTGTACATAAATTTGTTGATTTTATTTTTTAGCCTTCCATTAACTTTTTTGACCCATTCTTTTTACTGTAGTTAAAAGACCCATAGTAGTACTTAGGTTAATTTTTGTGGATTTTTTAGATCATTTTATCTTAGGTTTAGAGGCTTAATCCCTTAGAAGTTAGTGGTTAATTCTTAGCTGAAAATAAGTAATTTCTAGGCATAGTAAAAATATGTTTTTTTAGAATCCCTTTTAACACAATGTTATAGGTAGTTTTAGGACCCTATAGAATGAATTCCATAATTTTTCCAGGACTTTTAATATTTTAGTGTATTAATCTTTAGGCTAGTTATTCATGTACAATTCATTTGGTTTAGTTTAGAATATTAGGACCCCTTAAAGATGTATTTTTAGAATTTTATTTCTTATTTCCATTTTTTAATGCTTTGCCTTATTATTTGATTTTATTACTTGAATAGGTTTCCCCATTGTTCTTAGAATCAACTTAACTTCCTTAGGAAGTAAGTTGAATTCTAGTAGTTTCTAGTTCTTTTTTTTTATTAGGTTTAGAAACCCGCACAAACCATTAGGACCACTTGTAAATAAATAAACAAAATTAGGATTGAGTCTTAGTCCCTTAGATTTTGTCCATCTATCAACTTGAGTCATTCTTTCTCTCCTTATAAAGAAAAATAATAAAACATCTAAGGATAAACCGAATAATCTTGTACGACATGAGACTTTGTTGCGGAGTGTTTATGCGCGTCCTGTTTCGGGGCGAGGTATAAATATTCACCGAGATGGATAGGTCTTAGTACAAGATAGTTCACAAACAAATTCAAAACATTTCTTTTAAAAGACAAAAACAAATAACAAGCGACTATCCTGCGGGAACTTCTCTTCTCATCTCATTCACTCACAACGCGAACTCGCGACGACTTGTCTCATTTGCAAGACGGTAAACGTACTCGTACCAGACGAGCCTGCAACACCTGAGCATAGACATACGCAGTTCCAGCTGTAAAAAACCCAAACAAATAGTTCCCTCCTTAGTTAGGCGAACTACGTCGACTCTGATCCTCATTATCCCGATGAGGTACGTAGGCAGCGGGGTAGGGCCCGTTCGAGCACATTCTTTATTTTCCCTACATTTCCCCCTTTTTATTCCCATTTTCTTTTCCAGTTCATTTCGCATTCCTACTCCAGTCAGCAGTTTTATTCAGCAGCAGTTATATTTTTCACACCCTTTGAAACAAAACAAGCAAGCGTGGATCCCGTCGGGTACGACGGACGGTCTGGGGTGCTAATACCTTCCCAGGTCGTAACCGACTCCCGAACCCCGATATTTGGTTCGCAGGACCTCGTCCTTTCCTTCTTCTTTAGGTTTGTGCAACATTACCTTTCCCATTCATTCGGGATAAAAATGTCTGGATGGCGACTCTACCTTTTCCGCGCCACTTTCGCGTTTGTACTAGGATGAAAATCCCGGGAGCGACAGCTGGCGACTCTGCTGGGGACTTAACCTGATTCTTCCGGTTTCCCTTGTAGAGTCAATCCTAGCGCCTGTTTGGTTTTGCTTCTTTGGGTGTTTGTTTGCTGTTGTGTGCTTTAGTTTAGCTTTACTGTTTTTATTTACAGTTCTTTAATGCTTTACTTTACCGCATTTATTTATCGCTTTCAGTATTTTATTTTCCATGCATCATATTATACTGGACTGTCTGGCTGTGCTGGTTTTCGTTTTTTATGTGGATTGGGAGTTACTGTGAGATAAGCCAAATACCCGGCTTGAGTGCACCATAGGATTAGCGTGGACAGACATTGTACTCTCATGGTATCTCACCATGATGGGTGGCGATGTGTTCCACACCCAGATTGCGACCGTCTTGGAACTATCCTGTGTGGGGATTACCTCACTTCAGGGTACGACCTTGATAGTTATGTGCATCTGGTGACCGATCTTCGAGGACCTTAATGGGAACACCCCTCTCCAGTGATGACAGTGGCAGACCATATTTGTTGGCAAACCCACTCGCATCCGAGGGTCCATTGGGAACTCGCATAGGATGGCCTGGTTCTCTCATAGGAATTCAGTTAAAGCAAACTGTTCGTATGACGATAGTATTGTACCCTTCAGGATGAATGTACTATTGTTTCTCGATTCAGGGCTTGAAGCTGGAGACTTGTGAGGGATGCTTGTTTTTTCCGGACTCAACTGAGACCTCCCTGCGTAGTACATAATGCTAAACCGATTCCCTGATTTGGTCATGAGCCATTTCTCGGAAATGGTGAACGTATTATTGCTATTCGGCTTTGAGAGTCCGTGATGTTGACCCGAGTAGCACACCCGTGAGATTGAGAGGGGTTTACAGGTTTGCAGGAACCCTAATACCTTCAGCATACCCACTTTGCCTTTGGTTCAGTTTTGTGATCTGGATTTCTGTTCTTAAGATATGGATCCCGGATCAGAGGGATGATTATTGTGATATATGGACCTTGCACCGACACCTGATTATTTGATTGGCACATCACAGACACTTCACTGATCACATGCCTTGCCTTGCATAAGCATCATATCATCATTAATCATTTGTGTTTCTTTTATTCTCAGGGTTTGCATTACTCCCGGTTCCTGGTCATATCTTTTCTTCAGAATGGAAGACGCCAGGAAGAAGAATATTTTCTACAAGTTTTTTGATACCAAGGTGGACTTGCTCAAGCAGATGGTGTCTCTCATTACCCCGAGTCATTTGGATTTCTTCAAACAGCAATATGGTGATATTTTGGACATGGTGTTCAACCTGGTTAGTTCGCAAAAGAGTGCCATTCATACCTTGCTACAGTACTATGATCCTAGACTCCGATGCTTCACATTTCCAGATTTCCAGCTAGGTCCACTGCTAGAAGAGTATGTTGAGATTTTGAGACTACCAATCAAAGATCAGATTCCTTTCAATTCAGAAATGACAAAGCCGACTCACGCCGACATTGCTAAGGCTCTTTATTTGAGCCCATCGGAAATATCTGCTAATTTGGTTGCCACCAAGGCCGGAGTGCTTGGTTTTCCCTTAGAGTTTCTGGTCAGAAGAGCTGAAGAATGTGCCGTGGAAAAGCAGTGGGATTCAGTTTGCGCCATCTTGGCATTATCTGTGTATGGGATAGTTTTGTTTGCTGATATGGACAAGTTTGTGGACATAAATGCTATTCATTTGTTTGTGTTGAAGAATCCGGTACCTACTCTCCTAGGTGACTTGTACTATTTAGTGCACTATAGGAATGAGAAGAGACGAGGCGGCTTGGTTAGATGTTGTGCTCAGTTGTTCTACACATGGTTTATGAGGCACATCCCTATTACTGGAGTGTTCACGGATCCCAAAGTAATCTGGTCGCAGAAGCTCAACACGTTGACTGCCAAAGACATCAGATGGTTCACTTTAAGGTTAAAAGGGAAAGAGCTTATCTCCAGTTGTGGAAAGTATCCTAATGTTCCCCTCTTAGGAGTAGCTGGGTGCATTAACTACAACCCCATACTCTTGAGAAGACAATTAGGATACGCTTTGAAGAATGTTCCCAAGGATTCAGAGTTGGATCAGACCTTTTATTTTTCTATGAAGGATAATCTCCCATTGGTGCGAGAGGCTGCAGGTGCTTGGAAAATGGTTATTAGAAAGGGTATAGATCGATTGGGCAAGAGCAATAACCAAATGTTTCCCGAGTTTGAAGCGTGGGTAAGAGAAAAAGCCCAAGTGACTCTAATCCCTTTCTCTGCACCGTTACCACCACCTACCATGGTGCCTTTGGAGGATTATCAGAAGTTAGAAGCTTTGGTCAAGAAGCTTAGGGTTGAGAATCAAGAGGCTCATAATTCTTGTCAAAAATTGATGATTCAGAACCGTCAGTTAGAAGGTAGAGTTGTACAAGCCGAGGAAACAGTTTGTCTCAAGCAGAAGGACTTTGAAGAGAGAGAGCTTTACTTCAGAAAAAAGGGGTTAGCTGAGACTCACAAGACGGCCCAGCGCCGAAGAGAGAAGAAAGATCTGAGTGAATCCAATGAAGCTGTTACCTTATGGCAAGAAAAATGGGCCGACCATTTGAAGAAGCAAAAGGAGTTAGATGTCAAGCATGAACTGGAAATTAAGAGTCTTCAGGATTCTTTGGATGGGCAGAAAGAACTCCTCAGGAAGGCTTATCATCAAGAGAAGGGCCGTCTCCAACGCTTAGCAGAAAGTCAACAAGCATTGAAGGAAGCTCAAAAGGAAATTGAAGACTTGAAGTTGAAAGCTGATGTGAAGAGGTCAAAGGCCGAGTCGAGTCAAAGCAAAGAGAATGAGACAACATTCCTACAGCAGATTGAGGAGTTACACGCTTCTTCTGATACGAGGGACCTCCTCATCCAGAGACTCATCCAGGAGCCTGATCATCCAGATGTAGTTCAGCTGTTCCAGAACGTCAAGCACCTTAGCTGGAGATTGCAAGATATAGAGTTCCCTAGGGTGTAATTTCATGTTATTGTACTTGGATTACCCACAGGCTTGTTGTGGGATTCCTTACATTTGATGTATTTTTGTTGTTATTGTGATTGGCACCCTTCGGGGACTTTGTATTTTCAAACTCCAGTTTATATGATTGATTTGTTCTGAATTTCTTGTTCGTTATTTGTTGCACCGACACGGGGTAATGAGTACCAATTCTCCATAACCATCATTATGTTTGAATATTGCTTGGGTCTTCTTCCCAATTCTTATCTTCTCTTAATGACATGACCGAAATTAGGAAAAGACTTGGGAATAAAAGGAACACATTGCATTGCATACGCATCATTTGCATTTTGTCTTTGTCTTTGCAGGTTTTTTCTACGGGATGCTTAATTTATCTGTGTTTCAGGCAAAGATTGCGAGAGCTGCCAAGACCCGGTATCTCCGACAAGATATCCCACATCGGTACGCGACCCGCAGCAATCAAAGAACAGCCATGGACTCTATGCAGACAGAGCTCAATGAAGTTCGTACCAAGATGGTAGAATTCATGACCCTGATGCAAGGGATGGCTCAGGGGCAACAAGAATTGAGAAATGCAATTCAAGGGTTAACTCCTCCTAATACTAATGCTCAGGCGACCACTTCTGGCGGGCTAGGGGCTCCTCCCAACGCCAACAACGGCCCAGGTGGACCCCATATTCCAGATCCAGCTATGTCCACTTTTGTTCCTGTGCACGATAGGCAGGAGGACCAATTCCAGTATTTCAACAATGACATGGGTTTCGGCGGTGATGGAAATCTTAATGACTTCTTGGTGCTTGCGGAGAAGGTCAAGGCCCTCGAGTGTAGAGACACTTTGGGGATTGATGTGTCCGACATGGGTTTAGTACCTGGGGTGGTCATTCCACACAAATTTAGACCACCAGCTTTTGATAAATACAATGGTAGCTCCTGCCCAAAGACTTACTTGCAGGCTTTCTACCGGAAGATCGCTGCCCACACGCGAGATGAGAAGCTCTGGATGTACTACTTCCAGGATAGACTCTCCGGAGGATCCTTGGAGTGGTACATGAAGCTGGAGAGGAGCTCTATTAGAAGCTGGAAGGATTTGGGAGAAGCCTTCCTCAGGCAATATCAGTACAACATTGACATGGCACCCAGTCGCACTCAGCTTCAGAATTTGACGCAGAGGAGTTCAGAGAGCTTCAAAGATTATGCACAGAGGTGGCGTGAGGTAACCGCTCGGGTGCAACCACCTTTATTGGAGAGAGAGATGGTCGACCTTTTCCTGGATACCCTCCCAGGGCATTTCATGGAAAGGCTGGCTGGTTATTCCTCAAGTGGTTTCTCGGACATTATCTTGACTGGAGAAAGAATAGAAAGCTGGCTCAAGCAGGGGAAAATTCAGAATGGAGGCGCTTCAGGGTCTGGTATCAAGAAACCCTTTGTGAAAAGGAGGGAAGGAGAAACAGGTGTAGTGTACGCACAGAGGGGAGTGATTAACCGAGGATATTATCAGCAAGTGGCCCCTGTCACTATTTCAACTCCACCCGTTCAACAGAAGGTCCAACCTCCACAGCCGCAGCGCTCACAAGGGTATCAGCAAAGAGCCCCTCGTCCATACTACCCTCATAGGCCGAAGGATAGACATTTTGAAGCTCCACCGATGTCTTACTCACAGATCTTGAAGAATCTCCTACAGCTTCAGATGATTCAACTCCGGACTTTGCAACCTCCGAAGCCAGGCCAAATTCCTGAGGGTTATGACTTAAATGCTAGATGTGAATTTCATTCCGGAGCTCCCGGCCATACTAATGAGAATTGTAAAGCATTGAAGCATGTCGTTCAGGACTTACTGGACACTAAAGCGATCAACTTTTCTCCTTCTCCTAATGTGCTTCAGAACCCCATGCCTCCTCACAGGGGTACAGTTGGGGCAATTGATGAAGGGGAGAACCTGAATTTGGTGGGTGATGTTGACGACTTGCAGACTTCGTTGATGGCTGTTAAGGTTTGCTTGTCAAAGAAAGGTATCTTCCCTGGATGTGAGGAAGATTGTCTGGAATGTGCTGAAGCTACAAACGGTTGTAAACGGTTGAAGGCCGGAATCCAAGGCATGATTGATGAAGGAGTGCTGCAGTTTGACAAGATTGTAAAAGAAAGTGAAGTCTCCACAGTAACTATCTTTTATGATCCATCTCAAGTTCCTTCACGGGCCAGAGTGGCATCCATAACCATTACCACTGCTGGACCAGTAATGTACCAAAGTGACAGAGTTGTTCCTTGGAATTATGGTGGTGAAGTGTACTGCAACGGCCAGAGGCAAGAGTTGGCCACGAATAGTATAACCCCAGCTCAAGTAGAAAACATTGGAGTAGGGGGCTTTACTAGAAGTGGAAGGTTGTTTGCGCCGGAAACACTAAGAAACAATGTGATACCACCCAGAGATACTGCCGAAGCCCAAGCTAGAGCAAGAGGGAAGCAACCAGTAGTGGTCAATGATCCAACACCATCAACTGATCCGGACCTCACCTTTGATAAAGAAGCTGAAGAATTTCTGAGGATTATCAAGAAGAGTGACTACAAGATTGTAGACCACCTGCAGCAGACGCCGTCGAAGATCTCCATCTTGTCCTTGCTCATGTGTTCTGACTCTCATAAGAAAGCTCTCCTAAATATTCTGAACAAGGCATACGTGCCTCAGGATATTTCTGTAAATCAGTTAGAAGCGGTGGTGTCCAGCGTCAATGCCAGTCACGGATTGGGTTTCACAGACTTGGATTTAACTTCTGATGGGCGTGCTCATAATCGGGCATTACATATCTCTCTAGAATGTAAGGGTGCAGTACTCTCTCACGTGTTGGTAGATACTGGATCATCTTTGAACGTCTTGCCCAAGAAAGCACTGATGAAGTTGGACTATGATGGGGTAATTCTAAAGCCCAGTGACCTAGTAGTTCGAGCATTTGATGGGTCGAGGAGATCGGTGTTTGGAGAGGTGGAGTTACCCATCAAGGTAGGTCCACAGATCTTCAATACCACGTTCTACGTGATGGATATACAGCCTGCATATAGTTGTTTACTCGGAAGACCTTGGATACATTCGGCAGGAGCGGTATCGTCCACACTCCATCAGAAACTAAAGTTTGTCTGGGAGGGTCAAATTGTAACTGTCAGTGGGGAAGAAGATATCTTTGTTAGTCATCTAGCTTCATTCAAATATGTGGAGATGGATGGCGAAATAGTTGAGACCCCATGTCAGGCTTTTGAGCCCTTGAAGTCTGAGCAAGCATCCGCAGTGGCAACTTCTCCTGAAGTACCGAAGAAGGGGGTTTCCATAGCCTCTTATAAACAAGTGCTTGAATTAGTAGAATATGGAATACGAGAAGGCTGGGGCAGTCCAGTAAAAGTGCCAGAGAAGAAAGACATGTTCGAGATTGGCTATCACCCTGGGAGACCATCGTCTGGACCAAGTGCTAAAGGTTGTCAGAGCCCGGTCACTTTCACAAGTGCGGGAGTGGTAGACTACGGAAATATCAGCGCGGTGCAGGATGACGCTGTCGATAGTGACTGTGACTTAGATGAATGGATCAGGCCTGCCGCTCCAGGAACTCAGCTTAGCAACTGGACATCGGAAAGGCTTATTTCAGTCACCTCGTTCGAAGAGTAATAATGTTTTGTTTCTATTTTCCTGTATTAAAGCACTATGTCTTGCCCGGGGCATAGTAGCTCTTTGTAAGGGTTCATTTGTTCATTAACACAATCATAAATAAAATCGACGTTTCACATTCATTCATGTTGTTCTCTGTCTTTCGTTTTTCAAAAAGAAAGAAAAGTTTTAAAATGGAAATGTTTCTCATTTTCTCAAGTTGTTGCTAAAGCCTTGCATGAATCACCATTCATGCAGGTGCTCGTCACCGGATCTTATCAATGACGACCCTGTTATGGCTGAGTATGACTTCGACAATCCAATTTATCAAGCCGCTGAGGAAGGTGAAGAGGATTGCGATCTACCTGAAGAATTGGCCAGACTGCTTAAACAGGAGGAGAAGATGATTCAGCCGCACGAAGAAGATGTCAAAGTAATAAACCTGGGTACCGAAGAAGACAGGAAGGAAGTCAAGATTGGAGCTGCATTAGAAGAATCTGTCAAGACTCGTTTGATTGCTATGCTTCGAGAATACGTTGACGTCTTCGCATGGTCCTACCAAGATATGCCGGGTTTAGACACTGACATTGTGGTACACAAGCTACCTCTCAGAGCAGATTGTCCTCTGGTAAAGCAGAAGTTAAGGCGCACGCGTCCAGACATGGCAATTAAAATAAAAGAAGAAGTGCAAAAACAGTTTGATGCTGGCTTCTTGGCCGTGACCAGTTATCCTCCGTGGGTTGCTAACATTCTGCCGGTTCCCAAGAAAGATGGCAAAGTCAGGATGTATGTGGACTACAGGGATTTGAATGGGGCTAGCCCCAAAGATGACTTCCCTCTACCCCACATAGATGTACTAGTCGATAATACTGCTCAGTTTTCCGTATTCTCCTTCATGGACGGATTCTCAGGCTATAATCAGATCAAGATGGCTCCCGAGGACATGGAAAAGACAACTTTCATCACTCCTTGGGGCACCTTTTGTTACAAGGTTATGCCATTTGGTTTAAAGAATGCAGGAGCTACCTATCAACGGGCAATAGTGACGTTATTTCACGACATGATCCATCATGAACTTGAGGTTTATGTTGATGACATGATAGCAAAATCCCAGACAGAGGAAGAGCACTTGGTTAACCTAGCAAAATTGTTTGACAGGCTTCGGAAGTTCAGACCGAGGTTGAATCCGAATAAGTGTACCTTCGGGGTTCGTTCTGGCAAGTTACTTGGCTTCATTGTTAGTGAACGAGGAATTGAGGTTGATCCAGCCAAGGTGAAAGCTATCCAAGAAATGCCTGAGCCGAAGACTGAAAAGCAAGTGCGTGGCTTCTTAGGGAGACTAAACTACATTGCACGGTTTATTTCTCACCTAACGGCCACGTGTGAGCCCATCTTTAAGCTTCTGAGGAAGAACCAGGCCATTAAATGGAACGAAGACTGCCAACAAGCCTTCGACCGAATCAAAGAATACTTGTTAGAACCACCAATTCTTATGCCTCCAGTGCCAGGAAGACTTTTGATTATGTATCTTACTGTGCTTGAAGGATCGATGGGGTGTGTGCTGGGTCAGCAGGACGATTCTGGTCGAAAAGAGCACGCCATTTATTACCTTAGCAAAAAGTTTACCGATTGTGAGACACGATACTCACTACTCGAGAAAACTTGCTGCGCTTTGGCATGGGCTGCTCGCCGACTAAGACAGTACATGCTGACTCACACTACTCTCTTAATTTCCAAGATGGATCCTGTGAAATACATCTTTGAGAAGCCGACTTTGACAGGAAGAGTGGCCCGTTGGCAGATGATACTAACGGAGTATGACATACAATACACTTCACAAAAAGCGATCAAGGGGAGTGTGTTGTCAGAATACTTGGCCCAGCAACCGATCGATGATTATCAACCCACGAGGTTTGAGTTTCCGGATGAGGACATCATGTTCCTCAAGTCGAAAGACTACGAAGAACCACTTCCGGAGGAGGGGCCCGATCCCGAATCCAGATGGAAGTTGATGTTTGACGGGGCTGTAAACATGAATGGAAGCGGAGTGGGTGCTGTCATTATCTCGCCAGAAGGGGTCCATACACCTTTAGCCGCTCGGTTGACTTTCGAATGTACTAACAATGAGGCGGAGTATGAAGCTTGTATCATGGGGATCGAAGAGGCAATAGACTTGCGAGTCAAGAACCTTGAGATCTTCGGAGATTCTGCTTTGGTGGTAAATCAAGTCAATGGCAAATGGCTGGTTCATCAAGCTCGTTTGATTCCTTACAGAGATTATGTCAGGAGGTTGTTAACTTTCTTTACCAAAGTCAAGCTGATCTATGTTCCTAGAGACGAAAACCAGTTCACCGATGCTCTAGCAACTTTGTCGTCCATGATTAAAGTTTGTCAAGAGAATTTCGTGCCTCGAATTTCGATCTCCCGTCTTGAAAGACCTGCTTATGTCTTTGCAGTTGATGATGGTGAAGATAACAAGCCTTGGTACCATGACATCAAACAATTCTTGAAGGCTCAAGAATACCCGGCTGGGGCATCTAGTAAGGATAAGAAGACCCTTAGAAGACTGGCGGGAGGTTTCTTCTTGAATCAAGACGGTGTGTTGTACAAACGGAACTTCGACATGGTGCTGCTCAGATGCGTAGATAGACACGAATCAGACATGTTAATGCAGGAGGTTCACGAAGGCTCCTTCGGTACCCATGCTGGGGACATGCCATGGCCAAGAAATTGTTGAGATCGGGATACTATTGGATTACCATGGAATCTGATTGCTGTAAGTACTCCCGTAAGTGCCACAAGTGTCAAATTTATGCCGACAAGGTCCATGTACCTCCGAATCCGTTGAGTGTCATGTCTTCACCATGGTCGTTCGTTATGTGGGGCATCGATATGATTGTAAAGATTGAGCCAACAACTTCTAATGGTCATCGCTTCATCCTAGTCGCTATCGATTATTTCATGAAGTGGGTTGAAGCGGCATCCTACACCAATGTCACTAAACAAGTGGTTGCTCGATTTATTAAGCGAGACATCATCTGCCGATACGGAGTTCCTGAAAGGATCATTACTGATAATGGTTCTAATCTCAACAACAAGATGATGGATGACTTGTGTCAAGACTTCAAAATAGAACACCACAACTCTTCTCCATATCGTCCGAAGATGAATGGCGCCGTCGAGGCGTCTAATAAAAACATCAAGAAGATTATGCAGAAGATGGTTGTGACGTACAAAGACTGGCATGAGATGTTACCATTTGCGTTGCATGGGTACAGGACATCAGTACGCACTTCAACTGGGGCAACTCCATTCTCATTGGTATATGGTATGGAGGCAGTCCTACCAATCGAAGTGGAAATCCCCTCGTTGAGGTTGATAATGAATGTCAAGCTAGATGAAGCTGAGTGGCTCCGATCCAGATATAATCAATTGAGCCTCATTGAAGAGAAGCGTCTAGCAGCTGTATGCCATGGACAGTTGTATCAGCGACGAATGAAGCAGACTTTTGACAAGAAGGTGCGACCACAGAGGTACACGCCAGGAGATTTAGTACTGAAAATGATTCTTCCTCCTCTCAACAATCACAGGGGCAAGTGGACACCCAACTATGAAGGACCGTTTGTGGTTAAGAAGGTTTTCTCAGGCGGAGCCTTAATGCTGACAACCATGGACGGAGAAGACTTCCAATCCCCTGTCAACGCAGACGCAGTAAGAAAATACTTCGTGTAAAAAGGACCCGCTGGATAAAAACAGAATAAAGATCCAGGAAAAAATGGGCATCCCGACGAGCCAAAAACAGAATAAAAGGCTCGGGCAAAAGTTAGGGAAATTTTAAATAAAAAAAAATGTACACCCGCTGAGTTGAAAAGCCACATCGAACAACTCAGGCAAAAAAGGGTATCCCGGTGGATTGAAAACCTGAAAGGGCGATCCACGCAAAAGAGGGATTGACACGAACGACTGCGATCTGCGAGATCCATGACCTACCCACAGTTGAGGCTATCCTAAGGGTTGAAGATCAGTTCACTTACTTTTTCTCAAGAGGCAGAGCGAGCGGAGCGTCTTGAAGACATACGAGTCATAACTGGGTTGAGACTTGATGAAATTCACTTCTCACATTGCCAATAGGATAGTTTGTTTTTCTTTTTAGTTGTTCCCCCATTCCAGGGAACTGCTTCCTTTGTATTGCCTATTCAGGGCCACCTTTCCAAATCAATAAGAATTCAACTTCAGTCAATTGACTACTTTGCTTCTTTGTTTTGGTTTTTTCATCTAGCATTGATTGATTGTGAAAACGTCTAGCAAATGGTAACTTGCATTGTGTTATGAACATTTGAATGCTTTCTAACTCATGCAGGAGAATAGAAACATTTAATACAATTCTGAAAGGGTGTCGAAATGCCCAGACAATGATTCATGCTATGAGCCTGGGGCAAACGGGTCCCAAACTAACTCTCTATGTTGCAGGTACTATCGATTGTGTTCATGCAGGTACAGGTATTGCTGTTGCTAACAAAGCTAACAACTATTATCCAGGAGGGGCATTCCCTTTTTGTATGAACAGAAACAGGTGTCTCCCAGGGTGTTTCCAATCATCCCCAGCCATGTGGAAGTTGAAATTTCACCCAGCAAGGTAGCAGAGAGTGGGTGTCGTCCCCAAGCAGAAGCTTCCTTTCAGACAGGGGCAGTTCCCAGCAGTATAAGGAGTGTTTTGCCTCCCCAGTAGTTGCTTCCTCAGCGATATCATGCCTTTGGTTCCCAATTAAGTCAGGAGGTCCTCACTTCCCCACCAGAGTTTAAGAAGGGTCCATCTCCAGCAGGGTCTTGGCGCTCCAATCTCAAAGTCCAATTTATTTTTGGCAGTGGCGGCTGTTCGGAGCCGGTGAATTATTAACAGCTTCCCTCGCAGAGTTGTTTCTTCCTCATCAGGATGAACCAAATCAATGCAGTGATCATCGTTTATCCATAACCAAGCCATCTGGGATACTTGCAGTCTCCTTATCAGGAGATCTCTTTGCATTTGCATACGCATAATCATCATTACATTTGCATCCTCCAAAGCGTAACATTTCCATCATCATGGAGCATTACGCCATTAATCCAAACATATGCATACCAGCATGAGCCAGTTTTGAGATATTACGAATATCTTCTCAACCTGAAGTACTCCGCACAGAGGATACCAATATCATGTTCCAGACATCCTTGTCTTTTCAAGTCAATGTTTGTCACTTATTTCGTGTCTTGTTTGGTACAACAGTCGCGTCGCAGGTTCCCGTTTTGTACAACGGGGTCCTGTTTGCTTGGGCTCTCGTTTATGTACAACGATCTCGTTCCATCTTGTCCTATTTTCTTTGTTTCTGGTTACCGCCTGCGGCCGGTATACCTTTGCGTCTCCATTCGAGGATGGTTTCGTGTTAGATCCGAGGATCTTTTGGATTGTCATTCGAGGATGGCATTTCTTTTCTTCAAGTCCTTCCGAGGTTGGTCTTGTTGTTGTGGCTATTATTCGAGGATAGTAGTTCACTTTTTGAGCTTATTGATCGAGGTCAGTTTGTCTCTTTTGCAAAGTCTGTCTGAGGTCAGCTTTGTGTTTGGTTATTAGTCGAGGCTGGTATACCTTTGCGTCTCCATTCGAGGATGGTTTCGTGTTAGATCTGAGGATCTTTTGGATTGTCATTCGAGGATTGCATTTCTTTTCTTCAAGTCCTTCCGAGGTTGGTCTTGTTGCTGTGGCTATTATTCGAGGATAGTAGTTCACTTTTTGAGCTTATTGATCGAGGTCAGTTTGTCTCTTTTGCAAAGTCTGTCTGAGGTCAGCTTTGTGTTTGGTTATCAGTTGAGGCTGGTATACCTTTGCGTCTCCATTCGAGGATGGTTTCGTGTTAGATCCGAGGATCTTTTGGATTGTCATTCGAGGATGGCATTTCTTTTCTTCAAGTCCTTCCGAGGTTGGTCTTGTTGTTGTGGCTATTATTCGAGGATAGTAGTTCACTTTTTGAGCTTATTGATCGAGGTCAGTTTGTCTCTTTTGCAAAGTCTGTCTGAGGTCAGCTTTGTGTTTGGTTATCAGTCGAGGCTGGTATACCTTTGCGTCTCCATTCGAGGATGGTTTCGTGTTAGATCCGAGGATCTTTTGATTTGTCATTCGAGGATGACATTTCTTTTCTTCAATTCCTTCCGAGGTTGGTCTTGTTGTTGTGGCTATTATTCGAGGATAGTAGTTCATTTTTTGAGATTATTGATCGAGGTCAGTTTGTCTCTTTTGCAAAGTCTGTCTGAGGCCAGCTTTGTGTTTGGTTATCAGTCGAGGCTGGTATACCTTTGCGTCTCCATTCGAGGATGGTTTCGTGTTAGATCCGAGGATCTTTTGGATTGTCATTCGAGGATGGCATTCTTTTCTTCAAGTCCTTCTGCGGTTGGTCTTGTTTTTGTGTGGCTATTATTCGAGGATAGTAGTTCACTTTTTGAGCTTATTGATCGAGGTCAGTTTGTCTCTTTGGCAAAGTCTGTCTGAGGTCAGCTTTGTGTTTGGTTATCAGTCGAGGCTGGTATACCTTTGCGTCTCCATTCGAGGATGGTTTCATGTTAGATCCGAGGATCTTTTGGATTGTCATTCGAGGATGGCATTCTTTTCTTCAAGTCCTTCCGAGGTTGGTCTTGTTGTTGTGGCTATTATTCGAGGATAGTAGTTCACTTTTTGAGCTTATTGATCGAGGTCAGTTTGTCTCTTTTGCAAAGGTTGTCCGGGGTCAGTCTTTGTTGTTGATGGTTATCGCCTGCAGCCGGTATACCATTGTATTTCTATTCGAGAAGGATTTCAGTACTTGATCCGAGGATCCCGTGTGAGTGGTCATTCGAGGATGGCATTCTTCCCAGCATATTTTCACCTGGTTCTATTTTCGCTACCTATTCAGAGGTCAAAACTAAAAAATATATAAATAAATAAATAAATGGGCAGATGGCATTTCCATTACCCTCAGTGTGCAAATTTTCAGGTTTTTATTCGAGTATCCAATCACTCCACACCTCGAACGTATAAAAGCCATTGCAATTATTCGTTCAGGTTCGCAGATGATTGAATAGGGGCAGCTGTAATACCTCAAAATTTTCCCTCATATTTATTCCCCCTAGCTGGCATATTGTTTTGCATTCATCCGCATTTCTCACTAAGTCCTTAACATCATATTCCTGCATTTCATGGCTCCTAAGGCGTGTGATCAAAGCCCTGGAAAATTAGGGTTTTGTACCTTAGCCGTATCTATCAAGGATTGAAATGACGGAGAATATTCGCTGGACTATTTCTTAAACGATACATATTCAGAGTTCAGGATGCCGTGTGTGGAGATTCATCAGGCGATTCGAAAGGGGTGTGATTTATCTGAAAAAATTAGGCAGTGGTTCAGGAGGGGTCATGTGCATGGGCTTGTGGAGAGAATTCAAAATAGGCTTCGGGCTAAAATCAAGATTTCGTCCATTGCTTTGTTCTCGTTGTTATGAACCACTCTTGATTATTCCATTCCATTTTCATCTTTTTACTTCAATATGTTTCCATCAGTTCATTGTTAGTTTCTTTTATTCACCCTTCCATTTATTTTGCCCATAATCCGTTTTGAATCACTTTTTAAAGTCTAGTTGCCAAAAAACATGTTCAATTGTCAAAGTCAAATGGCCATTCATTTTCATTCAAGTTTCATTATGGCCCATGATCTTAGGGTGGCTTGTTTCCGTATAACTCAGGATGAATCCTCATCAGAATTTTAATATCGTGATTGGTTTTATCTGAGATATCAGTTAATATTGTTGGATCAAAGGCAATAATAGTTCTATTAGTCAAAGAAAGACCCAATGCAGGACTTGTTCTCAGTACTAATGCTCGTTTTTATGCTATTGTTAAACCCATTTACCCTGAAACTAGACCTGATGTTTGGGCCTGGGCTTGGACTGATGTTAGATTAATTTCTCCTCAGTTATCCAGAGATGCTTTTTATAAATTAAGCACTCAAAAGTCTTGCAATACAATTTGTTTCCTCAAGTGAAACAAGGAATCCCTTTATGGGATATGCAGCGCAATATTTTGTGGCTGCTGTTTATGCAACATTTGACCAAAATAAAAAGGACTTGTTACACAAACTACTTTTACAAGGTCTGGACATTACAATTTTGGGATCCAATGTTTCTATTCTTATAGGAATGAGATCGAGAGGCGTGGACTCCCGTTGACACCAGAATCATTATCCACCCTTCCACTTTTTGCCTCCATTTCCTGTAATACCGACGATGCTAATGAGGGAAACTGTGAGCCTGAAGTTGCTGAAACTGGGTTGGGTTCATCCGCAGCTATGACAATAGATGTGGAACATCTCTATGTAATTTTCTTCAAACGGCTTCTCGCCAACCGAGCTTCATCAAATTAACACCTGCATGATTCATATATCGACAATGTCAAGATCCCAACAAGAGACCACATGAAAGTTTCAGAGACTCGTTCACATTCAACAATACCTTCAATTGTGATAATCGAAAACCTGCAATAGAACGCAGGAATCATCGCATTGTCTCAAAGTTCAGTTTCAACTAATATGTCATATCCTCATATCGACATTGACAACGATTCGATACCCGAAATGTGAAGTTGCGATCATCATCGTCAAACCTGAAGCAACTTCAAAGTAGCTTCGTTTGGTGCGAGATGTTGATAGGAACATAAACGCTTTCTCGTGACGCAGCCGTAACTGAGTTAATCAATGAAGGTTCGCAGAAGTATCATACTGACTCGAATTGTATCCTCATCAATCTTCATTATCGGTTCTCAACTTGTAGCCTCGTTTTCGATGAGAATCCTGCATTCATCATACTCAATAAATTATAGCAATAACGCAGAGATAGTCACGAAATGAGAAGAAAAGATAACCGAAATAAGTTGGGAGGAAGAGCCATAACTAAGAGAAAACTGTCTTCATTTATTCGGCAAAATCTATCTCGAACATTTTTCCATCTTCATTAGCTGCATACACCAGTAATGGGAATCAAGTTCACAAGTTTTGTCACTACCAATTGGAAGTAGTTCAAAACAGTTCCATAAACAGCAAATATTTATCAAAAAAATCAATGATAAAAAAAGGAAGAAGAAGACAATCAGCCGTAACTGATATAGCAGAAAAGTTTCAGAAAATAAACCTGGTTGAAATTCAGAAAAAATTATCAAAAAGGTCTCAGCCACACAACAGAATTCACAAGAGAACTTTTTCAAACTTGACTGCCTTGCAACGAATTACCACTCTTTATCTGTAGCAACAAAAGAGATCTAGAGATTAGTGAATGAAAGAAAATTGAAAGCAGAGGTTGATGATCCATAACAGAAATTGCAAAAGACTCACTACAAAATCAGTTCAAAAGCAAAACTCTAACTGAATTCCATTTAAGAGATAACTAACCCTAACCGAATTTTTCGTAACAGAAATCAGAGCCCATTACAGATTTCTAACCAACTTCACAATTGAAAATAACTAACTGTTACCTGAGAAGGTTCTAGAAATTAAAGGCAGCTCTATAAATCAGGGTCAAATCCCTCATCTTTCGGTTCCCACCATTTTTCTTCTGACCAGAAACATTTCCTTCACCTTTTCTTCTCTACCTCCTTCAATTCCTCCATCTCTCCCAATCTCCTTCCTCACAACCTTTTCTCCTCATCTTTTCCTTTAACCGAGACTCTCTGCATAACCTCTCTCCATTCTTCTTCTCTTCAATCTTCTTCCCATTACTTTTCCTTCAAAATTTCGAATCACAGTGCCATTTTCTTCTTCATATTCTTCATCAACTTCAAAGTCTATTGAACTGAACAATAGCACCTCTTAATCTTCATCCATCACCGAATTGCATTCGTCAACGTCAACGTATCGTGCATTCTTCACCCTCACACCCTACAACCTCCTTTCGATATACTGTACTGCCCCTCCATCTCCATGGATCACTTCCTACCACTCCTATTTTCATCATGAATGTTCATCAAATACCTGCAAAAAAATCAAGAACCGTAACAACATCAAGCACAGAAAAATAACAGCAAGTCATTGAAGCTGTGAAGAGGAACGATCAAGAGTGTGAATCCGCAGCTTTCAATACTGTTTTTACATCAGCCACAACACGTACTCGTAGCCCTCATAGAAATCGTCTCATCTTCATCAACCTGCACACACAAGAGCGTATCAAGAGCGTACGTGCGAAAGGAAGATTGAATCAAGAAGGAAGGAACGAAGGACGATACCAGTGAAGCTGTGATTTCGGGAAATTCTCGACTCTTGCGACATCCTCATAGGCTTATTCTTCATTCATCGATCAAAGCCTCGACACGTCGCCATCTTCATAAATTCGAACGTGGCTCTTGTTCGTTTGTAATCTTTGACAAAGCTCTTCACTCCCAGGTACGACGTCTTCTCTTTGATCGTAGACTTCGATTTCTTTGCGGCTTGACTTTGTGAGATAGAGTTGTGAGGGGTTTATTTCTTCCAAATTGGGGATTCGGGTTAGTAACTAGGGTTTTTGTTCGGTTAAATCGAGAGGTGTTATGGTGAGCTTGGGTCGGAGAAGGAAACCGAAGGGAGAGATGAAGGGAACGGTGGTTGTTCGGACGAAGGGGAGGAGAGAGTTAGGTCTATGGGATTAAGATAACGGAAGGTGAGAGATTAAAGTGATGATGGCGGCGGAAGATGACGGGAGGTTGAAGAAGAGAAGGACTAGGTTTGGTGGCGACGGGATGGAAAGGGAACGGGTTTCGGCGGCGAAGAGAGAAGTGTTAGGGTTGGAGATTTTTCTCAGCGTGGTTTTTGTTCTTGTTCAATTCTGTTTGTTAATTATATGAAGAAGTAATTAATTTAGGTTATTAGGAATATTAGAAGAATTCTTGAAGATTTGAAAAGAGATTATGGGATTAAGAATCCTTAATGATAATCAATCCGTATTAGGAAGATTAAAGTCACCGTTTCATTTCTACACTCCCTCTCATAAGCCCAACAAATAAACAAACTAGAAAGTTTCCTTTCTACACCTCCCTCATTAAAGCCTGCGTTTTGGGCCTTGCCCTTTTGCTGTTTACACCGCCTTTTTAAGGCCCAATAACAAAACAACTAAAAAGATTACTCAATGAACCCCCCTTTTATTTCTTTTAGAATTCTGTTAATTTTGTATTTGTTTAAAAATAATTCAAATAAAAATAGGGAAAAGCATTATAAAATTCCCAAAAAATCTAGTAGCTTGGTAATTCCCCTTAGAAAATTTTGGCATTTTATTTTTCTGAATTTTATTTGTTTTCGATTTAATTCTTATTTTTTATGTAAATAGCATTTCATTGAATTTTGTTAACTGTACATAAATTTGTTGATTTTATTTTTTAGCCTTCCAGTAACTTTTTTGACCCATTCTTTTTACTGTAGTTAAAAGACCCATAGTAGTGCTTAGGTTAATTTTTGTGGATTTTTTAGATCATTTTATCTTAGGTTTAGAGGCTTAATCCCTTAGAAGTTAGTGGTTAATTCTTAGCTGAAAATAAGTAATTTCTAGGCATAGTAAAAATATGTTTTTTTAGAATCCCTTTTAACACAATGTTATAGGTAGTTTTAGGACCCTATAGAATGAATTCCATAATTTTTCCAGGACTTTTAATATTTTAGTGTATTAATCTTTAGGCTAGTTATTCATGTACAATTCATTTGGTTTAGTTTAGAATATTAGGACCCCTTAAAGATGTATTTTTAGAATTTTATTTCTTATTTCCATTTTTTAATGCTTTGCCTTATTATTTGATTTTATTACTTGAATAGGTTTCCCCATTGTTCTTAGAATCAACTTAACTTCCTTAGGAAGTAAGTTGAATTCTAGTAGTTTCTAGTTCTTTTTTTTATTAGGTTTAGAAAACCGCACAAACCATTAGGACCACTTGTAAATAAATAAACAAAATTAGGATTGAGTCTTAGTCCCTTAGATTTTGTCCATCTATCAACTTGAGTCATTCTTTCTCTCCTTATAAAGAAAAATAATAAAACATCTAAGGATAAACCGAATAATCTTGTACGACATGAGACTTTGTTGCGGAGTGTTTATGCGCGTCCTGTTTCGGGGCGAGGTATAAATATTCACCGAGATGGATAGGTCTTAGTACAAGATAGTTCACAAACAAATTCAAAACATTTCTTTTAAAAGACAAAAACAAATAACAAGCGACTATCCTGCGGGAACTTCTCTTCTCATCTCATTCACTCACAACGCGAACTCGCGACGACTTGTCTCATTTGCAAGACGGTAAATGTACTCGTACCAGACGAGCCTGCAACACCTGAGCATAGACATACGCAGTTCCAGCTGTAAAAAACCCAAACAAATAGTTCCCGCCTTAGTTAGGCGAACTACGTCGACTCTGATCCTCATTATCCCGATGAGGTACGTAGGCAGCGGGGTAGGGCCCGTTCGAGCACATTCTTTATTTTCCCTACATTTCCCCCATTTTATTCCCATTTTCTTTTCCAGTTCATTTCGCATTCCTACTCCAGTCAGCAGTTTTATTCAGCAGCAGTTATATTTTTCACACCCTTTGAAACAAAACAAGCAAGCGTGGATCCCGTCGGGTACGGCGGACGGTCTGGGGTGCTAATACCTTCCCAGGTCGTAACCGACTCCCGAACCCCGATATTTGGTTCGCAGGACCTCGTCCTTTCCTTCTTCTTTAGGTTTGTGCAACATTACCTTTCCCATTCATTCGGGATAAAAATGTCTGGCTGGCGACTCTACCTTTTCCGCGCCACTTTCGCGTTTGTACTAGGATGAAAATCCCGGGAGCGACAATGGTCTATAATGGCTATTTTCCCACCTCTCAAATGCATACAACAAAAGTAACCGTTCTTTCGACCAAATTGCCCACGTAAAGGAAGTTACGAAACAAGGAAGTTACGAAAAAATGAGAAGTTATAAAAACTTTTAAAAACCGTTTCTCAACACAGTCCCACTGGGCGTGCCAATTTGTTTACCCCCAAAATTGGTAAACAACCGCTGGTCCTCTGAAGATACCAAAATACCCCCAGTTACTCGCAGGATCGACCATATTGATTCTAGGACATGTGCTAAAAAAGGTTGATTTGGTTTATAATGTTTTTGGGAAACAAAGGTCTTGAATCCTTCAACAGGATTCAAAAGGTGTTTATAGATAAAAGAAAGAGAGTAAAGCAAGAACTTCTAAAAGTAAATAAAAGAAAAGGAAAGGCTTGGAAACGTAAATGGCTGAAAATGTAAAGAGAAAGTAAATGTGAGGCAAAATGTTAAAGTGTTGGAAAAGTAAAGGCAAGAATTGTAAAGGAAATGCAGTAAAAGTGCTTGAAAGGTAAATGACTTTGAAAGATAAATGCTTTAAAATAAAGGCTTGTAAAAGATAAATGACTTCAAAGATAAATTTGACATTGAAGATTAATTTGTTGGTGTTTCAATCACGTATAGTCTCACTGCACTCATTTCTCTACACGCGGATACTTTGAGTATACGGAGTTACTAGTACATATGATTTCCACACACTTATTCTAACACTAGACTAAGCTATTTATATATATTACAAAGTAACCGTTTTCGACGGTTGTTCCTAAAACTATACGAAGATGATGACACTTGTACCACTAATGGGTTGAAGAAGCTTGATCTTGCGCCACTTGTCTCTGTATTTGAATTGAAAATTACATAACTTCTCTCCAAACGTAAACGTGTTTAACTCATGTAACTGCCATCTTCTTCGAAATTCAACATGGTCGAATCATCCCAACACTTAGAAACTATTTTAACTTAGAATTTCTCTAAGTACCCAATTGGTAAGTAGGTTCCTTCGACTCTCATCCTTATAATGAGTAAGGTCAAAAACCTCACTTTTAGCGCATAATGAGAAAACTCCTCATTAAGCCAAATGACCTCATTAATTGCCAGCGTCGAAATTCAAGGATAACATCACCTTCCAATCTTCTATTTTTTGTATATGTTCATTTTTTTTCTTGTTAATTAGTAATTATCAAAAATTTTGTTATCAATAAAAACGAATAGAGTATAATATGACAAGAAATATTTCATTAATTTAAAACTGGACACCAAATAACTATTCCACATATTCAAATTTCTGAATCCAGTAAACTTCAATAGTATCACTATTAACTATCTCTAACTGAGAGAAAAGTTCAGAAATAACTCTTCCAAATGGTATGAGGAAAATCATTTCCTCCAAAGAGATGATTACCATTTTCTTTAAGAAGTTAAAAATGGTTAAAGGAAGATTAACTCTGATGTTCTTGGTTAGGAATAACAAGATATGTTTATCATTCCAAGTAAGTGTTTCCAATTGTTTCTCTCTTGGACGGAGATTTGACACTAGAAGTTGATACAAAACTTTTACAATTGGTTGTAGAGTAGTAGGACTGCTGAGATTATCATAGTTGACATAAATTAGGCGAATGTGATATGTGTAGGCTTTGTTGAATATATAATGTTCAACACAACAACCTTCCTCTTCACAATTTATTTTCTAAGCAATAAGTGACTGAGTAATTGTGATAGGAGTGCCATTGACATAGGAGTTGATTTACTCGACATCATGACTAGATGGCCCAACGAAGGCATTTAACCAGAACTTTTTAACGAGATTAATGTAGATGGGTCCATGAAGAATGTCAAAGTAACCATTCAACTTTCAAATCATCAAAATCAATAAACCATTCATTGACAATAAACAAAAGATTTTAATCTATGGTTGTTGAAGACATTTTTAAAGAAAAGAAAAGACTTTGAAACTTTGAAGACACAAAGAGATAGAAGTGAGACATTGAAACTAGGAATAATCTTTAAATAAAGTGTAGAATAGGAAGTGTAACAATAAAAAAAAGCTCAAACGCCTCCTTGAAAATCCAAAAGATACGTTGCATTTTTGAATATGAATGATCTTTTCTATTCTAGTGATATGATTCCAAAGCATGTGATGATTTTTTTATATAACTAGAAACCACATATTACCTTGGTTCTTAGTAAAAACCGAGGGGACAATTAACTTATTATATCGGTTATTCAAAAAATCCGAGAGTAAAAACAATTCAGGAACCTTTTTTTATTATTATATTTTTGTGTGGTGTTGATTGGATAGGAAAAGTACCAGTGGTGTGTGACACTTACTTGAGAATTCACTTGTCTTATGTCATAGTAATAAACAAGCAAGTATTGAATTATCCACAACAGAGGCATAATATATTGCTTTGGAAAGTTGTTATGCACAACTGATTTGGATGAAACAACAACTCAATGACTACGATGTCAAACTTGGAGTTGTCCCAATAAGATGTGACAAAAATAACCCGATACTTCACTCTCGGGCTAAAGATATTTATGTTAGACCCCACTTTATTAGAGATGATGTTGAAAATGGGGAATGTGTACTTGATTTTGTAAATTCATCTAATCTATTGGCATATATTTTTACTAAACCTGTTCCTTAAGTAAACTTCTTCTTCATAAGAGTTGAATTAGGAATTTTAAATCAATCAAACATAGACTAAAATGCCTACATGTGATATATGTGCATATATGAGTTGATGTTTGCATTAATTACTACCATGTTCAGACTTCCACCACATTTTCACGCCTTCAAATGTTAAAGGAAGAGTTCATAACCTTGATTAAGTCACGAGCTTCAAAGTAAGACCGAAAATCTATGTCTTGTCCGCTTACAACATACACATCTCCCTTCATTTCTTAACCCTACATCCTTTACAAAAGACCCTTTTGTAAGAAAAAAACCAAATAACCCCATACCCTAACCATTACAACAAAGCACAAAAGGGTATATGAGACATTACAAATCGGTACAAAACCATATGCATGTTCAGTCAACGCAAATAAACAAACAACTATCAGACATTTCAATAATAGTGGGACACACACAGTTAAAGGAACTAGTTTCAAAGACAATAAATAATACCAAATGGGAACTACAATAATCAAAGCCATTTACCTTTTCTTTGGGACCACAACTACCAAATCTTCATGCTTTAATGCTAGGACCACTAGTGTCTGCAACGATGAGCCATATGGAAACGGAGAGAGGGACCACCATGGACAAAGTACTTCAACTGTTAGGTATTAACGCAAATGAAGTGTGGAATTAGGGATTTGGATATTTTAGGGCTTTCTTAATTCTTATTACACTTTTCATGCCACATCAATATAAGAACTCTATGTAATACAGTTAAAAAAAAATTAATCCACTTGCGCAACTAAGTCAACAACCGTTAAGTGTATTTGACGTCAGAGACTATTAATTTAGACGAAAAATCTTATAGAGATCAATTCTTAAAGGAAAATTTTTGAGAGGCTAAAATTGAAAACCGCTATATTTATAAGGATCTAAAACTTATTTAACCCTATAATAAATATTATAAAATCAGAAATTTATCATACCAATAAAAACATAACAAATTTTTATCACAAATGATTTCTAACATATTATACACAAATTAAATCATCCCTAATTTTATCATACAAACATTAAAAAAAAACTAAATCTACATCAGCTCATGCAACCCAATAAAAAATAAGAATAAGATTAATTTCATATGTGTACCTTAACAAATGGGTTTGAAGAAAAACTTGAAAAAAATTAGGATTCACCTGGCTAACAACAACATAACTAGGTTCGAAATTTTGTTGTATAGACATTTCATATTGAATTGTGT
The DNA here is from genome assembly GCA_963966055.1 of Lathyrus aphaca. NCBI lineage: Eukaryota > Viridiplantae > Streptophyta > Magnoliopsida > Fabales > Fabaceae > Lathyrus > Lathyrus aphaca. The sequence continues at coordinate 126,812,127 of OZ014520.1, read as the reverse complement.
TGAATATGAAGGATTTGAGAATTTTTTTTGGTTTAAAGATGAGGGGTCTGTGTTGTAGTGAAAGAGATAATTTTAGAGTATAAAGTATGTGGTTTATGGAATGAGGTGGAGTAGCGGTGGTATTATATATGAAGCTTGCGGCGTGAAATTCATCCCGCAATATTTAAAGCCGTTTGGAGTTGTGGTGTGATTTCCATCTCGCAACGTCCTTGTCAAATAAAAGCGTTGCGGCATGAAATTCATCCCGCAACGATCAAGTCAAAACAGTAACCTATCCCACTGAAATCTTATTAATTGAGCCTTTTAATTTTCCATCAATTTTTCTTAAAAACTATTGCGGCGTGTTTTTCATCCAACTTATTTATAAAAATTTTAAATTTTCCACTATCAATTGTGAGACGAAACATTAACTTTTGGGATAATTAACACCCAATATATTCATCATGCAACTTTGATATTTCCTTGTAGGGTATGCCATACGGAAGAACTGCTTGCACCTCGTAAGATCTTTAGGTTTCAAGATCTTACATCTCTAATACATTTAAGGTGTGGTGGAACACTAACCACACTAGTGCCAAAAAGGACTTTTTCTAATATAAACTATGTCTCACTTCTTTCTTTTTTTTATAAATATTTTTGTTTCAAAGGGATATGTGCATGTCCCCATCCCTTTCTTTTTTTCTTTTTCCTTTTCTCATATATCTAATACATTGTTGGTGTAGGAACTTTACCTTCCCTTCACTTATTTAATAAAAAAAGTAAGCATATAACCACTTAAATATATGTATATTACTTTTCATCATATCTTGCCACTTTTGCAATGAGAACATGTATACTAAGCTTGCCTAATTAACATAATCAGGTTCTTAGGCTATTGTTCTTTCCCATAACAATTTTATATAATTAATTATATTCTCTCATATCTTATCTAGCTGTGAGATGTTCATCTCATGATTATAATAAAACTTGCTGTCTACTTAGTCTTATGCTCCAACTTTCAAATTATTGTTCTAGATATTTATCAGATTTTTTAGTTCTAGAATAATTTGTAAGTTAGTAAAAGTTAGAAAGACCATACATAATTGTAACTTATTATATTATTAATATAGAAATAAAATTAACATCTTCCAATACTTAATTACTACTTAAAAAACAATACAAGAAGAAAAATCTCATTGCCTAGATCTAATTAGGTAAAATTCAAATCTGCCAGGTATCTGTCTAGTTTAAATTGAACACAAATTTATTCTGAAACAGTAAAATGTTCCTTAAAACAGAGGTGTGTGGAAGGCACCAACAAATGTACATCATTGAACATAAAAACACAAAGAACACCTATCACATCAGTAATCTAGTCAAACATAAAACCACCGGACCACAGAAATTGCACCTTTTCTAAAACTTAAATCATAATTTAATGTTCCATGTGATCTTGTTTGAATCTTGAAGTTAAATAATATTTTACTTATACATTGGTTGAATGGAGACTATCTTCTGAATCGTACTTTAGTATGTAACAAAAATTATATTTGTAAATTCTAAGTTTATATAACAGACATGTATATGGATAAAAACATAGACACGAAGGATTGAACATAGTCACGTAATTCACTGGCACCCTTTACGAACTACAAATTCGTTTGAGCGCTCTGATTTAGGTATTTATAGGAATTGCTTCGCACAAATTCATGTGGAATTTATGTAAAACACTATTAGAAAATTTGTTTTTAGTGATGAATTAGTGATTAAAAATTTCCGGTCACCATATTCACTGAATTAGTCATCCAAATTAGATATTAAATTAATAAAATTTAAAGATCACTAAATCGGTCACCATAGCCATCAAAGTAACTACCGAATTAGTGATTGAAATTTTGTGATCGTTATTTTTAATCTCACATAAGTGTTTGTATAAATAATTAATTCATAAAAAATTTTAATGACCGAATTAGTGAAAAAACATTAGTGACCAAAAATTTAGTCACTAATTTTTTAATTCTTTTTCAATTTTTATTACATAGTGAAAAGTTTCGGATTTTTTTTATTATTTTAACAAATAAAATATATATTTATACAAATTTATTAATTAGAAAATATAACTTAAATGATAATTAGTTTAATAAATTTTTTAAATAATATTAAAAATTTGAATTTCGTTCATAATACATACATTTTAAAAGAAAATTATACATCTAAAACATAATAATTTAGTAGTCACGCATAAATTTCTCAAACGTAGGGCATTGGTTCCACTATGCATATCCCTCGCATTCCTAATTCTTAGAAAGTTGCGAACCGCATATCTGAATTTATACTACGTACCGAAACAATTGCGAAATGTGTGACTATTGGATTGAATCTTTTAATCAAATATTGCATTTTTTTTTGTGTTTTTTTCGTTCATATTTACAAGAGTTTGAAGTATGAATAAATATTGGATTCACCAAGTGGGTTGAATCAGATTCCTGTGTCTTAGTTTAATTAAAAGGGTGTTTTGCAATAATTAGTTTCATATAAATTGAGACCTCCCAGCTTCATAAGTTGCATTACAACACAACACAACACACTTCATTTCTTCAATTACTACTTTCTATTCACCACTCTTTACTCAGAATAATAAAATATAAAATGGGAGGAAACAACAACCAAAGGAAGTCAAAATCATCATGGTCTGTTTTCAACATTTTCAAGTCTAGCAGTAACAAGCAAAGAGGAGGAGGGTATTATGATCAGGCTGCTTATGCTAACAAAGTATGGCCTAGTGATGAAGACAGAGGTAATTGGGGTGTGGCTGATCCTGTCATTGATATGAGAGCTACAGCTTTCATTGCTCAATACAAGAAACGAATTTCTGACTCTGAAATTCATCATATTCAAGCTCATCCTGACCAGTAGGAACAAACTTTATTGTTTATCCATTTTTGATTTGTTTGATCCTCTCCTCTCTGCTGTAATTAGTTATTGATTATCATTTGTCAATTATATGATAAGTAATGTTAAATATCAATAATCTTTTAAGTTCATTCTCTCTTCATGTCTTTCGCATCCAAGTTCCAAGTCCAACAACATATTTTTGTAATTCCCATGTAAAGAACAAGAGCTTAGTTTGCAACCGATAAAACAAACATTAATGTCTAAAAGCATAACATAGCATCCAACTCTTTTAAGTACTTGTAGAACTAGTTCCTAATTCTGTGATTCGGCTGCGACCTGACATTTTGAACCGTCGACAAGTACTTACAACCTCGGTCCTTCAATGTGTACCGATATCTAAATTGCTTAGAAGATGACATGTATGGCAATGAATCAGGATTCCTGAATCCCTCAGGCAAAGGAAAAATCATTAATACATAATATTTTCAACCTTTCAATCATTCTAAAATAATCAAGAAATCTAAAATGATGAAGAATCATTCAAAGATTGTACAAAATTTCAGTGATCTGGGTCCCGAATCATCAGTATCACCAATTAGGGTTCCAGTCAATTGAGCCCTCCAAATGAATTTTTTTATGGAAAAGGGAGGCAAAGCCTACATATGTCATCAAGAAAGGTTGACATGACTTTGACAGGCCATCTACAAGTCCAAGATATTCAAAGATCAAGGATTTCAATATTAGGGTTTCACAGTGCCCCAAATCAGGGTTTCTGACTGATCGGGGAACCCAAAGTCAAAATTTTCATATGGACAAGATCCAATACCATAGGAAATGGTTTAAATAGCTCATATGCACCTTGGATTCCATTCATAGGTTTGAAATACCTTAAAGGATGTCCAGTCAAAAAATCAGAAAACCAGGAGTATCTAGTGTAATTTCCATCTGAACCAAAAAGTCAAAGTTTGACTTCACCCAAAATGATCCTCATGACCTATATTACAAGAATATATGGTCCATGAATGCATTTGATCACAAAAAATCAGAAATTTGAAGATAACTTGTAAAAGGGGCAATCTTTGAAACTTAGAAAATTTTATAAGTTATAAGAAAACGTGTTCAAGTACCCTACTTCCAACCATTATAACTTGTGATCCAAACATCAAATTTTTGTGAACTAAAGATCAAATGTAAGATCTTGCCATAAACTACAAATGATTCAACTATACAAAACTCCAATTCATTATAGATTCTGAGTTGAAGATTGACCAAAATCAAGAAAAAATTGAAAATCTCAACACTTAGACAAAATCTGCCTAAGTACAAAATCAGTCAGATCATCAAAACTTGGAGACTTTTTTCACATAGTTCCAAGCTGAGGCATTTTTCACACAATTCCAATGTTATACATAAATGTTGTTGCAAATATTGCCAACAATTTAAAGAGTCAAATGACATGAAAAGATCTTGCTTGTACATGAAGAAATCATGGATCAAAGTCACCATGACAAACTGTTTTTCCAAAATCATATGTTCGCAACACTTGAAATTTTGATTTTTTTTTTGTGAGTCAAGGGATAAACTTTGAGAAGTCACCATGACAAACTTTGAGAAATTCTGATTTTTTTTGAGTGAGATACAGTTGAATTTGCAAAATCTGGGCTAAATGTCCGTGCGTGTGTTCTTAAGCATGTTCTTGGCACCCTTTTTCAAAAATACAAAATTTTGAATTTCCAAGTAATTTTGAATTGATTTCAAAATTAATTTCTCTTTGATTTTTTTGAGTTTTTAAATGATTATTTTTTCATTAATTCTCAAAAATGTTTAAATATTTTATTCCATAAAAAAATCACCAAAAAATATACTTTTTAATATATTTAATATTTTCTTAAAGAATTTATATTTAATTGTTTTTAAACATTTTAAAAATCTTCTTTCACTTGACTTTTCAAACATAAATGATATTCAAGTCATCTCATGGATAAAATATAAATTTTCAAACATTGATCCAAGGTTTCAACTTGTTTTTCACTTATGTTTGAAATTTCTCAAAGTTAAATTTTTTTTTAAATGTTTAAAATATTTAGAATTAGGATTTTGATTTAATCACCCTCAAATTGATTTTTATCACATTCATGGGCCTCTGTTAGAGTGTAAGACTCATCCCTTTTTGAAAAAGGAACCATTAAGGTTCATCTGATCCATTTTCAAAAACTCGGCGCGGTCGTCTTTTTCACCGCATTGAATTTTCATCTGTGAATTCTTTATGTGAATTTCTTTACACATAACATTATTTTAATCAAAATGAATTGTGAAAATGTGTCATGGGAAATACTTTATGCTTAGGACCCATTTTCTATTTATTTTTTAACTTTCTCCGGTCTATTTTTAAAACTCCGTCAGACTTTCGCATAAGTCCTGATTCCTCCTACTATTTTCTTAAAAAATTTTCAATCTCCCAAGAAAATATATTGGGCTACTTGTTTACAAGTCCCATCTCTTTCAAAAGATCTAATACACCTGCAATAAACTAAGCTTCACAACTAGGTGGAGTTACTTTCTAGGCGGTAAAAAGTTTTTCCTTAAAAGCCCTACCCGTCTATGAATTCACAAGATAATAAAATACAAAATAAATTCCATAGGCATCCTTATTTTTTAGCCCTATTATTGCTTTTGAGCCATCTCTTCTCCCTTTAACTTCTCGCTGTTTTAAACTTCTATTTGCTTGTTAGATTAGGGTTTTGGTTTTCAAATCTATCTTCCTTTATCTCATACTAAAGCAAAGATAATAAAACATTTCTTAATCATTAAAGAGGATACAATATAAAACATATATGTAATCTCTCCCTCCCTCGGGATTTTGGGCCTCTACTTCCCAATATAACTCCCAACATCATTCTTAAAAATCATTTAAGAATATTCAAACCATATCAATGACATACTAAAAAATGTTCAACACATTCACTGACACATTTATTTGTATGAATTCATCTTTATTGTATATATTTACATCTCTGCTAGAATCTCTAAGTACCCAGGTTATTGTCACCTGACCAACATTTGAATAACTTAGAACCCTATTAGGGCAAAACATAGCCTCCTTAGGCTTAGTTCAAGGATCCTTATGCCTCTTAAAGGCGCCTTCTCTTAGGCTTAGAAGTTACTCAGCCTCCCCCAGCCTCCTCTTAGACCCTGTTCAAGGACCCATGAGCCTCTTATAGGTAACCTATCATCCTCTTAGGCTTAAACACAAGGACCCTCAAAAAGGTTTCCTAAAAGCATAGGAAGATATCCTTTGGAATCAAATACATACAGTAGTCTCTCTCTCCCCGATGGATGACCAAGATAGCCTCATCTTGGGCTTTGTACAATTGAACCTCCATAGACAAAGTAATATTTGATGACCTCAAAAACTTTTATCAAACAACAGACAAAACATTCTTCATATAGAGCCAGTCTCCCATCAAATTTTCAGCCTCCCATCTTAGGCTTCATATAAGATACAGATAAACCAAGAGTTAGTCTCTCACAAATAAGCTCCACACCTGGGCTTTAAAATCAGGACACATAATTTTTTTCCTACAGAGTCAGTTTTCTTTGTTTAGCTTCAACCTTGGGCTTTAATCAATACACATATGAATCAAACCTTTCCCTATTTAGAGATGCCAAATTCTCTCTACTAGGTATCTTTTAGTTTCAACCTTGTGTTTCAATCAAGGCATGAAAGTCAAAAACCGTACAGTTAATTCATTACACTCATATTCTTGGACTTTAACTAAGTTAATCCCAATAGCTACAGTCTTGGATTCTAACTATGATAATCTCTTTTAGTCATACACTTGGGCTATAACTAAGATCACTTTCCACCAGTTAAATTTACACCCAATTCAGTTTTCCTGAGCTATGAAATTCAGGTTAATCATTCAGTCCTCCTTGAGCTATGCAATTCAGGGTACCCATTCAGCCTTTATTGAGCTATGAAAATTAAGATACCATTCATCTTATGCTTTGAGCTATGTAATTCAAACACCCATGTCAATTACAACAAACTTTTCAGCATCAATCCTGGGCTTTGATTAGGACACAAACAAACTTTTTAGATTCAATCTTGGGCTTTGATCAAGACACAAATACAAACTCTGAGCATCAACATTTTGTTCTTTAACCAGGATACAAATCAACCTCTCCTATTAGCTCTAGCCTTTTAGGAGGAACTATGATGCTCTCATCCCTCAATTCTCTTTTTGGGGGTACGTAGGAAAAAGGTTGTAAGATCTTTGCGAGCACACCAAACAAAAAAAACAACAATAGGTTCTCAGACCTATCAAAAACATCAAAAAATTATGAAAACATAAAAACACAACACCATCCTATCTTACCAACACTCCTATCATTCCCAGACCCAAATCAAAGAGACTCCACCAATATAAAAAAGAACAAATTTGCACTATACTTAAGGAAGTAATAATCTAGGAAGAGTCCAAAACCATGTGGGCATCTATCAATCAACATTATGCAAATCGGGGTGAGTTTAAGATATATTTTCCCTTCCATAACCAGCTTCATCAGGAAAAAGTAAGAAATCAGAAAGTAGCAAAAATATGATAGTGATTGTAGACCATAAAAATTGAGCTACAAGAAAATGACGTCGTCTGTGGGAATATTCATATAAACCTTTTAGATAGAAAAAACCTTAAGTTTAGGAACATGTATACATACTGCTTTTATACTGCTTTATGTTTATGTTTCCCTAAAATATTTATTCAATTGATATCCTTTGGGTGGCTGCTCAAAATGAGAATGTGATTAGTCCACATCTAGATGAGCTCGAGTTTAGTCTAAGATATGTAAGGCATAATTGAGATATCTTGTAGGGAGTACAATTCCGATCAGGAGAAACCTCAAAAGTCCCTGAATCAGTCTAGGTATCCGGTGTGAAATTGATGTTAATAATGTACTCCATGAAAACTCGGAGATTTCCAATCAGATACTCATAACACCGATGATTTAGTAAGCATTTACCCCTTGACCTTGACTTACATGATCTACAGGTACAAAAATCTTTACCTTAGTATAAACATTGGGAATGGGTAGAGCTTTGGCCTCATGACGACGGACCTTTGAACCCATGTTTTCACCATGTTTTTGTGTGTTGCATTCATGCATTCATCAAAAGAAAATCATTTTTTTCATAAAAAAAAATCATCATAATTTTCTCCTTTAAAAGAACTGAACAAACGTCTGTTTCATATTATCAATCTTTTCAAATGGACTTTAGGCGACGGAAAACCCATAAGTTTACATTCAAGAGTCTGAGATTGGACGATCTAAGAAAACTAGGAAAACTTGTCACAGATCTAGAAGCTTTCAGGGAAAAGTTTGGAGAACTTATGTCCCTACTGAAGGTCAACATGATAGAAGGTGTTCTTGCTACACTGGTCTTGTTCTATGACCCGGTGTACCATTGCTTCACATTTCCCGATTATCAGCTCTGCCCAACATTTAAAGAGTATTCTCAGTTGATAGGAATCCTTATTAATGAGAAAATACCGTACTTTAGGGCATTCCAGAATGCTTATTATGGAGTTCAAATAGGTGGCATATCAGAAACTTCGTGAAGATGACTCTACTCAAGGAAAGGTGGCATCCTTGGTACGACTATGGGGGGTTAGGTTCTAACTAGTCCTTCTGAAGATTCAAACACTGGATACTTTGAAGTCTTTAGAAAAGAACTCGCACAAGTATTAATTAACGTGTGAGATTGTTTGGAATAACTGGAAAATCAACATAATGGAGGTTGTCTACTCAAACTTGGTTGGTTAATCAAGTCTATGAGAACATGAGACTCTTGTTTTGTAAAGGGAGGAAGTTATTTCAAGTGGCGGAAGAAGGAGCTGATTTCAATAGCTAGATGTCGAATCACAATGTTCTGACGTCTAGTTTCAACATCAGAATCTCAGTTGGTGGAGTGGCACATCAACTCAAGATAGGGTGATCTACATGAATGAACAAGGATGCTTCAAAAAGATCGTTCTCATGGAAGTTTGCTAGGAGTTGTAGGAAGGAGAAGATGTTACATTATCCATGGCTTAAGGAGTCTAAGTCTGTATTGCTATTGAGCAAGTGGATACATGTAACTTGAAGATCAATTTTAGTTGGTAGATCATTGTATCTTTGTGAGAGTTTTAACATACTTGGAGAAGAAAATATGTGACAATTGGCTTTTTCATGTGAGGATTCATGAAGGAGGTGATCAAACTGTGGTATTTGGTTGATCTCAGAAGTGGATTCGAAGAATCAAGATAATTAGCAGGTGGCAGCTGATTAGTCTTGAGGATTATTTCAGAATAAGTTACTCTTGTGCAAAAGGGTGATAAGTTGAAGAATTAAGGAGATGTTATTTCTACTTGAAGGTGGATGAGAGTTTATTTCTCTCTTTCTAGAGTTCTTATTCAAGATGGTGGCGTAGTATTGATTGAAGGTTCTTCAGTTCTTTGGATTACTATGCTATAATAACTCTAGTTGGTGGAGCATATCAAGATTTTTGTCTTGGTGTATGGAAGATGTTCTAAATTGATGTTAAGACATTATCTGGGTTAGATATCCTTGGTTAAGGATAATTATTGCTCTGGTTCTAGGAGCTTTTACCTACAAGTCTGCCTTGGATGGAGAATGTAGAGAAGACTGAAGTGATTGCTTGAAAGTCTGCATGTGGATAATTAGCAACTTGTCCGGAGTATTCCAGATTATCATACGGTAGAATGATATGAATGACTTCCTTTGAAGGCGTTGAGTGATTGTCTATTTTTCAAAATCTTATGGAAGGACTTTGTCTAGCAAGTCATGTTTTTCTATAGCATGTGTCCAGTATTTGACACTAAAGGATTGAAAACAAACTGCTTTTGATGCTGTTCCAATAGTTTGTTACTATGAGGATCACGATCCTTATGTGCCTCACGGATTGCATGATGGTTTTCATGTGTGAGTGACAACTATTTCTTATCAGAATGGATAGTGGTGCCAAAATGAATGTGTTTCAGTAGGTGGCTGACATAGAGTGCTTCTTTTAAAGACATTAAAGATGTGTCTTATGTGCCTCACGGATTGCATGATGGTTTTCATGTGTGAGTGACAACTATTTCTTATCAGAATGGATAGTGGTGCCAAAATGAATGTGTTTCAGTAGGTGGCTGACATAGAGTGCTTCTTTTAAAGACATTAAAGATGTGTCTTATGTTTTCCGTTCATTCCTATGCAAGTGCTTGAGGGGAGAAGATATTGTCTTAGACAGGGGAGTTGCCTCTTGATCTAAGGATCTTTAACACCAAGCTTGTGATGAGTAACAAGCAGATTTTTCCATCCAAAAGGGATGAAGATGTCAAGTGTTATGTCTTAACATTGTATTGTTGCAAGTTAGGGGATACTTGACAATACAAAATATTTGATTCTTGTTAGATGCTAAAGCATCATTGACTAGTTTGGGAGAATTTATTTTTCTCTGCAGATTCCTATGAAGATACTTTGGATATGTTAATTCAGCAGAAGGACCGGTAAAAGCAAAGACATTATCTGACATGATGTTAGGACATTGTCTTGGAACATGTTTGCATGTAACTGGTTTTCCTTGAATGGTGCTCTTAAAAGAAGAAACACTAACAATCTTGGATGATGCATTATTAGTGGAGTTATTGGCTCTTTGAATTGACCAACGTTTTGATCGATGGTTCGCTGCTTTCAAAGAATATTGCTCGTTATAAATTGGATTGTTGTAACACTTCTTGGTTTTATATTGCCCTTCTTTCAAATGAAGTACTCGATGGCGTTTTTCAAATTTTGGATGGGTTGTTCCTGGATTTGGTGTTGTCTTGGTTACTTTTTCCACGTTTTGGCTAAAAAGGGGGAGAAGAATAGTGTTTTGGTTATTGGGTTCATTCAAGCCATGGCAATGCAAGAATGGTGCAAAGGGAAGATGATGTTCTATCAACTTAATCTACACATTTCTAGTTGTTTATGTCTTGTGATCTAAGTTGTGAAACAGGTTGTATCTTGTGACCTGAGTTTCATAATTCAATGTACTTTGTGTTATGAAGGCTACAAGTAATGATTCTTTTATGAAGGAGTCTTCTGCAAATTTTCGAGATCCTTATTGGAAAGAAAAAGAAATATGTTGAGGGGGATATTTCTTCAAGCTCCAATCAATTCTCAAGATGCAGGAGTCTTTCTGAGTACAGATTACATAAGAAGATGTTTTAGCCGAAATTTATCAAAATGGGAAGATTGAAAGCACCTGAGGTTTGATTTTTTTTTTGGATAAACATAAGAAGATTGAAGATAAAGAATTTGTGTAGATTAAAGATGTCAAAGAAGATGTCCTAATAGCAAGATGAGACATCCTAGACTGTATTGCAGAATTTAAATTAGAAACAAATCTGTACGAGATTTGTAAAGGATTTAAGTTCTGGATCAAGACAAAGATAGAAAGCCCGAGACATAATATTATAAATATTAAGACTTAGACCTAGGGTTAATTATGCCTTATGTAATAATTGTAATCTGGTTCTCTTTTGTAAAATAAGAGTTTAGGTTTGAGATTCGTTGGCTCTTAGGGTTGTATTTCCAATCTGCAGTATGTGATGCAGAGAGGACAACATAGGTGCATGTATACTTGCAGAAGCCTTTAGGTAATGGTTGTTATATTGTTCTTTGAAAACTATTTGAAGAAAGTCTAAGATAACTAGAAGGTCAAGACACCGTGACAGGTTCTGTGATGGCAAGAGACGAATGTAGTGCAGGCTGTGAAGGATGTGAGTGGTAGAGTTGTAAATCGTAGAGGTTAGTTTTGGTAAGGATGTTCATTAGGGTAGTGATTATGAGCCAAAGTTGTAAATGATGGAGTTTAGCTTTGTGATAATACTATGATATTGTGAAGTCTTCGTCCTGGATTGGTATCCCCTAGATGTAGGTTTATTAACACCAAACTGGGTCAACAATTTATGTTTTCTTTATATTCTACAATTTACAGGTTTCTGTATGTATGTTCTTGACTGAGATGTCCCAACATGTTGTCTTGACATCTGTTAGTATTTGTGTTGCACTACTTCAAAACATGAGATGTGTTATTCTCTTGTTCACTAAAGTGCATTAATCATTGTCTTACCATTAAGATATGATATTAGAGTATTTGCATAACCAGAATTTCAACATGTAAATGTTAGAAATACTTTTCCTTACAATAAGAATATCATAAATATATAGCAACAGGGTAATGAAGCGATCATTAGAAAATTTTCTAACAAAGACACAATGGTTTGAAGTAGTCATATGGTATCTTTGATCACACATAACATACTAAAAAATTTTGTACCACTACCTTGGAACTTGCTTCAACCCATATAAACTATTTCTCAATATACACACATGATCTTTTTTATCTTTAACTTAAAAACCATCGGGTTGTTTCATGTAGATCTCTTTCTCCAAATCACCATGAAGGGAAATTTTTTTCACTCCCATTTTCTCAATCTCTAAATCAAGAGTATCTACCAAACTCAACATGGCTATAATTGATGACCTTTTTACAATATGTGAGAAAATATCATTAAAATTAACACCCTTTATTTGACGAAAACTTTCACCACTAGTTTGGCTTTATATCTTAGAGACTTATAGTTGCTCCCATATATAACTCTATAAATCCATCTGTTTTCCAAAGCCATTTTTCCTTTAGGAAGCTTCACTATTTCATAAGTGCAATTATCATGCAATTATTTCATCTCATCTTGCATTGCATCGATACACTTTTGATATAAATCACTTTCTATGGTCTCTTGAAAGCACTCGGGTTCACCCTCATCGCTCAAGGTCACATACTCATCAGAATTATACCTTATAGAAGGTTGTCTATGCCTATTAGACCTCCAAAGATGAACTTGAGATCATTTTAGTGCTTCACCAAGATTCTCATCCTGTGACATATGGATCCCTCTTCACCATCATTAGTTGGAATATTTACCTCATGTCTAAGTTATTGATCATCAACATAATCATATGGCACACCATTATGATCATCACCACCAATAACATCTAAATTAAGACTAGGTAACTGACCTAGATCAACATTAGACAAACTGATTATATCTTTCTTCTACCTTATCAATATCTTCAATAGTTTGGTCTTCCATAAACACTACATCGCGACTTCGAATAAGCTTCTTCCCTACAGGATCATATAACCTGTAACCAAACTCATCTTGCCCATAGCCGATTAAGATACATTATTTTGACTTTGCATCCAACTTGGATCTTTCATCCCTCTGAATATGTACAAAATCCTTACAACCAAAGACTCTCGAATAATCATACTTGACATTCTTTCCAAACCATATTTTGTTGGGAACTTCACTATTCAAAGCAATAATAGGAGTGATATTAAAAACATGCACTGCCGTGTAAAAGCGCTTTCCCCAATAATGATTAGGCAACATAGATTCATAGAGCATACACCTTACTCTCTCAATTAGTGTTTGATTCATCCCCTCTGATATATAATTCAATTGATTAGTTTTATAAGGATTCTTTCCATGTGCAATACCATGTTGCTTGCAATATGAATAAAATGGTACACAATACTCTCCACTATTGTTTGAATTAACACATTTCAGCTTCTTGCATGTCTGCTTTTCAACCAAAGCATACAATTCTTTCAACTTTTCCAACACTTGGTATTTTTTCTTCAAGGAATAAACTCATAGAACGGTTCTTAAATGGTACACAATACTCTCCACCATTGTTTAAATGCTTTGGTTGAGAGGCAGAAATTTAATTCTCTATTCTCAGTGAAGACACTAGACTTTGGTAAGGGCTAAATAAACAATGTATACAAAAGAGGTGCACAACAAAGGATCTCTCTATCACCTTTGGAAGTCCTATGGTTAATAAAATGATACATATCTCCAAGCAAAGTAGGCACCGAATTTCTCTTCAAGAAAATATGAATGGCATACTTGTCAACAACACCATCTAGGTTGGGAAACAACACAATACTATTGATGAGCAAAGCGAGAATGGCTTCGAATGCATCCCTATTACCCATATCGAGAGAAGTAGAAGCTTTCCTTATTAAGAACTTAACATTGATTCCACGAACATCCCCTTTAGGAACAAATATTCCCTTAAGATCAGATTCCTTAAGACAAATAACCTTGTCAATAACTTTGAGTGTAAGCTCCTCCTATAATCCACTGAAAAGAAACTCCTTATCCAGAATCGGCAAATCCATCCAATAAGAATACTCTTCTAAGGTCGACACAAGCTAATAATCAAGAAAGGTGAAACAGTGATGCAACAGATCGTAGAACTGAACTAAAGTATTAAGAATTCCCTCCAGTACATCGGTCTTCAGAATGAACAAGAGTCTACCTTAACGCTTCCGGAAATCATCAGTATCAATCACCAAAGTTTCGAGCTTTCTCAACTCTTCTAAATTAGGACTCTTGACACGGTACTTCTAAGTATTCCTTCTTCCGATATCCAAAATAAAAGACATCTGAAATATTTGCAAATGTTCCTATAAGTCGCTTGAAATATTGATAACATTGCTCATGAATGCATGAGGCATGTATGCAACAAACACAAACAAGATATCACAAAGTACATGGGTCAAGGTTCCGAGTCACGAGCATGGAGTCGATGGATAAGAACATCAACCCACAAAGGTATGTACTAAGGTTTTTATTCTTCATTGCACTTGCATAAAACCAAAAGGGATATAACAGAAGTTCCAAGAGTTAACAACCATCCTTCGGATATCATCTGTACGTTGGACTACTCCCGAACTGATAATTTCCTCAAGAGGACCTCGTCTGAGTGTAGTATCGTGTGAAAATCATCTTAGGTATACACCTGGATGACTTCCACACTACGTTCCTAAAATGGCCTGGATGGGTTAAGGGTTCTACGGTCCTTAGTATGATAAGCCCAAGGTCGAAAAAGTAACACCATGATACGACTACTCGCCATGACATCAATAATTTGAGGATCCCTAACTGAGTGGTGATTCTCGAATTGACATCGCATAGGACTAATCCACGCGTATCTCCTCGAATATATCAATTTCTCATCATAAGTTCACTCAGATCCGGGTACAAGATCTATCTCACTCACAGAGCATCACCAAACCGAAACAGAACAAACAATAACAAACAAATCAAACCAAAGCAATAAATAAATCAAAGTAGGTCGAACCCACATTGAGATTACTCTCCAACAGAGTCGCAACTTTTCAGTAGCGATAAAAATCATGAGTATAAACTATTGATTAACTTAACTCAATGAAAACAGAGTCACCACCGCGCTTTTATTATATTCCAAAAGGAACAGGAAAAAATAGCGAATAAATCCTAAAAATGAATCTAAAAGCAAAAGGTAAAAGGAATTAATCTCAATAAGAATTAATCTCAATCGATATATGAAGTCCATTGATATCAAATAGGAATTAATCTCAATAATACACTCCAAGTTTAAAATAAGAAAAAAGGGGAAGAAGAAGCAAAAGAAACCAAAACAACCCCAAAAACAAGTAAAATATCACATTCTACTTCAGATGTAACCGGTTATCACCTAGGTTTTAACCAGTTACAGAGTTAAAAAACATAAAAATTATTCAAAAGTTATTCTGTGTAACGGGTTATCACCTGGGTGTTAATCGGTTACACTGTGTGTGGAAGCTGAAAAATGTACAAAATTTAGTATGATCCTCTTTCAAAACATTTTTCAAACACCTTGTGATCATAGATCTAAATTTGCATGAATTTTATAGTAAAACCACAGTAAAAACCAGCAACTAAAATATATAATGAGATCCAAAAGGATCAAGTACAAGAATCACCAAAGATCTATATTGTGGAGGATGAAGATGGAGGTTCAACAATGGTGTGAGATGAATTACCACTTCAAGAATGAGAACAACTCTTGTTAGAATTAGAGTTTGGCCTAACTCACCCTACAAAACCGGTTGGTAAGGTGAAGAGTGACACTCTATTTAAACCCTTTGTGAGTTCTATATTTAGTTAATATGGGACATGGGTTTTTCCCAATACACCACCTCACGCCCATCACTATTGGGCTTGGTGCATAGATATAAACAGTTGGTGGCCCAAATTAATTATCGATATATGAGACTTGGTTTTTCCAATACATCCTATTGCGCCCAATATATGTTTGGGCTTGATGCGCATATTAAATGGTTGGTGGCCCAAATCGATAGGTTCTTGATACCATGTTAGAATTAGAGTTTAGCCTAACTCACCCTACAAAACTAGTTGGTAAGGTGAGGAGAGCCACTCTATTTAAACCCATTGTGAGTTCTATATTTAGCCAATGTGAGACTTGAGTTTTTTTCCAGTAACTCCAAATTACTCCACAAGCAAGCTTGACATACTGAAATTGATGAAGAAAAATGAAATGGATGAAGGTTTAGCTCAAAGTTAATCAAGATTTCAATGTGAATTCCTGATAACTTTCAAAAGAAGAAATTGTGCTTTAATAAATTTTTGGTGGTTGTGGATATAATTTGCAAGAGGTTTTTTGGCTCTCAAAAGCTTCATAATTGAATGAAATGAGGTCTCTATTTATAGAGTTTTGGTATGAAAATTTGATGGATTGGAGCTAGTTTTGGAAGATCAAAATTAGGCTTGGAAATCAAATTTAGAGGAAAATTAGTAAAAAAAGTGGTGATTAATGAAGGTACATGGTGGACATTAATTTCGATGATGTAGGGGGAATTAAATGGATATGGTCTAGAATATTCTACATGTGATAAAAAATGAAATATGTTAATAAAATTTTAAATTGCTGACAAAGTTTTCAAAGTTTTATGCGTGCAACCGGTTATCACCTGGGTGTTAATCGATTACACAGTACAAATTTTGAAAAATTGTTGCTTTTCTTATACTTGTGTGGCTCCAGCTTGATTCTTTTGCTTGTCACATTGTAGACATGGAAATAATAAACACATGAACCTTGAAATTCCTTGAATAATAATCAGTAAAGACTTGGGAAATCCTTGATCAGATGAATTTGAATTATTTGCAGATCAACTCTGACTTTGTTCAGATGAAATTTGTTCGAGCTGAGGAACTGTTTTTGCATTCTTGATTTCTTCCTGAAAAAGTTAGTAAAAGATGGAAAACAAAATATTTTTGGATTTTAATTAATGGTTAGTAAACATAAACAAGTAAAAGGCAAACAATAGCAATGGTGATCCCATGTGAGGCATAAACCTGCAACCGAGAAGGATAGAAGAACTAGTGTGTGGTCTTGTTTGTATACAATGATGCAAATGAAAAAAATGTCAAAATCTTAGGGGAAAATTAGGGTGTTACACAATTGAAACAACTTTGACTTCCTTGAGGGAGGATGTCTCTTGAAAGATACTCTAGTCTGTTTACCAGCCATGCAATGTGAACACTTCTCTAAATCTCTATTCTCTAATCCAGGAAGAGCATCCTTTTTGCCAAAACATTCAATCCCTTTTCACTAATATGACTAAAATCATCAGAAGTATAAGATGTGAAAAAAATTATTCCTTGGTGTAACATGCAATGTAACACCACTATCAACTATCCACATGCTCTCGTCTGATACATGATTAACAGACTGATGATCACGAAGAATAACAAGATCATCATTATTAGAAGTACTAACACGATCACCATCATGATCTTCATGGTTTCTCCCCCTATTTTCAGTGACAAGTACCTTGGGTTGAGATGAAGAACCACGTGTCTTCCTTCTCATCTCCTCATTAAGAATATCACCCTTAGTCGTTTCCAAGATAACAATAGCTCTAAGAGCAGAACTTGTGATATAAATCCGAAACGTCTCCCAAGACTCTAATAAAGATAACAATAGAAATGGTCCCAAAAGTTCGTCACCAAATTTGATACTCATTTCTGACATCTGATCAAGGAGCCCTTGAAATTCACTCAAGTGATCTGAAATATAAGTTTCCTCCTTATACTTAAAACTTATGAAGCTATTTAACAAGAAAAATTTATTATTCCCCGATTTAGAGGCATATAAAGACTCTATCTTCTCCCACAATATTTTTTCACGTGTCTCATTAGAAATATGATTATAAACATTATCTTATACATATTGCTGAATAAAACCACATACATGTTGATATTTAAATTCTCATTCTTCGAATCTATCTTTGTGGAACTAAAAAACGGTAAATGAAATTTCTCCAATAATAATAAGTATTTCATATTGACATTCCATAAATGATAATTAGAACCCTTCAACAATACCATCTTCATCTTTGTATTTTACTTCATCATTCAAACAAGTAAAATAGTCTTTAATCAAGAGCTCTGATACCACTATGATGGTAAATTAAGACACAATAACTAACCAATACATAGTATGGATATAAAATTTCCCAGACTTGTAGGAACCTTGAGGATCAACAACAAATATAAGACGGTAAATCGGACAAATAAATGCACAAAAGAACACCAATATTTTAACATGGAAAACCCTAAATATGAGAGTAAAAACCACCAGTCGTTCAGACCAAATAAATAACTCCACTATAATCAATTAAGGGGACAATAGATTCTTAAAGTGATTTACAAACTAGTGCTAACAACCGCAAATCACAAAGCAAACTAGCTTACAAATAAGAATTAAAAAGATGAAAAATTTCCCAAATTTGCAGCTTCAGTGTGTATCATGAATAGCTCTCACCTCAGACGCTTTTTTTTTTTTAAATCGTGAATAGTCAGAAGTTATATACATGTTTACTAATCTGACCTCTAAATTTGAGTTCAATCCAACGATTAACGAATTGGGGATCGTCAATTTAGTGAGACTTGTTGTAGAAAAATGGGAATGAGTTTCTCTCATATTTTCTCTCTTTTTGAATCCTTATTTTCTCTTTATCTTTTTTAACCTTAAATTGATCCATCCACTTAAATAAATGAGACAAATAAACTAATCATATTTAAAATTTTCTTCACATAGAAAGAAAGTCCAAACCCATCAGTCACTATCCCCACCAGTATTAAATTGGACTTTCTCTCTGATAAACTAGGACTTTATTCTTTCTATGTTTATTAATATTTTTGTTTTACAAGCATGTCCGAACCTTTTCTTTTTCCATTTTTTCTTTTTCATATATATAATACATTGTTAGATGTAGGGCTTATACCCTCCCTTCACTTTTTTTTTAAATGAACATATAACCGACTTAGATATGTGTTTCTATGTTCACCATATCTTGCCACTTTTTCAAATGTGAACATGTATAGTATGTTGTTTAGTAATATAACAAGGTTCTTAAGCTATTTTAATTATAGCTCTCGTATCATATCTAGCTGTGAGATGTTCATCTCATGATTATAATAAAACATGGTGTACTCTACACAGTCTTGTGCTCTACTTTCATATTATTGTTCTAGATATTTATCAGATATTTTAATTTTAGAATATGTAAATTTAGTTAATGTTCGAAACCCAAAGTTCTAACATATAGATTATTAATATGGTAAAATAATTAAAAGCTTCCAATGCTTGATTTGTTAGTACTTAAAAATAATAGAGAAAGAAGAAGAAATTTAATTCAATCAAGTAAATTAGGTAAAATTCAAATCTGCCAGGAATCTGTCTAGTTTAAATTGAACACAAATTTATTCCGAAACCATAAAAATGTTCCTTTGAAGACAAACATAGAGGTGTGTCTAAGGCCCCAACAAATGTGCATCATTGAATGAGAAAACATAACGAACACCGATCACATCAGTAATCTAGTCAAGCAAGAAACCATAGGACCATAGAAAATGTACCTTTTCTAAAAGTTTAATCATAATTTACTATTCCATGTGATATTGGTTGAACCTTGTAGTTTGTTACATTTGTTGAGTAGAGTGATGAATTGGACTAAGTTTGATAATAGAAAGGTATATGGACAAAAACATAGACACAATTGATTGAATAATAGAAAGGTAAATTCTTGTTTATTTTGAACAAGAGTTTGAACCATGAATATTGGACTCATGCAAGTGGTTTGAATCATATTCCTGTTTCTTAGTGTAACAAAAAGTTTGTTTAGTAGCAACTAGTGGTATATAAATAGCAACCCACTAGCTTCCATTTTGTAGCAGATCACTACACAACACACTTCCTTCCTTCAATCACTGCTCTCTTGATCCTAGGAATCATCACTCACCACTCTCTACTCAGCAGGGAAATGGGAGGAAACAACAATCATAGAAAATCAAAGTCATCATGGTCTGTTTTCAACATTTTCAAGTCTAGTAGTAACAAACAAAGAGATGGAGGATACTATGATCATGCTGCTTATGCTAACAAAGTATGGCCAAGTGATGAAGATAGAGGTAATTGGGGCGTAGCCGATCCTGTCATTGACATGAAAGCTACAGCTTTCATTGCTCAATACAAGAAACGAATTTCTGAGTCTGAAATTCATCACTTTCAAGTTCAACCTAACCAGTAGGATTAAGCTTTTTCTGTTATCCATTTTTTATTTGTTTCTTCCTCTCTATTGTCATTAGTTATTGATTATCATTTGTAAATCATGATATGGTAATGTTAAATGTCAATAATTTTTCAAGTTTATTCTCTCTTCATTGTTTTTATAATCAAAATAAATATATAAAAATGGAAGTACTAGGGGTATTCCAACCCACTAAAAAAATACAAATAATAATATAGACCAATTCAGACTTAAACAAAAAATTACAGAAATCAGTCGGATGATTGGTCCAATCCATGAAAGAGCAGTTTGGATCATGTTTAGATCTGTTTTGAAGCCACGACCAAGAAAATAGGACAATCCTATCAAAAATAATATCGGGATCAAAAAAAGCATCGTTGAAAATGATTTGATTTCTAACATTCCAAATTCTCCAGCAAGTGACTAGGCAAATGAACATTGCACCCTTCTTATGCTGATTAACCGAGAAGACTGATAACCAATCCCGAAGATGAAGAAAGCTCGGATTCGATCTAACAGTCTTAATTCCCAACCAAGAAGATAAACTTCAACAAAATTACTGACACCTTACGACAAGCGAAAAACAGATAAGAAGAAGATTCTACCGATTGAAAACTGTTGTGAATTGGATACCTTAGAAGCAAAGTATAATAGGTTTTTTTATGATCAAGAAACTCACAAGGGTTAGGGTTTAGGGTAACCAAGGATAATAACAAGGATTGATTATAAACTGTTATTCTTTCCTTTCTCTTGAAACAAGATTACAAGTATACAAGATTAACAAATAACCTCTCTCACTTTTGAATTAGGATTTTATCTTCCTATTTTCCCTTATACAAAAGATGAGAGACTATTATTCTATTTATAAGAAGACCAACACACTAACCTAATGGACTTTTTAACAATTACCCATTACAAGCTAACTTAAGGTACAAGCTAACTCAAACAATTGGATCCATAACACAAGGCCCAATTTAACAACATCATGTGAACGAACTTTGGTGGCATGCTAAACCTAGAATTTGTTCCAATGTCTCACAAATCTCCACCTTAGAACAAACTCTATAACAACAAGAAACAAACTAGATTTCTTCATGCAGCTTTATCAACTGCATACAGTAGAAAAAACTTGCAATTTGACAACGCCTTTTCAGATGTCATTAACGCAACATTCATGATCGTCTCTCCCTTCAACGCTTCCAAGAAACCATGGTGAACAAGTAGGGCTTTCATCGCTACACACTGAAATCGTTCACTCCAGTGAACTTTTCAATCTAATACTTTGTTGAAGGCATCTTCTCCATGCTCACCGCACCAATTTGTTGTGAATTGGATACCTTAGAAACAAAGTATAATAGGTTTCTTTATGATCAAGAAACCCACAAGGGTTAGGGTTTAGGGTAACCAAGGATAACAACAAGGATTGGTTATAAACTGTTATTCTTTCCTTTCTCTTGAAACAAGATTACAAGTATAAAATAATAACAAATAACCTCTCTCACTTTTGAATTAAGGTTTTATCTTCCTATTTTCCCTTATACAAAAGCTGACAGACTAGTATTCTATTTATAAGAAAACTAACACACTAACCTAACGGGCTTTATAACAACTACCCATTACATACTAACTTAAACAATTTGACCCATAACACAAGACCCATTTTAACAACAACATGTGAACGGACTTCGATGACATGATAAACCTAGAATTTGTTACAATATCTCACAAAAACAAAACACACAAGACATTTCATGGATATTTGAAATGATTCCTCTAGAAGCAAGAATTCCTCGCGAGGGAAGGCCATAAAAACACAACCTCCTCACAAAATATTTAACCTTCAAAGGCACAAACGATTCCCATAACAAATGGAGAGCTTGTTTCAAATCATCTTCCAGAATCGGCTCACCTAATCCTGCAGCAAGGCTAAGGTACGAGGAGCTTACCGAAAAAGACCCTGTTGTCTCGATAGGCCACTCCAATTTGTCCGGTACATTACAATGGATCTCACAAGACTGGAGAAGAAGAGAAAGTCTGCTTCAATAGGCATTGCTGAAATAAAATCCTCCAAGGAAATAGTCCAGTGAGCATTGAAATCCATTGTAATGTTTATTCTCGCTTCATGTCTTTTGTTTCCAACAACATATTGCAGTTTCATGTTTATTCTCTCTTCATGAATTTTATTCTATGTCTTTTTATTAATACCAAGGTAGAGAACAAGTGTTTAGTTTATGATATATGCATGGTTTTAAATTGCGGTTGCGGCTGCGGATGCAGTTGCTGTCATTGCGGTCATAACACCAACAGCCACCGTGGCTGCGGTAACACCTAACTGTGAGTTATGTGGAGTTCCAGGACATGCTGTCCATGATTGCCAACTATTAGCAGGAATTCCCACAGATCAAGTGAATTATGCTAAAGGAAACCCGTACTCGAACACATACAACCCAGGTTGGAAGAATCATCTGAACTTCTCTTATAAGAACAACAATGCTTTATACGCACCAGGACAAGCGCCAGCTACACCACCAGGATATCAAAAGACTGCTCCTAATGTTCCTAGAAAATCAAACCTTGAATTAATAATGGAGAACTTCATATCTACCCAATCTCAAACAAACAAGGAATTCTTGAACCAAAACATACACACTAGCGAGCAGATTAAGCAATTGGTGAGCAAGGTGGATGCGTTAGCTACACATAACAAAATGCTTGAAACTCAGATTTCACAAGTAGCTCAACAACAAGCACCTACCGCTGCCCCAGCTGGAGTATTTCCTGGACAACCCCAACCTAACCCAAAAGGACAGGCCAATGCTGTGATACTAAGAAGTGGCAAAGAACTTGACGGACCTGCTGATCCAAGACTTGACAATCCATCCATGTGCCAAAAGCGGGATAAGCTGACTGAAAAGGAGAATGAACCAGAAGAAAAGGAAGATAATAATCAAGAGGCAGTGGAGAAAGAGAAGCCTTATGTGCCTCCACCACCTTATAAACCACCGATTCCGTACCCTCAGAGATTAACCAATTCCAAAACGATGGGCCAGTTTAAGAAATTTGTTGAACTTCTGAAACAGTTAAATATTACTATTCCGTTTACAGAAGCTATCATTCAAATGCCCTCGTATGCTAAATTTCTAAAGGAAATCTTATCCAATAAGAAGAAGATAGAGGATAACGGAACCGTTACACTTACTGCTGAGTGTAGCGCAATCATTCAGAACAATATGCCCCCCAAGTTAAAAGATCCAGGTAGTTTCTCTATACCCCGTGTCATCGGAAAATTCGTCATTGACAAAGCTCTATGCGATTTAGGAGCCAGTATCAGTGTTATGCCCTTAACAATTTGCAAAAGGCTAGATATGGGAGAATTAAGACCTACTAAAATGTCTGTTCAATTAGCCGACCGCTCTATAAAATATCCTATAGGCATACTAGAGAATGTCCCAGTACAGATAGGTCAATTCTACATTCCTACTGATTTTATAATCATGGACATCACTGAAGACTCCACTACACTTATCATACTAGGAAGACCATTCTTAGCTACCGCCGGAGCTATTATAGACGTAAAGAAAGGAAAGCTAACCTTTGAAGTAGGTGAAGAGAAAGTTGAATTTATTTTGACACAATTCTTACAATCACCAGCTATAGAGGACATATGTTATTTATTGGATGTCATTGACGAGTGTGTAAGAGAGATGGTAATGAAAGAAACTACTTATTCTGAAATTATGAAAATTCAAATCCCTCCGATTTTCGAAGATGACAATTGGCGTGAACCGTATCAGGATGATAGTCTAAGCGAAAGTTTAGCACTTACACCGGACCCCATGCCAAGCAAGAAGAAACCTAAATTAGAGTTAAAAAACTTACCTAAGAACCTAAGATACGAATTCCTGGACACTGAATGTACGCGACCAGTTATAATCAATTTCGGTTTAGGAACACTCGAAACGAAGAAACTTTTAGATGTCTTAAAGAAATACCCAACTGCATTAGGATATAACATATCTGATCTCAAAGGAATATGTCCTTCAATCTGTATGCATCGTATTATGCTAGAAGAAGATTGCAAAACCTCTAGAGAATCTCAAAGAAGAATTAATCCAATCCTTAGCACTGTAGTAAAAGATGAAGTTAAGAAACTACTAGACGCCGGAATAATATATTCAATCTCTGATAGTCAATGGGTTAGTCCAGTACATGTAGTACCAAAGAAAGGAGGTATCACTGTTGTGAAAAATGCTAAAGGCGAATCGATATCACAAAGAGTAGTGACCGGACATAGAGTGTGCATCGATTATGGAAAACTAAACAAAGCCACTCGAAAAGATCATTTCCCACTACCTTTTATAGATCAAATGTTAGAACGATTATCCAAACACTCGTATTTCTGTTATCTAGATGGTTACTTAGGATTTTTCCAAATCCCTATTCACCCAGATGATCAAGAGAAGACTACATTCACATGTCCTTATGGAACGTTCGCTTATAGACGAATGCCCTTTGGATTATGTAACGCTCTTGCAAGCTTTCAAAGATGTATGATGTCAATCTTCGCAGATTTCATAGATAACATCATGGAAGTGTTCATGGACGACTTCTCTGTATGCGGGCAAAGTTTTGAAGGATGTCTATCAAATTTAGAAATGATGTTAGAAAGATGTGTAAAAGTAAACCTCGTACTTAACTGGGAAAAATGCCATTTTATGGTCAGAGAAGGAATCGTACTAGGACACGTTATATCTGACAAGGGAATTGAAGTTGATAAAGCTAAGATAGAAGTCATAAAAGATCTTCAACCCCCTAAGACCGTTAGAGAAATACGAAGCTTTTTAGGACACGCCGGTTTCTACCGACGATTCATCAAAGATTTCTCGAAAATCACTAAACCTCTTACCGTTTTATTAATGAAAGACGCTGAGTTCATATTCGATAAAGATTGTCTTAAAGCATTCGAAACTCTAAAAATAGTCCTCATCACCGCACCAATCATGCAACCACCTGATTGGAGATTACCTTTCGAAATCATGTGCGATGCGAGTGACTATGCTGTAGGCGTAGTTCTAGGATAAAGGAAGGGCAAGAAACTTCACGCAATTTACTATGCCAGTAGAACTTTAGATTCTGCTCAATTGAACTACGCCACTACTGAAAAAGAGTTGTTAGCAGTTGTCTTCGCGCTTGATAAATTCTGTTCCTACCTAGTAGGAGCAAAAATAATTATCTACACAGACCACGCTGCTATCAGATATTTACTAACCAAGAAAGATGCCAAACCAAGACTCTTGAGATGGATCTTACTCTTACAAGAGTTTGATCTCGAAATCAAAGATAAGAAAGGCACTGAAAATGTCGTAGCGGACCATTTATCTAGAATAGAAGGTATTAAACCCGAACAAGTGCCGATTAACGACGATTTTCCGTATGAACAGCTGATAGCACAAATAAGAAGCGACCCAGCTCGGTTAGACATAAAAGAACCAAAAGCCATGGAAGCAATCCAAATAACCGTAGGACAGCCATGGTACGCTGACATTGTCAACTACTTAGCTGCAGGAGCACTTCCACCGGACTTAACCTATCAGCAGAAAAATAAATTCTTCCACAATCTCAAGTATTACTATTGGGACGAACCATTATTGTTTAAGAGAGGACCTGACGGAATCTTCCGTCGGTGCATACCCGAAGAAGAAATAGAAGATGTCATTGCTCATTGTCATTCATCTCCTTATGGCGGACATGCAAGCACTTCCAAGACATGTGCAAAAATCTTACAAGCCGGCCTATTTTGGACTAATCTATGGAAAGATGTCCACATCGCTGTTATAAATTGCGATCGGTGTCAACGCACCGGTAACATTTCAAGACGAGATGAAATGCCTCAAAGAGGAATATTAGAAGTTGAAGTCTTTGATGTCTGGGGAATCGATTTCATGGGACCATTCCCATCTTCTTTCGGTAACAAGTACATACTCGTAGCTGTCGATTATGTTTCAAAATGGATCGAGGCTATAGCTTCTCCTACAAATGACACACGAGTAGTAATTAAACTTTTCAAGAATATAATCTTTCCAAGATTTGGTGTGCCTAGACTCGTCATTAGTGACGGTGGCTCGAATTTCATTTCGAAAATATTCGACAAATTACTATCTAAGTATGGAGTAAGACATCGTGTAGCAACACCGTATCATCCGCAAACAAGTGGACAGGTCGAAGTCTCGAACAGAGAAATAAAACAAATTCTAGAGAAGACTGTCGCCATATCTAGGAAGGATTGGTCATCTAAACTTAATGGAGCTTTATGGGCTTATAGGAAAGCCTACAAGACACCCATGGGAACTACACCTTTCAAACTAGTGTATGGGAAGGCCTGTCATCTCCCGGTTGAACTAGAGCACAAAGCATATTGGGCGATTAAAACACTCAATATAAACTACACTGCCGCTGGAGAAAAGCGAATCCTCGACATAAATGAATTGGAAGAATTAAGGTTGGACGCATATGAGAATGCTAAGATATACAAAGAAAGAACCAAGCGTTGGCACGATAAGCGCCTGTCTAGGAAAGAATTTAGTGTGGGAGACGTTGTGCTCCTTTTCAATTCAAGACTTAGGCTTTTTCCTGGAAAACTAAAATCTAGATGGTCAGGACCCTTTGAAATTACTAAAGTGTTCCCAAGTGGAGTAATAGAAATTAAGGGTAGGAATAGTGAACCGTTCACAGTAAATGGACAACGATTAAAACATTACCATAATATTGAAAACAGAGATTATGCGAATAATTTCAAACTTTTAGAGTTGTCCACTAACTCCCCTGATTGATCTAGCACTAAGCACTCCGTCAGGCTTATGACGATAAAAACAACGCTTAGTGGGAGGCAACCCATTTTATTGTTTTATTTCATTTTTATTATTGACTTTATTTATCTATTTCTTTCCTTATTTTCTTTATTTTTAACTTCCGTTTTCTAAATCATTTCTAAAATTGCCATGCTACTGATTTTCTAAAGTCTTTTCTACCTTACCTCTTTCTCCCCTGATTTGTTTCTCCCGCTTTAACACTAACTATGGCTAACCAACCAAGGAACTTCATGGAAACCATATTTAGAGGAAGGAACCAAAGGAGGAAATTAGAAGGATTATCACAGAGACACATGAACTTGACTCTGTATTATGATGAACAAACTATGGAAACCTTAGGTATCAATGATAGCATCCTATACATGTTTAACCAGCTTGGATGGGAGAAAGCTGTCATAAAATATAAGTTTGTCACTTACCGCGAGCTCACCCTTGAATTTTTAAGCTCCCTAGTTTACCTACCTGAGCGCGGATTTGGACTACGGAAAGGATTTATTAGTTTCCGACTTTTCGGTATCGAATATGTCTATAACCACAAGGAACTAGCTGACCTACTAGGATTTCCTAGCGGACCTTTTGCTTTTACTACCACCCAGGTAGAACTGATGGATATTGAGCTAGATTTCTTCTGGGGAACTTTAACAGGAAACTACCACCCTGAGCCGGACAACATGGAAAATAATGAAATACACAACCCCGCTATCCGCTATTTTCACAAAATCCTTGCCCACACCTTGTTTGGAAAGGAAGAGAACCTTACTAAAGTATCTAAGGACGAGATATTCATAATGAACTATTTGACCAAAGGCAAACCCGTAAATGTTGTACCCTTCATGATGCATACCTTTACCCGCATCCAGGAGGAACCTAATCTACCAATAATGATAGGAGGCCTAGTCACCATGATTGCTAACGCCATCAGACTTAGATACCAGTTACACAAGTGCACCCGTTTTGGTACCATTCGCCCTATGAATTTGGATTTCTGCTTTAACCGTCGAATAATAGGAAACATAGGACAACCACCATTTGAGTACCTGATTAGGAATGAAATCGTAACCTTGTTCACCTTGCCAAACCATGCTAAAGTCAGCGTTCACAACAGAGATAATTGGCTTTATGAGCTTACTCCTCCTGACCATCCAACAACACCTGAAACACCACAATCCTACCAAATTAGGGATGATATGATGACTGATGAAGAAAGTGACCCTGAGACCCCTCTTGGTTACCATGACATCAACCACATTGATGAAGATATTGAGACCCTGAAATCAACAAAGTAGGATATACTGAAAGCTTGAACAAAATTTTGACAACTCTTAAAGTATACCAAGCTGACATTAATGTTGTTAAGGATGAAGTTAAGAGCATGAGATTGGACATTATAGGCTTAACTGATTTAACATGTGAACAGTTTTACCATATAAATTCCGCACTTGAAGACCTGAAGAAACGACTTTGATGAGCTGTAGTGATTTGCTTAATTTTACTTTTTGCTTCTTTGTTTCTAGTTAGTTTTAAAATTTCTACAACATTTCAAAGTTCATTTTTATTACTGCATATTTAAGTTTATGCAATTTCTTTATGTTTCTGTCAAGAACAAAGTATTTCAATTAATGCAATTTTTCATTCAGTCTATTTACATGTTTTCATAATTTAGTGCATTTACCAAAAATTCCCACTGCATGTTTGATTAGTACTGTGTGCAATTTGTTACTATCAGTATTAACACATACTGATACTTCATATCTCAAATTGATTGTTGGATATTTTGATGAATGTGTGTGATGACATTTAATGCTGTCATATATTGATTCATTGTTATGTGTTATGTTGGAATTAATTATTTCATGTGATAAGAATTATAATTGGATTGAAATGAGGAGAACATTCTGGTGAAATTTCAAATTTTGTGAACATCACGGTCGTAACCTATCCCTCACGAGCGTAACGGGAAATTGAGCGCGTTACGACCGTAACCTATCCCCTCACGATCGTGACTATCTGAAATGCACGACCTCTGAGTTACAGAGGCCGTTCTTCTTCGTTCTCCACTTCTATTTCCTAAACATTCTAACCGCCCATTAACCCCTTTCTCTCCCATAACCACCCTTTATTCACCATTAATCCATCCACTCCATTCCACTTTCCCATTTAATTCCAACTCCACAAATTCTTTTCACTCCACTATAAATCAATCCATTTTCTTCACATTTTCATCACAAATCCTCCAACAAATATCTCACGCTCATATCCCCTTGCATGCAATGGCAACCATCACATTTAGAGAAGGCGAGCAAGGAATAGCACAGAGAGCGAAGTTTGAAAAGTTTCAAACCCGCGGGCTCTAAATGACTCGGTACGTCGACCTCGACTGTCTGAGAGAGTTAGGCTTGTTCGAAGGAGTGAAGCTACTTCTTGAAAAAGTCGGCTTATGGGACTTATGAAGCCAACCGCAACCAACATTTGCAACCCTCACTCTGGAGTTCCTGAGTTCTTTTCAATACATCACACCCTCTGGATCAACAAACCAACTAACAGGTATCGCAAAATTCCGAATGCTTGGCAGAGAGTTTGAAATCACTCAAACTAGAGTCGCAGAACTTCTAGGCTTCAGTCACGGTGACGGTGCCCACCTTTGTGTGCCAGACAACTTCAATGAAACCGCTTTTACTTTGTGGTACAACATCACAAATAGCCGTGCTTCATCCTATCAAAGTCTCAACGCCACTCACATTCATAATCCAGAGATATGGTACTTTCATCGTATCATCTGCAACACCATCTTCGCAAGAGAGAGCAACCATAAGCTAAATTCTAAGGAGCTCCTGTTCTTGCATTGTGCTCTGAATGAAGAGCGCATCAACGTCGCTCCATTCCTACTGGCCCACATTCAATCCGTAGCACAAAGAGGCGCCGCACCCTTCTATATTGGCAAGATTGTCACTTCCCTAGCTATACAGTTGAATCTTGGTGACCACCTCACTAATCTGCCTTATAGGGCACCAGAGCTGCTTACAATGAGCTACTGCAAGTCTGCACACATGATCTCTTAGCGTGAGGATGGCAGGTTTAACCCTGTCATACAAGGCACCATTTATCATAACATCGTTTTGCCTTGCAGGAACAGAACAGATCCATCAAACAGAGCCAACTGGCTATTTGATTTACCAGCTCCCACAGGCCATGTTCCGATTGTTGAAGACTAGCCTGATGCACCTGTGGATGAGATGCAGGATGAGATGGATCGTGCTGAGCCAGTTCAGGACATACCTGAGACTTCTACCAGGGAGCCGCCTTCTGCTGAGATCACCCTTGAAGACATCCTCCGTGCCATTCACCAGCAAAACCAGATGAATGTCTCACTTGAGCGGAAGCAGCGGGAGCAGTATGATGCACTCCTTGCCACTGTTGTCAGAAACCAGGAAACAACGGATGAGAAGTTAGGTGAGATCTTAAGCGAGTTAGTAGCTTTGAGGATGGACGTCACTGCTCTTACTGTCACTGGTTCCGATGAGGAAGCCACTCCTACCAGACGTTTCCGCACCAGAAGCCGAGGCCGTGGTCGTCAGTAGCATTAGTTTTTATTTTTGTTTTTGCATTCTGTTTTTGTAACGTATTTCCCCGCTATTATATCACAACATTGAGGACAATGTCTGATATAGTGTGGGAGAGGTACCTTTCCCGTTTTCCATTCCTTGTATTTTCCCTTTCCGCATTTTCAATTGAACAAGTAATATTTATGCTATTTCGTAAGTTTCAATTCTTCCCCGCTTTATTTAGCCATACCAAAATTTTTTTGCTTTATCTTCGCATAACTCGACATACCTATGAAATCGTAGTTAGGAAGCTGAGAAAGATCCAACAAGATCAATACAGTCTTGACACCTTAGACTTCCTACTTAAGCAATCCATTTCGATAATTGTTATGCCTATATCTTAAGTCTTAGTTCTAAAGTAACCCCTAGTAGTTTATACTAGCAGTCAGCACCGTCTAGACACAAACCACATGGGGAGCCGATGAACATAAGTGTTTGATGCCTAATCTATAAACAATCCTTCATATCTCGCTGCCATAAAAAGAGAATTTTCACCAAAGTACACGGTCGCATATAAGAGATGAGTAATAGTGTAACACCCTAATTTTTGCCCTAAGATGTTCTTTGCATTTCATCTGCATTTTGCATACAAACAAGATCACACTGGCTTTCGAGTTTCTCCTCAGATGAGGTCTATGCTTCGCAGGGGATCACCATTATTTTTACTTCTTTATATTTGTTTATATTTACTGACTTCTAACAAAAATACAAAAAAAATATGTTGCAGTGTTCTTCTTCTTCTCTGTGTTGCAGGTTTTCAAAGACAGGGCAGTGATTTCATTCAGATGCGTTTTGTTCAGTCACGATTCAGGTCAAATGGATGTTTGACCTAATTTGGTCAAACTATCAGATAAATTGTTTCGACTGCAAGTTGGGTGTGTCCATGGTTCATTTCTCGGACAATGCGTTTTCAAAGTTCAAGCGGTGTTGAGTGTGAAAGTCATCAGTTATCAGGCAGTGCTTTGTGCGAAGTTTGGTGTTTATCAGTTCATCGGTTCATCAGTGATTTATCTGAGGATTTATTTTCCTCAGTTTGGTTTCGAATCATCAGGGCATGGGTCAGACAGTTTTCAGATGACAGTTGGTTTGAGTTGTGAAATATCCAGTGGGTCTGTGTTGGCTGTGTTCACTTTCATCAGAGGCTTGTGCAAGAGAAATCGAGATTTGTTGTGGGCTTGAAAACCAAATTCTATACATTATCCATTTCTTGATTAAACCAGCTTATCCAAATCTTCAATAACCCTTTTTTTAGTTCAATTACCCGATTATCCATTTTTTTTATTATTCACAAAAATTCCAAATTCTAAATTTTTCGATTCCCTTTTCAAATAACCATTTCCAGTTATACATTAAATCCAATTCCCGATTGTTCCATTTTTTATTATTTCAATTTCCATTTCTTTTTTTTTTCTTATCCTTTTTTTCAATTACTTTGTTATTATTCACTTTTATCATTAAACAAGACCATATTTTTTTTAAATTCAAGAAGCCAATTTAATTTGTTAGTCCATTTCTTTATTTTCTATATGATAAGAAAAAAAAATATTATAAAAATAAAAATTCCCATCCATTCCAATTATTATTTTTTATTAATCCTTTCACATTTTCTTAAGCCACGTGCAAGACTTCAGCCAGCTAGCTACCTCAACACGCAGCCGTACGCCCAAAAGTCCAAGCACATCAGCCTGCCCAAGCATTTCCAGTGTGACCTCACACTTTTCAAGCCGTATTCCTCAACAATAGCACCAAGCCTCCCACACAGCCAAAAGCCAAACCTCACGCGCTACAGCCTTTTGCCTCACATTACCTCAAACCTGGCCCCACAAGCAGCTTCCATCACACTTGCCAAGCCAACACTTTACGCCAGCCATACGAAACAACACGCAACGAAACAAGTCAAAGCAATCCAGCCTATCCAAGCCTTTCCCAGCCGCAAGCAAAAACACAAGCCTCATTCACTTCAAGCCAACAACAATAAGCCTCACATCAGCTTCTCATGTCGTTCGACAACTCCAAGCAATGCCGCACACAAGTCACGCCGCATCTCGCATAAATATTTCCCAGCAACACTCACACACAAGCTGCAAAACAAAATCAGTACAAGCCGTAGATCCCGTAAGCAAACTAAAACAAGCATCACGCACAACTGCAGCAACAAAAACAAATATCAAAACGCAAAACATTAAAACTCCAAACGCAGTGAAACGCAAGCACACGAGAAATCTGTGAAAGTTCAAAACGCAATTCAAAAGGCCCAAAACGGCAACCCTTCTTCAGCCCTCTTCTCCTATTTAAAGAACATCATTCTCTTCAATTTTTCCAAGCTTGAATAGCCCTCCAAAAACCCTGTCCAAATCCATCAAAACTCAATCCGAAATCCTCTCTCAAATTTCTTAATCATTCCCTCAATCAACCATCAATATATCACAAATTGGGACCTTAATCGAAGAAGAGAGAAGAAGTGAGAATCCATTGTTTCGTTGAGAGAGATCCGCGAAACTTGAGAAGAAGAAGAAGAGTTGAATCGGAGAGAGAGAGCTTGCAATTGAGAAGGAGAAGAAGTGCTTTCGTGTTGTGTTGATTATTGAAGGTGAGTGATCCATGTTTTTGCTCCGATTTCCGCCGTGATTTGAGCATTATCCCCCTGTTTGTCTCACCGTTACTGCGCGTAGAAGAGGAAGAAGAGCCTTGGCTCTTTTTTTTTTTTTATTTTTATTAATTTGTTTGATCACTTTTGATAAAAGAAGAAGAACGCTGATATATGGAGTTGGGCCTGAGGCCATTTGTTGATCTTGCTATTCATGCCATCCGCGGATCCTATATCTCCCCCCTCCTCTTTTTATTTTTCTTTTCTTTTATTCTTTTCCAATTTTCATTGTTTTTGTTATATTACATTTTGAAAAAAATATTCTAAAGTATATTTTGGAAAAAAATTAGAAAAGATGTTTTATAAACAATTTAGAAAAGAATTTTTAGAAAAGGTTTTAAAAGATATATTTCTATTTCTTTTTTGGATCTATTTTTGTAGATCCATTTTTCTTCATCTTTTTTTTTATTTTTGGTCGATGACAATCTCCGATTCGTAGATTGTTGATTTTCGATAAGTTTAATCTTCAGTATTTCAAATCTATGGCTGAATGATCATTTGGATCATTCTCCATACTTTGAGATCGTGATAGGTTGCTTTTCGATAAAATCAACGAAAATCTCGATTAAGATTAGACCTTCCTTTTTCTTTTAGTGTGGCATGTTTTCGGAGAACGATCCATAATATCGTTTCTCTAACATGTATTAACACTAATATTTTCCACTTTAATTAGTGGTGGCCGGCCTCATTTGTAGGGTAATTACTTCGTAAATTACTCGGCGATTGCTTAACATAGACCTAAAGTTGTCCCGATTCGGAATGAGATCCACTTGGATCCGGTTGCCTCGATTTTATTTTTTCTTTTCGTGGTTGTGCTTGATTAAGTTCATCATACCACTTTATATTGTAAATATTATAATATTGTGAATATATAATCCGTTTAAATTTAATCTCTCACACCTTATCCTTTTATTTTAATCTCTTGCTCCTTTATCTCTTTATTATGCTTTATCATATTATATCATATATCATTTGTTTATGTTTATATTGTTGCTTGTGGTTTTTATTTTGTCCATTTGGATACCAAAACACTAATAAAGGATTAAACACTTAAAAGACTTGTGACTTCTAATTGCGGACTATGGTTACTATCCCTTGCTTTTGGAGAATGGACTTAGACTTTAAGATCTTCCCCCTTGCTCAAGTTGGAATGGATTAGAAACCTCGGCTTCAAGTTATTTCATTAGCCTTTGAAGATGGAATTCCGAACTTTGAAGAATTGTGCATATGGTTTGGTATCGTTTCTCTTAACCTTTTAATTCAAGTATTAGGATTAGTCCCTTCATCTCTTCCCCATTCTTAAATTTTCAAAACTTCTCCCTATTTCAAAAATCTTCTTGTTTTCTAAACTTCAAACACTTTCATAAGCAAACCTTGACTTTGGTCAAGCGATTTTAAACTTTTCACTTTATTTCTTAAACAAATGTTAATCAATGTAAATATATCAAAATCATTTTCTCATATACTTTAAAAAACTCAAAACTCACTCAATTGTTTTTATGCCTTGTGCACTTTTTTTTTCTTTTCACATGTTTAGATATGATTCATCTTTTCTAGCGGAATTATTCGCTAAAGGATGACGACTTATCTCTACATTTTAAAATTGATATAACTCATTGTTTTCAAATTTTGTACCACGAACTACGAGGTTTTGATCTCGCATTGCACTTTGTGGGTACGTAGGCATGAGGCATTAAAAACCTCATCAAACACAAAATCATTAAAAAACATTCTTCTCCTCATCTCTTCAATCATTTTCAAGCAAACCAATTTCAAACCAAAAAGCAATAAATATTTCAAAGGGCTCCCGTGGAGTACCACGGACGAGTCGGGTGCCTAAAACCTTCCCGGTTCGTAACCAATCCCTTTACCCTTTCTCTGTTTGTTTCGTTTAGCTTTTGCTTTTAGATTCCTAGGTTTTTGTTCGTTTTTTTACCTTTTTCCTTTCGGAAATAAATAAAAGCGCGGTGGCGACTCTGTGTACATCGAGTGAAGTTAATCCATAGCTTACACTCACGATTTTACCGCTACAGAAAAGTGGCGACTCTGCTGGGGAGTAATCTCTAAGCGGATTTAGCCTACTTTGATTTATTTATTGTTTTGGTTTGACTTGTTTGTTATTTGGTTGTTCTGTTTTAGTTTTTGGTGATCCTCTGTGTGAGATAGATTCTAACCCGGATCTGAGTGACACTTATGATAGGACGGCGATATTCGAAGCGATATGCGATGGAGTAGTCCAAAGCAATATCAATTTGATAATCTCCACTCAGTTAGGCTCTCTTGGACTATCAATGTCATGACGAGTAATCGTACGTGGCATGATTTTCCGACCTTGAGCTGATCATACTGAGGACCGTAGAACCCTTAACCCATCCAAGCCAATTTAGGAACGTAGTGCGGAAATTGTCTGGGTGTAAACCTAAGGTGGTTGTCACGCGATACTACACTCGGACGAGGTCTATTTTAAGAATGTTATCGGTTGGGGAGTAATCCAACGTACCGATGATATTCTAAAGATGGCTGTTAACTCCGGGCACCTCTGTTAGCACCCTTTTGGTTTTCTGCAGGTACAATGAAGACAAAACCTTAGTACTACCTGTGTGGGTTGGTGTTCTGTTACCTTGACTTCATGCTCGTGACTCGGAACCTAAGCCTGTGTGCCTTGTGTGATCTTGTTTGTGGTTGTTGCATACATGCCATCATGCATTCATGAGCATTGTTTAAGATTTCAAGGGACTTATAAGGAACTTTTGCAAAATTTCAGATCGTAATAAGAATGAGTTTTTTTTAAGTATTTCAAAAATGTCTCTTTATAAATAATGCAAGTTATCTTATAATCCTTTGAAATCTTTGCATTTGCATACGCATACCATGCATCATACCCGCATTTGTCTTGCTTTTTGAGTGTTCTCCAGGGTCTTATTGTTGTTTCTTGGTCTCCATTCAGTTCTCCTGTCAAGCTGACTCACCGATTCGATACTCGAGCTAATCGGAGAAGGGTGATGGAAACTTTGCAACAAGAGAATCGGGAGCTGCGCGAAGAGGTTACTTATTTGAGGGAAAGCTTGGAAAGAGTTTCTACTATGATGGAAAATTTGGTGGCTGCTCAGAATCAGTCACCTCCTCCTTCTCCTGTTCAGAATATTGTCATATCCGAGGTTGTTACCGCATCAATTTCTGTTGAGACTGTAATTTCTCCTCGCTATCGTATGCCTGCTAGCACACCTTGCGGCATGCCAGTTGATTTTATTCCTGCTGGTTATCGTCCTCCGCATCATACAGAGACTGCTGCATTTAACACTCTTCCACCACCAGTGTGGACTACTCTTCCTCCAGTTGTGACTACTATACCGCCTGTGGTGCGCAATATTTCGTACCATGATGAAATGATTTACCATGCTGAGCCCAGTGAAGGCGTTGGAGTGGCTGAAAGACTTGATGACTTCCAGGGACGCTTTGTTGAGATACAGAGGGAGATGAGAGCCTTGAAGCATAAGGATCTGTTCGGAAAAGATGCCTATGATCTTTGTCTAGTCCCAAATGTTAAAGTTCCTTACAAATTCAAGTTGCCCGAGTTTGAGAAGTACAAAGGCAACACTTGTCCGTTGAGCCATTTGACTATGTATGCAAGGAAGATGTCTGCTCAGACAGATAATGATAAGTTGTTGATTCACTATTTCCAGGACAGTTTGACCGGTGCACCCATGAGGTGGTATATAAGTCTGGATAATAGCCAAATCAAGACCTTCAATGATTTGGGAGAAGCTTTTGTGCGGCAGTACAAGTACAACGTTGATATGGCTCCAGATAGAGATCAACTTCGAGCTATGTCCCAGAAGGACAAAGAGACTTTTAAAGAATATGCGCAGAGATGGCGCGAGCTGGCAGCCCAGATTGTTCCTCCGCTGGAAGAAAAAGAAATGACGAAGATCTTCTTGAAGACGTTGGGTTCTTTTTATTATGAGAGGATGATAGCAAGCACTCCTTCCGATTTCACTGAAATGGTGAGCATGGGGATGCGTTTAGAAGAAGGTGTCCGTGAGGGACGGTTAAGTCAAGAGAATGGTAATGGTTCAAGCGCTAGAAGGTTCAACTTTGGGAAAAAGAAAGAAAATGAGACTAATGCAGTATCTCGTGAAAGTTATAGAAGACCTCACAGTCGTGGGAATCACCATTCGCAGCATGTGGCTTCTGTAACACCGATGATTAACGTGGCTCCAACTGTGCCAGCAGTTCCAAAGTATCAACCTCGTTATCAACAACCTTCTGTGCAACAAGGTGGTAATCAACGGGCTCGAGTTAAACCAAGTTTTGATCCTATTCTGATGTCGTATGCGGACTTGCTTCCATCTTTGATTGCAAAGAATCTTGTGCAAACGCGTCCTCCACCTCCAGTTCCAGAGACTATCCCATGGTGGTATAAGCCAGAGGCTTGTTGTGCTTTTCATCAAGGTGCCCCGGGGCACGATGTTGAGAATTGTTATCCATTAAAGTTCGAAGTACAGAAATTGATAAAGAACAATGTTCTGTATTTCAATGATGTTAATCCAAATGTGCAGAAGAATCCATTGCCAAAGCATGGTAATGCGTCTGTGAATATGGTTGATGGTTGTCCTGGTTTGTTCAAGATCTATGAAGTTCGTCATATTCGAAGATCTTTGGTGGAGATGCATGCTTTCTTAAGTGAATATCATGATATTGATCACGACTATGCTGGATGTTGTATCTGCTCGGTGAATCCTCGTGGTTGCGTGATTGTTAAGAGAGACATTCAAAAGATGATGGATGATAAGTTGATTGAAGTGACAGCAAAAAGAGATGAATATGAGAATGAAGTGAATGTTATTATGCCTCAGTTCAATCTTCCTGAGAGAGTTGTTCCTGAGAGAGTGGTTATTTCTTTTGATAGTCGCAAAAATGTTGTTACTCCATTGGTGATTAATGTGCCTGGTCCAATGCCATATGAGTCTGATAAAGCTGTTCCGTACAGGTATAATGCTACGATGATAGAGAATGGTAGGGAAATTCCTATTCCTACTCCAAAATCTGTGGTTAGCATTGCTGATGTGACGAAGGTTACCCGAAGTGGTAGAGTGTATGCTTCAGATCCTCCGAAGAGAATTGAAGATACAAGTGCAAGTAAGCAGATTATGGATGCTGTTGACCAATCAGGTCAATCTGGTAATAGTGAAGATGAAGTGCTGAAATTGATAAAGAAGAGTGAGTACAACATTACTGAGCAGTTGTTGCATACTCCGTCAAAGATATCAGTTTTATCACTCTTGATGTGCTCTGAGGCTCATAGGCAGTCTTTGCAGAAGATTCTCGATCAAGCTTATGTTGACCATGATGTGACTGTTGATCAGTTTGATAGTATTGTGGATAATATCACATTGTGCAACAATTTAAGTTTCTGTGATGACGATTTGCCTGAAGAAGGAAGAAATCATAACTTGGCTTTGCATATTTCGGTGAATTGTCAGGAAGATGCTATGTCCAAAGTGCTAGTTGATACCGGATCGTCTCTGAATGTTATGCCAAAATCGACTTTGTCAAAGCTTGCGTTTCAAGGTGCTCCCATGAGACATAGTGGGATTATTATCAAAGCGTTTGATGGGTCGAAGAAGACGGTGATTGGTGAAGTGGATCTTCCTATTCTTATTGGACCATTTATATTCAAGATTACTTTTCAAGTAATGGATATACGTCCCGCTTACAGTTGTCTACTCGGAAGACCCTGGATCCATGAGGCAGGAGCTGTGACATCCACTCTTCATCAGAAGTTGAAGTTTGTGAGAGAAGGTAAATTGGTGACTATTGAAGGTGAAAGGGCTATGCTTGTGAGTAATTTGTCTTCTTTCTCCTATATTGATGCTGAGGAAGAGGTGGGAACTTCGTTTCAAGCTATTTCTGTTGTGGATAATGCTGTTAGGAAGAATGCCATGCCCATGTCTTCTTTCAAGGATGCTCTGCGAGTGCTGGAAACTGGTCACTCTGATGGTTGGGGACGAATTATTGATGTTGTCGACAACAAGGAAGATTTTGGTATCGGCTTTGCACCAGGTGCAGTTCTTAATGACCCAAAGACTATTCAAGAAGGTTTCCGAAGTGCTGGATTTATCAACGATCATTCCGCTGCTTCCATCATTGAAGATGATGAAGATGAAGAAATGCTTGACTTCGTTACACATGGAAAGATTTGCCAGAATTGGATTGCTGTTGATGTTCCTTTTATCGTTCATTCTTCAAAGTAATTTGTTTTTATTTTCTTTCAAAAAATCCTTTCACTCTACCCAAGGTGAAAGTGATGTTTGTCGGGCTTTGTTTCAAATTTTATCATCATCAATAAAATGTTATTTTGTGATTTCCATATGTGTTTTTTCATTTTTTGCTTTATTCTGAAAAATGGTAACATAAAAAAACCCAAAATATAATAATTGTTTATCTGCATATTGCTTGCACTTTTGTTCATAGTCTAAAATAAAAATAAAATCATTGTGCAGATTGATTGATAAACCCATTGAAAACGATGATCCTATGCCCTCTCCCAACATTGAATTCCCTGTGTTTGAAGCTGAGGAAGAGGATGATGAAGAGATTCCTGATGAGATTTCTCGGTTGCTTGAGCACGAGGAGAAGGTTATTCAGCCTCATGGAGAGTCTATAGAGATGGTCAACTTGGGTTCTGAAGATGAAAAGAAAGAAGTCAAAGTTAGAGCATTGCTTGGTCCTGATGTTAAGAAGAGGATTGTAGAGCTTCTCAAAGAGTATGTTGATATATTTGCTTGGTCTTATCAAGACATGCCAGGTCTTGATTCTGATATTGTGGAGCATAGATTGCCGTTGAAGCCTGAATGTCCACCTGTAAAGCAGAAGTTGAGAAGAACTCATCCTGACATGGCAGTAAAGATCAAAGAGGAGGTTCAAAAGCAGATTGATGCGGGTTTTCTTGTGACATCGACTTATCCTGAATGGGTGGCCAATATCGTTCCTGTTCCGAAGAAAGACGGAAAAGTCCGAATGTGCGTTGATTACAGAGATTTGAACAAAGCTAGTCCGAAAGATGATTTTCCATTACCACAGATTGATATGTTGGTAGATAATACGGCTAAGTTTAATGTGTTCTCTTTTATGGACGGATTTTCCGGTTATAATCAAATAAAGATGGCACCCGAGGATATGGAAAAGACCACATTTATTACACCATGGGGAACATTCTGCTACAGAGTGATGCCCTTTGGATTGAAGAATGCTGGTGCGACGTACCAAAGAGCTATGACTACACTTTTCCATGATATGATGCATAAAGAAATCGAGGTATATGTTGATGATATGATCGCCAAGTCAAAGACTGAAGAGGATCATGTTGAACATTTGCTGAAGTTGTTTCAGAGGTTAAGGAAGTATAAGCTGCGTTTGAATCCGAACAAGTGCACCTTTGGTGTACGTTCTGGAAAATTATTAGGTTTCATTGTCAGCCAAAGAGGCATTGAAGTTGATCCTGATAAAGTGAAATCTATTCAAGAGATGCCTGCTCCAAGAACCGAAAAGCAAGTAAGAGGATTCTTGGGCCGTTTGAATTATATTTCAAGGTTTATTTTTCACATGACTGCCACATGTGCTCCGATCTTCAAGTTGCTTAGGAAAGATAAAGGTTGTGTCTGGACAGATGATTGTCAGAAGGCGTTTGAAAGTATCAAAGAATATCTGCTTGAACCTCCTATTTTGTCTCCTCCGGTGGAAGGTAGACCGATGATCATGTACTTGACTGTGTTGGAAGATTCCATGGGTTGTGTGCTTGGTCAGCAAGATGAATCTGGAAGAAAAGAATATGCAATTTACTACTTGAGTAAGAAATTCACTGATTGTGAGTCTCGGTATTCCATGCTTGAAAAAACTTGTTGTGCCTTAGCTTGGGCTGCAAAGCGTCTTCGCCAGTATATGCTGAATCATACAACTTGGTTGATCTCTAAAATGGATCCAATCAAGTATATCTTTGAAAAGCCTGCTTTGACTGGGAGGATTGCTCGTTGGCAAATGTTGTTGTCATAATATGATATCGAGTACCGAACTCAAAAAGCTATAAAAAGTAGTATCTTGGCTGGCTATTTGGCACATCAACCGATTGATGATTACCAACCTATCAAGTTCGATTTTCCAGATGAGGATGTGATGTTTTTGAAAGTGAAAGATTGTGATGAACCTTTGATTGAGGAAGGGCCGGAGCTTGGATCTCGATGGGGTTTAGTTTTTGATGGTGCTGTGAATGCACGCGGAAGAGGAATTAGGGCAATGATCATTACTCCCCATGGTTCACATATTCCTTTTGCCGCAAGGTTGACTTTTCCTTGTACCAATAATGAAGCTGAGTATGAAGCCTGCATTATGGGTCTTGAAGAAGCTATTGACTTGAGGATTAAGCATCTTGATGTGTATGGAGATTCTGCCTTGGTAATTAATCAGATTCAGGGCACGTGGGTAACTCATCAACCCCACTTGATCCCTTATAGAGATTATGCCAGGAAGATATCGACTTTCTTCACTAAAGTTGAGTTTCATTATGTTCCTCGTGACGAGAATCAGATGGCATATGCTTTAGCAACCATAGCTTCTATGATAAAGGTGCACCAGTGGAATGATGTTCCCATGATCAGTGTGATGCGACTTGAAAGACCAGCTCATGTGTTTGCAGTTGAAGAGGTCCATGATGACAAGCCTTGGTACCATGATATTAAATGTTTTCTCCAGAGTCAAGAATACCCGCTTGGGGCATCTGATAAAGATAAGAGGACTTTGAGGAGATTGGCAGGCAATTTCTTCTTAAATGGAAATGTGCTTTACAAGAGAAATTTTGACATGGTCTTGCTCAGATGCGTGGATAGACACGAAACAAACATGTTAATGAAAGAAATTCATGAAGGATCTTTTGGCACTCATGCTAATGGGCATGCAATGGCTAAAAAGATGTTGAGAGCAGGTTACTATTGGCTGACAATGGAATCTGACTGTTGCAAGTATGTGAAAAAGTGCCATAAGTG
The DNA here is from genome assembly GCA_963966055.1 of Lathyrus aphaca. Taxonomy (NCBI): domain Eukaryota; kingdom Viridiplantae; phylum Streptophyta; class Magnoliopsida; order Fabales; family Fabaceae; genus Lathyrus; species Lathyrus aphaca. The sequence continues at coordinate 126,769,579 of OZ014520.1, read as the reverse complement.
TCAGGTGTATGCTGATAAGATTCATGTGCCACCAGCTTATCTCAATGTGATTTCTTCCCCATGGCCTTTCTCTATGTGGGGAATTGATATGATTGGTATGATTGAACCTAAGGCTTCAAATGGACATCGTTTTATTCTTGTGGCAATTGACTACTTCACCAAGTGGGTGGAAGCGGCATCGTATGTTAATGTGACCAAGCAAGTTGTGGTTCGGTTTATCAAGAACAATATTATCTACAGATATGGTGTTCCGAATAGAATCATTACTGATAATGGTTCAAACTTGAACAATAAGATGATGAAAGAGCTTTGTGAAGAATTCAAGATTCAACACCATAATTCCTCTCCTTATAGGCCGAAGATGAATGGGGATGTTGAAGCTGCAAACAAAAATATTAAGAAGATCATTCAGAAGATGGTTGTGACGTACAAGGACTGGCATGAGATGCTCTCGTTTGCTTTGCATGGGTATCGTACATTTGTCCGCACTTCAACAGGGGCAACCCCTTTCTCACTTGTTTATGGTACAGAAGCAGTGCTCCCCGTCGAAGTTGAGATCCCATCAATGAGAGTTCTGATGGAAGTCAAGTTGACCGAGGCTGAATGGTGTCAGAGTAGATTTGATCAGTTGAATTTGATTGAAGAAAAGAGGATAACAGCTTTGTGTCATGGTCGGTTGTACCAGCAAAGAATGAAGAAAGCTTTTGACAAGAAGGTCAAACCTCGTGTATTCAGAGAAGGCGACCTCGTGCTCAAAAAGATTCAGTCTTTCCTTAAAGATTCTTGGGGCAAGTGGACTCCGAACTATGATGGCCCATATGTTGTTAAGAAAGCCTTCTCTGGCGGTTCATTAATTCTTGCAACTATGGATGGTGAGGAGATCACTCGTCCCGTGAATGCGGATGCAGTCAAGAAATACTTCGCCTAAAAAAAATAATAAAAGAACAGCTCGCTAAGTTGAAAACCCGAAAGGGCGGCTTAGGCAAAAATGAGTGTCTCGGTGGATTGAAAACCCGAAAGGGCGGTCCAGGCAAAAATTAGAGACATAAACAGAAATAATTATCCCGGTAGATTGAAAACCCGAAAGGGCAATCTAGGCAAAAGTTAGGGATCATGGCAAGTAACTGCGTCGACAGACTGAATCACTTGTAGTAACCGAGGATTTCAGATTCTATCCCTCAGAAGAATTATTCATCAAAGATTCTTATTCACTCATCCTTGACTGAAGTTTCGGACACAGTGGGATTCAAAGTTGATAGGGAGAATAGTGATCATTGTATCTCAATGTACCCCTTTTCCATGTATTTACCATTTTTCAAAGTTGTAATGATCCATGGAGTCATGCCATTTGCTGACTACCATTCTATCAATGAATTTGAGCTTTTATCCAATTGTTTGCAATTCTTTATATTGTTTCTGTTTACAAAATTTCAATTTATTGTTGATGATGATTTTTGAAACAAATTTAATAAATTTAATCTTTGAAGATTTTAAAAACATTTTTCTCTTGATATATGAACAAAGAAAGGATATCAATGGTGATTCCAAGAATGGTAAAGTCTGGATGTGTGTAACTCGTCTCTCCCAAAGCAGGGTTTGATTCGGTTGTGTCCATGTGAAGTTCCTGGATAGTCTTAACAGATTGATGTTAATGATGTTTTGTTCCCCAACAATAAGCATGAATGGAGATTGTATGTTTTCCCCAGAAGAGTTGTTGGAAGGGATGTTGAGAATCCCTAGCTGAGTCTTGATCTCTCCCTCAGCAAGTTACATTGAGAAGCATTGGGAATCCCCAGCTGAGCTCTTGTTCCTCAGCTTGATTTTGTTTGCATCCTTGAATACAGAATTATTGATATAGCAGTCAGTTTAGAGGTTTTCTTTTACCTGATGGTGGGTATTGATTTAAAATCCCTCGTAACTGTATTTTGGCTATGATGTTAATTTCTGATATCCCCATATGGATCCCTAGTAGGTCTGCATGTGTTGATTTCCAGCAGGTTCCTATGTGATTTTTAGCAGGTCTTGCACTCTATCCCCAAGTGGAGCAAGAGTGATATGACAGTTATTCTTCGTGAAGTTTGATTTTTATCAAGAATATTTCATCCTCAGCAGATTATTACCTTTCCTCAGCAAGATGATATTCCTAGCAGATGCTGTCTTGTCATGATTTAAGCATTGTAGTAGGATTTTATTCCTTTGATGGCTTATGATTTTCCCCTGTAGATTTCAAGTTGAATCTCCATTTGTTTCCCTGCAATGTTGCCTTGGGATTAGCCGAGTATCTGGTTGTGTGGTGTTCATGTCACCCGTTTCTTATCTTTATATCTGTTTTGTCAGCATATTCATAAGCATATTCATACGCATAAGCATAGCATCGTTTGCTTGCATTCTTGTGTTTATCATTGTTATCTGCTCTTTGGTGTGGACTTTCCCCACAGAGTGTGTGTGTCGTCTCCCTCTCAAGTTTAGAGTGTCGACCATTAAGCAGAAAGTGTTAATCCTTTCTAATTCCCCACTGAGTTTGTTTCTCGTGGATGATGTTGATTCAATTTCCTCCCCAGTTTATTATCTGGATGGAATTTTCCCCAGTTGAGATATTTCCTCCTCGGGATGAGTCTTGTTTGACCGTTTCTTTCCAATTTGTTCTTGGATTGAACTTTGGTCCCCTTTTGTGGATAATATTTGCTTTGGAATTAAGCTGTCATTGTTTGATAGTGGGCAACATTTTCTCCAACTTGAGTATATTACTTTGGAATTAAGCTATCAGTAAATCAATAGTGGGTAATATTACCAAATTGATCAAGTTCTTTTACTTGTGCTCCTACCCAGTAAATCCGGTAGTCGAGATTTCTTCCTCTTACCCAGTAAAAAGGTAATAGAGTTTGTTTTCCTTTGCTTAAGCTCCTACCCAGTAAATCAGGTAGTTGAGAGTCTTCTACCCAGTAAGTCCGGTAGTCGAGATATTTTCCTCTTACCCAGTAAAAAGGTAATAAAATCAGATATTTTCCTTTTACCCAGTAAAAAGGTAATTTGATTAAGTTCCTACCCAGTAAATCAGGTAGTTGATCATACTCCTATCCAGTAAATCGATAGTCGAGTCCCTTATATTTTTTCTGCCCAGTAAAAAGGTAGTGGAGGTTATCCCTCTGTATCGTACTCCTATCCAGTAAATCGATAGTCGAGTCCTTTATATTTTCTACCCAGTAAATCAGGTAGTTGAGAATATTTCTTACCCAGTAAAAAGGTAATTGAGGTTATCCCTCTTTCTTTTGCTCCTATCCAGTAAATTGATAGTCGAGTCTGTTATATTTCCTACCCAGTAAATCAGGTAGTTGATGATTCTTATCCAACTCAGTATTTCTCCATTTTTTGGATTCAAATATTTTGTTTGGTTGTTAATTCCTGGCAGGGTGTTTATTTCCCTTGTTGAATCTGTTCTCTGATTATATCATATCTTTCCCCAAGTGGAGTCGGTTATCCAGTGATTTATTTTCCTGGTAACTCTTTTGCTGTCTGTTGTTGTTTCCCCAACGGGATTTTCTTCTGTGTCCCCAAGTTTTTGCTTTTCTCTGGTGGTCATATTTTCCCCACAGAGATCTTGGGCTTGCATATCATATTCATATCATATCATTGTTCTCTTAGGACAAAAATTGGGTTTTCTGTATTTAAGTCTCTCCCATCTTGTAGAGACGAAGATGTCAATCTTCATATCTCCGGATTGAAGAAACTTAAATAGGGGCAGCTGTAACACCCTAATTTTTGCCCTAAGATGTTCTTTGCATTTCATCTGCATTTTGCATACAAACAAGATCACACTGGCTTTCGAGTTTCTCCTCAGATGAGGTCTATGCTTCGCAGGGGATCACCATTATTTTTACTTCTTTATATTTGTTTATATTTACTGACTTCTAACAAAAATACAAAAAAATATGTTGCAGTGTTCTTCTTCTTCTCTGTGTTGCAGGTTTTCAAAGACAGGGCAGTGATTTCATTCAGATGCGTTTTGTTCAGTCACGATTCAGGTCAAATGGATGTTTGACCTAATTTGGTCAAACTATCAGATAAATTGTTTCGACTGCAAGTTGGGTGTGTCCATGGTTCATTTCTCGGACAATGCGTTTTCAAAGTTCAAGCGGTGTTGAGTGTGAAAGTCATCAGTTATCAGGCAGTGCTTTGTGCGAAGTTTGGTGTTTATCAGTTCATCGGTTCATCAGTGATTTATCTGAGGATTTATTTTCCTCAGTTTGGTTTCGAATCATCAGGGCATGGGTCAGACAGTTTTCAGATGACAATTGGCTTGAGTTGTGAAATATCCAGTGGGTCTGTGTTGGCTGTGTTCACTATCATCAGAGGCTTGTGCAAGAGAAATCGAGATTTGTTGTGGGCTTGAAAACCAAATTCTATACATTATCCATTTCTTGATTAAACCAGCTTATCCAAATCTTCAATAACCCTTTTTTTAGTTCAATTACCCGATTATCCATTTTTTTTTTATTCACAAAAATTCCAAATTCTAAATTTTTCGATTCCCTTTTCAAATAACCATTTCCAGTTATACATTAAATCCAATTCCCGATTGTTCCATTTTTTATTATTTCAATTTCCATTTCTTTTTTTTTCTTATCCTTTTTTTCAATTACTTTGTTATTATTCACTTTTATTATTAAACAAGACCATATTTTTTTTAAATTCAAGAAGCCAATTTAATTTGTTAGTCCATTTCTTTGTTTTCTATATGATAAGAAAAAAAATATATTATAAAAATAAAAATTCCCATCCATTCCAATTATTATTTTTTATTAATCCTTTCACATTTTCTTAAGCCACGTGCAAGACTTCAGCCAGCTAGCTACCTCAACACGCAGCCGTACGCCCAAAAGTCCAAGCACATCAGCCTACCCAAGCATTTCCAGCGTGAACTCACACTTTTCAAGCCGTATTCCTCAACAATAGCACCAAGCCTCCCACACAGCCAAAAGCCAAACCTCACGCGCTACAGCCTTTTGCCTCACATTACCTCAAACCTGGCCCCACAAGCAGCTTCCATCACACTTGCCAAGCCAACACTTTACGCCAGCCATACGAAACAGCACGCAACGAAACAAGTCAAAGCAATCCAGCCTATCCAAGCCTTTCCCAGCCGCAAGCAAAAACACAAGCCTCATTCACTTCAAGCCAACAACAATAAGCCTCACATCAGCTTCTCATGTCGTTCGACAACTCCAAGCAATGCTGCACACAAGTCACGCCACAACTCGCATAAATATTTCCCAGCAACACTCACACACAAGCTGCAAAACAAAATCAGTACAAGCCGTAGATCCCGTAAGCAAACTAAAACAAGCATCACGCACAACTACAGCAACAAAAACAAATATCAAAACGCAAAACATTAAAACTCCAAACGCAGTGAAACGCAAGCACACGAGAAATCTGTGAAAGTTCAAAACGCAATTCAAAAGGCCCAAAACGGCAACCCTTCTTCAGCCCTCTTCTCCTATTTAAAGAACATCATTCTCTTCAATTTTTCCAAGCTTGAATAGCCCTCCAAAAACCCTGTCCAAATCCATCAAAACTCAATCCTAAATCCTCTCTCAAATTTCTTAATCATTCCCTCAATCAACCATCAATATATCACAAATTGGGACCTTAATCGAAGAAGAGAGAAGAAGTGAGAATCCATTGTTTCGTTGAGAGAGATCCGCGAAACTTGAGAAGAAGAAGAGTTGAATCGGAGAGAGAGAGCTTGCAATTGAGAAGGAGAAGAAGTGCTTTCGTGTTGTGTTGATTATTGAAGGTGAGCGATCCATGTTTTTGCTCCGATTTCCGCCGCGATTTGAGCATTATCCCCCTGTTTGTCTCACCGTTACTGCGCGTAGAAGAGGAAGAAGAGCCTTGGCTCTTTTTTTATTTGTTTTTATTTTTATTAATTTGTTTTATCACTTTTGATAAAATAAGAAGAAAGCTGATATATGGAGTTGGGCCTGAGGCCATTTGTTGATCTTGCTATTCATGCCATCCGCGGATCCTATATCTCCCCCTCCTCTTTTTATTTTTATTTTCTTTTATTCTTTTCCAATTTTCATTGTTTTTGTTATATTACATTTTGAAAAAAATATTCTAAAGTATATTTTGGAAAAAAATTAGAAAAGATGTTTTATAAACAATTTAGAAAAGAATTTTTAGAAAAGGTTTTAAAAGATATATTTCTATTTCTTTTTTGGATCTATTTTTGTAGATCCATTTTTCTTCATCTTTTTTTATTTTTATTTTTGGTCGATGACAATCTCCGATTCGTAGATTGTTGATTTTCGATAAGTTTAATCTTCATTATTTCAAATCTATGGATGAATGATCATTTGGATCATTCTCCATACTTTGAGATCGTGATAGGTGGCTTTTCGATAAAATCAACGAAAATCTCGATTAAGATTAGACCTTCCTTTTTCTTTTAGTGTGGCATGTTTTTGGAGAACGATCCATAATATCGTTTCTCTAACATGTATTAACACTAATATTTTCCACTTTAATTAGTGGTGGCCGGCCTCATTTGTAGGGTAATTACTTCGTAAATTACTCGGCGATTGCTTAACATAGACCTAAAGTTGTCCCGATTCGGAATGAGATCCACTTGGATCCGGTTGCCTCGATTTTATTTTTTCTTTTCGTGGTTGTGCTTGATTAAGTTCATCATACCACTTTATATTGTAAATATTATAATATTGTGAATATATAATCCGTTTAAATTTAATCTCTCGCACCTTATCCTTTTATTTTAATCTCTTGCTCCTTTATCTCTTTATTATGCTTTATCATATTATATCATATATCATTTGTTTATGTTTATATTGTTGCTTGTGGTTTTTATTTTGTCCATTTGGATACCAAAACACTAATAAAGGATTAAACACTTAAAAGACTTGTGACTTCTAATTGCGGACTATGGTTACTATCCCTTGCTTTTGGAGAATAGACTTAGACTTTAAGATCTTCCCCCTTGCTCAAGTTGGAATGGATTAGAAACCTCGGCTTCAAGTTATTTCATTAGCCTTTGAAGATGGAATTCCGAACTTTGAAGAATTGTGCATATGGTTTGGTATCGTTTCTCTTAACCTTTTAATTCAAGTATTAGGATTAGTCCCTTCATCTCTTCCCCATTCTTAAACTTTCAAAACTTCTCCCTATTTCAAAAATCTTCTTGTTTTCTAAACTTCAAACACTTTCATAAGCAAACCTTGACTTTGGTCAAGCGATTTTAAACTTTTCACTTTATTTCTTAAACAAATGTTAATCAATGTAAATATATCAAAATCATTTTCTCATATACTTTAAAAAACTCAAAACTCACTCAATTGTTTTTGTGCCTTGTGCACTTTTTTTTTTCTTTTCACATGTTTAGATATGATTCATCTTTTCTAGCGGAATTATTCGCTAAAGGATGACGACTTATCTTTAAATTTTAAAATTGATATAACTCATTGTTTCTTTTCAAATTTTGTACCACGAACTACGAGGTTTTGATCTCGCATTGCACTTTGTGGGTACGTAGGCATGAGGCATTAAAAACCTCATCAAACACAAAATCATTAAAAAACATTCTTCTCCTCATCTCTTCAATCATTTTCAAGCAAACCATTTTCAAACCAAAAAGCAATAAATATTTCAAAGGGCTCCCGTGGAGTACCACGGACGAGTCGGGTGCCTAAAACCTTCCCGGTTCGTAACCAATCCCCTTACCCATTCTCTGTTTGTTTCTTTTAGCTTTTGCTTTTAGATTCCTAGGTTTTTGTTCGTTCTTTTACCTTTTTCCTTTCAGAAATAAATAAAAGCGCGGTGGCGACTCTGTGTACATCGAGTGAAGTTAATCCATAGCTTACACTCACGATTTTACCGCTACAAATAGAAGAAGGAGTCCATTGCTGGTTAGTTCAGAGGTATCTGGTTCTGAACTTGGTAGGGCGTGCTACGGCTCGATCCCCCATAACCTCCAATTTGGATAACATGTAAAGGGTTGCCACATTCGTGTACCAGACCCCGTGCTAATAAAGGATCAAAGTCACTAACCGGCTACTCCACTACGTGCATGCTAAGACAAAAGGCTTAATGTGATTGCGCTAGAACGAAACCGGGTGAAATAAGAACGAGGGACTCTAGGTAGAATCACAACAGAATTACTGAATGTTTCGTTTAGAGGGAAGTCGACGACTTAGCTTGTTGCTTGTGTCATTAGTGTATTGTTAGTGTTCTACTCTAGTATCGGTCTATCTAACTAATGACTTCTCGTATGGTATGTTATGTGTATGCGTCTGATGAAAGTTGTCTGATCATTTTTCAATTGATTATTTGCTTGAGGACAAGCAAAGGTTTAAGTATGGGGGAGTTTGATAACGAGAAATCGTATCGTATTATTACTATGTTTTTAGTCCGTTTTTATCATACATTGGTACTTTTAACTCCCGATTGTTCGAGTTTATATGCCACATTGCAGGTACAATATGTCCAGAGCCAAAATTATGGAAAAAGATCAAAGGAACAAAATTTAGCATGAAAGAAAAGAGAAGAACTCAATTCTGCTAAAAACTGCATAATTTGTTGCTCTCACGGTCGTCACCGACCGTGACATGCTAATTATGAGAAATCTGCCCATTACACACATGTCACGAACGTTACAAGCTTATTTAATTTATTTGAATATAATTAAAGACGTGCCAACGAATAGAAAGAGTCTTCAGAGACTCCTATTATCTCTCAACCTCAACAACGCCCAGTCTCCTGGATTTTCTCAAAACTGAAGAACCGAAGCCCACGTTCCTATTCTTCAACTGTCAAATTTCTCTTCTATAAATATCAAAGAATCAGATGAAGAGAGGACGGAGTTTTTGATTGCAAAATTTATGCGAAAGCTCTGCCGTTTTTACAACCCAGTTTTATTTCCAGCTTTTGTTCTTGCTGCTTTCTTTTTAATTTCCAAAACCTTTAATAACAATTTCCAACATTAGGAAATTGTTATCTTAATTAGATTTCTTTAAGCTTAAGAATTTGGTTACTCTGTTTTATTTGGGTGCTCCAAGCTTGCCAGATTGTGGAAGAAAGAGCCGAAGAATTTATTTGTTCAGGTTTTTAATTTACAATTTATATTAAGTTTTATTTATTTATGTTAAGTTCCTGTTGTCATTATATAATGCATGTTTTAATATCTATTAATTTCATTTTATGTTTGTCTGTTGTTTTAATTAATATGAGTAGCTAAATTAACTGAGTCGGTATGTAATAAGGAAACCAAACGTATGAATCGAATCTAAGCTAAAAACATTTACGAACTTATATTCTGGCTGTGACTTTTTATAATTAAAATCAAGCTTTTTGTTACGAGAGTAAGAGAAGTGAAATAGGTTAGGTCGAGACCACGAGAGTGTGAGATTTTAACCGGATAGCTAAAGTTAGGCATTCGATTTAAATACAGCGAGAGCGCTTTAAAACGAGTTAGACTTATTATGTTTTCAAAAATTATTTTCTAAACACTTATAGGCTAGCGAGAGCAGACATAGGGCTTTAGGAGTATGATCTGAGATAAGACAACGAGAGTGTGAGTCGAGGGTTTTTAAACTGGTAATCTCTACAGAATTATTTAAGTGAAACATCTTTATAAGCTTAGGCTAGATTGATCCGCATAGGTTAATATTATTACGTATCGACCGCCTTACCATTATTTCTTTAATTAAGTTTAGTTTCCCGTTTTTAATCCCTAAAACCATAACCGTGACAAATTTCCGCCTTAGCTAAACTAGCCAAACTTCTAGCACTAGAGTGATTACAAAGTCCCTGTGGGTTCGACATCTTTTTATTACTATTGTGATAAGCTGTGCACTTGCAGTTTAGATACCGTTAGACACATCACGTCTTCGCCCATCAGTCCCTCTTAGGCACACGCTTTAAATCCTAGCGCATAAAGTTTTGTTTTCCACTCATTTTTAAGACAGTTTTACGTTGCAGTGTCAGTTTAGCTATATATCTTGTAATATTTGACATTGAATATCAATGTTAAGTTTCAAGCATACCGTTTACTTGATAAAATGAAACTTGACATTAATCTTCAACCTAAGTTTTTAAATATACTATTTTAGTATCTTCGAACCTAACCCTTCAAGGTCATGAGACAACAACGTAAAAACAATGGAAGATGGTGTTTGGAGGAGAAATGGGTTAGGGTTTGTGAAAAGGTGAATGAACGTGTTGAACCTATTTATGAAAACATATATAGACCATTTCCCCCACAGATTTTATATATAATTTTGGGGAAATGTGTTACTTTATCACCACAGTTGTTTTGAGTAACCATCATGAAAATTATTCCTTTTTAATTGAAAATAACAAGTTGTAACCCTTCATAACAGAATGGAGCCCCAAGCAAAAACCCTTCACAACATAACAACTCTCTATCGAAAATATCCATTTACACTTAACTCATTTCTTCCTTAACCTCTATCATATCACGTACGAAAAAAAAGAAGAATGCAAAGTTGAAACTAACAAGAAGGGATCAAAAGACTCATTTTTTATTGTTCTTCTTCACCTTTGAAGTACATGAATCGTTTCACAATTCATCACTACTGCAAAATATACCTTTGATAACACTAAATTACAAAGGTCTAATAGTTAACCGAGGTAATACCTCATTTTATGATGCATTTTATTTTATATTTATGAAAAGATATTGCATTATAGTCAAACAAATTAACTGTTATTATATATCCATGGAGTGACGAGGTTTGAATCCCTACTCCAACAATTTTCTACTTTTTTGTTACAATGAATAGTTTCCTTATAATATATATATATATATATATATATATATATATATATATATATATATATATATATATATATATATATATATATACTTTTTTGTTACAATGAATAGTTTCCTTAATATATATATATATATATATATATATATATATATATATATACATATATATATATATATATATATATACATATATATATATATATATATATATATATATATATATACATATTAAAATAAAATACTTATCACCACAATTGTCAATATCAACCGTTGTGAAAGGCAATACATTTCATCACGGCTTTTGAATGTGACCGTGGTGAAATTGTTTATTCATATATAAGTGAATTAGCTCTCTCTTCTTGACCATATTATTGTATCTCTCACAACAAAAACTTAGCACGTATTTTCTCACTTCTTCTTCGTCATTAGCTTTCTTGTTCTACAGTATGTCATCAATCTTTTTCTTCATAAATAAAGATATTCTTATTCTTCCTTATTCTCTCATTTTCGTGTATGTTTTTTGTTATATTTCACATGTTTTTCTTCTTGTTCGAGAGTTTTGTTTTTTGTTTTTGTATGTTTCAAATGATTTTCACACGATTTTCATATTATTTACTTCGGTTTCACATGTTTTGTTGTTGGTTTGGATATGCTTTAGGTTTAGGTTTTGAAAAATGGTTTCTCTTCCCCACTACCACTTTGACACCATCTTGACCTATCCAACTCTCAAATTTCAGATCCTTTGCTCAGAATTCAGACCCTTCTCTCAACATGAATGATGGGAAAAAAAACTTTTCCAAGAGATTAAGGCTTTAAAACAGGTTATTGATATGTTAGAGTTATGGTTGAAACCAAGCCAAGAAAGTTAAAGTTGTTAGGGATCACATTAATGTTGTTGAATCGTTTGGTGGAACATGTTATAAGAAATTTCTTATCAAGAATATTAACCTTATAAATATAAGGAAGGTAGAGGCTATTTTGAAGGACTTAATGAATTTGGTTACAAATGTTATTGAATCAGATGAAGACCTTGAGAACTGCACAAATTTAACTAGGCATGAAGATTGAATACCTTGTTATTAAATATTCAATATTTATATAATAGTATATTATTATTTCAACATTAACAAGTAAAAATATTACAAGAGAAATTAACTTTCGTGTTGTAAATGTGTCTTAAAACATTGGTTGATTAAGAGAAGGAAAACATATTTTGGAGATAGCATTTACCGCAAAAATATGATTTTTTAGAAAGTCATACAAAAAGAAAGAAAAAAAATGGGCGGTGAGTAGTGTTTTTAGTTTTTTGATTTTTTTTCTTCGATTCGGTCCATGGATCTAGATTTTGGGCTTTGTTTATTGGGTGTTTGCTATTATAAATGTGTATCTCTTATATGTTTGGTGTGGGACAATCTTAGAATTTACACCAACAAGGGAGAGCAAAAGTTTAAAGATATTAGGTTTCAGCACAAAGAAAACCTTGGATTACACCTTGTGTTTGAGTGTTTCATATATTGAGAGTTCGAGAGGTTGAAAAACACTTGGGTAGAAAATAAGGTTGTTCTTGGGCGCCTTCGGGGTTATTCTTGGGAACCTGAAGGTGAAGGCTATTTTCTTGTAACTCATCTGTAATCTCTTGTAACAACTTTTTGAGTATAGTGAATTGGAGAGTTGCTCTCCCCCTAGAGTAGATCATTTGATTGAACTGGGTAAAAAAACCTTCATTTTGTTTCTTACCTTATTATGTTATATTACCTGTGTACGAATTATTATTGTTGTAGACTATTTATTTTGGTTGCTACTATTCTTTTCCCCAAAAATTGATATTGAATTTTGTTATAATTCACAACAAGATTCACAACAAGTGGTGCGGTGAGCGTGAAGCAAAGTGAGCATTATGATTAGTAGATGGCAGATCGAGAAATTTTCTGGTAATAACAACTTCGGGTTGTGGAAAATTAAGATGTAAGCAATTTTAATTCAAGAAAATGGTATCAATGATTTGAAGGGTGATGCATTAATGCATGCAGGGCTTACACATGTACAGAAGACCGAGATGATGGATAATGCCAAGAGTGCCATTATCCTGTGCCTCGAGGATAAAGTTCTAAGAGAAGTCTCTAGGAAGAAAACTGTGGTTGCTATGTGGGCAAAACTTGAATCATCATATATAACAAAGTCTTTGACTCACAGGTTGTATCTGAAACAACAACTTTAATCATTCCAAATGGTGGAGAACAATTCCATAGTTGAGCAACTTACAGAATTTCCCAATATTATCGATGATATTAAGAATATTGAAGTGAAGATTGATGATGAGGACAAGGCTTTGCTCCTGTTGAGTTTATTACCCAAATCCTTTAGGCACTTTAAGGACTCCCTTCTTTATGGCAAGGAATGTACTATTACTTCGGATGAAGTCTAGACGACAGTGAAATCCAAAGAATTTTCAAAGTCGAAAGATTTGAAGATTGAAGATAGTGGTGAAGGCTTAAATGTGTCAAGAGGAGGAGTTGAGCGTAAAGGGATGTCCAAATCAAAAAGGTCTGACAAGTCAGAGGTAAAATGTTTTAATTTTTAGAAAATCGGTCACTTTAAAAGGGATTGTTCAGAAAGAAAGGTCAATGAAGATTTTGTTGAAGCTGCAGTTGCCTTGGGTGAGGAAGTTATGAGTATGTCAAAGTACTAATAGTATCGATTTTGGAAATTGAAGATAGTAGGGTCATTGACTCAGGTCGCTTTTATCACATGTGTATAAGAATAACATACTTTGAAACTTTGAAGATGGTGAAAGGTGGAGTAGTTCTCCTTGGTAATAATAAGACATGCAAGGTTCATGGTATTGGTACAGTCAGATTTAAAATGTTTAATGATCGTGAACTTCTTATTCACAATGTGAGGTATGTTTCAGAACTCAAGCGAAATTTGTTATCTATAAGTATGTTTGATGATCTAGGCTATTTTATTTGAGTTGAACGTGGAGTGTTGAAGATTTCACGTGATGAATTGATTATTACTAAAGGGTCTAAAATATGTGGTCTATATATTTTAGAAGGTTCAAATGTTATTATTCATTCATCGGTAACTAGTGGAGACTTTCATGAAAAGGAAGAGCTATGGGTTTTTAGTTTAAGGCATTATGAATGCATTGAGAAAGTTTCAGAGGAGCATAATGAATTTTACAGAAATCAATGGATAAAAATGCATGTTACCGCTGAGTTGTTATTGAGTTTTTGGGGAATAGCTGAGGTTAAAACAACTTACTTGGTTGGTAGATAATTTCTTCGGAAGAAGAATAGTGAAAACCAAGAGAGAAAAGCGGTAGAAACTATAACGAAGAAAACTCAGATTGAGGTGGAGTTTCCTACTATGGATGCTAGCAGTAGTGAGAGAACGTTTACAGAGATCTCTGATTATCATTTGACTCATGATAAGGTAGGGAGGGTTATATATTGTAACATCTCAAAAGGACGGTTATGCTACCCTTGGATATTATGTTTTTAATGTGGCTAAAGGACTGCAGAATAAAAGAAGAAAAACCTTCAGCGAGGTATTTGAAAACAGGTGGAGTCAATGGTTGTTGAAAATCATACTCGTAGGCTTGTTCAATTACCTAGGCAGAAAAAGGTAATTGGAAACAAGTGGATACAAGTGGCGAGATCAAGATTCAAGGGTTTCTTGAATTTGATCAATGTCGTTGATTAGAGTTTCAACTTGGTAGAGAGTAGTAATTTTGTTGATTGTTAAATCGGTATCAACACGGTTTAAAGTAAAGGTGGGGATTGTTATAAATGTGGCTTAAAACCATGGTTGATTGTGAGAAGAAAAACATATTTTGGAGATAGAATTTACCGAAAAAATCGGAAGTTTAAGAAAGTTGGACGAAAAGAAAAATAAATCGGGCGGTGAATAGTGTTTTTAGTTTTTTGGGCTTTTTTCGGTTCGGTTCGGTCAATGGATCTAGATTTTGGGCTTTGTTTATTGGGTGTTTGTTATTATAAATATGTATCTCTTCTATGTTTGGTGTGTGACAATATTAGAATTTACACCAACAAGGGAGAGCAAGGGTTTAAAGGTATTAGGTTTCAGCATAAAGAAAACCTTGGATTACACCTTGGGTTTGAGTGGTTCATATATTTGGAGAGGTTGAGAAACACTTGGGTAGAAATTAAGGTTGTTCTTGGGCACCTTCAGTGTTGTTCTTGGGAACCTGACGGCGAATGCTATTTTCTTGTAACTCATCTATAATCTTTTGTAACAAATTTTCTGAGTATAGTGAATTGGAGAGTTGCTCTCTCCCCCAGAATAGATCGTTTGATCGAACTAGATAAACAAACATTCGTTTTGTTTCTTACCTTATTCTGTTATATTATCTGTGTACGGATTATTATTGTTGTAGATCATTTATTTTTGTTGCTACTATTCTTTGTCCTACAAATTGATATTGAATTTTATTATAATTTATAATAAGATTCACAACATGGCCCTTATAGCATTTTACTACCTAATCATATTTGCAATCATAACAAGACATTCTATGGACTAAAACGAGCAATATGTGTTTGGTTTCATGCAGAAGAGACTTCTTGATTCAATTTGACTACCTAAGAGTGATATGTCTTGCAAAAGCATTTTCATTTCCAGATGCTGTGAGATGTTCTTTTTAGATCATAATAAAATATAATGTCTACTTTAGTCTTTATACTCCAAATTTCAAAAGATTGATCTAGATATTTATCAGATATTTTTGTTCAAGAATAATTTGTAAGTTAGTTAAAGATAAAAAGATCATACTTCTAACTTGTTAGATTATTAATATAGTAAAAAAAAAGGTAACAGCTTCCAATACTTAATTAATACTTAAAGAAGAAAAAAGAAGCATAATTTGATTGTCTAATTAGTTAAAAATCAAATCAGCTAGGTATATGTCTAGTTAAAATTACATACAAACTCACTTTGAAACAACAAAATGTTACATACAAAATTAGAAACCATTGAATCGAAAAACACATAAAAAACCAGTCAAATGACTAATCAAATAATGCTAAGAAACCATTGATTCACAGACAATGTACCTTTTTCCAAAAGTTTAATCATGGGGTACTATTCCATGTGAGCTTGTTTAAGCATGAATATTTGACTCACCCAAGTGGTTTGAATCAGATTCTTTGTCTTAAAATTAATTTCTAAGTAGAGAGAAAGTGCTGAATTTACAACAGCTAAAACAACTAAAATGACTCTGAGATCGTAACTCTATACATTCATATGTAATCCTGTTGCGACCCAACACGTTGAACTGTTAATGGGTGTTTGTAACCTCAGGGCTTCAATGTGTACCCACACTTAGAAATCAAGATTGTCAAAATCGAGATCTTTTATCTATATCCTGACTCATATATATAAAAGATCGAGAGAATATCCTGACTCATATATATATATATATATATATATATATATATATATATATATATATATATATATATATATATATATATATATAAAGATCGAGAGAATATAAAGATCGTAAAATATAAAATCGTAACTAAGATCGAAAGATTCTTAACTATTATTTTTGTAAGATCGAAAGGGGATCACAAGATCGTAAAACATAATATCGCAACAAAAATCGTGAGATTTTTCTAAAATGAAAAAATAATAGTATATATTTAAAGTATTTTTACATGATATATATTAGTAGATTAGGGTATTACTTAGAAAATGACTCTTTTTCATATTCTTTACATATGTATGATTGAGTTTTTATATTTTAGTACTACCGAATGGAACCTTTGTTAGACATTAACGGCATATTTGATTAATTACTACGATTATTATATGTCAATTAGTTAAAATAAACCTTATAAATGAGATGTTTATTCTCAAAAACCTAAATCATAGTCGAAACTGGAAATAATCTCACAAAATCAATTATTTTAACATTTATTCCACAATTTGGCGAAAACACATAATTCTACTTAAGATCCGGATTGTTGAGGTGAATAAGATCGTAAAATCTTAAGATTTTAAGATCTAGATCGAGATCTTGACAACCATGATCGAAACATAACATGTGATGAGATGTATTATTTCAATGAGATGTCAATCCGAATTAAGCATAAATCTGTATTAAAAAATTATGATCATATGAAACTCACCTCAAGATAATTCTTCTCAAATGTAAATAAGTACATGAAGGGAAATCGTGATATATGTTGCGGAAAAAATACAAAATTTTCCCTTGTTATACATCCTTGTGAATGGTTATGAGTCAAATATTGTTAGATTATCTCTTGTAGTGTAAAATCTTTGATCACCGAAATTGATTATTCACAAACACAATACAAATGAAATATTCTCTACTCAGTTCACATGAATAGTTGTATACAAATAGAAGTCTTAAAAAGATAAAGAACTCTAAATCCTAGTGAGACTACGAATTTGCAAATATGTGAATGAGTGATTGTCACTTTAGTATAATGGTTATATTTATAGAGTCAACGTGACACCAAATTTATCCAACTAGTGCCTTTGCATAATAAGAATGCACCACCGAATAATATATGAATCTTATTCATTTATTAAATCTTTATTATCTCTACTTATGTGTGTGACCCTGTAAGTTTTTGTAACATTGAAAATAAAATTAAATCAAATATTTAAGACTATAAACAGAGAATAATGTCTAAAAACAGATCAATGCAACCTAATTGACGATAATTTCTTGGGATCTCACATAACCTTTCTTTGAAAATGATCTTATATATACTTAAGATCATTTAGTGGTAGAGCAACCACATAATTTTCAATGATGGAATTGGTTGTGTTGCAGATTTAGTCCAAAGAATAATTCATATTTCTTTGTGGTGGTTGGCTCTTAATTAGTTCAAGTCATAAATGATTCAAACACCCGACTAATTTTTTGTAGGGGTTTGTGTGATATGTAGGAGTGAGTTTTAGTAGGAGTAGATGATGTGTATGTAATTTGACAATTGTTTTGGAATACTTCTACTATATTTTTACTTATAATAAAAAACTTTAGATTATTTGTTTGGTGAAAAAAGTAACAAAGCTTTCAATACATAAATAGTAAAGAACTGGACGATAAAAGACGAAGAATTTAATTGCCTCGATTTAATTAGTTAAAAATCAAATCGAGTAGGTATTTTGTCCAGTTTAAAGTGCACACACTTGGTCTAAAACATTGAAATGTTGTTACTTAGAAAACTAAAAATGATTGAACTGAAAAACATAACCAAAATCAATCACAGTATCAATCTAGTCAAGCAAGATACCTTCGGACCACAAAAAATGTAACTTTTCAAAAAGTTGAATCATAATTTTCTCTTCCATGTGATCTTGTTTAAACCAAGAATATTGGTTTGAATCAAATTCTTTTCTTAGTTTAGCAAAAAAGTATGAATTGGTGGTAATCAGTAGCATATAAATTGAGAGCCCTAGCTTCCAAGTTGTACACACTTCCTTCATTCAGTTATTTTCTAGTCACACTCACTCTCAGAAGGAAAATGGGAGGAAACAGCAATCATAGAAAATCAAAGTCATCATGGTCTGTTTTCAACATTTTCAGATCTAGTAGCAACAAACAAAGAGATGGAGGATATTATGATCATGATGGTTATGATAACAAAGTGTGGCGTAGTGATGAAGACAGAGGTAGTTGGGGTGTGGCTGATCCTGCCATTGACATGAGAGCTACAGCTTTCATTGCTCAATACAGGAAACGGATTTCTGACTCTGAAATTCATCATATTCTAGCTCATCCTGACCAGTAGGAACAAGCTTTATTGCTTATCACTTGTCATTGTCAATGTAAACCATGATAAGTAATGTTAAATATGAATAAATGTTTCATGTTTTAGCTTTGCTGGTTCAAATTCTAAGTTCGTTCTAGTTAGTGAGTAGTATTAATTTTAATTCCAATGTAGAGAATAATGTAAAGTATGAATATATCAAATATAAGTCTTTTATAGATTTTTCACATATATTATGAAGTGTAATTAATTTTGTATTAGTTTGAGAAATTTCGACTGATTTTATAAAATTATTCATTATTAATGAAATTGAAAAAGTAAATTTAAAGAATTGAAGTAATAGAGAATAATAAATACCCAAGACTATAAACAAAATGAAAAATTTAATGATTCATTGCTAAACCACATGCATTTTGTTATTCTAAATCAACTAATAATAATAATAAGCGGAGGAAGTACCATATATGTTTCAATTCTTTGTAACATTTCTTTTAATTTTTCTTTGAATTGGAGATGGTTATGGCCTTTGAGACAATACCAGTTTTTGATAGTGGCTCAAGATCTACCGGGGATGATGGAAAAGGCCAGGTCTTTAGGTGATTATCATGGATTTCATTTTGATAATGTGAATTATTTTAATGTTTTACAATTTGTCGATGATATAGTTTTGATAGGCGATGGATCGTGGAATAATTTATGGAGAATTAAAGTGTTTCTTAGAGGTTTTGACTTACTATCAGGTTTTAAAGTGAATTTGTTTATATGAGATATTGGATTGAACTCTAGTTTTAGTATGTTATCGAAGTTTGCTCATAGTACAATATTGTTGAGCCTTGGCGATAAGGTTCTTCGACATGTATCAAAAGAGACGACTGCGTCGGGGTTATGGTTAAAATTTGAAAGTTTGTACATGACAAAATCGCTGGTGAATCGACTCTACTGAAGTAGGTTTTGTATTCATTCAAGATGAGTGAAGACAAAGTGTTGGCTGAGCAGTTGGATATGTTCAACAAACTGATTCTTGATCTTGAAAATATTGATGTGAAGATCGATGATGAAGATCAAGCTCTGTTGTTGTTGTGTGCTTTGTCCAGATCACATGCTCACTTCAAAGAAACTCTCTTGTATGGAAGGGAGACGTTGACCTTTGAATATGTTCAATATTGATGTGAAGATCGATGATGAAGGTTGTATCCGATTACACAATAATTTAAAAGTAAAATTCATTGCTACAATCTCTCTAATGATTTGGTTCAAGTAACCACTTCCTTTTTATATTGTGATATTGGATCTTCTCAATTTTTGTTTTTGAACATTCCGATAGGAGTTAATCCTCGTTGAAAGGAGGCGTGGAAGCCATTTGTTAACAATATGAGAATGAAACTTTTGGTGTGGCATAATAGGTATTAATCTAATGGTGGTAGGGTGACTCTCTTGAATGCGATTCTTGCAAATATTTCAATTTTTATCTTATCTTTTTATAAGGCTCCAAAGGCCATTAATAAAGTGATTATAGTTTGCAAATAGTTTTTTATGGGGTTACTCGAAAAATATAAAGAAAATAATTTGGGTTAGTTGGTTCAATGTGTGCTTATCAAATAAAGAGGCCTTGGGGTTAAACATCGTAGAAAATTTAATTTGGTCATTTTATGAAAGTGGAAATTGTGCATCCTTTTCGGGAAAAAAATTATGATTGGTTGAACTTACTTTTTTTTTATGTATGGAGATACGATCTAAAGCAATGTTGAGTGATTCTTCGTCTCAGTGACATTCAAAATCGTCATTATTGTGGAAAGATATTTGTTTGGTGGGTGAAGATTTGGAAGCTAATCAAGAGTCGTGGTTCTCATCGACTATTTCTTGCAAGCTTGGCCATTGTAGGATTGTTGATTTTTAACGCCATCAATGGATTGGTTTGGTAGCCTTATGTTTGCAATTTCCATCCATTTTCTTGTATGTTGGAAATTCTGGTCTGAAGGTTGTTGATTGTGGAGGTTGGTCCGAGAATTCTTGGACTTGGAACCATCATCAATGTTGTTGGATTTGCTGCCTGTAGGATGCAAATGCAAAATTGGTTGATCTTATTGTTTGTTCTGCGAGGTATATTGGATTGAACACCCTTTGTGCTTCTTTCTATTATAATTTCTCTTTTTTTAAAATCAAATTTAAGTTAGTCAAATTTCAATTAAAGAAAGCAAATATATGTGCATCACAACTTGACTTTAAAAGCCACTATCAACATGACATTTTGATTTTGAACTATCAAGTATATGTGCATCACTACTTGACTGTTGGACCTTTGGTACCCAATTAGTTTTGGATCCTTTAATAATATTGTGTTAAACATTATTATAATTAGAGTTTGACCTAACTCATCCTACAAAACCGGTTGGTAAGGTGGGGAGCGTAACTCTATTTAAATCCTTTGTGAGTTATATATTTAGTCAATGTGGGACTTGAGTTTTTCCCAATACACCCCCTTGCACCCAGCACATCTTGGGCTTGGTGCGCATATTAAATGGTGGGTGACCCAAATTGATAGGCTCTGATACAATGTTAGAATTAGAGTTTGACCTAACTCATCCTACAAAACCGGTTGGTAAGGTAGGGAGTGTCACTCTATTTAAATCCTTTGTGAGTTATATATTTAGCCAATGTGGGACTTGGGTTTTTCCCAATAAACATTTTCTTTAAATTTACTATTAGGATCATAATTATAGAAATAGGATAAAGTCATATGCTTTATACAAATAAGAAGAAGAATAAATAATCTTACTTTCATGAATTCACTATGCCAAAAATGACATTTAACAACACACCTTAGACAACACTTTATAAAGAAAGCGCTGCTATAAGTTAAAATTAAAAGAAAACACAGAAACTGGTCCAAAAAAATAATAAAAGCGCTGCTAAAAGTCATACCTTAGACAACGCTTTTGAAAAAATGTTGTCTAAGATTGACCTTAGACAACGCTTTTAGAAAGCGTTGTCTAAGGTATATCTTAGACAACGCTTTTTCAAAAGCGCTGTCTAAAGACTTTCAATTTAAAAAAAAAAAATTAAAATCAAAAGCGCTGTCTAAGGTTGACCTTAGACAACACTTTTCAAAAACGTTGTTTAAGGCCTCCCTTAGACAGCGCTTTCCACCAAAGCGCTGTCTAGGGTCTAATTATATGAAAAATACGCAGTTTCTATTTTCATTTCTTTCTTTCCCTCCTTCTGCGAACGAACCGTGTGAACGCCATTTTCGCCCTAACAAAAGCTTCAAAAGCCACTATCGTCCACCACTGTGCTCCTCTGTGAAATGTATTGTTGTCGTCGTGCTCCTTCCTCCACCATAAATTGTATCATTTTTTGGTAAGTTTCTTCTCTATTTAGGGCTTATCTCGAAATCCATATATCTCTGTTTAGTTTAAGCTCTTTTTGTATATAGTTGACATTGTTGTAGAAATGCTTATTAGTTTAAGCTCTTTTTTGTATATAGTTGACATTGTTGTAGAAGTGCTTATTAGTTTAAGCTATTTTTATATATAGTTGACATAGTTGTAGAAGTGCTTATTAGTTTAAGCTCTTTTTGTATATAGTTGACATTGTTGTAGAAGTGCTTATTAGTTTAAGCTCTTTTTGTATATAGTTACACTATTCTATACATAAAAACTAGAATAGTGTAAGTTATTCTCCAATATTGGACATGAAACTTAGAGTATGTATCAATATAGGGTATTCATGAAACTTTTGAGATTATCAGAAAAATACAAAAAATTATATTGGTTTGAAAATAATATGGTTTCTTTATTACAGGTTAGATATGGCCACTAATGATGATCACCCACATGATGATCATTCTACGCATGAAGGAGGTAGTAAAAAAGTATCTACGGAAGAAGAGATTAGAAGAGGCATAACGGTGATGAGGAAAGTGATCCATGGTAGAGACCGAGGCATCATTCTAGATGTGCATTGGAGCGATCTTGAGTAGCTTATAGAACCTAACGGTCATACCTTGACTAGTTTCATTGGTGCACTAATAAGGAATGAGATTCCCATTACTTGTGATGATAGGAGAAACAAAGAGTTGAATGAATCCAAACAAAAAATTTGGACTGAGATAAAGGTACAATAACGCACATTATGTTCTTTAAATTACTTGCATTGCTTCTAATTTATGTTCTTTAAATTACTTGTACTAACACACAATCTGTATGTTTTTCTTAGAGGTGTTTCAACATCGGAGACGATAGAAGAGATTTTTGTCTGAAATTGGCCGGAAGCTACTAAGAGGGTTTAGAACATTTTTATCATCCAAGTATCTTAGGGATACAGATGGTAATCATGTTGATGCGGAGTTTCCAATGAAATATGAAAGTTTGATTTCACAAGAAGAATGGGAAGCGTTCAAATCCAAACGAAAGGACCCAGCATTTAAAAGAATAAGTTACACAAATCGGGAAAGAGCATCAAGTCTCGTGTATCCATACCGAAAAGGACGTGTCGGATATGGACGCTTAGAACAATCTATGGTAAGTATCTATAAATTGCAATAATATATTTGTTCATCATATATGAGTTTTATTTGATCATATTGTATGAATTAATGTGTAGTTGCAGAAGGAGAAACATTCTGAAAGATCTCTTCTTGCACATGTTTTGTGGAAGGAAGTCCGTGTGGGAAAATCTGGAGTTAATAAAGAAGATGTTCTACAGGTGTATGAGAAATGTGTAAGTATAACATTATTTTTTCAATTAAATAAAAACTTTATTAACAAATATTTGACAAGTATTCGATATTCATCCGATTTTCAGGAGGCGTTATCTCAGTCAGCTTTATCTCCAGATGATATTAGGAGCATACTTAGTCGGACATTAGATGTCCGTGAGTATTCGGGTCGGGTGAGGGGTATGGGATTTGGGGTCACTCCGACCTCCTTGAGTATTAAAAAAGGAAAGGCTCCTAGTAATCGAGAGCTTAATGCAAAATTGGAAGAAATGCAAGCTGAGTTTGATGCATTAAGGAAAGAAAAAGAGGCTAGTACTTCAGCATGTTTTAAAGATGCTTCAGACAAAGATAGTATCAACTGTAACTTTCAACCGACCATTCCAGAGTTAATTATATATATTTATCTTAAATTGAACTATTAGCTTAAATTATGTAATTGACATATAAACACATTATTAACAATTTCATTTTATTATTGGTTTTAGGGCATTTCCCATTGTCAGCTATATTTATCTTCACCATATTATCAGATGATTGGCAAGGGAAAAGTGCATAACAATAGCGGAGAATTACTTCATACTAGAGATCTCCTTACTGGATGTTTGAAAGTCTCGGTTGAAATTGATGTTGAGCCGAATGCATTATTACCATATCCTGACGATGTTTCGGATGCAACAACGGTGGAACAAGTATTAGGTTCGTTTGTTGCGTGGCCGACAATTATATGACATTTATGCATGAAATATGTTAAATTCTTAATTTTATACTTCATCTAACTATTTATATGATATGTAGCTTCATTATAAGCAGGTTAGCAATGTCTCCACACAACAAAAAAGGTTGGTGTTAAGAAGATCGCAGCTAGGAAAAAACCTACCTCCAAGTATAGGTCGTGCCTTCGAACGTTTCTAGAGTTGACAGATATTCCGACCGGAGGTGTTCGTTTTATACATATGGAGGAAGGTATTTTTGGATTTGAACACGAACAATCAGTTGGTAATGAAGAATTTATGCAAGTTTTTAGTCGTGAAGAAATAGGCGTCAATGTTGTCAATACATACGTGAGGTATATCCGGTCTACTTTGTTATATTAATTAAACAACTTATTTACTTTATGTTTCAAATGAATAGTCTAATGTTAATGATGTTTTTATTTGAGGTTTTTGTATGACAAAGTGATGCGTCCAAGTGGATTGGACCAAAGATTTGGATTCTTAAGCCCCGCGTCCGTCAACGTAGCTTTAATATTAAGTAGACCAGATGATGTGATGGTGTACGTTCTTAACCTCTTCATGGCCAACAAAGATACAAAAAAGTTGTTCTTTATACCGTTTAATACCGGGTTAGATTTTCATTCTAAATTAATCTATTATAGTTATTTTGTATTTTGACGTCGTGTAGAAAATTTACACATTTGCTTAATCATACAGTGGACATTGGTTGTTACTCGCAATCAATCCTATCAGAGAAATTGTATATTGTCTTGACTCGTTAGGAAATGATTGGACAACATACCCGAATATGAAGAACATGATTGACACGTAAGTGAGATTGTTCTAAATATTCTTGTGTGTATTTATTAATTTATGTGAATTGTTCTAATTATTCATTTATATTTTATTAGCATCATACAAGCTTTTCGAGCCCAAAGAGATGTTCAAGTATCAAAGAGGAGATCCAACAACATTACATGGATAAAAGTGGCAGTATATTATTAATTATCACATTTTTTATTATATTAGTGATGATACTTGATAAAACTTAGGATTTATCCATATTTTCTTTTCATATGTAGTGTCCTCAGCAACTTAATCAAATAGATTGCGGATATTTCATGTTAAGGTTTATGAGAGATACTCTTTCTTTGGGCCGATTAGAGATTCCATCCGATGTATGTATTTCTAACTTATGAGTTATTTTAATATTTAACACATATCTCTCATATAATTAAATAGTTGAAACTAAATCAAACTATGTTATATTATTATGTAGTACTTTGATGAATTCAAGTGTGCATATTATTTAAAAGATCAAATAAAAGAAATGAAAGAGGAATGATGTCAATATATTATAGAGCTCAGTGTTTTATCAGGTATAATATTGTACTCTTACTTTAATTGATGAGAATTTAAATGTGTAACTTTGTAAATATAATATTGTATTTTTTTAATTGAATTACAATCTTTGTGTTATTTCAGGACCTATGTAGATTTGAAGCAATGCTTTGGTTGGATGCAAAAGTAATATAAGTAATGATTTGTAATATGTTTGAATTGATACATTTGTAGCAAAAGTAGTATAAGTAATATGTACATTTGTAAGTATATATGTTTGAATTGCCAATCCATTTGGATATATATTTGTTTGGTGCATAAATATGTACATTTAAATAGGCCAAATTGGATTGTTTTAAATATCCAAATTGTGATATTTTTCTGGAAAAAAATTAGTTCAAAAACAGGTCAAAATTCTGGTTGAAAAACCTGGTATAAATTGGGGTTTAAAAAAAATTATATAAAAAATTTCGTATACCTTAGACATCGCTTTAAAGAAAAAGTGTTGTCTAAGGTGGGGATTAGAAAGCGCTTTGACTAAAAGCGCTGTCTAAGGTGGGGTTTAGACAATGCTTTGCCAAAAGCGCTGTCTAAGGTATACCTAAAAAAGTTAAAATAGGCGGGGCTTAGACAGCGCTTTTCTTAAAGCGTTGTCTAAGATATACCTAAAAATGTCAAAAAGCATTGTCTAATGGTACCATAGACATCGTTTTTCATTAAATATACCACCCTTTAGACAACACTTTTAAGATTTAAAAGAGCACTGTCTAAACCTTTAGCAGCGCATGTTTAGACAGCGCTTTAAAGCGCTGTCTAAGGCAAAAAAAACCTTGTCTAAGGTCTTGTTTGGTGTAGTGATTTTTTAACAAAGAAAAATATATCAACATGGTCATTTTTAACAATAATTAAAATTAAGATCATTACATTTAGAGGTCATGTTTACATGGAATATGTTACTAAAACTTTTAATATTATTTTTAGGATCATAACCTAGTTTGGTTTTTTCTTTATAAGGTATTATTTTATTAGCTAGAAAAAGATTAAAAACCTAGTTTGCGTTAATTGAAAGAAAGATTTAGATTGTGGAATAAGAATATTTTTGGGAGGTATAATTTGGAGATGGAGGAAGGGGCGAGGGAGTTGAATGAAAAGGATGATGTGGAAGAGTTGCTTAGTTTTTTGGAGGAGGAAGCGATTGTTTTAAAAAAGAGGGAGGTTAATAGAAAATTTTGGATGAATCTTAAGATTAAGGAGAATATGCTATTTCAAAAATCGAGACTCAAGTTGTTAAATGATGTGGATGATAATAGCAAATTCTTTCATAATGCGGTGAAGGAAAGGAGGAGAAGAAATTTCATAGGATCTTTAATGTCCACTAACGGCATGGTGGATAAGGTGGAGGATGTTAAGGAGGGGGTTAGGCAACATTTTGCTTCAAAATTTCATGAAGATGATTTTGATAGACCGGTGCTTGACAGTTTTAGTTTTAAAGGGATCACTTCGCTTGAGAGGTCTTTCCTTGAAGCTTCATTTTCGGAGGAGGAGATTAAAGATACGGTGTGGAGTTGTGATGGTTCTAAACGCCCGGAACCCGATGGTTATTCTTTTTAATTTTTAAAAAGTGTTGAAATATTATGAAGGGAGATTTTGTCAGATATTTTAATAATTTCCATTCTTGAGCTATTCTTTCAAAGTCTCTTACTTCTTTTTAAACCTTGGTGCCGAAATCGTCCAATCATTTGTGCTTGGATGATTATAAGCCTATTTGTCTTGTTGGTTGTATTTGTAAAGCTCTGTCAAAACTTTTGGCGGCTAGACTAAAAGTGGTGTTGAATTAAGTTATCTCTAATTCTCAAATTGCTTTTGTTCCGGGGAGACAATTGCTGGAAGGAGTTGTATGCTCTTTAAAGTTGATTTTGAACAAACTTATGATAAGGTTAGTTGGAATTTTCTTAGAATTATGTTAAGAAAATTGGGTTTCAGCGATATTTGGTTGAGGTGGATGGAAGTTTTGCTTTTTAATAGTAAGATGTCGGTTTTGGTTATCGGTAGTCCAAAAAAGGAATTTGTAGTGGAGAGAGGCTTGAGGCAAGGAGACCCGCTTTCTCCATTTCTTTTTGTTATTGTCGCGGAGGGTTTGAAGGGGTTGGTTAGTAAGTCGGTGGAGAATGGAGATTTTAAGGGTTTTAATATTAACGATAATTGTTTTATTGATATTCTCCAATTTGCGGATGATACTTTGTTGTTTGGGGAAGGAAGTTAGAATTATATTTGGGCCTTAAAAGTGGTGTTGAGAGGTTTTGAATTGGTGTCAGGTTTGGGTATTGTTCCGGACTGGCCCAATTTTCAGACTTGGGTCCAAAATTCTTGAACTAAAATAATTTATTTACTTTAAGTCTATATAGTTCTTCAAATACTTTTTTATTTTATATTTTAAAGGAAGAGATGGTAATCTTGGAAGTGGAAACTATATGTTTTAATTTACTTACATATTTGAAATAATTCATAATAAGTAAATTCACAAGTTAAATTATAAGGATGTCTTAATACACCTCATGAGCTACTTAGGAACCGCGTGAAATTCTACTTATGCCCCCTGATTCCAGATGTGAAAATTAGGACGCACCACTGCATTTTTTAAAAAAAACTTCTGGATGTGCATATGTAGAAGGTCTCCGTATATGCAGATCTGAAAGAAAATCTGATATATTTGAAACTGCATGATCACTCCCCCCATTCTCAACCTTTCTTCTTCCATACTCACCCTCACCAACCTAAAAAAATCATACTTCATCAATATCATTTCTCACTCAAAAACTCCAACATTTTGGTGAAGCAAATGAAAGAGAGCAAGAGAAGATTGAATTTCAGGTAAATATTAAACTTCATCCACTACATTGCTCACAATATGAATCAACTTTTCTGAAAAATATGCACATCTGGTAGCTATTTAGATGAACATGTTCGGATGTGCTCATCCAGAAGAATGCTTGACAGTAATTAATTTTAATTTTTTAGAATTTATTATTTGGATCTAGTTATATATATTTATTGTTATATTATTATTTATAAATAGATATAGTGCACCCCGATAACATCTCAAATGAATTAGTTTCGACGATTTCTCCGAAAGTTGATGGGATTATCATAAAGTCGATTGATATCGACAATGACTTTAATAACAAGCAAGAGTTTGACGATCGTGAAAGCATGCTTGCAAATATTCGTAGGACGACTATTGGTCTTGGTTTTGGTATAAATGTCACAAGATTGGATAACGATTCAGATAGAAGAAACACTTTTGTAATTTTGGGGTACAAAAGAAGCGGTAAATATCAGGTTCCTCTACGAAAGTTAAAAAAAGACAACACCGGTAGAAGAAAATATGAGTACCCTTTTAAGATTCGTTGTTACGCTCTAGCTTCCAAAAAATGGAGATTTTGTGTTGTTTGAGTTATACATAATCACGAATTGTGGTCAAAGTTTCAAGGACATCCTAGTGCATGTCGGCTCAACTCGGAAGAAAAGACATGTATTGTCGACATGACCTTGAATCTTGTCCAACAGAAAAAACATACTAGCCACGTTGAAACAGAAGGAACCCGTCAATGTAGCAAATATAAAGCAAGAGTGTAACATTCGATATCAGGCGAATAAAGAAATTAGGGGAGATATAAGTGAGATGCAACAACTGTTGAAATTGTTGGATGATAACAATTACCTGTCTCATTACAGATATCGTGATGATGGAGTTACATGTCTCATATGAAAGATCAGTTAAATAAATGACCTGTCTAGTGATGTAGTTGGAAGCTTGATTAAGGGCCAAGAATTCCACTGGTCCAACAACTTCTTGCGGTTGCCCAAAACGTCCTGATTCCAACGTGAAAGGCAATTTCTTGTCCCACATCGGTAGTTTTGACAATAGATTTAATGTATATAATACTTATGCGCACATTTGATTGTTAATGGACCAAATAGAGTGTGATTGAAAATCGGTTTATTTGTGTTGGTATTGGCTAGTTAAAATATTTTTTAAAATAACAATTTAAATAAATATAATTAATACGAAAATAAATTAATAAAATTATATATATATATATATATATATATATATATATATATATATATATATATATATATATATATATATAATAAAAATGTAAAGAATGTAATATTTATAAAAAAAATGTCAACTCAAATTTAAAAATTAATTCAAAAATAAAATAAATCACATAGACAGCCAAACGAGATAAGGATGTCCACATAGACAGATTCTCTATGTTCAGTCAACCAAAAAAAGGATAGGATGTTCTGCAAACATAATGTAATGTATAGGATGTTCTGCAAACATAATGTTGTTACAAGGGGAAATCGAAAAAAATATTGACACTACTAGAAATACTCTGTTTTTCTGCGGATTTACCTGCGGATTTTAGTAAAAATTTCGCAGGAAACTAAAACCTTCGTGGGTAATACAAATCCGCAGGAAAAGTCGCAGAAATCAAAATCCGCAGGTAAAGTCGCAGGACATATTCGCAGGTAAATGCGCAGGAAAGTATTAAATCGCAGTAAAATCCGCAAAAAAAGTCGCAGGAAATAAAAAAACTGCAGGTAAATCCGCAGGAAAGTTTTCTCAAATTTTTAATTTTCTTTGTCTAATTCATTTTTTAAATATTATAACACGTTAAATATCAAAATAACAATAATATATAAATTAAAATTTAATTTGAATGAGACAATTCTAAACTAATCACTTTCAAATTTTTAAAGCAACCAAGTTGCTATATATTACTATGATAAAAAATGACACAACCAAACACCTAATAATCACTTGTTCAACTAAATTAAAGATAAGAACACAAGAATAAGCAATATTAATAAAACAAATTACATTAACTAGTATACCATAGATCGATACAAAGCATAGTTTTGAAGCAATAACTTCATATCCGAGATTGATGTCGTCTCTGGAACTTAAATAACAGAACCATTCATCAGTGCAATGGCATAAATGTATGCAAAAATTAGGAGAGAGCATCCAGCCAACCTCGGAGGAGTCTTGGTCTGATTTGTAGCAGGTCTCTAGATTCACAGAACGTGTCACTATTGGCCAGGGAACGAATTCAGCTGAAGCAATTTTGTAAACATGATCCCAAATTCCTTTTGATATTTGAAATTTTGAAGTGAACCTCAGAGTAACATTTCTCTTTCCAACCATGGCCATAAGTCAAACTCTGAAGTCTCAACCTAGAGAAAACCATCAATAGTTGACGCATCAAGCTGATACTTTGGAGAAACATTACCCAACACACTTAATTTGAAACAAAAAACACAAGATTCACAATACTAATGAATGCCATTGAAGAAACATTACCCAAAACACTTAATTTGAAAAAACCATCGATATTATACTGAATGAATGCCATTGAAGATGTGATATAGTCGGTATCTTCATATACACAACACTTGTAGGGTTATACTTTAGCCCTGCAAATAGTCGAAAAACAAATCGTTGACATGGAAATATTTCTCCAAATATAATTCAATTTCAGATTGGTGTAAAGAAATTAAATACTTGGATCTTTCGGCAGAACTAGTTCCACAGCTTCACTGGGGAAAACTCTAGTCGAAACTATGCAAGTTTTTGGGCTCGATTGAATTATACGGAGCAGTTTGTCCAGGCTAAAAAGAAATACTCCTGGAAACACCATATAGAAGTGCTTATCTCCGGCATGAAATAAGAAAAATACTTGAAAGAGTATATACAAATGATGTGTGTAATAGAAAATTTCGAACTTTCTTCTTCTAATTTGTGGAAGTGAAGTAACGAAGATAACTAGCCCGATAACAAGTGCAATCTCCCCAGCAAGGTATATACGTCCCGTCTTTTGCCACATCCAAAGTTGTCTTCAAAAACATGATTTGAGATTATTTCTATAAGCTCTTTAAAATAATAGCTTATGGAGACGATTTTCGAAAAGACTTCACCTCATGTTGAATATGGTGGCTGACACCCCAAACAAACAAAGTGATGGCATCATGTATTGTACCAAAAAGTATCATTGCAGTTCCAATCCATGTATGATACCTAACCGAAGCTTCGAATTGAATACCAAATATGTGAAATAGAGACAAGCCTCTTAAAATCGGAAGAAGAAGCAAAGCCAAACAAGCTTCTGCTAACAAACCAAACCTTGTCGCTATTCTGAGATACTTAAGTTGCCATCTGAAAGCAAATTATGATGATGCATGCATTCAGTTAAATCATGAAGGTCCTCTATTGGTATGCGAGAGGGATGGGTAACATACCCACTAGATGGGCCCTGAAGAGTATGTATGCCCTCCACAAACCGGACTTCATTTTTATTTCGGAACCTATGATTGAGATCAACCAAATTCCGAACTGGTACCAGAAGCACCTTAATGTCATGGATTTAGAAATCATTAGAAACACAAGTAATAATGAGATATCAACACAAAACAGAATATATTACTCACATAGTTGTAACATAGTGTAACAAGCAAAAAACTTTTCACTTACAGCCCATGTGAAAAGCAAGGTGACATCTGCGGTTGTTTTTCCCAAATTAGTCAGCTGTATCAAATAAAATTGACTGATTATCATTATGTTTATATGTATAAAACTATAGCCTTGATTATAATGAATTGACCTTTGCCTACCGTAAAAGTAAAAACAGATACAGGATAGCTACTCTCCTTGTAGTTGTGGGGTATAACAGGTGAAATCTGGCGACAAACTATTTTCAGTGCTAGATCAGGTTCTGCATTTGAGCAATAGAGATGATGAATGTAAGAGATGCAACGCAGTATAATTTAAAAATATGGTAATGGACTTGTAAGTGTGGCAATTAGCCTAGCTTACCCTCGTATATTGTCCAAGCCCTTGGGTATAATGCGTGATATGTGGAATTTGTTCCATTCATATTCCAATCCCATGATTTAATCCCTGATGCTGGATTTTCTCTAAATGAAGTTGATGAAAATAAGATTTGTTTTTAAAATTCAAATATAGAGATTCTAAATATGGCATTAACAATGATGAAATGAAATAGTGAGTGTATAATGGCTCACTTCAATATATCTGGCTTCCCTGAGCATAGTACGGTTGAATATTTTTCATGATTTGGACGTGAAACGAAAACCTAAGTGAATATAATTAGCAGGATGAAGTAAAGATATATATATGGAGCAAAATAAAGTTGTAAGAGATAGTAGAAGATTGAAGAAACATGAATCCTGAAATATGAATGTATATGTATGAGAATAATGAGAAATCCAGTGGTTGTATTATGTTATATATGAAGATATGTTTCAACAAGTAATAATTAGTGATTGTTGAAGATGTGACAATAGAGAAATGAAGTAAAAACTTACAGAAAACTGATTTGCTAAAACAGGTTTCTCTTGACAAGCTAGAGGGAAGAGCTGCCAACGCTGAAACTCACCTTGAAAACTTCTTCCGATGCTTCCGACACTGTTTGAAGAGAAAGAAGAGAGTGAAAAGTATGTTGTTGATAAATAATAGGGAGAAGAGAGTGAAAAGTATGTAGTTGATAAATAATAGGGAGAAGAGAGTGAAAAGTATGTTGTTGATAAATAATAGGGAGAAGAGAAATAGTAAGGAATGAAGACAGACCCAACAACACCTAAAGGAACGGCGTGGGAAGATGTAACATGACGCTTAGCAAAAGGATCGATGACTCCAGTCTGAGAAAGAAGGAAAGATGATGATGGTCGGAATCGATAAAGGATAGAAATGATGAATTGAGAATACCTTTCCTTTGGCTTTTTCTTCACGAATGTAACGCCATAGTCGATAACCAATGGGAGCCTATAGAAAACATCGTACATATCCTTACCGGTAATCATGGTAATAGATAGATCAAGGTAGATTAGAAACACAAAAAGAAGGTTTGTGAAAGGACATCAACATGAATAAACTTCTTTAAAAAACATATTTAATAATAGTACGACATTCTCTGAAGTGATCAAATTCACAACTAAACACTTATATTTTACTCACATAGTTGCATGGCTATCAGCAAAAACAGGGGTACTATCCAATCATTAAACAAAACAGTAGTACTCAATGCAGTTGTTTTTATTCCATATCCATCTATGTTCAGATTTCCATAGCCACATGCACCACCTACAAAAGTTAACCACAACAAAGTTATTATTATATGGTTATTATGATAAAGATGATAAACTCCCTTCCCTAGGTTCTTATGGTTCTCACACAATCATGTATGCTACACAAGTCCCTTCCCTAGGTTCTTATGGTTCTCACACAATGCATATTTGATCATAATGACTTGTATTTTCAGGAAAGAGATATCACAACTGCAGAAAAAAGAAGTTGAAGAAAAGAGCAATTTAGACAATTTGGTGAAAGCCATAGCTGGAGTAACTGTTAGTACTCAACCTGAGAATACAAAGGTCAGCAAGGCCAAACAGAGGCGTGACAAAAAAGCTCAACAAGAAGCAGAGAGGGAACTGAGAATCCAAGCAGAGCAAAATGACTAATGGGTGCCGAATCCTAGCAGTAAATGCAGATAATTTCTCTAACAGAAACTATGAACACTTTACGTATTTTGTAAGCATTTACAGCTATGAACACGTATATTACTTTTAGTGTGACCTTTGTTTAATGAGTTGTGTTAGTTAGACATGCAAACTTGACATCAATTTCGATGGCTGATACTAACAGAACAGAATTGAAAATAACACATTATTCTGCCAGCAGGAACAGGCTAGAAAACTTAAACATATAACACCCACGCACCTAAATTATGAAAAACACACTAACAAAATTATGAAAAACACACCCACCCGCTGTAATCCACACCCAAGCACCTAAATTATGAAAAACACACTAACAGAATTGCTCAAAACCAACTAATTTCTCCTTGAGACAACTGAAAGTAGACAAAAGCATAATAACGAAACACTCCGCCCCTGCACGCATACACCGAACGATCTACTAACTAAAGACTTCTCCGCGCCGCTTGAATAATTCCAAAACCAGAAACAACAAATATCCAAATATAAATCACAGAGCCGCATCAAACACAAAACCTTTGCAATCAGAAAACCCAAACCGACCATTTCAAATGACTAAATTCGGACGCTTGGAAGTCAAAGAAATCACGAGCAAAAAGCCTGCTGCCAGCAAGCCAAAGTAACCAACAATAAAATGAAAATAAGTTGTACTGAAGCATCAGATATACACACCAGTTCTGCATAATCTAATTCCATCCAAACGAAAACCACTTTGATATCTAAACACCAAACACAAGCTAAAGAACTTTTAAAACCAACAAATGTACTAACAGGTAAATATGATTGCTACTACGACCCTCATAATTGAACAAGAAATTGCTAAAAAATCGAACACTGCAGACTTCCAATTTAACAACGAATTTGAACAGATTTGTGACTGCAACAGTTGAAAAAAAACAGGAACGAGACAGAATTCTCGACAGGAAGAGGCACGTCGCCAGAACCAAACACTTGTTAATGAATTTATGAATTCTAAGACCCAACCAACTATAAAGGTAACTTTATAAATCTGAACAAGTTCAAACATGATTGATGCAGTAAAAGGTTAACAAGCTGCAAACATGATGAGTCCACTTTATTTTGTCTTCAATACTCCGCTTCATGTGTTTTTCTTCTAATGCTTTCCGGACTTGCTAGACTGGCTAAACGGTATTCTAAGATCTTGCTATGGTTGATAATAAGTTTTCATTAATCGTTTGGAGGGAGAATCCAAAAGAAAGAAAAAAGAAGCTAGGGAGCATCATCAGATAAGATGTCAATCCCTATGCAAACTCTTTCATAGTGCAAACCCTTTCAGATAAGATGTCAATCTCTAAACACACTTATATAGCCCAGCTTAACATTATTTAAAAAAAATTCTGTCTTGATATAAATTTCATATTCACCAAAAATAAAACATAGTGTAAACTAGACGTAGAAAGATAAAACAAAACATCATTAATATAGAGAAGGGAGAAGGAGAAAGATATACCTACCAAGAGTCATAAGTGTGCTTGTGTTTCTTTCAACTTCCTGATTAAGACATACATACAATTAGTACACTAATTAATCCATTTTTATGAAGGAAAAAGCACTTACGAAATAATGATGGAGAAAAATATCACAATACAGGATTATGATCAAACTAAGGTTTAGAAAGAAAGATACCTAACTTAAATAGAACTATCTCAAATAGAACTCAAAATAAAGGTTTAATTGGATTAAACTCATTGTGGCATTTCAACAAACACCTTGTTGGCAAAACTCAATCCAAAACCAAAAAATTAAAAATTCAAGTAACATAATTCATCAGTAGTAACTACACCAGAATGCATGCTAACATTACAAGCCCAAACATTGCATCTTTCAAGAGTTCAAAATTTACTCATGAATGTGAATGATAAAAAAAAACAGAAACTAGTTAATTACATTAATGAAAAAATAGAACTGAAGAAGAATACTTATGTCGAAGATTATGAGCGATGAACCTGGAACAAGGAACTGAAGAAGAATACTGATTTCGAAGATTGTGAGGTAGATTTTGAAACTCGACGGAGAAATGCAAGTTTGCCGTCGGCGGAGAATTCTAAATCGGTGAAGATGAAACCCTAGCCGCTCCTACGTAGAAACGGCTCGTGAAGATGGAGATGAACAGTTTCTAACGTGTTTTTTGTTTTGTTTCTCATTAGTTTGAAACCTTTTTTTTTCTTTCCAAAATTTATTTATTTTTATTTTATACTATTAGTTTTAAAGTGTAAAATGAGTGGTAAAGTAATAAATTTAATCTAAAATAAAATTATTTGTATTAAAATTATTTGATTTTTAACTAATTTAATATATGTATTTTAAATAAGAGAATAATTTAATTAAAATTTTATATTTCTCATATTAAATATCAATAAATTAATTTTTTATTTTATTTTATTCTAAGATAAATAATTAAATAATTAAATTTTCTTTAAAAAATAATAAAAGAATTGATATAGTAAAAAAAAATTAGAAATATAAAAATTAATATGAAATTAGAATATATCAATGTTTTATAATTTTATTTATAATTATTAAAAATAAATAAAAAATAAAAAATACTAATAATTCGCAGGAAATGTCGCAGCAAAATTCGCAACAAAAGTCACAGCAATTCCTGCGACTTTTCCAGAGGATTTGAGTTTTCATATTTCCTGCGAAATAAATTGC
The DNA here is from genome assembly GCA_963966055.1 of Lathyrus aphaca. Classification (NCBI taxonomy): domain Eukaryota; kingdom Viridiplantae; phylum Streptophyta; class Magnoliopsida; order Fabales; family Fabaceae; genus Lathyrus; species Lathyrus aphaca. Next base: position 126,732,967 of record OZ014520.1, on the reverse strand, counting down.
AGTAAAATTCGCAGGATAAAAAGAATAATATTGTAAAATCTAAAATCGCAGGTAAAGTCTCAGGAATTCCTACGAATTTTGCTGCGAATTTATTTTTCGCAGAAAATAAGTTTTTACATCAAAAATTCGCAGCTATACCTGCGGATAATTTTTCGCAATAAAATCCGCAGGTAAATCGTGTATTTCTAGTAGTGTGAGGGGCCAAAACTCAGGGTATATTTATCCAAAAAAATTAAAATTATTTAGGCAAAATTTTCACAATTATATGTATTAACTATAGCTATGAGATGTTGTGTTGATTATCTTTTTACTCGTTATTTGGTAAAGTTAGAAAGAACATAGTTCTAGGTTAATAGATAATTGGTATACTAACAACTTGCAATACGTAACTGGTCATACGAGAAGAATTTGATTGCCTCAACTAAAATAGATGTAAATATATCATTGAACGGAAACACCCAAGAAACACCAAATCCCATCACTAATCAAATCAAGCAAGAAACCATTGGATCCAAGAAAATGTACCTTTTCTTAATGTTGAATCATACTTTACTGTTCCATCTGAGCTTGTTTAAACCATTAATATTGGACTCACCCACCCAACTTGTTTGAATCAGATTCCACTGTCTCAGTTTAACTAAAAGGGTGTTTTGTTTTGCATATAAATTGAGACCCTCTAGCATCCGATCTTGTAGCAGAACACAACACAACACAACACACTTCCTCTCTTCAATTACTTTCTAGTCACTCTCACTCTCAATATATAGTTAAAATGGGAGGAAACAACAATCATAAAAAATCAAAGTCATCATGGTCTGTTTTCAACATTTTCAAATCTAGTAGTAACAAACAAAGAGAAGGAGGATACTATGATCATGCTGCTTATGATAACAAAGTGTGGCCAAGTGATGAAGACAGAGGTAATTGGGGTGTGGCTGATCCTGTCATTGATATGAGAGCTACAGCATTCATTGCTCAATACAGGAAACGAATATCTGAGTCTGAAATTCATCACTGGCAACCTCAGCCTGACCAGTAGGATTTAACTTTTCTTTTGTGTATTTTTAATTGGTTTTTAGCTCTAGGCTGTAAATTGTAATTAGTTATTGATTATATTTGTCAACCATGATAAATATTGTTAAATACTCTCTTTATCCCAAAATAATTGTCACATTTGAGGAAAAAAAATTATCCTAAAATATTTGTCACTTTATAGATTACCAATACATATTTATATTTAATCTTCCAATTGTATCCTCTAATAAATATTTTTAATTAATTGTTTTCTCACTTAACATTAATGCTAATTTGAATACACCAATAGTTAATTAGGATAATTTGGTAAAATTACTATTCTCTCTTTCATTTATTATTATTTCTTAAACTGTGTGAAATGATCAAATGTGACAAATAATATGGGACGAAGGGAGTATCATTTATCTTTCAAGTTTCATTTTCGCTGGATCAAATTTTAAGTTGGCATTAATTAGTGAGTATTAATTTTAATTCCCTGGTAGAGAAGAGATCAATGCAAAGTATATATAGTAGATAAAATATTTCTTTGGATTTGTATTACTTTTTTTCTAAAGAACTTCCACCAGGAGAGATTCAATGGGGTAAAACAGTTTAACCGTTTCAGTCACTAAGCATATCCCTAATTCTTTTTTTTTTAATTGTTAGAGTGAAAAGTATATATATATATATATATATATATATATATATATATATATATATATATATATATATATATATATATATATATATATATATATATATATATATATATATATATATATATATATATATATATATATATATATATATATATATATATATATATATAGGGATGGTAAAACGGGTCTTCCGCCCTGCGTAAAGCCCGTCAAAATGATAGCGGGCGGACATGTCCGCCAAGTTGAAATGGACATAAAAGTCTAATCCGCCCCGCCAAGGTGGCGGGTTGGCGGACGGCGGACTTGTCTGCCTTTTTTTTATTTTTACTTTTTTTTTTATATTTATTTTTAAATAAATTAAAAGGTTTTTTTTTCTACATTTCAATAAAAAAACATCAAACCAACATTTAAAAAACATAACTTTTATTAGCCTAAAACATGAACTTTTAGTGAAATAATGTTCTTATCATATATAACATCACTTTTAGTATTTTATATGATCTAAATTCAAATTTCGATCCCATTTTTGTTATTTTTCATTAGTAAAATTCAAATTACTTGTCAAACAATAGAGATAGAGAAAGTAGATTAGTCATAATAATCTAAAAACAACTTATGTACACATCACAAACTATTTTCATATGCTCTTCCAAATACTTAAATTGTGTTATTATATAGGAGCGACGGGCTTTGGCGGGGCGGACTTTGGTGGGCAGCGGATACTATGCCAAAAATGACATTTAACAGCGCACCTTAGACATCGCTTATTTAAAAAAGCGCCGCTATAAGTGGAAAAAAACACGGAAACTGTTCACAAAATATCTTAAAAAGCGCTGCTAAAAGTCATACCTTAGACAACGCTTTTGGAAAAGCGCTTTCTAAGATAGACCTTAGACATCGCTTTCAGAAAGCGCTTTTAAAGATATATCTTAGACAACGCTTTTGAGGTAAGCGTTGTCTAAGGTCTTTTAATTTACAAAAATAAGTAAAATCTAAAGCGTTGTCTAAGGTCTAATTATATGAAACAATCAGAATACGCAGTTTCTATTTTCATATCTTTATTTCCCTCTCTCTGCAAACGAATGTGCGACGGCCATTTTTGACCTAACGAAGCTCTAATCATCACCGTCGTCCACCACCGTGCTCCTCCGTGACGTTTACTGTTGCCGCCGTGCTCCTTCCTCCACTGTACACCGTCTCATTTTTGGTAAGTTTCTTCTCTGTTTAGGGAAAGCACGAATTCATCTCTGTTTATGGCAAGCATGAAAATAGGTTACATTGATGATAGAAGTAGATTATAGTGATGACATTGATGATATAAGTAGCTTATAAAGAAGAAAATAACTTATCTCGTTTTGAATATAGTTGACATTGGTTAGTTGAAGAAGTACTTATTATTTTAAGCTCTTTTTGTATATAGTTGACATTGTTGTAGAAATGCTTATTAGTTTAATATCTTTTTGTATATGGTTGACATTGTTTGAAGAAGTGCTTATTATTTTAATCTCTTTTTGAGATTGAGAAATTGCTTATTATTTTAATGGGAATAGCTTATTATTTTAATCTCTTTTTGATATTGAGAAAGTGCTTATTATTTCAATGAAGTTTAGTTTGATTTGTTAGTACACATTTAGTTTGAGATTAAAGAAGTGCTTATTATTAGTTCTAGCTTGGAAAATTCGTGTTTAGAAATATTGTGTGGCTTATTTGTGAATAGCGTGCGATGGTAGAATAACATGGATAAAAAATTGTGTGGCTTATTTTTTTTCCTTAATAAGTAGAAAAATCATGGATAAAACATGGATCTGTGCCGATCGATTGTCCAAAGAGTACGAGAATGAGATTGCGGAATTCGTTATGTTTGTTGTTCAACACGTTAAAAACCTCAGACGAATGAAATGTCCTGCTTGCGTTGTTGTTATATTGGTAAGGTTGACACAGATGGATTGAAATTGCATTTACTGAGGCATGGAATTGATCGAAGTTATCAGTGTTGAAAATTTCATGGTGAGAAAATTAACGAGAATGTTGAACCGAGTGGGAAAAGTAATACGACCTATGCTTCAGACGACAAAGACACGGAAACATACGATTGTGATCGAGTTGAAGAGATCGTAGAAGCACTTGAAGAAGATCTTCATGATTGTCCTGAAATGTTTGAGAGGTTGGTAGGCGATGCAGAGAAACTGTTGTATAAAGGTTGCACTAAATTCTCAAGATTGTCTGCGATATTAAAGTTCTACAACTTAAAGGCGGGAAATGGATGGTCGGATAAAAGTTTCACAGAGTTGTTGGCCCTTATGAGAGAAATGCTACCCGAGGATAATGTTCTTCCTAATCGAACCTATGAGGCAAAAAAAATGTTGTGCTCTAATTGCATGAGGTATGATAAGATAAATGTTTGTCCAAACAATTGCGTTTTATTTCGTAACGAATATACATCGTTAACGGAGTGCCCTAAATGCGGTTTGTCTCGATATAAGAAAAGATTGTCTCCAATAAAATTCTTATGGTATTTTCCTATAATTCCGAGATCTAGGCACATGTTTCATAGTGAAACCGATGCAAGACACCTGACTTGGCATGCAGATGAAAGAATCATTGATGGAAAGTATCGACATCTGGCTGATTCACCACAGTGGTCGAAAATTGATAATGATTATCCTGACTTTTAAGAAGAAGCAAGAAACCTTCGATTGGCATTATCTAGTGATGGAATGAACCTGCATGGTCTTCAAAGTATCTCACATACCACATGGCCTGTAATTCTTATGATTTATAACCTACCTCTATGGCTATGTATGAAGCGTAAGTACATGATGTTATCTATGTTAATCTCTGGGCCTAAACAACCAGGTAATGACATAGACGTATGTACTTGACACCTTTGATCGAAGATTTAAAGATTTTGTGGGAGAACGGTGTGGAGGTTTATGATGGATATAGGAAATAAAGTTTATATTTGAGGGCGATGTTGTTTGGCAGAATTAATGATTTTCCAGCATACGGGAATCTATCTGGGTATAGCATTAAAGGTCAACGTGCGTGACCTGTTTATGAAGATGGAACCGATACGATTCGATTGGAACTTTGTCAGAAGAATGTGTTTCTCGGTCATCGTAGATTCTTACATTCTAAACATCACTACCGTGGGTGGAGAAAAGCATTCAATGGAGACACCGAACATCGTAAAGCTCCACCCGCATTGTCAGGTGATCAAGTTTTTGAAAAGGTGAAGATGTGCGTACTGAGTTTGGTAAGCCTTTTGCACACAAGGTTGTCAAAGGTGGGTGGAAGAAGAGGTCGATATTTTTTGAATTGCCATACTGGAAGTCTTTGTACATGAGACATTTTCTCGATGTTATGCATATTGAAAAAATGTATTTGAAAGTGTTATCGATACGTTACTCAATATAAAAGGAAAGTCTAAGGACGACCTTAAAGCAAGGGAGGACATGTTAAAAATGGGAATGAGAACTGAATTAGCACCCGTGAAGAAAGGAAGACGAACATATCTACCACCTGCTGCTTTTACTCTATCTAGAAAGGAGAAAAAAATTTGTGTAAGTTTCTGAGTGAAGTTAAGGTTCTAGAAGGATACTCTTTAGATATTAGAAGACTTGTGTCTATGAAAGACCTCAAGTTGAAGAGTTTGAAGACACATGATTTCCATGTTATAATGGAACATTTTCTACCAATAGGTATACGTTCTATTTTGCCAGAAAAAGTAAGAAGTGCCATAACTAAATTATGTTTTTTCTTTAGGTCAATCTGTAGTAAGGTGATCGATCCCGAGATCTTACCAACACTACAAAAATAGATTGTAATTACCTTGTGTGAGCTTGAAATGTATTTTTCTCCCTCTTTTTTGACATAATGGTTCATCTAGTTGTTCATCTTGTGAAAGAGACACAATTGTGTGGACCAGCTTATATGAGATGGATGTACCCTGCTAAACGGCATATGAAAATATTAAAAGAGTACGTGAAAACCCGAAGTCGACCAGAGGGTTGTATTGTTGAACGATACATTATTGAAGAAGCTGTAGAGTTTTGTACTGAATATTTGTCCAACGTTCAATCGATTGGACTCCCAAAAGCTCATATATTCGGAAAAAAAGGAAGGTAAAAAATTAATTGGAAATAAAATTGTGACAGTATCAAGGGATGAACGAGATCAAGTGCATTTGTATGTTTTACACAATGATAATGAGGTTGAGCCATATGTTGAAATGTACAAGGATGTACTCCGAAGGTTAAATCCGAACAGAAATGAAAATTGGATAGTACGAGAGCACAATCAAAGTTTCATACAATGGTTAAAGGATCATATTTATTTGAAGCGCTCTTTAGATCCTGCTTCGGTAACATAAAGGTTGAGATGTTTTGCATATGGTCCAAGTTTGTGTTTTCTCATAGCGCATACGCAATTAATGGATACACATTTTATACCAAAGAACAAGATGATAAGAGTATTATGCAAAATAGTGGTGTCACCGTGCTAGCTAAAGCAATGCATATATCAAATATGAAGGACTTAAACCCCAAATATGCAAATTTTTCATATTTTGGAGTTATTGAGCACATTTGGGTGTTTGATTATGAGAAGTTTCAAATTCTCATATTTGGTTGCAAGTGGGTAAATAGTAATGGCATACGAATGGATAAGTCTGGATTTTTGCAAGTTGATCTTACTTGGGTGGGGTACAAAGATGAACCTTTTATTCTAGCATCTCAAGCTAAACAAGTGTTCTATGTGAATGACCCGATGAGTACAAAATGGTCTATAGTGCTTTTCTCTAACAAAGTGGTTGATGATAGCAGTGTCGATCAATGTGATATTGATGTTGATAATGAGTCATGCATTAGACGAAATGAGTTGAATAGAAATGATCAAGAAGAGGATCTTATAGCGGATGAGTCATATATAAGAAATGATCATAACGAGGGAATTTGGATCATAACTAGTAAATTTATTTTATAATTTCACTATTTTAAACGCATATACTTTTAATTTATGATGCTTCAATATTTTGAAAATGCAAGGTTTGCATAAAGAGGTATGAAGTACAACAATATTCCCCGATTCTATATACATGGATATCGTGATGCATTTGATCACACGACTTCAGACGATTTAAGTCATGGAACCACATTATAGCTATTTAATTTCTTACATGACTGTTTGCACTCTAACTATTCTATTTCATGTAACAGTTTAAATGGAGGTCATAACTTGTTTATCCAGATATATGATAGGTATGTATCGAGTGCGACAACATAAATAATATGTTTTCATATTGTTAAGATGCATCAATCAGACCAGGTCAAATTAATGTTTGGATTTTCTCAGGAAATTCCATCTCAACCAAGATGTATGAGAGAACATCACACAATAGAAATGCAATATCCATTTGGCGTGTTCACTAGATAACTATAAACCAACAGGAGAACGGGGAGTGGAATAATAGAAGACATTTGGTTTTGAATGGGCAACGTTTAAGACGACAACAGCTCAAGCATATCCAGGAATATATTACATGGTTTAGAAATATTGCATTAATATTTTCCTAACAACCTTAATTTTTAGCCGACCCCCGTCAATTTTCCTCCTCTACTACAAACTTTCCCTCACAACCACAACAAACAAACACATTTCCCCAACAAACATTCCATCACACCCGAACAACAGAACAACACATCATCTTTGGTACCTCATCCCAACAACCAACTCCTCGCCAACCAATCCATCAAACCAACTACTATCACCAACAATTTCAAGATCAAACCACACATCGACCACCCTTGCAGTATTTTCCAATTCATCGAGCTAACTTTGAGTATTCATACTCTCAATCTCAGCAACATACCATCAAATCATCCTCATCTCAACCTAACTATGGCTATGCCTCCTATCAATCTCACCAAAAAATATTCAACCCATCATCTACTCGACCTGACTTTGATCACACCTCGTTCTCTCAAGATGTTTATCGTCCATCTATGGAACCGCCTCCATCATACACACATGTGTCACAAATAGTCCCTAACTTTGAACTAACTGAAGTGAATCTTGCTACATTTTCGGACTTCAATATTGACGACATAGATCAATGTATGGTGGAAGGTACATCGAACCAAGGTCAATAAAACCCACATCCACCGAACGAAGATGAAGATTTGTCATACGCCGATACTCCTCCATCAACATCAAAGGGCAAAGGTCAATGCGTAAAATTTCCTATTGTATATTATACTGACTCATGTTATTATCAACCACCATCACCCCCACAATAAAATTAATGTATTATTATTTTCAATAATATTTGTTTTATTAATAATGTTGTGAATTATGATATTTTTTTCTTGTATTATTAGTTAAAATATTTAATTTATTAAAATATTAATTTATTAATTTTTAAAATAAATATAATTATTTTTAAATATTAAATAATCATTTTCATTATATATTAATAAATATATTAAACAAAATATTTAAATATATTAAAATGAAAAAAAAATCGTTTATATAGATTTGTCCAGAGGTGGACGAACCATTGAAAAAAAAATGATTTGCCCGGATTTGCAAATAGGATGAACGAACCCTTTATTTAAATGTGGCAATATTGTACTTTACAAAGTGTGACATTTATTTATATTTGTTTAAAAACTATGGCACGACGGTAAAAAAATCGAAATGTTCACCATTATATGTTCTAACTATATGCTCTCGTATAACTATTGGATGCTCTTTTAACTTTGGCAATACATAATTGGTAAATACATCATTGAACTGAAACACACAAGGAACACCAATTCCCTCACTAATCAAGTCAAGGAAGAAACCATTGGATCCAAGAAAATGTACCTTTTCTAAAAGTTGAATCATATTTTAATGTTCCATGTGAACTTGTTTAAAAACCATTAATATTGGACTCACCCAAGTGGTTTGAATTAGATTCCATGGTCTTAGTTTTGCATGGCAATACCTAATTGGTAGAGGACTGAACAAAGACAGAAGAAGAATTTGACTAACTCAACTAAAATAGTTAAAATTCAAATCTGTCATGTATCTGTCTAGTTTAAAATCCACATAAATTTATTCTGAGAGACTATAAATGTAAATAAATCATTGAAGGGAAAACCATAAGAAACAGCAATCCCATCACTAATCAAATCAAGGAAGAAATCATTGGATCTCAGGAAATGTACCTTCTCTAAAAGTTGAATCATACTTTACTGTTCCATGTGAGTTTGCTTAAACCATTAATATTGGACTCACCCACCAAGTGGTTTGAATCTGATTCCTTTGTTTCAGTTTAACTAAAAGGGTGTTTTGTTTTGCATATAAATTGAGACCCTCTAGCTTCCGATCTTGTAGCAGAACACAACACAACACAACACACTTCCTCTCTTCAATTACTTTCTAGTAACTCTCACTCTCAATATATAATAAAAATGGGAGGAAACAACAATCATAGGAAATCAAAGTCATCATGGTCTGTTTTCAACATTTTCAAATCTAGCAGTAACAAACAAAGAGAAGGAGGATACTATGATCATGCTGCTTATGCTAACAAAGTGTGGCCTAGTGATGAAGATAGAGGCAATTGGGGTGTGGCTGATCCTGTCATTGACATGAGAGCTACAGCTTTCATTGCTCAATACAGGAAACGAATATCTGAGTCTGAAATTCATCACTGGGAACCTCAATCTGACCAGTAGGATTTAACTTTTCTTTTGTGTATTTTATATTGGATTGTTCCTCTATGTTGTAAATTGTAATTAGTTATTCATTATATTTATCATCCATGATAAGTAAAGTTAAATATCAATTATCTTTCAAGTTTCATTTTCGCTGGTTCAAATTCTAAAGTTAAATATTAATTTTAATTCCCATGTAGAGATCAATGCAAAGTATGTATTGTAGATGACATATTTCTTTTGTTGTTTGTTACTTTTTTCCCAAGGAACTTCAATAAAGAGATAATTAAGTTAAAACAGTTTAACCATTTCAATGCAATGTTTTGCTTATCCGTTAGGATTGCTCTAGTAATAGATCTATCCAGTTTTCATTTTTTTTCAGATGCACAACACGTGGTTATTGAAAAAAACCTCAGATTGAATGTTTAAAATCAATATTTATAATTAATTTACAAAATAATAGGAAACATGTTTTCATTACATTGCTTCATTTCTTTCTCCTTCAATTCAGATAAAGAAATTAAAAGACTATATACAATATTACTTTATCCCGTGTCGATAACTCTCTTGTGTAGGATTGGCCAGGTAAAATTACTTAGCGTATGTTTGGGTTGACGGTGGATAAAATTGATTTTGAGAAAATTAAATTTGATAGAATTAATTTTAATAGAATTGGGTCTAATAGAATTGATTTATATTTGAATACAATAATATAGAATTGATTGTTACTCAATACTGATGTTTGGATAGTTTTATCAAAATTGATTTTGAATGATATATAATTACCAAAAGGATAATCAATTCTAATACAAATTAAAAAGAAAAGAAGTAATTGATATTTTTTTTTTAAGTAAGCAAGTTATAATATAAGGAAGAACTAAGGGTTCTTCAACCTGTTTACATCAAGAGCAGGAGAAATCAGACAAAAATTGAGAGAAATTTCCGACCAATTAGGATTATGAGAGAAATAGTCACTACAAGAAAAATGCATTTTAGCATCAATAATTTAGTGTCTAACTTACGTCACAAATAACAGACGCTAATATAATTTAGCGTCGATCATATTTATTAATTTATAAAGAAATTAGCGTCGCATTGTAGCCGACGCTAACTATTGGAACGAAAATATATTTGGTTTCCCACCACTTTTTTCATTTACCCCACTATTTCTTTTATTTTATAAAAACAGTAGCATCGCAGAAAAGCCGACGCTATATATTAAAGCGAATTATATTTCATTTCCCACCAGTTTTTCATTCCCTCCCCCCTCCTATTTATTTATTTAATTTTAGTATTTCGTACAAAAGATAGCGTCGCATACTATGAAATATATTTTTAATAGTATTTTAAAATGTATTTTTATTTTGTATTTTAAAATGAATTTTTATGAGTTTTCTTATGAAAATGTATTTTTAAATTGTTTGTGTTTATTTACTTTAGTAAAAATCAATTTCTTATTTAAAATGTAAATTATCATAAAATAATTTTGTCAAGAATTTACTAAAAAACATTTTATTTGGTAAAAGAATTTAGTAAAAAACATTTTCTAGTCTTTTAAAAAAAAAATTTAAAATGGTTATTAAATTTATATTAGTATTAGTAAATAAAATAAAATAAAAATGGTTATTAAAAAAAATCTATGGTAAACAAATAAAAAATTCGAAATTGGTTATTAAATTAATATTAGTAAATATATTTTAAGTCAAAATTTTTTAGTAATATTAATTTTAAAGTTTGTTTCTTTTTATGAAAAAGTATTTTTATGAATTTTCAAATTTTATTTTAAAATGTATTTTTAAAATATATTTTTAATTTGTGTTTTAAAAACATTAATAAATAAATAATTATTATAAAATAATTTTGTCGAGAATTTACTAAAAGAATATTTTATTTGATTTTCAGTTTTCATTATTATAATAAATAAACGTTAGGATTGCTCTAGTAATAGATCTATCCAGTTTTCATTTTTTTTTTCAGATGCACAACACGTGGTTATTAAAAAAAACCTCAGATTGAATGTTTAAAATCAATATTTATAATTAATTTACAAAATAATAGGAAACATGTTTTCATTACGTTGCTTCATTTCTTTCTCCTTCAATTCAAATAAAGAAATTAACAGACTACATACAATATTACTTTATCCCGTGTCGATAACTCTCTTGTGTAGGGTTGGCCGGGTAAAACTACTTAGTGTATGTTTGGGTTGAAGGTGGACAAAATTGATTTTTGAGAGAATTGAATTTGGTAGAATTAATTTTAATAGAATTGATTTATATTTGGATACAATAATATAGAAGTGATTGTTACTCATTACTATTGTTTGGATAGTTTTATCAAAATTGATTTTGAATGATACATATAATTACCAAAAGGATAATCAATTCTAATACAAATTAAAAAGAAAAGAAGTAATTGATATTTTTTTTAAGTAAACAAGTTATAATATAAGGGAGAACTAAGGGTTCTTCAACCTGTTTACATCAAGAGCAGGAGAAATCTGACAAAAATCATGAGAAATTTCCGACCAAATAGGATTACGAGAGAAATAGTATATGGTTTTTACTAAACTCGTAAAAACTACAATTGGAATGAGAAATATCTCCACAAAATGACCACTTTCAAATTAAAGATTTTATACCCCACATCGTATCGCTAATGTTCCACTCCTCCATTCCTAAAACAAACATCATTCCTTAATATCCAAAATGCTCCAAGTAATGGCTAGCCATACAACAATCATTTAACCTTTTTTTGACTTTTTTTTACATGACAAAGCAAGTATCAATCCATAAAACTCAAAAGACACTCTTCCCCCGTCTCTTCCGATTTACCGATCCACTTGGTTATTTCCCTCCATAACAACTTAACCACCTCGCAAGCGAAGAAGGAATGATTCGTATTTTCCAAAGCCACCCCACAAAAGACACACTTTAAAGAATCCATATGAAAATTTCTATCTCTATATGCCAAAAGGTCCTTTGTTGGAAGTCTATTCACAAAAATCCTCCACCCAAAAGCCTTAATCTTGAAAGGAACCACCAATTTTCACAATAGACTAAATGTCTCATCGTACCTATTTAAAGGACCATAAGGAGTATGATAAAAGGCATAGGCTTTGTAACATGATGCCACTAAGAAACCCATGTCGGGTTTAGGAACCCAAGAGATATTATCCGCACCGTCCTCCGTAATACCATGATCGTGCACTCTCCCCTTCAAACCGTCCAAGTTGGCCGCAAGGCTCCTATCTTGGACCACCGCAATACTAATGTCAAAGTCACCCCAATTCCAACTACCGTCACACCACCTCCCATAGCCGCAATCGAAACGCGTTTCAAGCACGAAGTCACATACAAATCCAGGACAACATCCTTCAAAGCCACCTCCTCTACCCATCTAGCTTCCCAAAATGGAATTGTGAAGCCTCTTCCTACCTTGAACCTACTACAATCAACAATTGGATCATAGAAGAATATCTTACTAATTAATAAAGTATCCTTCCACCAAAAAGACATGTAAGAAGAGTCATTTTTAATTCTACTCCACGAAAAAACCTTTGTAGCTAAATCACCGTAGCGAGCTTTCAACAAATCAAACCAAAGAGTATTTTGATTTTGAAGAATTCTCCATCTCCACTTGTTAAGTAAGGCTAGATTGAAATCCTCCATATTCTTGATTCCTACCCCTCATTTTTCAAGAGGAAGACAAACATACTTCCAACTAACCCAATGAATCTTTCTTTTTTCCTCCACACCTCCACACAAAAATTAATTTGGATTTTAATATATGTAGAATTGATTCTACCAAGCTCAAAAGCTATGAATTCTAGCTTCTAATGGAATTGCTTTTGGAGGAGGAGAATTAATTTTGGAAAAGTATCCAAACAAGAAAAATAATCAATTTTCATTTTATAATGGTCTAGAAGTGCTTTTGGAGCATGTAGAAGTCAATCCAAACACACTCTTAGTGGGAAGGTATCAGTGACCTGTGTCTATAACTCTCTTGTGTATGGTTGGTCGGGGAAAGTACCCATGAGTTAGATATCAATGACCCGCGTCGATAACTCTTGTGTAAGGTTGGTGTTGAAGCGGTAAAGCGGAAAGTAAAAATTATTTTTGGAATAATTCTGTCAGGGATTTATAGAATTTACACATGGATCGATTCGAGGGAAAGAATGTCGTTCAACAATCTCAAAATTTCTAAGCTTGGTTTGAATGGTTTGTGAGTAAGGTGACAAAAGAAAAACATAAAAACAAGTAAATAAAGTATGGGAAATAAAAAAATCTATAGATCAAATGCACAAAATCAAGATCACTCGTCAAAATCCCAACGTATTGCTCACATAAAAAGCTTATCTCTAACACAAAGCTGAGAGATCAATCGTATTCTCTTGTTGATTTCTCATATAACTAAAAAACATGAAGCATTAAGAATCGATACTCACTATAAATACTAGCTTTAAATATATCTCTAGCATCCATAAACTAATAAATATCCTTCCCTAATCAAGATTTGTGAAGTATATGTCTATCACAACCCAAATCCAAACATAAGTGCAAAAAGATCAAGGAAGACATCGATTAAGAGTTGTAAAAGAGATTTTCTACAAAGATCCATAAATACACATGCAATCAAAGTAAGAAAAAACATACAACAACCCCAATAAATAGTGGGTACAACGAGAAGAGAGAACATGAAGAGGAATCTCTCAGTTTCGGTTTGTCAATGTCGATTGAAGCTTATCCACCTCTGGATTGTCAAGATATGTTCTCCATGTGTTATTTCTGACTTATTTCCTAAAAGAATGTTTGTGATGAAGTTGGGAGTAAAAGCCCCCAAAACTATAACCTAAAAAATGCTGAAAAGTGACTTAAATAGGGGGTTGTAATGTCATATGTGTGCTTATCGCACTCTGGGGGCGCTTAGCGCCATCAGAAAATACAACATCTTGTTTTCGTCATAACTTTCGAACGTAACTTCGTTTGAGGCACGAACAGAAGCGTAAGAAAGCTTATTCAATGCTCTATATGAAAATGAATAGAAATCATGGCTTGAATACATACAAAAACGACACAAACAAATTAACAAAGAATTAAATTTATTAATATCGCGCTAAGCGACCACAATGTGATTTGACATAAAACCACCTTAAACCGCGCTAAGCGCGATCACAACGTGATTGCAGCACAAGGAATTCTAGAAGCTACTTCCTATGGTTTAGAAAGCTCGTTGTAGGCGCGCTAATACATGCAAAATTTGACATTTTGAAGCATCCTCTTGACTCAATTGGGTCCATACTTCAACCATGAATTATTATCTATAAAAACATATGAAAAACTATCAAACTTAACAATATGTACACAATATCGTAAAATATACAAAAGTATGTAAATGTATATAACAACGGAGAATCAATATGTCAAGTCAATAAATGCCAATTATTTTCACTCAAAATCACTACTATGTTGTAAATTATAATTAGTTATTCATTATATTAAATCTCAACAACAACAAAATCATTAAATATTAAATCTCAACAACCACAACAACAACAAATAAACAAAACCCATAGAACGTTTAAACATTAAATCTGAACAACAACAACAATAATATTAAACTATTTACTTGACACAACAACAATAACTAACGTTGTCAAGTTACATCCAAGCTTTCATAAGGAACTAACCTAGAAACACTTTACTACTTTTCCAACTCATCCCAAGAGACTGGTGTTGTACTCCATGCAACTGCTTTCATTATCACTATTTTCACTGTGTTAAGTTTGCAATTCGGCAAATTGCATCCATGATGGATTGTTGTGACATTCGCTTTTGTATTGTTTGGTTAAGGTTTTACATGGATCATTGATGTTTAATGTTGACTGATGAGTTGACAATCTTGATTGTTGCTACTTTATAAATTGACGAAAAAGATCCGTTCCTTGATTTTTTCATCAAATTGAACAATAAATTTCCTCTTGGTTGCTAGTTAAATAGAGGTAATAGGTCATAAATAAATACTAAAACAAAAATAAAATGCTCTAAAATGCGGTTGTTGGATTTCAAAAGGGGGGTTGATCAATATTTTTCTTTGATCGTGAGCTCAAGCAATGTAATAGGTAAAAAAAAGAATAAAATTGGTTAAAATGCAATTGTTGATATTCGAAGACAAATCACCTAAATACTTTTACCCTAAGTTGGTAGTCAACTGATGTAATGGGTAATAAGCAAAAATAAAGACAAAATAAAAGGTGGTAAAATGCAATTGATGAGATTCAAATGTGAGTCCCCTAAATATTTTTTGTCTTGATTGTCATCTCAATTGAGGTAATAAATTATAAACATAAAGATAAAAATAAAATAAATGTTGTTAAAATACAGTTTATAGGATTGAAATGTGTGTCCCCTGAATGCCTTTTCTCTCAGTTTCAAACTCAACCAAGGGAATATGGAGTATTTTTATGTTTAAAAAGTTAAATGAGATTGTTTATTGGTTGATGTGAAGATTTGTCGTCAAATATATTATTTATAGTAGTGATCCGACGAACAACAACTTTAATTTCTTTGTAATATTTGTTTTATAAAAGCTTTTTAGATTTTAAAAAGAGAAAAAGAGGCTATTTAGGCGAAAAATTCACAACTATATGTACTAAGTAGTTCTCATGTCTAACTATGATATGTTATTTTGTAAAGTAAGAAAGGCCATAGCTTTAGCTTTTTAGATTATTGATACACGCAAATAATGTTACAGCTTGCAATGCATAATTGGTAAAGGAATGAACAAAGGAAGAAGAAGGATTTGACTGCCTCAGCTAAAATTGTTAAAATTTCAAATATGTCATGTATCTGTCTAGTTTAAATTCCACATAAATTTATTCTGTTAATAAATCATTGAAGGGAAAAACACAAGAAACAGCAATCCCATCACTAATCAAGTCATGCGAGAAACCATTGGATCTAAGAAAATGTACCTTTTCTAAAAGTTGAATCATATTTTACTGTTCCATGTGAGCTTGTTTAAACCATTAATATTGGACTCACCTACCCAAGTGGTTTGAATCAGATTCCATTGTCTCAGTTTGACTTAAATGGTGTTTTGTTTTGCATATAAATTGAGACCCTCTAGCTTCCAATGTTGTAGCAGAACACAACACACTTCCTCTCTTCAATTACTTTCTAGTAACTCCCACTCTCAATATATAGTTAAAATGGGAGGAAACAACAATCAAAGGAAATCCAAATCATCATGGTCTGTTTTCAACATTTTCAAATCTAGTAGCAACAAACAAAGAGATGGAGGATACTATGATCATGCTGCTTATGCTAACAAAGTGTGGCCTAGCGATGAAGACAAAGGTAGTTGGGGTGTTGCAGATCCTGTCATTGACATGAGAGCTACAGCTTTCATTGCTCAATACAGGAAACGGATTTCTGAGTCTGAGATTCATCACTGGGAACCTCAACTTGATCAGTAGGCTTTAACTTTCTATTGTGTATTTTATATTGGTCTGCTCTTCTATGTTGTAAATTGTAATTAGTTATTGATTAACATTTGTAAACCATGATAAGTAATGTTAAATATCAATTATCTTTAAAGTTTCATTTTTGTTGGTTCAAATTCTATGTTGATATTAAACAGTGAGTATTAATTTTAATTCCCATCTAGTGATCAACACAAAGTATGTAATTTAGATAACATATTTCTTTAAATTTTTCTTTCTTTTTTTTCTAAAGAACTTCAATAAGGAGAGGAACAATGGGTTAAAGCTGTTAAACCCTTTCAATCACTCCAAGGTTTTGCTTATCACTTATGCCTTATTCTATTGTTAAATTAAAAGTTTCATTTCAAACCCAAAATACAACCATCCACTTGATGAATCCAAAACATAATCATTTCCATATCAGAAGAAGTAATTTTCCTTAAATACCTTACATCAAAATCCAAGAGATGAAGAGATCATAATCATTTCCATGATTTGCACCCAGATCTCCTCTCTTTTCACAACCTTATTAAAACCACAATTACACACCAGACTCGGCCAATGGCTTTTACTTCATACTCCACTAGGATCATACATTTTATACTTGAATCTATTGGTGAGCATAGACTCCACATAATAAACTTCAAATGATTAGCTCCCATGTATAATTTGCTTCATTTTCTAGAGAGTTAATTTACTGAGATGATCTTCCAACATCTGCTTGGACATCAATCAATTTTTGTTATGGAGTTAACATCCATAGGTTTTGCTATCATCATAGTGACCAAGAACATCCCTTGCAAGGAACACATGAGAATCATAGTTAAACATAGTATCAATAAAACAAACTTGAAGGGTAAACCATCGACACATATAGCAAGAAAAACTTCACAGAAATAAACTCTCATACACAGCAATGACCTAAAGAAGCTTCTAAACAAAACCACAATATCCAGACATCCTGTTCAACATCATAAGCTAGCCTTATACAATCAAAGATAATTCTTCTAACAAACACCATTGGAATTTACCAAACAACAGTAGCTCGATTTTCGCAGTCTTTAATCACTATCGCATTTTTGTTATTTTCTGATTTCTTTTTTCCCCCTGATAAAGTTGGTTATGGAAGGGAAAAAATATCTTAAACTCACCCCGATTTGCACATTTTTTATTGAAAGATACCCACATTGTTTTCGGTTCTTTCTTAGATTATTTCAACTTATGTTTAGTGCAAAATTTGTTCTTTTATATGATGTCGTTTCTTTGATTTGAGTCTGAGAAAGATGTGAGTGTTGGTAAGAAAAGATGAAGTTGTTTTTGATGTTTTCATAATTTTCTGATGTTTTTCATAGGTCTGAGAACCTAATTGTTGTTTTTTGTTTGGTGTGGTCGACAAGAACTTTCAAAATAAAATAAAAGGAAAGGGCAAGGCTTGAAAATTTAAAAGAAAAAGTAAAGAGAAGACTTGAAGATAAATGAAAATTAAAGGCAAAATATTTAAGTACTGGAAACATAATGGAAAGATAAATGCAAGGCAAAATGTTAAAGTACTAGAAAAGTAGAGGCGAGAATTATAAAGGAAATGCAGTAAAAATGCTTGAAAAGGTAAATGACTTTGAAAGATAAATGCCTTAAACATAAAAGACTTGAAAGTTAAAATGACTTCAAAGATAAATAACTTGAAGATAAATTGACATTTGAAGATAAATTGATGGTGTTTCAATCACATACATTCTCACTGCACTCTTTTCTCTACACACGAATACTTTGAGTATATGGAGTTACTAGTACATATGATTTCCACACACTTATTCTAACACTAGACTAAGTTATTTATATACATTATAAATTAACCGTATTCGACGGTTTCTTCCTAAAACTATGCTAAGATGATGAAACTTGTCCCACTAACGTGCTGAAGAAGCTTGATCTTTGCGCCACTTGTCCCTGCATCTGAATGGAAAATTACATAACTTCCCACCAAACATGAACGTGTCAAACTCATGTAACTGCCACTTTCGTCGAATTGTTGCATGGTCGAATCATCTCAACACTTAGAAAATATTTCAACTCAAAATTTCTCTAAATACAGAACCTGTAAGTGAGTTCCTTCGACTCTCATCCTTTAGTGAGAAAGATCGAAGACCTCATTTTTAGCTTATAACAAAAAACTCTTTTATTAAGCCAAATGACCTTATTAATTGCTAGCGTCGAAATTTAGGGATAACAAATTGCCCCCCAAAAATGTTATTTTCGACCATCTTGATGAAAAGATCATTTTTTGATATTCATCATTTTTCGACGCCAACTTTGGTCAGAAAAAAGTATGGTTGGAACCACATAACTCACGTTCTAAGAAATGTTGTGATTCTCCACCCATGTGCATGACGTCTTGTCATAATGGAAAAATCCCAAAAGTTCCATCAGATGTTTCTGCTGCTTTCTGATCATGAGTTTTCCCTTAAAACAATGCGGTAAACGTCTTTTACCTTAACTGGTACTTCAACGTATCAGATCCCAAGTGCTGCGTGTCTCACCACTTCACATCTGCATTAAGTGGATAGACTACACGACTTCTCATTTCCTACGCCTATAAATGCATCCCCTAGCACAACAAAGAAACCTTTACAAACTCTTGCGAACTTTGTCTCTTCTTTGCTAAAGTCAGAAAGCTAAGGCTTTCTCCTTCGAGCAAACTTTACCTCTTTTCAACAACATCAGTGAACCAAAGACACTAAAAAAATCATCAGTTTGCACCGGAACCCATAGTTGCTGAAACTAGGAGTTTGTACCAATCTCAGGTAATGATCTTCTTTACTGTCAATGACTGTCCTTTTGCTTTATCTGGTCCTTTGGCTACAGTTAAGAGCACATATGAGAAGCTGAAAGAGTTTTTTCCTTGCTACCGCAAAACCCAACCCTTAGGGCACAAACGTCTCCCTAAAGCTGATGACTCATCATCTAACCCACATCCTCTCAATCAACTGGACTTGAAGTACCTTTATGATGGTACTAGGTTTGTTAGGGCTGTAAGCCATTTCGATGATTTTGATCTTTGGCTGGCTAGATTGGAAAAAACAAAGGCTGATCATTGAAAAACTATAGGGATCTATGATATGTTAATGTTGTCGAAGACTCATATTCCCTACTACTTGAACCTTCTGGGACTGCACCCATTATACTTTTCATCTTCCTTGTGGGATGGTTACCCCCACTCTCTTCGACATAGTCGCTATCAGAGGGCTTCGACCTGATAGCCCAACATATGACCCTTCCATTGACGTTGAGGATATTATTGGTTCTAATGAGTCGAGGCTAATATATACCCACTTCATCAAACATCATTCTAAACCCAATGATGAGAAAGTTTCTGATAAGGAGCACATTGTCTTCCTTACTCTCTGGTTATCCAGATATATCTTCTGAACCAAGTCCTTACAGGTGGCAAAGAAATATATGCCCTTGGCAAACCAACTCCACAACAACAGAGGGGTTTATTTGAGTGAACTTATTTTGGCCAGCCTTTATGAGTCTCTTAGTGAGAGATTGACTCGACTGAGAAACCCATCAACCACCTCTGGTGCCATGAGTCTTACTAGCTCTCTCTGGCTCCTTCAACTCTGGCTAAATGTCACTTTCGAACTTGTACTTCCTAGAAAAGGGAAGGTTAATGAGGAATCATATGAGATTAGGCTCAGGAGCACTGAAGGTGTTCGAATGGCGAAGTTAATTCATAATGATGAAGGTGAAACCCTAAAAGGGGTCTTCTCCAGCTTTATAATGATGTTTGCACATCAATATGATTTTGTACCATTCATGGCTCCTTTTGCTGAAAGGAAGAATGGCCCTAGATGGTTTACAAGGGCTTTTCCAAATTCCCCTTCAAAGAAGCTCCACATGGACTCTATTTCAGTTTGGGAAACCTTTTTAATTCCCAGATATATTGTCTATAGGCTGAATGGTGGGAGATCAGACATAGTCCTTATTGCTTATCAACCAAACTTGGTTTCTAGGCAGTTTGGGTTAGGCTAGAGCTTCCCCAAATGCCTTTATGATAAAAAAAGGCTAGGTCATTTTTTCCAACAACCTCTTCGACGAGTATAACATTGCTGACATCTTCGCCAGATCGGATGCCCAAAAAGCAGTCTTATCTCTTGTCTGTTTTCAACCTACAATCCAACACACCCATCTCTTTAATGATTGGTGGTGTCAGTACTACAGTGACAAATTTTTCACTGCCATTGAATTTTTTGCCTTGCTTGACCTAGCTTTTGTTAACGTGCAGGAGAAGGTCAAGAATAGTAAGTCCACTCATATCAAAGAGATACAAGCTTTCCAAAAATACTTTGAAACTGTGTATCAATCAGATGATCTTAGTCGAACTGTTCGTGAGGCTGTTGTCACTTTGAAGGAGAAAGTCTTACAAAATATGGATAAGTTGAGAATCCCTTCAAACTTTCCTCTTGAGAAGCGTTATGAGGTGGCTTTCCAACTCTTTCCTCCAACATTTCCTCGACTGCCCACTGCTAATTTTGGAGTGGCCCTTGCCCCTCCATTTCCTCCAACAAAATCCTGAAGTGACCAACTTTATAATTTAAGAGACATATCCAGCGCAATGATTTCCTTTTGCATGAACATTCTGATGTTCAACACAATGTCAGAACATTTGATTAATACCATTGACTCAACTGGCTTAACTATGAGATAATTCTTTTATACATGAGTCTACATCAGAGGCACGCCTTCTAGATAAAGCAGTAACAAGATAAATTGATTCAACTTTAAGATCACTCCATTCAACAGACAAGAAAAAGATAACTCCTTAAGATTATTCTTGAGATAAATAGAGCATATTTCTCTAAATAAGTTGAAATAACTCTTCAAGTTCATGACCCTGAGTGCCTTTACATTGAATGGCCTTTTTTTATATTCCAACTTTTCTTTTAGCAACATGATCTTGATGATGTTAAGGTGAAGGTACTTGACATTTGAGCTGGACCTTTTATCTACGTTCCCAGAACCTGGTTAAAATGTCTCCCATAGCCCTTCATCACATCCCAAATCACAAACTCCTATAGAGTAAGAGACAAAATCCATGCTCTTGTCCATTTAATCAAAACTAACATTATAAAAGACATATCAATAATATATTTCTCTAAGAGGTCCACCAGTGTTGATGGAGTTTTGACCTTCTTATTCAACAACAGTCTCATTCATGACTAGTCTCTTGGGTGTAGAAACCTCATAAACCTGTTGACCAGATGTGCCTTTAAGAAAGGTCTTGAGAGAATTCCAAGCATCTTTAGCCACCACTCATGTGTTTAACAATCTAAACTCATGCTAATCAACTCCATTGGATAATGAATTCAAATATTTCAGAGTAACAAAAGTTAACCCATACTTTTCCTCACAAGGAATAATCAAACCACTTTATTTGGTGGAATATTTCCAAGAGCTCATGTCTTTCCAAAGCTCATGTCCTTCCAAAGCTCATACAGTACCAGAAAAAAATTCCTGAAGCTCACCCAAAACAATCGATAGATTGACGCATTGTTGGTCAAGCATTGATCAAGGGTTTAGAGGTGGAAGAATCAACACAAAACAATATGGGTTTTAAGGTCTGCATTGTTCATCTATTGTATAAACATTTTTGCAAATAAAAAAGTTAATCGCAAGTATCTCAATTCGATTTCGGATTGAGGAAAGATGTACCCATAGCGAGACCGGTTGGTAAACTACCTAAATAAATCTTGGTATCTCTCTCTCTCTCTCTCTCTCTCTCTCTCTCTCTCTCTCTCTTACTTCTTTATTGCTTTTAATTTTTGTTTCCAAAATTTATCGATTTCATCATCGTGTAATCATTTCGATTGGAAATTATTTTTCGATTAAATTCTAAAAATGTTGTTGTTGATATAATCATAATCTTTTTTATTGTGATTGGATTTTAACATCAACAAACAAATTATTTTTCCAATAGATATCGATTGCATGCCAAGTGTTCGATAAATTGTTTGTGTGTATTTTGATTGTATTTTGGTTCATTGGTTACACAAGTTATGATTAGCATTACATTTAATTGATTTGTAGCTTGATTGCGATTGAACATTTTTGTTCATTATCATTTCATTTGGTTTGCAATACACATTTTTTTCCGATAGTAGGTTTGGATAGACGACTCGATTCGGGTAGTTTTTCGCTGCACTACTCATTTGAAAATATATTTTTTGCCAAACTTTTTAGTTGTAAAATTTGTGATCTCTTCAGCCCCCTCTAGATCGTAGCCTATCATCTAACACTCTGATCTTTTAAACACTTCTAGCATACCCTAAGGAACTTGTAGGGCTTGCTTATTCAAGCACCACAAATCGAAATCATTCACTCCAGTGAATTTCTCAATCTCATAAATTATATATTGACGACATATTCTTCTCCACACTCAGCACACCAGTTTGTTATGAATTGATGTCATCAAGAACAAACAAAAACATGAGAAAGATTTTAGTTTTATGAAAAAATACAAGAAATCCTATTAGGTTTTATGAAATAGAGAAAATAATGAAGAAGAAGAATTGAAATTGGTTAAAACTGATTTGCTATTCACTTACTCGATAAGGGTTCACTACAACAAATAATGGTTTTCATGACGAAACTTTCACCTCGAACTATAGAAACTGAGGTATAAAGCTAAAGCTTGCTATTTTTTATTATTTGAAAAAAAATACAAAAAACATAAATTCCCCTCAATTTTTTTATAAAACTAAGGTGAGAAAACAAATTAGTACAAGCCTCGATTCCCAACTATCACAATTTATTATTATATTTGTTTATAAGTGTAAACAAAATGTTCTAATCCTCTGGCTTTTTATTTAACCGAGACATAAAATAATAAGATTTTACTATAGAAACACTCGTTAAATATGTTTTTACCATAATCCTTACTAATATGAAGTCACCATAAGTATCATTCTTTGG
The DNA here is from genome assembly GCA_963966055.1 of Lathyrus aphaca. Taxonomy (NCBI): domain Eukaryota; kingdom Viridiplantae; phylum Streptophyta; class Magnoliopsida; order Fabales; family Fabaceae; genus Lathyrus; species Lathyrus aphaca. Next base: position 126,709,136 of record OZ014520.1, on the reverse strand, counting down.
GATAGATTACAAGATAGAAAAATATTCAATGTTCTTTTATCTTGAACAAAACATTTTTTATGCCCTTACAATCTATATCACATAACGGTGTTCATGTTGTCGTTGTTGTAGTTTTTGGAATAACTCTCAGTTAATGAAAGGTACTCAATTGATAGATTGAAAGTTTATAAAATCATTCTTGCTTCAAGTTAATAAAAAAATGGAGCTTAACCAACAATGAAGGGAGATCAACCTTTGAAAAGTACTCAATTATATTGCAAGTGCAGAAAATCATTATTGCTTGAAATTAAACACTGAGTGGAGCTTAACCAACAAATAATAGATCTCAATCTTTGAAGAGTACTCAGTTGATAGATTGCAAGTGCAGAAAATCATTATTGTTTCAAAATAATTTGTTCTAATGGGTATAAAACAAAATTTGGATATCACCGAAGATTTGTTATAAACAATGTTTTTTAATATTTCGTGTAAATAATATTTTTAAAAATAAATAAATAAAAGAAATAGTCACCTCAGGTTTCTTTATAACTGAGGGGATAGTTAATATAAAACCTTGATTTTAGAGTAAAATCGATGTGGTTGGTAATCATATTTTATTATAAAAGCACTCTATGAGAAAATTTTACCCTTATACAAAATTATATGTAGTTGTGCCAAAGAGAGGAAATATTCACAACCGTCCATTTCTGTCATGAGTTGCTACTACAGATCTCTTGGATGGAATGGAAATGCATAAATAAAAATTTTCATTGGGAAACATATCTCTAGCATCTTGCATGAGACATGGACATGTAAAATAAAATTTCTCATAGGGAAACAGATCTTACAATGTATTTACAATATTCTGTCTAAGCAATGTATTTAAAAAAATACATCTTATTCACCTCGATTTTTTTGTCGAGGGGATAGTTAAGCGTTTTTTTTATTATATTCAACGCCCTTCAATAAATCTTTGTTGTCTTTTAATGTTTATCAACGCTCATGAATCTGCCATTAGTGATCCGCGTGAAAATTAAGGGACATATATATTATAAAAGCATGCTAAATATTGAAAATCTAACCTAAATGAAACATGAAGCGCTTGAAACATAAAGACGTTTGAAAAAAATTCTCTAAGATGGTTTGCAAGAGCAGAAAATCACTTAGGTTTAAGGTTTGTTTTCTTAAATATTCATTTGGACACAAAATCATATATTTGAATATTCATTTTATTTATCTAGCCTTGTTTTATTTTTCTTCAGAATCAAATGCATGCAAGATATATATAGAATAATCTTGCACCAAATATTTGATCTTCACAAAGATTCAATAATTCGAAGATCTAAAATCTAGATCTTCAAGAGAATTAATTTGATTTTTATCTAGATCACTAGGGAATTTTATTTTTATTTTAATATTCTATGTAAACAATTTAATATTTTGGGAAAACAATGTAATATTTAAAAAAAATAAAAAATCTCACCCCTCGATTTTCAAGATAAACTGAGATGAAAGATGCGTTTTAGTTTTGAAAATAATAAAAGTGATGCTCATGGGATTCGAATCCATGTGTATTTAACTTTACTTTTAAATTTTAATACCACCAAAGTGATAAGTGATGAGTTTTCATGCCGCCCTTAATTACCTCGCTTCTATAGCCGAGGTATTATCCATTTCGCGTCTGAATTAAAAAAAAAACATTTTTTTTAAATTAACTTAGGCTACCCTTATCAACGCTAGAGTTCAATCAAAATACCACACATATATTATGTATCCCAATCTTTTTCATAGTATTATGATTGAAAAAACAATTTATTCTAATTGTCAAGATAATTTTTTATTATTTGATAGGTTTACACCAATGTTTGTTTCTTCATTTAAATGTTTCCATCTATATCCAAATTTATGTTACTCAAAAGATAATTATTGTTTATGGACAATTTACATCTATACTCTGATCCTTCCTTGCCTAAACTTTTCATTAAACTAAATTTAAATTTAAATAAATAATTTAAGATATAAATAGTTTTACCGCATGCTATAATATAATAACAATTGAGATGGAACTTACAAGATATTCATTTAAGCTTCTATTTAAAAGGTGAGCCTGAACCTTTTATGGTCCAAGTGTGGTTCAAACTACAATATGGTGCAAATACTTTTTTTTTAAATGTGCAAAACTATAAAATGGTGCACATAGTGTAGCCGCTTGAAACAGAAGTGAAAAAGTTCTAATTAATAACAAATAACGTGAATCTACATAAGAGAAGAAAAGTACAAAAGAAGAACCAACAATCGTGCGTTGTTGGTAGAAATCCCTCATTTATTAAAGCTTCGCGTACGAAACTAGCGGAGCACAGAAAAAGTGCCTTGACAAGTTCTCACAACCCTTCCAACTCAGCTTGATTTGAACCATATATGCATGTCTCACCACTCCTTTATCATATTCTCATTTTCACACTATGCAAATTCAAACCTCCTCAACTATTACATTTATATATAAATAGCTCATATTACACTGTCATTTCAAAACCAAGACAGTGAGTTATTGCATAAAACTTAGCCATTAATCACCATGGGAGGTGGTAATAGGCAGAACAAGTCTTCACCAGGTTTCTTCTCTATTTTCGCATGCTTCACATCTAAGAATAAGCATGGAGCAGGTTACTATGATTATGACACTGGGCGCCGAACATGGCCGAGCGATGAAGACAGAGGTAACTGGGGTGTTGCTGAGCCAAATATTAACAGGAAAGCCGAAGATTTCATCCGCAAATACAAGAATCGCGTTTCAGAATCGGAACGCTATGAAGTTGATCCTGCTGCCTAGAATGTGTAATAGTATCAATTATCTAGCATCATATGTATATATTTTATTATTTACTAATGATTATCATTTGTTAGGGTAATCAATATCAATTGCTTCTACACAATAAGAAGTTCAACTTGTACTCAGTATGTTGCATTATCGACCTATGTGCATAGTTGCACTTGGTTCAACTATGTACATATTATATGCTCAATTTCAATTTAATAAAGTTTAATGGTGGTAGACTTTGTACAAAGTTTAATTGGGGTGAAGTTATTTCTAAACCAACTTAATATATAACTTGTTCCAATTTCTTCATCTCTTGGATTTCTTTCTCTACAAGTTCAATTCAACTATACATACTATTTATCCTGAAAATTGTAAACAAACGTTGGTCCTCTAAAAATAACATAATGTTCTCACTTACTCACAGGATCGACTAGATTGATCCTATAGGATATATGTTATAAATATGTTTTAATAGGTTTTTCAGGAATAGTGTCATAAACTCTTCAACAAACTTTATGAAGCGTTTTGATAAAAAAAAATGAAATAAAAAAAGACTCAAAACAGTCGAAATAGAGAATGTTTTAGAGAAGACACCCTCTCCTCAGGGTGTCGAAAGACAAACTCCTGGGGCCACGTCAAAGGCGACCGTTGACCCAAACGAAAGCAACAATTCAAGCCCTGATGTTGATGGCACTCAGATAAGTCTTGCTTCTTGAGTTATTTTCCATATGAACTCTTTGTTTGACAGCTCATTGGCCTAATCATTCGATTTACTATTTCAGACCAATATTGGTGGTTCTACTCCACCACAACCAACAAACAATACTCCAACTGTTCTTCTGAATAGTAGAGGTGAGCCCATTTATCACCCTACATCTGATCCAGGTTCTGGGCGAAGCTCTTTGAGTGAGATTAACAAACCTGACTTTGTTTCAGTTAACTTTCCTTAAGTGGTTCATCGAGGCTCATCTGCCAAGACTGCCACTGAACAGTCCCACACAGCTAGGTCTGACCATGAAGGGAAAACTCTCCAAAACAAGCAAGACCCCTTGGTCAAAGAACTCACTCACATGGAACAAGAACAAACTCTTGCTGAGTATGAACACTCCCCTCATGATCCCCTTGTCAATCAGCCTCTGACAGATTTCATGGATGGTGAAAGGGAGCCTCAACTCCAGTCTAAACTTGCAGATGACGAAAGAGAGACTGCTGAGAATGATGATGAAGATGAAAAAGGTGAAAGTGATGTTGAAGAGGACCAACAAAACCCATATGAGAATGTTGACAATAACCCCCATCCTCCAAGAACTGATATGATTCCCATTTTGGAGATCATTTCCCTAGAGATTTGGTCTTTCGATCCATAGGTAAGATGTATTTTCATACCAATTCCCCAGTTGAAAAGGTTTGACCTTCATCTTTTTATTGTAAGACTTCTATACCCTCTTCTTTTGCCTTTTGAGCAACTTTAAAGCCTGAAGCCTTTCCTCATCTAGGTCTACTAACTCGTCTATCATCATGTTCCAATAAGTTTCAGAAGGAATCTCATGATGTCTTTGAATCCTTGTGGGCTAATACATGCCTTGTCAAAACAAAAGCCAATTCATTTTTTGACCTACTTGATGTGCCCCACATGCCCCACTATGTATAGTCGAAAGAGCCAAATATGCTTATGACTCACTAAGGCCCTTGAGCATTACTCCATCGGGAGTCTTTTTAAACAATTTGTTACCTAACAAAAATAAAAACTTTGTTATGTAATGATATGGGATGTAGATGCATATGCGATGTTTTCAAGGACCACATAAGATTTAAATTTGTTTAAAGGACAACAAAAATAAAAACTTTTATTAGTAGTTTTAAGAATATAATTTCCCCCCGGGCTTACAAATGAAAGAAAATAAGAAGAAGATACAAAGAAAATAAACATTTGAGACTTAAGTCTCCTATGGACGCTTTCTCTTTGGGTTGAGATATGTATTGAGATTCCGCTCCTCGTGAAGTTGCTTTGTTAACTCCAACACTCTTTCTTTGTTATCATTGAACTGAGCCTCAAAGGTATCCCTTTGCTCCTTCAGTTGGATCCAAGACTTCTGCAGCTCTTCCAGGTCAGTAGGCATATCAGGATGAAGAATAGTAAAAGGAACATCTCCTACAACAATAGGCTCAATAGTCACCGGTAGAACAACATGATATGGCATCTTAAGAGTCTGAGCATGAGACCACACCCATCTGAGGTAAGGTTCCATGAGAATGGAGTATTTTGGTTCCAGAGTCTTGTTGTTGATCCTGTTCACCATGCTCTAAGCTCGTATAAACCTTTGACAGTAACCTTGAAGATCGTTGTCATAATCGAACACAATACCTTGAATGATCATATCATGAGGACCATTACTCCAAGCATAACCAAACTGACATAGTGCTAAAGAAGGATTGTAGGTAATGCCCCCTTTTTATGCCAAGGAGTGGCTCATTAGGGAACTCTCCACAACGATCAATGATAGTAATATTTTCCATAGATCCGTAACACAAATGAATATCTGAATGAGAAAGTGACATTATCCTTTTAGACCACCTCAAACCTTGTTCATTCTTCATCACAGATCGAGCAAGGTGTGAAATAAACCACATTGATAGTAGAGGTATACAACACATCAGAGTTCCTCGCGCCTTCGTAGTACGAGTGTGAAAATAGTGCAAGATATCTCCAAGCAAGGTAGGCACCAGATTGTGAGTTAGAAATATGTTGATGGCGTGTACATCTATGAATTGGTCTGGATTAGGGAACAATACCAAACCATAAATCAGCAAGGCTAAGATCTCCTCAAAAGCATCGTAACTCATAGCATCTAAGAACACCCGAGCTTTCTCTATCAATACTTTGGCAAGAATACCATTAACTCCACTTCTTGTTTCTAGGACAATGACTGATTTCTTCAAATATAGGGCTGCAGCAATGACTTCAGGTTTATGCTCCTTTTCTAAGCCTGTGAAAGGTTTCCGATCAAGGATAGGCACACCAAGTAGCTTGGAGAATTCCTCCATTGTGGGCACCAGCTGATAATCGGGAAATGTGAAGCAATGATGTTTAGGATCAAAGAACTGGAACATGACACTTATCATATCTTCATCAAACCCTGAGGTAACCAAGTCAAGTAGATGACCATGCTTATTGATGAATTGGGAGCTTTGAGGAACGTTTTATACCAACTCCTTAAGCTATGAAGGTATCCTTACAAAGTTGACCCAGATAGTATTCCTACGAGTGTAAGCCATAACTTGCAACAAAGAACAAAAATAAATCTTTTGGTCCATAAAATGGTTAGTGAGAATGTTATGTTTATGATGTCATGATGTTATGATGTTATGTTCATACACAAACAAGTGGCACACACAAACAAATCACACAACAGCCCTAGGTTCGAAGGCTTGCATGAAGTTCATAGGTAAGTACCCTCCCCTCTGAAGTTTAGTTGGTTCATCATGTCCTAGTAAAAGTAACCGGGTTCTAGGGGATCTCAATATCACTGATCCTTCTCAAGGATTGTTGTTCAGTAGGCAACTGACTTTCCAACCAAAACTCCCCAAGATTAGAATCTCAATGAGCGTAGCATCGAGTATCAACCAACTTTAGACTTCACCAAAGTCGGTTATCTCACTACTTTCTAATGGCCAAGATGGTTCAATCATGGTTCTAAAGGGTAGTTAGTGTTAATGGCAACATATGGAAGCCTCATATTATCCTCAACTTACTTAAGGAACATAAGCACCAACCAAGAAGTCACACTAACTGTAGCCACCAGATCAACCATATCGGTATACGTCGTACAGTTTCCTTGGTCTATTGCCACTTACCTAAGGTACACTAGATCCGGGTTAGGATCTTTCTCACAGTAACCCCACAACAATCCCTTAAAGATAAAGCAAACAAATCAAGCAAGTAAAGTGATCTAATCATAAGGTAACCCCTCTTTTACTTCGTATTCCCTAGCAGAGTCTCCAGTTCTGTAACACGGTGGGAGAACATACTTTTTATTTATGTTGCAGATAGCAAGAGTCGCCACCGACTTTTATTTTATCCAACAGGAAAAGGAATAAAAGAACAGGAAAGACCTTTAAAAGGATTTGAGTTCGGGGGTAAGTTATACAAAACGAAGGTGTTAGCACCCTTTGTATCCATGGTTATCCATGGGCTCTTAATTACTTAACTCACTTTACTTTTGTTTGAAAATATTGGAGGTGTATTTAGAAGAAAAAAACATTTCAAAAGTCTTTAACTTTTTAATGATCCTCGTATGGATGTAGACAAAGCGTTTAGTTTGAAAATATTTTGAAAAGTGGGGTGTAAAAAGTGTTTTGAAAGAGTGAGCAAGTAATTAAGTGCTACCTACCCTAATTTGATCTTTCTTGTTATTTATTTCCTTTAAAGGGTAAGATTGTCCTTACTATTAAGGAGTAAGTAGTCTTTACTTTGGATGTTATAAGGGACGGGAGTAGGGTCATCGTATGGTCGTAGAAGGCTACATGTAGGGGTGTATTAACAATTCGAATGAACTATCATCATTTTCGTAGGGTCATCGAGGGACAAGATCATTTATTCGTAGGCAACTTCGAAGGGACTATGATCTTTTATCTTTGAAGGGACTATGATGATTTTTTATCTATAGGGACATTTATTAAGACACTCCCACGTTCGAGGGACTTGACCATGTTTTTGTAAGGCAACCAAGAGAGGAAACCCTAGAAGGTGCAGATGGCGATCGTGGAACGATCGACTTACGTGTGTGAATATCAGTTTCAATTATTTATCTTATAATTAGTGGGCTAAGTCCAATTTGTTCATCATATAATCTTTGCACTCCCTAAATTACTAGCTGTAAACACCCCAAATTTGCCCTCACCCATTCACACTATGGCTTGTGATCTTTTCATATGCATGATCGCAATCATATCATCTCATATCTCATTTTTTATTCACTGCATAGTTTCTAGGTCATCTGCATCTAGGGTTTGTGATCTGAACAATCCAAGAGCTTCTGTAGCCACTCCAAAGGTCAACAATTACTTCAAAGGGGTCCATGTGTGTTCTTATATCATATCACATCCTCTCAAAGTCAAGAATGCCAAAAAATCACAAGAACTGGGATTGGAATGGATGCAGAGCCAAGTTTGACTGCACAGTTGACCTAAAATTAGGGTTTTGGTTTCAGAGGCCATAACTCCAAATTTTTTGGTCATTCTTGTTTCTATTGGTCTCTATATGGTATAGGGAGTATGCATATCAAGTTTCATGAAGAAATTCCATGGGGAAGTCATCTGATCAAGAGTTGACTTTTCGAGCAAGTCAGTGTAAAATCAGGGCATCTGGGGCCCCCAATGACCCAACCAATGGACATTCTTCATCAATTTGAGAGTATATGATCTTTATTTGATCATGGAAGAAGGTTGAAGTTCACAAAAATCAAGAATTTGGAGTTTTTGCAAGTGTTGACTTTTTGGGCATAGTTGACTTTTCAAGAATGCTCCATTTCAGGTCACTTTTCAAGCCTTGATTCTTGATCCAAAAATGCTTCAAATGGAAAAACTTTGGTCATGAAAGTTATAGAATGCATTTTTCCCTTTTCAAAAAGTACAAGAACATGATCTAATTCTTCTTGGATCCAAAGTTATGGTGTGACAAAGTTGGTTAAAATCATTGATTTTCAAGATGTGCACCAAATGTGAATTTTGCAAAATCATGAACCAAGGCTTTTTGTAACCTCTAGTTCACATCAAACCATGACACAAACATCACATAAACTCTAAAAGTCAGAATTGAACCAAGGATGCTCATGTTTCATGGCTTGTGGAATGAGAAAGTCACATGTGAACCAAGGTTGCACCAACTTGCAAAACTCATGATCACACTCCCTACCACTTGCCACATTGGATGCTGAGCTTTGCTAGCCCTTGCCCTCACCCTTGCTGCGCCAGCCCATGCTTTGTACTAGCCTAGAACCAAGCCATACCTCTCTTACACAAAAGTGGACTTTTGGCAAAAGCAAACTTACCAATCAATAGAGGCCATGTCAAATCATCTGACCTAGAGGATTAAAATATACTATCCAAATGCAGGCCATAACACTCAAGAAGCAAGGCTGAAACAACACACAAGATCACATACACAAAAACACCTCATTTTGCAAAACTCTTCGAATCTGCCTCCAAAAACTTCAAACATCCAAACCATTTTCACCAATCATCTCACCATGTTTCATTGAGTAGAAACCAACAAGACTCAAGCCTGAAACCCTCATGAATTGAGCTTCACCATTTCTCATCCTCAAAACCAGAACTCTTCGAATCCCTTTATCCAGCCATCAAACACATCATTTTCCTTCACCAACAAGTCAAGCACACCTAAAGGAGCAGGAATCCACCATTGGAATGGCCTGAAACCTCCCCATTCTTGGCTGTGCTATCTGCTACACCAGAACTGTTCCTCACAAATCAGCCATCCACAAGAGCTTTGAAGCCTTCCATTAGCATCAGGGGAGACAAAGAAGTCCATTTGCACGCAAAGGAGGCTCTGGAAGCTCAGTTTTGAAGCTTTCCAGCTCAGGTATGAACATGAACACTTTCTCCCAAAGCTTTCATTTTAAGTTATAATATGATTGCTCATGTCTTGCTGGTCATGGGGATTGTTTCAGAATCAAAAATAAGTGAAAAATGAGTTTGTATGATCCCTCTGAAATTTTGCCCGTGGATTTTATTTTCTTCGATTTGCATGATTCTTGGGGTTTAAATGTTATTTGAGGGTGGATTCATGACCTAGGTTGTTAGAGGATCACTTAGGTGTGTTTAATTTGTGAAATAGGTGCCTGAATCATGTTTTAAGGTTTTTGAGGTGCCGGAGAAGATGACCGGAGCTCCCCTCCGGTCACCTGAAAGTGATTTGCCCTAATCTCAGGTCATTAAAGGCGTTTGAATGTGGAGCGTTAGATTAGTTGACTTAGTGGACTTCCCGCGTGGATAGAGGGCCCAGATCATTTTGATTAGCCCTAATTCAATTAATTAGATTAATTAATTCACAATTAGTTTAATTAACTCAGAATGAATCACAACCGTCCAGATGCGCGCTGGTCAATGCATTCAAACCCAGAAGCAATCTCAACCCTCCATTCTGTTTACTTTCCATTTATTTTCATTTTTATTTCATTTCTTTTCATTTAACTTGCATAATTAATTTAAAATAGTAAAAAATGTCTAAAAATTATGGAACTTTTTCTTGAGAGTTTTATTAATTTTTAGGACACAAAAATATTTTTTTATTTTATTTTTAGCATTTAAAAAGTATTTTTAAATATTTAAAAGATTATTTTTAATTGATTAATGGAAATTAATTTATTAAAAATACTTTTAGGTATTTAAAATCACCAAAAAATTTATGAAATGTTCTAAGACATTTAGAAACATTGTCCAACCCTCAAACCAAATTTCTTTTTTTGATCTTGATGCTTTTTGAGAATTTTCTTTTGAATTAAAATCATTTTTGTGCATTATTTTGATCCTAAGTTCAAAAAATCATTTCTGCCTATCTATGAAGAGTTGGACATTGATTCTTTTTGCATTGCATTGTGTTTGGCATGTAGTTTGTGAGATTAAATGGCCTTGATTTGATCTTTCATTTTCAAATTGTTTGGTATTTTTCTTGTTTGGAAACCCTAAAAACCCTAATAACTTGTAAAAATCATAACTTGAGATTGGTTAAGAGTTGAGACCTCCCCTTTGGACATTGGTTTAGTATAAGACTAGGGGGCCTTTATGTGGTATTTTCAATTTTTTATCCTAGGGTTTGCTTCTGTTTTGGGTTTTTGTTTGGTGTATGATTCATGAACCCTAATTTGGGCTTCCATATGCATCCATCTTGCATTCTCTTGCATAACATGACTTGCCATGACATTCCATGCTTCCATTTGATTCATTTGACATCATAAGACATATAGAAAGCATGTTTGATCATTGCATCATGTATTTGCCATGCTGTATGCCATGTGCACTTCATAACTTTTCATGTTTGTTCATGCTTCTTAGCTTGCTCCATTTGCATTCATAAGCTTGTATGATCATCCACATGTGTTGTCTCTGGTTTGTATCACTTCATAGCATCATTATCATCATAAACATGCTTCTGGTTTTGATTTACATCATACCATCTCATCTCATTTTGCATTGCATTGTACTTTCTTTTCTAACTTTTCAGGTGGTAAGTGGCTTTGAGGAGTGAATTTGCCTTCACTTCTCATAACTTATCTTCATCTCTCTCTTGCATCCATGCATCATTTTTATATGTGTTTGAGTTTGGGCTTGCTCATTCTTCTTCTTCCCACTTTCTTTCTTCAAGTGACTTGACTTCTTGAATGAAGCAAGTTGCTTTGCTTCTCTTGATCCTTTCATCTGCTTCCTGGTGGTTCCATTGAAGACTTCTTTTGAAAACCTCACAAACCTTAGGAACAACCAAGCATGACAATGATTAGGGTTTTGATTAGTCTCCCCTCTTAGTTTTACCTTTGTGTCTCTTTTGAGTCTTCTCTTCTCATTTCATAATCAGGGACTAAACCCTAAAGGCTTTAAGGCTTTGTGATTAAGCTTATGCCTGCATCCTTCTCTTAGGATGGAGTGTATAACTTTAATCCTAAGTGTTAAACCCTTAATGTGTTTAACTCCTTTAATCAATTCACTTAATAAGTATCAAGACATCACACTTGTAACTTGGGCCTTGCATTAGGGTTCTAATTCTTCCTTAATTGGTTAAGAAGGACTAACCCTAGTGTTAATGGACAAGTCCTCCTCAAGTTGTCTTACAAACCCTAAAAATCACTTCATCATCTTACCATTAAATAAAATCCACTTAATCAAAGGTTTGTTTTGTCATGAGTTTAATCCCTAATCATGGATTAAGTTGAGGAGCTTTCCTCAGCTTAAACATTCTCATCTATTATCCTTCTATTAGGATGGTGTAATGAGTCTGTTTAATCCCTGATTATGGCTTAACCTCATTACTTAACACTAAAAAACAACAACAAAACATCTAAATAATCACACGTAAGATAATGATCTTAATCCTACATCAAATGGTGATTGAGTGTGAGAATCTGACTTCACACTTAAGGTACTCTCATTACCCCTAATCAGAGGGAAGATGTGATGAGTTTACTAAATCCATTAGTTTAGACTTAAGCTCATTAACTTATGACAAATTTTCAAAAGAAATAAAAGACTGAAAACACAAAAACAAACAATAATCGTCTCCTCCGGGATTCTTTTCTCATCTCATTCACTCACAAACGAGAGCTCGCTTCTTCCGTCTAATGCAAGACAGTTTGCACCTGAGCCAGACAGGTCATACACTTGAGCATAGGCAAGTAAGCAGTTCACGAGTCAATTCATCTTTCAGTCTCTTTGGGTCGAACTACGGTGTTCTGACTTCCTCATTGCACGAGAGGATACGTAGGTATAACTTAACAGTTATCGAACAAAAGTCTCTGTATATTCCCCCTCTTCCAGCTTCTTTCTTTTAGCCTCATGATCTTGAGCATTTCACTCTTATCCTTACACTGACACTGTATATATTACACTTCACACTTCTTTTACACTGACACCTGTACATCCTTTTCCAGCTCATTTATACACAAATTGCACTGACACTACCCCTTTAAAACACAAATCTTTTAAGCGTGGATCCCGTCGAGTACGACGGACAATCTGGGTGCTAATACCTTCCCAGGTTGTAACCAACCCCCTTTCTCAGTCTCTCTGGTTCGCAACCGTCTTGTCCATATCTTTCTAGGTCTATGCAGCATTACCTTTCCTCCGGGATAAAAATGCCTAGCTGGCGACTCTTTCATCTCCAGTGAGTTCACGGCTGTGTGTTCTCATTGTCCCTCTCGCCGACCGTTCGCGTCTGTACCTTTATTTGGGCCTGGTCCCACTTATCGGGAGCGACACTAACCACGCAGTTATTTGCAGAAATTAAAAGCGGAAATAAAAATCCTACGCTATTACATTAGGGGAGGGGGTACATTAGTCTTTTTAGGGGGATTGCGGAAAATAAAAGACGGAAAATTAAACCTAAGCTATTACATGATATAAGCAGTTACATAATCGAGCGGAAAAAATAAATTACACAAGAATGAGCATCCTATACAATTTTCTAATAAAATAAAACAAATAAAAATTAAATTAAGAAAATAATTTTTTTTGTTACGAAAAAATAGGTTTTGATTAGAGTTAGTAAAAAAATCAGGGTTTTAGAAAAATAATCAGGGTTGATTAAGGTTAGGGTTTATTTTAAGAAAATCAGGGTTTGATAAAAAAATTAGGGTTAACAAGAAAATTTAGGGTTGATTAATTTAAAACTTAATTAACTAAATTAATTAATTAAAAGAACCTAATAAAGTAATTATCAAAAATATTATGTGAAAAAAATATTCAATTTATTATGAAATTTATTTTTTTAAAGAAAAATTAATGAGGTTGATTTTAATTAGTTTTAAGTTAATTATGGTTAATTGATAATTAATTAGTTAATATAATAATAAATAGTTAAGAAAATCAAAGAAAAAAAAAGAAAATAACCAAAAAGAATCAACTTTGCAAAAAAAGCTGGAGGCTGGATTCAACCCCATGTCCTTTTGCTTCATAGACGCTTCCTCCATCCACTAGGCCATGTGCGCGCTGGTGATAATAAACACAAACAAACAATTATAAAATAAACGAAAATTTGAATCCTGAATTTCGTGCGTGGTCTTCATCTCCTTCAACCTTCAGTCGCTGATTTTTGCTACGACTTGACTTCGAATTAGCTACGAAATTTTCGTAGCTAATTGACCTGCGAATTCCAAATATCCCAAAATACAACAGATTAGTCCAAAATAATTATACCAATCAATTGCCCATGACCTGCACAATTCAAATATATCATCAAAAGTTCTTGGAAGCGCCTTAATCAAAATTTCCTAATTACAATCTCAAAACCCTAACATTGGTGGTTTGCGTATCCGGCCAATGAAACTTCATTCTAATTACCCAGAAAGCTTCTATGCAATGAAACAAACAAGGTTAGACAATCAAACTCAATTAAAAATGCATAAATTAATGAAATCGAAAAAAACATAAAATATGAACATATGTGAATTTGGTTTATGGATTTTTGCATGAATTTGATGAAGGTGATGATGGGAGGACATTCAGAATGCCTCAAGGGATCGAATTAAACCTTCAAAATATTTGGAAAAGGCTTGAATCTATGAAACCAAATTTGAATTTTTTGTGTAATTTTTGAACTTTGAAGTGGTTCTCTTATGCTGAATTTTCCGTCCCCTTGCATTGTGTACTTGTTATACATTTATAGATGATGCAACTAGCTCAAACTTTGGGATTTCTTATGATGGATTTGTGGTTGCTTGGATGTGAAGAAATCAAGTTGCCAAATTTATCCAAAAATCATATAAAATCATCTTTTTTTTAGTCTTGCACGAAATTGGATGTGATAAATCAATATAATCATCAAATATTTGATCCCAAAATAACTTTGGAATCAAATATTTGATTTTTTTTATGATTTATTTCAATTAAAATTGAATTTAAATTATTAAAATTCAATATAATATAAAATAAATAATAAAAATCAGAAAATATGATTAATGGGTCGTGAAGGATTGAGCTTGGGTCGAAAGATTATGGTCCCATTTGAAGAAAACTTGAGTTTTGGCCTTTTTTGCTTCATACACCTCCTCAAAATTACCCAACTTCAACAATGCATAACTCCTTCAATTTTTATCCCATGAAGGTTTTCTAGAATTTTTTAGAAATATTAGCGTGTCCTCTAACTTCTCCCTTTGGTCCCATATCCATTTAATTTTCCATTTTTAAGTTATAAGCTTTTGAATAAGTTGACTTTTTGTTGACTTTTAAAAAGACCTGTAATGTCTTAGCTCATATCTTTCAAATGAAGCATTTTTGGCCTTGGCTTGTGAGACACAAAGTTGTAGACAATTGGATTTCCATCAAAATTAGCTTTGGATGGGAAATTTTTTATTAAGTATGTGAAAGTTATGGCTGGTCAAAGTTCAGTTGACTTTTCCTACACAAAACCCTAGTTTAGTAACTCTTGATTCTTGATGATTCTGAGGTTTACTTGATGAATCATGATCAACCCTTGATCAAATGATGAATTTCACCTCATAATCTTGATGTTGACCAACAATCTTGAAGTTTGAGTTTGTGTTGACCACAATTGACTTTTTGACCAATTTAACTGTTTTTATTTATTATTTGAGCATCTGACTGACCAAACTTGTAGGGAAAGCCTTGAAACTTGACATGAGGATCCTTTGAAGTATATGGTACACCATGAAGTCCACTTGAGGCTTTATAAGTCCACTTTTCTTTGTGAAACTCAAAATCCTAGTTTCAGATCCATTGCTTAGGAGGAGGCTTTGTCTGATGAAACCTTGAATCCTTTTGAGCAATTGTGAATCTTGTGACCATTAGGAGAACTATTGAGACACATTATCTGGAATATGGGAGGGAAAATTTTGGGGTACAACAGGGCTGAAACAATCTCCTCGATAGTGGAATAGGAGATTCGACAAGTTCATGGCACGCATAAGTTTCATCAGAAGTCAGTTCGACCACTATGTTTACTTCAGATTTCGACCTGGTAATTCATTTGTTATTTTGTTGCTTTATGTGGACGATATTCTAATAGAAAGCAACAATGTCGAAGATGTAATGAGGGTGAAGGTTGAACTCAATAAGGAGTTTGATATGAAGGATCTAGGAGCTGCGTCCAAGATTCTTGGGATTGACATCCAGGGAGATAGAAAGCAATCGAGATTATGCTTATCTCAAGAGGCATACTTGAAGAAGATTCTTGATAATTTTGTTATGTCGAATTCAAAGTCTGTTGTGACTCCAACAAACCCTCAATTCAAGCTGAGTATAGATCAGTGTCCCAATACTGATGTCAAAAGAGCTTATATGAATAGTATTCCATATGCTAATATAGTAGGTTCTTTGATGTATGTTATGGTCTGTACGAGGCCCGGCATAGCATATGCAGTAAGTCTTGTAAGCAGGTACATGTCGAATACTGGAAAGGCTCAATGGAAAGCATTGAAGTGGATTTTAAGGTACATAAATGGGTCTATGAACAGAGTCCTAATTTATGGTGGAGCCTTGGGTGAAGATAGTAAAGCAGCAATCGAAGGATATGTCGACTCTGATTATGCAGGTTGTATGGATTCTATAAAATCTATTTCTGGATATATTTTCATTATGTTTGGCATAACAATTAGTTGGAAAGCAACACTTTAGAAGGTTGTTGCCTTATCAACCACTGAAGCGGAATATATTGCTCTAACTGAAGTTGTAAAGGAAGCATTGTGGCTTGAAGGTTTTGCAAAGGAGCTGAAACTTCAAGGGCGAACAATCACTGTTAAATGTGATAGTCAAAGTGCAATACACCTGTCGAAGAACTCAGCCTATCATGAGTGAACCAAGCACATTGATGTGAGGCTGCATTTCGTCAGAAGGGTAATCGAGTGTGGAGAAGTCTAAGTGCTGAAGGTTTCGACAGATCATAATGTTGCTGATATGATCACCAAGACGTTGCCCATTTGCAAGTTTTTCCACTGTATGCAGTTGATAAAGCTGCATGAAGAAAGCTAGTTTGTTTCTTGTTGTTATAGAGTTTGTTCCAAGGTGGAGATTTGTGAAATATTGGAACAAATTCTAGGTTTAACATGTCGTCGAAGTCCGCTCACATGCTGTTTAATTGGGCCTTGTGTTATGGATCCAATTGACTAAGTTAGCTTGTAATGGGTAATTGTTAAAAATCTCATTAAGTTAGAGTGTTAGTTTTCGTTCCGGGCAAGCCCAACTCCCAGAGTTGGGCTAGGAAAAGTGACAAGCTAACACGCTCGACGTCGAGCATCATGCCAAGGATATGTCGACCAAAGCCGTACCGACAAGAGTGAAATCCCCCAACGGCTAGTTTAGACCGTTACATATTCGTGCGGATTCCACGATCTGCGCCAAACGGTTTGAACCAATAACCATCCACTAACGACAATATATAAACCCTCTCAGAGGAGAGGGCCATGTATTCAATTCTCTCACCTTAATTCTCGTACTTGCTGTAAACCTATAATTTCGACAAGGTGAAGTTTAGAAGTGTGAGGTTGTCTTTGTCGAAAGATGATAAAAGGAAGTAATTTCAAGGATTGCTGACAGGGTTTAAAACCCCATTACTTCGACAGAGAGGTAGATGTTTGTTCTGGCAGAATAAAGTTTGAGAAGTGATTTGTGACTAAGTATTTGGCAGAGGAAAGTTCTCTTTCGACGTTTCGACAGAAGATAGTCTTTCAATGATTTCGACAGAAGAGGACATCTGACAAAAGAATATTTGGCAAGTGCTGAAGAGTTTCGTTTCTTCTTTAAAAAGGGTTTCGACAGTTTGAAAAGTTATAAGGGTTTCGTCACTAAGGAAGGGATTCAAATTCAAAAGGTTGTAACCTTTGGCAGTTGGACACATGGAGGTTTCAGAGAAGAAATTTACATGCAGGCTGACACTTGTCGTTTAGTTATAGTTTTTCCGTTCTAAGCAGTTATTTTGTTTATGTATAAATAGGATAGTTTGTGGTTAGAATGGTGTGTGAAAATTTGTACAAAATTCCTGTAAAAGCTCTAAGTACCCAGTGTGAGAGAAAATGAGTTTAGTATTTGGAACAATGTACGTTTAAAACACCAGTTATATTTCAAAGTCATTTTAAATTACTTGTTTATTCTTCAAGTTTATGTCATTTTAAATGTTATTTACTTTTTCTGCAAGTTTACAGCCTTCGACAGTTTCTTTGTTCTTGTTTAAATCTTTAACTTTATTTCGTCTTTAAGTTCAAACTTTACTTTACTTGCAAAAAACCAAAGTTCTTAATACTTTGACTACATTGATAAAACAAACCACAAATCAGTCACCAAATTCTAAGAAGATTTCGACAGAAACAATGCACATGTATCCCAGGACTTGTTTGGTTGGTCCTGCACGTAACCCAGTTTTCTGAAGAGATTGGTTAACCAGAGGTTGTTCGCCAGAAACCACCGCGAACAAATTGGCACACCCGGTGGGACCAGTGCATTTGAAAATTTTATAGAGAAATTCTTAGACAAATTGTTCCTTGCTACGTTGTATGATTCTTAGAAGCGGTAAACTAGCCGTAACCGACGTAGAGAGACCAAAGAGAACAAGAAGAAGAAACATGGCTAACTTGCCAAATACTTCAAACAATCCTGACGAAACAATACCAGTTTCCAACCCTATCCCTTCGTCAGGAACAATACCAGTGTCTGGTCCCGTTTTAGAACAAATTAGGCCTCCTTTGGGGGATTCCATACCAACAGGTTCAGGATCCCAAAATGCGCCTAGTTCTTCCACCATGGGACACGCCAGACCCTTAGGAACCCCTCCCCCTGGAGGAAATACATTCAGGCCATATCTGAATTATTCTCAGCCTTTGACTGGGAGGGAACAACCATATGGAATGCCAACTTCACTGATGGCAAGCCTACATAATTCGTCACCATTATTCTCTGATGCGATGGTTCAAGTGTCATCACCATTGCAGGGATCAGGATATGGTGGAAATGGAAATAGAATAAACCAAGTTCCACCAGGTTTCCATATGCCCGCTATGACAAATCATTCTGCGCAAGTAATTCGTCAACAGATGGATGAAAGCAATCATGATATGGTGCAGGCTTTGACACACCAAATGGGAGAAGTGTTCAATCCCTTAATACAGAACACTACCCAAACAAACCAAATATTGGCAGAACAGATGGCACGCATTGCTGACTTTTTTGGAGTCCCGCAAGCACAGCAAAGGATGCAACTAAATCAGAACCCTGCCAATAGGGCTGTCGAAGAGGAACTTACTATAAACCAAAGGCCCTTAGGAAATCCTCATGAAAATCCCAGGGGGCAAGAGGTGATAGTCGAACAGCCTAATGTAGAAGAGCCTATTCGACAGGAACCAAGAAGGATAATAGTCCAGAGAAATCAAAATGCTGACGAAGTGTTACAGCAGAGAATGCGTTACAATAACATGCCTGTCGAAAACAATATTGCCACCATGGTTGAGAGAATAATGGCACAAAATGGAGTAAACCTAGGATTACAAAGGCCTAGTTACACTTCCCCTTTGTCTGAATTTGTCTTACAACAAGAATTACCACCAAGGTGGAAAGTCCCCAAATTTACAAAATTTTCAGGGGATACTAGTGAGTCCACCATAGAACACGTGGCACGTTACTTGATAGAAGCAGGAGAAATTGCGAATAATGAGAACCTAAGGATGAAATATTTCCCAAGTTCTTTAACAAAAAATGCGTTCACTTGGTTCACATCACTTCCTGCAACTTCAATTTTTACTTGGACCCAATTAGAAAGATTGTTCCATGAACAATTTTATATGGGACAAACCAAGATAAGTTTGAAGGAGTTGGCAAGTGTCAAAAGAAAGTTTTCTGAACCTATAGATGACTATTTGAATAGGTTTAGATTACTAAAAGCCAGATGCTTTACGCAAGTGCCGGAACAAGAACTAATCGAAATGGCTGCAGGGGGTCTAGATTATTCCATAAGGAAGAAACTGGATACCCAGTACTTGAGAGATATGGCACAACTGGCAGACAGAGTGAGGCAAATAGAAAGACTAAAAAATGAAAAATTCAGATCAAACAAAAACAAGAAGGAAAGAGTGGCCTATGTGGGAGTAATTCATGAAGATGATTATGACGAAAACGAACAAGTCATCTTCGACCAGCAAGAAATTGATCTGGCAGAATTAAAACAAGGCCCTCCATATTCTTGTAAAGTTTTAGCCCCGTCGAATGGAAAAAATCCAGTCGAAGTAGAAAAGAATGACAGGTTCCCTAAAAGAACCTATACATTCGACATCACTAAGTGTGATGAAATATTTGATTTATTAGTCAAAGATGGTCAGTTAATAAAACCAGCAGGCACGAAAGAGCCTCCTGTAGACCAACAGAAAAAGAGAGGTTTTTGTAAATACCATAATTTCTTGGGTCATAAAACTTCTCAATGTTACCTTTTCAGGGATCTTGTCCAGAACGCAATCCAAAATGGAAGGCTGAAGTTTGGAGACAAAGCCAAGCAGCAGATGAGGATTGACTCTAATCCTATGCAGGTGGTAGAGGCCAATTATGCTGAACCAGAAATGGTAAATGTGGTCGAAATGAAGATCGTGGCTGAAGAAAATTTTGAAATGGTGGAAGTTACTGAAAGCTTCGACACCAACTTCACCATGATAGAAGCTGCTGAAGGTTTCGACACCCATGTAAATGTGGTGGAAGAAGGTGATGATCTTGCTGACCAGACTGAAGAGAAAGAAGTCAAAGTTTCTGAAGACTTCGACAGTGATAATGCTAGCGAAACTACTGAAGGTTTCGACGAAAGAAATGCAGTCAAAGTGGGAAGAAGCTTCGACAAGAAAAACTACGAAAAAGATGCTGAGCAGGGGGTGATCTGGGATACTTTGGGAGAGTCAAATGGAAAGTTCGATTTCATGGTGAAATATTCAGCACCACCAAGCTCCAAGGCAGATATCAACAAAATCAAACCCACAGGGTGGGGAGATTCCTTCAAAAAGGATGACGAAGAGGAGGGTGACAAAACCCTCATTGTTCAGAAAGAGGCCACTGAGGGCCTTGGTCAAGAGGAGATCAAAACAGCAGGGACTGATGACCATTCCCCCACTGTCGAACCAATAAACATTGGTACCATCAGAACTGAAGGGCATCCTGTCGAAAGGGTTGCACACTGCTGCAACTACATCTACAAGGGTTTACACCCAAAAGGCAATGTGAGTCAGTCAAAGGAGGACATCCCAGAGGAAATCATGCTGGTCGAAAAAATGAATAAATTGAAGATCACAACTGAACAGAATGCTGGGATTCACATGGTGGAAGTCACTCAGAAGGTGGGACCAGACACAAACAAGGGAAAGAGACATCAAGAGAAGCATCAGAAGCTGGTTTACCCAGAAGAAAATGAAAGTCTTGTCGAATTCATCCAGAGGTGTCAAAGGAAGAATGCAGAAGTCATGCTTTGCCCAAGATGCAGTGCTGTGTTCGACAAGAAAGCAGCTGATGACTTAGAAGCAGCAGAAAAGACCCAGAGGAAAGGAAATTGGGGAACAGTCCCACCAACCAGAAACGAAAGATTCGACCCAAGAAGAGGGAAGCATCACAGTCAAGGAGTGGGAGAAAGACGTTCCAACACCTACAAACCATCCAACAGGCCAAATGTTGACAAATGGGTTCAGCCTATAAGGGATGCCCAAGGTCAGAAGAGATGGAAGAGTTTTGAAGTGAACAGAGGTCCTTCAATGGAAGTTAAAAAGGAGGCAAGGCCAAAATATGTCTCTGAAAACTACAAAGGGAAGAATCCTATGTCCAGATCCCAATGGAGAAGATTCCAAAGGCAGAAGAAAATTGAAAAGGGAACGGTAGAATACCAAAGGGTTGGGCAGAAGAGAGCTGAATCAAGCAAATGTGTGCAGATTACAAACAAGGGGATGCCTCTGGCAGAAAAAGAAACCTTTCAGGAGAATAGATCTGGTGACACCACGGAGGTGCAAAAGACAAACAACAGAATTCCAGTGGACGAAGAAGTCACAGAGGAATTTGGTTCAGAATCAGATGCCTCTTTCGACGTAACCTGCAATGTGGTCTCTGTACTGCCCAGAGATTATGACAGGATAATGGAAGTCGAAGACGAAGAAGATGACATGGTAGATGACAACATAGGCTTGAAGCCCGTGTGCTACTACATAATGAATAATGGCTGTGTCGAAGAGCAAAATGCTTTCTTCGAAAAGCCAGATGATGCAATGAAGGCTCACTTAAAGCCTCTTTTCATAAAAGGAAAGGTAGAAAATGTGGGTGTCAACAAAATTCTGATAGATGGTGGAGCAGCTGTGAATTTAATTCCTCATTATATGATAAAGAGGATTGGAAAAGATGACTCCGACACTAAGCCTCACAATATGGTGTTGTCCAACTATGAAGGTAAAGTAGGGACAACGTTGGGGGTAATACAACTGAACTTGACTGTAGGATCTATCACCAGGCCTACCATGTTTGTGGTGATAGCATCAAAGGCAAATTACAACTTGCTGTTGGGAAGGGAATGGATCCATGGGATTGGGGCTGTGCCATCTTCCATGCATCAAAGGATAGCAATCTGGAGGCCAGATGGGATTGTCGAAAACATTGAAGCAGATCAGAGTTACTTCACAGCTGATGTGAACAATGTTACTAGTCGTAACTTCGACAAAAACCTAGCCCATATAGCACCATGCAACCCTGCTGCTTTCGACCTAACAGCTTCCGACAATGCTTACTGTTCCATGTACCTCCATCCTACGCATGGTTTCCAGTGGGATAAAGAAATAATTGGGGAGACAAATTACACCTGGGGAACTACCCATGTCAACCCAACTGGATGGGGGAGTGAATTCAGTGAAGATGACTGAAGCATCAGCCATGAAAAGGATTTCGGCTTATATAGCCGAAAAACAACTCAAAGCGGCCCTTGAGGCTGAAGTTAGAAATATGGCTGTCGAAGCCAGCACTCAAATTGTCAAAGAACAACATCCTCAAGAAAACATTGAGGAGCAACATGCAAATCAGAGTTTTGAAGAAGACTCAAATGGTGAATGGCAGAACCAAAGACTTGATGCCATTTATGATGACGAACCTTTGGGGTTCGAAAAGGATCCAACCTCCACCAATATGAAAATGGTGGCACAGGATCCTTTGGAGGAGATTAATCTGGGACTGGGGGCAGAGAAAAGGCCCACTTACATCAGTGCCAAGTTGAATCCTCAACTCAGAGTCGAAATAATCCAACTGCTGAATGAGTTTAAAGACTGCTTCGCCTGGGATTATGACGAAATGCCTGGTTTAGACAGAAGTTTGGTGGAATTGAAGTTGCCAATACTGGAAGGGAAGAAGCCAATAAAGCAGACCCCCAGACGTTTTGCACCTGAGATTCTGTCGAAAATCAAAGAAGAAGTCGAAAGACTTCTAAAATGCAAATTCATCCGTACAACAAGGTATGTCGAATGGATTGCTAATATTGTTCCTGTAATTAAGAAAAATGGCACACTAAGGGTGTGTATTGATTTTAGAGATCTAAACTCAGCCACCCCTAAGGATGAGTATCCTATGCCAGTAGCAGAAATGCTAGTAGATTCTGCAGCAGGCCATGAGTATTTAAGTATGCTTGATGGATATTCTGGTTATAACCAGATTTTTATTGCTGAAGAAGACGTTCCAAAAACAGCTTTTCGTTGTCCAGGAGCAATAGGAACATATGAATGGGTAGTTATGCCCTTTGGTTTGAAAAATGCTGGAGCTACTTACCAAAGGGCCATGAATTCTATTTTTCATGATTTCATCGAAACATTTATGCAAATTTATATAGATGACATTGTGATTAAATCTGCTTCAGGCTTGGACCATATCAACCATCTTCGACAGACCTTTGAAAGGATGAGGAAGTTTGGTTTGAAAATGAATCCTCTTAAATGTGCTTTTGGTGTGCAGGCTGGGGATTTCTTAGGCTTTGTGGTCCACAAGAAAGGGATTAAAATTAATGAAAACAAAGCTAAGGCAATAATGGAAGCAAAAGCGCCATCGACAAAGAAGGAATTGCAGTCTCTGCTAGGGAAAATCAACTTTCTTAGAAGGTTCATCTCCAACCTTAGTGGAAAGACTCAGGCCTTCTCACCTCTGCTTCGACTGAAGAAGGAGGGTTTCACTTGGGGGCAAGAGCAGCAAGATGCTTTCGACAAGATCAAGGAGTATTTGGCAAATCCCCCAGTCCTAATATCTCCTTGTCGAAAAAGAAGCATGAGGCTCTATATATCAGCATCTGACAGAACATTAGGAAGTATGCTTTGTCAAGAAGATGAACATGGCGTCGAAAGAGCCATTTATTATCTTAGCAGAGTTTTAAATAATGCTGAAACTAGATATAGTATGATAGAGAAATTATGTTTATGTGTATATTTCTCTTGTACAAAATTGAAGCATTATATAAAACCCATTGATGTACATATATCTTCTCATTTCGACGTGATAAAGCATATGTTGTCTAAATCTATTTTACATAGTCGAATTGGAAAATGGGCTTTAGCTTTGACTGAATACTCTTTAAAATATATGCCTCTAAAAGCTGTTAAAGGGCAAGTAGTTGCTGATTTTATAGCTGACCACTCCATACTTGGAGATGAAACAAATTATGTCGAAAAAGAGCCTTGGAGGTTATATTTCGACGGTTCCAGCCACAAAAATGGAACAGGTATTGGGGTGTTAATTATTTCTCCCAATAAAATTCCAACAAAGTTCAAGTACAAAATAGAAGGATTCTGTTCAAACAATGAGGCAGAATATGAAGCCTTAATAGCTGGACTTGAAATCTTGTTGGAACTGGGGGCAACAGAGGTCGAAATAATGGGTGACTCCGAATTGGTGATAAAACAATTGACGAAAGAGTACAAATGTGTCAAAGAAAATTTGATCATGTACTTTGTGATAGCCAACAGGCTCCTCAAGAGATTCGACAGTGTAGTTTTAGACACATTCCCAGATTAGGAAATCAGGAAGCAAATGACTTGGCTCAGCTGGCTTCAGGGTATAAAGTGTCGAAAGAAAATCTGTTGAAGGTTGTCGAAGTGAGAGGTAAAGTTTTATCTACTAAGTTGGCCCCATCTGATTTGGAGACAATGAGATTGGGATATGGTGATGAAGAAAACTTTGAGATTTTCAATGTAAGTGATTTAGAAGTTGGAGATTGGAGAAAACCCATCAAAGATTATTTACAAAATCCAAATCAGACTGTCGAAAGAAAGATAAAGTACAGGGCCATAAGCTATGTGCTCTTTGGAAATGAATTGTTTAAAAAGACTGCAGAAGGAGTTCTACTGAAATGTCTTGGAGAGACTGAAGCTTATATAGCTTTGTCGAATGTACACAGTGGTGCATGTGGTGCCCACCAAGCAGGACATAAAATGAAATGGCTATTATTTCGACAAGGGATGTACTGGCCAACTATGTTGAAGGACTGTGTTGAATTTGCAAAAGGGTGTCAGGAATGTCAAGTTCATGCAGGCATACCTCATGTGCCAGCAAGTGAGTTACATTCTATTATAAAGCCTTAGCCATTTAGAGGTTGGGCTTTAGATTTGATTGGTGAGATTCGACCAGCCTCCTCAAAGGGGCAGAAGTACATATTAGTGGGGGTAGACTATTTCACTAAGTGGATTGAAGCCATACCTTTGACGAATGTAGATCAGGAAGCAGTCATAGATTTCATCCAGAAACACATAATGTATAGATTTGGAATACCAGAGACTATAACCACTGATCAAGGATCTGTGTTTACTGGTAGAAATATGCAAGCATTTGCAAGAGAAACAGGTTTTAAGTTGTTGACTTCGACACCCTATTATGCCCAAGCAAATGGCCAGGTCGAAGCAGCCAACAAAGTGGTAATAAACCTGATAAAGAAGCATGTGGGTAAAAAACCCAGAAATTGGCATAAGACCCTGGATCAAATCCTTTGGGCTTGTCGAACGTCTCCTAAGGAGGCAACTAATTCTACCCCATTTAAATTAACTTATGGACATGATGCAGTATTGCCAATCGAAATCTGTTTACAGTCAATACGAATTCAAAGACATCATGAGATTCCATCTGAAATCTATTGGAGTATGATGATGGATGAGTTAGTTGATTTGGATGAAGAAAGGTTGCGTGCTTTAGAATTAATAAGAAGGCAGAAAGAGAAAGTCGAAAAATTTTATAACAAAAAAGTAAAATTCAAAGCCTTCTTAGTAAATGATTTAGTCTGGAAAGTGATCTTGCCCATGGAGAAGAAAGACAGAGTGATGGGAAAATGGTCCCCTAAATGGGAAGGACCTTTCAAAATTCTAAGAGTTTTTTCCAATGGTGCATACGAAGTCGAAGAAATAGAAAAAGATAGAAGAGTGATGAAAATAAATGGGAAGTACTTAAAGAAGTATAGACCAACATTGCAGGAAATAAAAATCATAACAAATTAAAATTGCAAACGAAACTTGTCTTCGCCAAACAAATGGCGTAAAATAGCATTACATATGAAAGTGCTAAGAAAGGAAATATCCTTAAAACAAATAAAATTCCTAAGTTCTATTACAAAAATTACTGTCGAAGGAATGTGGCTTTAAGCTCGTCGAATTTTTTCTTTTGGAGTTGGATTCGACGCTCACAAAGGCTCTTGCTGACAGTCATTTCGTCAAGCTCCCTATGAAGTTGCTGGGCTGTTTCTGCATGTTGTAGCCCTTTCTGGAGTTCACTGTCTATTGCTTCCTGATTTGGTTTTTTGAGAGAGGTCTGGCGTTCTTTTTCTTGGAGGATTTTTCTTTGGAGATCAGCAATCTGGGCTTGGTAAGCTTGGATATTGTTTTCACAATCAGCAGCAGCTTTGGTATATTCGTCAGAAAGCTTATTCAGCTCCGAAATCCTTTCTGTCGAAGAAGCCACTGTGTTCCATGCCGAAACTTGCTCCTCAGATTTGGCTGTGATCTTTTGGGAGAAGTCTTTTTGTCGAACCAGATCAGCGCTGACAGAATCAATCAAAGATATCAAATCCATCACCAAATGGCTTTCCTCAGTCGAAGCCTCCAGCAAGTTGGCACTTTTTAAGAGCTTCTTCAGATCATATTGAGCAGAAGTATTCTCAGCCAAGACTTCAAACAGGTCAACTCCAAGGATCCTTGTCTTGATCTCATCCATGATGACATTGATTGGTTGAAGGTCAGAAGTGGCCCCTGAAGCTGTCGAACCACTGGCAGAAGAATCTTGGAAGTTATACCTGGTGTCGAGCAAGGCTTTTAAGTACTCAAAGGGTTTTCTAACCTTCAAGCTCTCAATTTCTTCATGAGATAAACTCGTCGAAGCAGTGCCCAGAGAGGTTTCGACAGGAGCTTTTGTTGAAGAGGGAATGTGTTGAGAGGTTCCTCCAATGCTCAAGTTAACTTCTGGCTGATTCGACAGAGTGACTTCTTCTTCGACATTTTCTTTATCAGCCATGGTGGTGTCAGTTGGACCTAGGACTGGTGCATCCTGAGCAATGGCATTTTCGTCAGTGTTTGGTATAGCAGCTGGTGTTGGAAGTGGTGCATCTTGATCTGAATTTGTTTTTTCTGCAGTAGGGTCTGGTCGAAAAGGAGAGTTGTTGTCGGAAGACTCAGAATCACTGAGGTCGAATTCGTCCAAGGTTTGAGGCCCATGGACCCCTGCATCTGGAGTGGCATCATCTTGGAGTCTTTCAGCCAGAGTCCTCTCAGAATTAGAGGGAGCATGCTCTTCTTGGATTGCAGAGGTCTCTTCGACGTCAATAACAACCTACAAGCAAAAAACATAAAGGAAGAACTGTAAGATAAAGTTACATTCAGTCAAGGCTGGGGTGGTGTTTGTCGAAATGATTACCTGAGGGATTTCAGTATGGGCACTTGAGTCCCCACTTCTTTCGCTCCTTGAGGGAACTTTGTTGACTGGACTGGCAGGTGGAGTTCGTCTTTGGACCAGAGATCTTTGGGACGCCACTGTTTTAATTCTTAGACCTTTGTTTCTTTTCAAAGGCTGGGGTTCAGGGGACTCGTCCTCAGATTCTTCGACGCTTGCTTCCTTTTCTTCTGGTTTCCTTTTCTTTGCTGGGGTACGAGTTACCTATAAGAGAAAGAAAAGAAGGGTTCAGTATAAGAGAATATGAAGTATATAAATAAGGAGGGATGTTTTGTTTGTGTCGAAACCTTCTTGGCAGTTGCAGGAGACTTTTCGACTGTTTTTGAAGAAGTTCCTTCGCCAGTAGTCTTCCTGACAATTCTAACAGCTGAAAAGGAAAAGTTGCATGAACATTGATATAATAATAAAAGAGTTAGAAGCAAAAAAGAAGAATGTAATTTCTTCGACACCTTCAAGAATGGGTTCGTCCACAGTAACATGTTCTATCCCAATATGAAGGTGCCCAGTGAAGTTGTGCAGATGATACTTCGTCGCAACCACGCGTTCGGCAGGTTTTTTGTTGCTTTCACGAAGCAGTTTTAAATATGATCCACATACAAACCAATCTGGAAATGGAGGACTCAAGGCCACTCCAAATTCTGCAGAAGGGAGTGGAGGGAATTTTGGAGGAAAAGTTGTGAAAGCAAAATCATAGTGTGCATGTGGTGGAAGAGATGAGGGAAACCACAATTTATTTAATTTCTCTGTGAATTTGAATTTTAAAGATACTGCTGCTTCAGCTATGGTTCGACGAAGATCATCAGGCCTGTAGATAGTTTCAAAATACTTTTGAAACTTGTGAACTTCTTTGATATGCTGATCTGTACCTTTTTTCTTCCTGTCCTGCACAAAAGTAAAAGCATTCGTCAGAAGAGTAGTGAAGGTTGCTACGTCGAAAAATCTGTTGATATAGTATTCCTTCCACCAGACGTCGAATTCTTCAGTACAGAGGAAGTTTGGTAGGAAAATGGTGGGATAAACTTCCAGAGAAGGGTCAAAAAACTTGTTGTACAGTTCCAAACATTTGTCGAAATGGTGACATGAGTTGTAGAAGATAATGGCACCTTTCTTGTGGTAGATAGGCTTTGTCTTCGTCTGAATTAATCCAAACTGCCTAGCTACCAAATTGGGTTGGTACACAATGAGGGATACCTTTGTGTTGTTAAGGCTGTGATGGGAGAAGAAGTGCCTGGGCATGAGAAAAGCTTCCCAAATGGAAATGTAGGAATCTTCATCTTTCTGGTTCTCCACTGGTAGTTTTCTAGTAAACCATCTTGGACCTACTTTCCTGTTGGCGAATGGTGCCATTGAAGGAGAAAATTTGTAGCGTTTGGCGAAAATCATGATGTAGCCAGTAAATGCTTGTCGAAGGCTTGTATTCTCATCAGTGGGGGTCAGTTGAACCAGCCTAGGCCATTCGACACGTCTTTCTTTGACTGCCTCTTCGACAATTGGCATTTTTATGGGGATGAAATTTTCAAAAGTGGCATTCAGCCATAGTTGTAGAAGCCAAAAAGGGCCTGTAAGACTTATGTTACCTTTGTCCTTAAGGGCTTTGAGGTTGCTTACACTTTCACTTAAGGATTCATAGAGGTTGGCCAAAAGTAGCTCACTCAGGCAAAATGCAACTCCATTGTGAAGTTGATTCGCCATAATGATAAAACTTCTGGCTACCTGAAGGGACCTTGTACAGAATACAAATTTGGACAACCACAGGATAAGGAAGGCAATGTGTTCTATGTCAGAGACTTCTTCATTGTTTTCACCTTGGTAATGGGCTATGAAGACAGAATACCCAGCATGCTTTGTGTCGAAGCTTATGGGATCCTTGTTCAAGTGTTCAGGGTTAAATATTTCCCCTAAAGGACTAAGGCCAGTTATGGCTGCTATGTCGAATAGGGTGGGGGTCACCATTCCACAGGGTAAGTGGAATGTATTGTAAGTGCTATCCCAGAAGTACAGAGAGGCCAACAACATGTTTTGGCAGTAACGGGGGCCCTCTTTCGACAACTGGATTAAATCATAAATACCAGTTTTCTTCCAAAACTTTTCTTTGGCTTTTTCGACCCTAGTAAGCCATGATAGGTATTCAGAAGGATCTTTTGTCAAAGGGGGGCTCCTAAAAATCCTGTTTTGGTTTAGATAAGACAGATCTATTTCTGTCGAAGCCATAAGGACTTCAGGTTCCTTTGATGAGGTTTCGACAGGTTTGGGGTTCTTGTTAGCAGCTATGGGTTTTAAAGCAGAATAGCAGGGGTAAAACTCTTTCAAACGTTTAGAATCAGCATTGGGATCAAAAATAGGGCCTAACATAGCATGATGAATTCCAGAAACAGAAAGGGGGATCATTACCTGTGACCTGTAAATGCTTGCCTTTTCCCTTTCATTAGGGGGTTCTGGGAAGTACTGTTGGTGCTGTGTTTGAGTAGGCCCAGATAACACGTGAGCAGGAGGAAGATCCGTGGTTTTCTTTGTCTTCTTTGCACTTTGTCCAGTGGTAGTCTTTGGGGGAGCCATTGATTAAATGAGGAGATTAAAGGAAGCAGAAGCTCTGAAAAGTCTTGAAATGGAGGTTTTGCGTTTGGAAGAGAAGAAGTGAGAAGGTGGAAAGTGTGAAATGTTATTGAAAGTGGTATTTATAGAGTTTGAAATAAATGATTAATATTAAATAGAGGGAAAATGAAGAGATTTCTTTTAATTGAGAAGTGGAAACGTTGTTTTTGAGCCTTTAGTGGAAGTTAGAAAGTGGCAGTTGTTGGGAGGCCATGATTTACCTACAATCTAGGGTTATGGGAGATTGTGTAAAAACGTGGGCTAGACATGACGTTTTGGTAAAGTGGAAATCATGATGTTTTCTTGGGACTCAACAAAATCACTTTACAATAAATGCAACTGACAGGGAGTCAAAGGTCATTTCGACAGCAAAAGACATTTCTCCAATGATAGTCGGAAATATCTTTGCTGGGGGGCAATTTGTAAACCTATAATTTCGACAAGGTGAAGTTTAGAAGTGTGAGGTTGTCTTTGTCGAAAGATGATAAAAGGAAGTAATTTCAAGGATTGCTGACAGGGTTTAAAACCCCATTACTTCGACAGAGAGGTAGATGTTTGTTCTGGCAGAATAAAGTTTGAGAAGTGATTTGTGACTAAGTATTTGGCAGAGGAAAGTTCTCTTTCGACGTTTCGACAGAAGATAGTCTTTCAATGATTTCGACAGAAGAGGACATCTGACAAAAGAATATTTGGCAAGTGCTGAAGAGTTTCGTTTCTTCTTTAAAAAGGGTTTCGACAGTTTGAAAAGTTATAAGGGTTTCGTCACTAAGGAAGGGATTCAAATTCAAAAGGTTGTAACCTTTGGCAGTTGGACACATGGAGGTTTCAGAGAAGAAATTTACATGCAGGCTGACACTTGTCGTTTAGTTATAGTTTTTCCGTTCTAAGCAGTTATTTTGTTTATGTATAAATAGGATAGTTTGTGGTTAGAATGATGTGTGAAAATTTGTACAAAATTCCTGTAAAAGCTCTAAGTACCCAGTGTGAGAGAAAATGAGTTTAGTATTTGGAACAATGTACGTTTAAAACACCAGTTATATTTCAAAGTCATTTTAAATTACTTGTTTATTCTTCAAGTTTATGTCATTTTAAATGTTATTTACTTTTTCTGCAAGTTTACAGCCTTCGACAGTTTCTTTGTTCTTGTTTAAATCTTTAACTTTATTTCGTCTTTAAGTTCAAACTTTACTTTACTTGCAAAAAACCAAAGTTCTTAATACTTTGACTACATTGATAAAACAAACCACAAATCAGTCACCAAATTCTAAGAAGATTTCGACAGAAACAATGCACATGTATCCCAGGACTTGTTTGGTTGGTCCTGCACGTAACCCAGTTTTCTGAAGAGATTGGTTAACCAGAGGTTGTTCGCCAGAAACCACCGCGAACACTTGCATGCTCTTTGCTCAGTGTCTTATTTTAGCATCGGAGTGCCTTGCAGATACACCCCCCTCTTCTCCTCACCACCCGTCCTTCAGCAACGCTCGACGCCAGCCATATCGGATCTTGATCTCCAGGTACGATCAGGTGGCGCCGTCTGTGGGAATCACTGATTTCCCCGTTCTTCTCTCTCAAAATCTCCAAGAACCAAAGTTTTTACTAAGATCCATGGTTGCTCGAGACAACAATCCAGACAATCGGTCGAACGACGGTATGCTCCTCACGCAACGTGAGAGCAACATTAATCATCCTCCGCACTAAGAGACCGTGCAGGATCACCCAGAGGGGAAGATAGCCTCACCTTCCCCCGATCGCGACTAACCTCTAGAAAGTCGCCCAGAGGTCCCTCTTCCTCCAACACCTTCAGGGTCTGACTTTGCAGCGCTGGCTGAGATTCTGAACTAGAAAAATTTGTTACTCCTCGCCCACGGCGAAAAGATTGCTCATCTCGAGGACAATATTCGTCGATCGTCCCGGTCTCCCGCGAGACATCAAAGAAGGCGTAGTCCCTCTCCTCCCAAGAGGAAGAGGAAAGGACGCAACGATGAATCCACTAGTGACAAACGATCCCGCCCATCTCCTCCTCGATCTTCCCCTCCAAGAAAATCAAGAAGGAGAAGATCAAGATCCGCATCACTCCGGCAAACGAAGAAGCATGTGCCTAGGTCCCCTTCATTCAATTCCAGCGACGATGAAGACACCAGGGGCTCCCTCTCGTCGGAAATCATGGCGACTAAACTCCCAAGGGGTTTATAAAAACCTCCACCATTAGGCTCATATGATGGGACCACAGATCCTGACGAGCATATTGAGAATATTGATGCTTTGCTCGACTACCGAGGGGTGCGAGGGGCAATCAAATGTCGCCTCTTTCCTACAACCCTGAGGAAAGGAGCGATGACGTGGTACAAAAGCCTCGAAGCAGAGTCCATCACTTCCTGGAAACAGCTCGGACGCACGTTTTCCAGGCACTTCACCGCTTCTAGACAACACCCGAAGACAGAAGCATCGCTCGAAGCAATCATCCAGGGAAAGACAAACCTCTGCGAACCTATATCGAGAGGTTCTACAAAGAAGCAGTCCAGGTGTCCACAATTGACGACATGAAGAAGTACTTGCTGGAGCGAGGTCTACGCTTGTCGACCGATTTCTACCGTGCGGTTGGCATCGAGACCCCGACCACCCTTGATGCTTTCTTGTTAAAAGCCCAAGCTTGCATCCAATATGAGGAAAAGCAGGATGCTAGCTCCGTCCGAGACGCCCGGCGTCGCGAGGATGCAAAGCCCCACTGGGTCGATGAACCCTCGACATCTCGTCGGGGAGGAGACAAAAGAAAGGATGATCGCCCCCGTGAACCGCGGGAGCACAGAGGACCCGTCGGCCGGTTTCATGAATATACCCCCTCCTGGTCTCTAGAGAAAAGATCCTGTCCGAATGTGCCAACTCAGAATTCAGACAAGCAGGAGTACGCTTTCCGAAGCAGCTGCCTAGCAAACCGGGCACAGACAAGACGGAGTACTGTAGGTTCCACAAGAGTCACGACCATAATACCGAAGACTGCATCCATCTCAAAGACGCAATCGAGATACTTATTAAAGTCGGGCACCTCAAATAGTTTACCAAATCAAGAGACACCCCTCGCTAAGAAGCGCAGGAGACTCAGAAGATCGAAGAAGCTGTACCCATACCAGCAGATGCGAACATGCAGGTTGCCCTGAGCATCTACGACCCGGAAGATTTCTTCCTGCTCGACCACACGGGGAGCCCATGATATTTTTCCTCCCACAGCCCGTGGGAGACCTTTCCCTCTATGATGGGCATCTCAGGGGGAGGATTTAACAAAATCATGGTTGGATCTGTAAAGAAGAAATTTGACCAACTGATCGCGAAAGGCCCTGCTCAGAGCGCGACCCTGGACCCCCAAGAGAGGGCTCAATACCCCTTGCTTTTTACCGGGAGGAACTCTTGGGAGGAGCACCAAATGCCAGCATCCCACTACTCATCCGTGCACGGATGGCAAATTTTGATGTGAGGAGAATCCTGGTGGACCAGGGTAGCTCCTGCGACATCATGTACTCCCAATTATTTTCAACACTCCAGTTGAATGAAACACACCTGACTTTGTACGTCGGATCAGACTTACAAGGTTTCAACGGAGCATTCTCCCGACCATGGGGTTACATCGATCTCTTCGTCACCTTCGGGACATCCGAAACCGCCATAACTGTTTGCGTCAAATTCCTGGTCGTAGATTGTCCTTCGTTGTACCAATGCATTTTAGGATGACCAACATTGGCCGAGCTGATCGCTGTTCCATCCACCGTTCACCTAAACATGAAGTATTATACTACTTCGGGCAAAGTCGCTACGCTACACGGTGACGTCGAAGCTACTCGCCGATGCTTTGAAGCAACATCCAAGGGTCTCAGCTTGATATCTTACCAACCAAACCCATCAGCCCTGACTTCTTCAGATACTCCACAAACATCCAAGGTTTTTCCTCAGGTCGACTCAATCGATCTAGACTGTAGGTTCTCAGATAACGACCAGGGAGTTCGGAGGCTGACCGATTCATTCCCGGCCAATTCCTGACGGAGAGTTCGAACTAATTCCTTTGGGGATGATCCGGCTCGGTGCGTCAAGATCGGAGCCCATCTGCAGGACTTGGCAAAACGACAATTAGAAGCATGCCTCAAGGGAAACGCTGATCTGTTTGCTTGGAGCGCCGCAGAAATACCAGGGCTCAACCCTGAGACTGCCTGTCATCACCTCTCCATCGAACCAACGCACAAAAAGGTCGCCCAACGTAGGAGGAAGCAGTCGACCGAGAAAACCAAAGCGGCCGAATCTGCTGTTAAAGACCTCCTATAGGCAAATTTTGTAACTGAGGCCAGGTATACAACCTGGCTCTCAAATGTTGTACTTGTTAAAAAGTCTAGTGGAAAATGGAGAATGTGTGTTGACTATACTGATC
This sequence comes from Lathyrus aphaca, assembly GCA_963966055.1. Classification (NCBI taxonomy): domain Eukaryota; kingdom Viridiplantae; phylum Streptophyta; class Magnoliopsida; order Fabales; family Fabaceae; genus Lathyrus; species Lathyrus aphaca. The sequence goes on along the minus strand of OZ014520.1, from coordinate 126,674,697 downwards.
TTAACCGGGCATGCCCGAAAGACGCATATCCTTTGCCCAACATTGACAAACTGGTCGATAATTCGTCCGGTTTCAAGCTATTGTCCTTTATGGATGCCTACTCGGGGTACAATCAAATACCCATGGCCGTGTCTGACAAAAAATACACGGCCTTCATGACCGAATCGGGCAACTATTATTATAACGTTATACCCTTCGGTTTAAAAAACGCGGGTGCGACATATCAACGCATGATGAACAAGGTATTTCGAACAGAAATCGGGGACATGCTTGAAGTATACATGGACGACATGATCGTCAAATCTCAGCAAGAGACATACCATGCGTCCCACTTGCGAAAAGTATTCGATCAAGCTCGGAAATGCAAAATGCGTTTCAATCCCGAGAAGTGCACGTTTGGGGTCCGAGCAGGGAAGTTCCTCGGATTCTATTTAACCGAACGAGGTATTGAAGCCAACCTTGACAAATGTCAGGCATTCACAGAACTTCCTACTCCTGATTCTAAAAAATCCATACAATCGTTAAACGGGGTCCTCGCTTCCCTCGCACGATTTGTGGCAAAATCTGCTCAGGACGCCCTCCCCTTTTACAAACTCCTCCACAAAGAGGCCACCTTTGAATGGACGGAGGAGTGCGAGAAAGCCTTGTCCCACTTGAAAAGGGCATTATCTGAGCCCCCAGTTTTGTCCAGGCCCAACGAAGGGGAGACGTTTTACCTCTATCTCTCCATAGCAAACGAGGTCGTAAGCGCAACCCTCGTACGCGACCTACCAGAGGGACAAAAACCTATTTACTTTACGAGCAAGGCGCTCCACGGCCCCGAACTTCGATACCTCCAGGTAGAAAAGTGGTCTTGGCCCTCCTTTTTACAGCCAGAAGACTACAACATTATTTCCTAGCCCACACCATCATTGTGAGGACAGACCAACCCATAAGATAATTACTCGGACGACCAGACATGGCCGGGCGAATGTTAAAATGGTCGTTGGAACTGTCCGAATTCAATATCAAATTCGAAGGGAGACAAGCTCTCAAGGCTCAAGCATTAGCCGACTTTGTAGCAGAGCTCACTTTCACTGAGCAGGAGCCAAAATCTCCATCCAAATGGACCATCTTCGTAGACGGAGCATCTGGCCCGGCGGGTAGTGGAGCTGGAATTATCCTGGAAAATGAAGAGGGAAACATCATCGAAGTATCTTTAGCTTTGTCCTTCCCCACATTCAACAACCAGGCGGAATATGAAGCCTTCCTGGCCGGCATACGACTCGCGACCGACCTGGAGGCAGAAGAAATCACAATTTGCACGGATTCTCAGCTGGTCGCTAATCAAGTCCGAGGAGATTTCCAGGCCAAAAACGACAATATGGCTGAATACCTGGCCCTTTTAAAGGACAAACTAAAACGATTCACAAACATAGAGGTCAAACATGTCCCGCGAGAAAATAATACCCGAGTTGATATCCTTTCCAAGTTGGCAAGCACTAAAAGAAAAGGAAACAACAAGCCCGTCATACAAAAAGTGCTCTCCCGACCAAGCATTGGACAATCTTCAACCCACCTTGACATTAATCTCGTAAGCGACGCCAATTTTTGGATGACCCTAGTGTTTAACTACCTGACCAAGGGTGAGTTGCCAATAGACCCGAAAATGGCCAGCACCGTGCGTCGAAGGTCATGCTCGTACTCTTTAGTCGGTGGGCGTATGTATCACTGAGGTTTCTCCACGCCACTCCTCAGGTGCGTATAGGAATAGAAAATCCCACACGTACTAAGAGAAGTACATGAAGGAATTAACGCACAACACTCGGGCGGACGATCGTTAGCCTGAAAGATCCTCCGGGAAGGATACTATTGGCCGACATTCCAGCACGACGCGAAAGAGCACGTAAAAATATGCGACAAATGCCAATGACACGGGGACATACACGTAGCACCCCCTACCGAGCTAAAATCTCTATCTTCCCCATGGCCATTTGCGTGGTGGGGGATGGACATCTTAGGGCCATTCGTCGTCGGGTCCGGCCAAAGTAAATACCTCATTGTGGGTGTCGATTATTTTACCAAATGGATAGAAGCTAAGGCCTTGGCCAAGATTACTGCACTCAACATACTACGCTTCTTTAAGAGGAGCATTCTCGCTCGGTTCGGGGTACCGCTCGCCATTGTAACCGATAACGGTACCCAATTCACCGATAGACATTTCAAAGAATTTGTTGCTTCAGTAGGAACAAAACATCATTTCGCTTCGGTGGAGCATCCCCAAACCAACGGACAAGCAGAAGCTGCAAATAGAGTAATCCTAAGAGGTCTGAAACGGAGACTGGACGAGCACAAGAAACACTGGGTTGGGGAGTTACACAACGTAGTTTGGGCATATAGAACCACTCCCCACTCAACGACCGGTGAATCCCCGTTCCGGTTGGCATATGGGACCGAAGCAGCAATTCCTGTGGAAATGCACATCCGATCCAGGTGGACAGAGTCCCCAATGGACCAAGACACCAACTCCGAAGCTTTAAGAGACGAGCTTGACCTGGTCGAAGATATCCGATCAGAAGCTGCTCTCTGGGAGGCCACTCTTAAACAGAAAATAGCAGCTCGGTATGAGTCTAAAGTCATAAGACGAGCATTCAAGGTGGGCAGTCTTGTTCTAAGAAGAAATCACAGAGATTCCCGCGAGGGAAAACTAACGCCTAATTGGGAGGGCCCGTATTGCGTCCGGGTAAAGACCGAAAATAGTGCCTATTATTTAGAGAATCTTCACGGGGAAGAACTTGCTCGGCCGTGGAACGCAGAGAAGCTCAAGCAATATTATAGTTAATTACATAGTCACCTTGCTCGACTCTCAAGCAAGGAGCAATAGGTCCGACTAAACCTGCGTGCCCAGGTACAAGCACAACAGCCCAAATAACATGATTATCATGATCTTCTTCCAGAGGAAGGAGGTGACTGTTGCACGGGCGGATACTCAAACGAGTCCGACGTCGCCTATGTACCACGACCAGGCAGAACCCCAAATCACGATGGGACATTCAAGCCTCGGATCCCGAGTCATTATCTTGGCCCGGGTACCGACCAGGAGCCAACCTCCAACATCTGATTGGTCCCCCAAACCAACAGATTACAAACACACACTCCGTATTTTCCCAATTACATCTAACCATCATAAAGACATCAAACACTTAACGTTTATATAAATATAAAAGGAAAGAAGTCCTCCGACGGACGCACAGTTAAAAATACTTGTAAATAAAAACATTATGAAATAACAAACGACCACCAAGGTCGGGAAATTTTACTGAAAGGTTGCGACCCCGAAGGGCCGACTTGTTCATAATTACAGCAAAGGGGACCACGTCCCCGGGAAAAACAATAGCATGGTAAATTACAAAGTTACGGCACGCAAGCCAGACTAGTTCCCCTCCCCTTCTGGAGCACCAGGTTGACCTTCGCTCTGAGGCGGCTGCATCTCTGGTTGTTCAGGCTGAGCAATCACCCCGGGATGGGAGTCTTCCACGATCAAGTCTGCGGGGACCACTATCTGACCATTCTCAACTTTGTAAAGATAACTGATGCGGCCGGTATCCAGAGCCAATTCAGGATGAAGGGCTTGTATTTGCTCTACAACATTTTAGAAACTAAGCTCAGTCGACGAGTTCAAATCTTCCATATCCTGGTCGATCAGAGCAAGAAATTGGGCCCTGGTCACCAAACCCTTGGTGTCGGCATCCTCATCCTCCTTCGGGCAAAAGGCATCCTTCAGCTTTTTGCTCTGGTCCAAAGCCCTCCTCTTATCGACCTCCAGCTTGGCGATAATGTTCCCCCGATCAGTCAGCTCCTTAGTAGAGGCAGCAACTTCCTCAGATGTCGTAGCCAGCTTTCCTTCGGCAGCGGCCAGGAGCTCTTTCAGCTTTATCACCTCACTTTCCTGCCTAGGGTTCCCTTCGGCCGTCAGCCAGGCCATGGACAATACCCACATAACTACGCTCGCGTCCTGGGCCAGAGATAGACGACGGACATGGCGATCCATTTCCTCAATGAACAAAGAGTCCTCCCGATCGACCTCCATGCTCGTCCCTTCGAAATAGTTTCATTTCACGAAGCAAGGCGGCAGCACATGTTTCGGTTTGGGGGGAGCATTGACCGTCAAATCCACGGTCGCTGCAGATTTATGCCTCTTCATGAGAGAGCCAGTAGACGCACTCGGAGACCCTTGGACCAGGGGGCCCGACCCTGAGCCGCTCGTTTCGGTCAGCTTGGTTTGAACAACCCACGACCTCTTCTTTTGTTCCTGGCGCAGTCGCTCCTGGATTTTGTCTAAGGGATTCGACATGGAGCCTGCAAAGAAAAAGAATACAAAATTAGTCACGAACGCCCAAAATTATTAAAACATAATAACAAGCAGAAATAAAAACAAATACCAAAGAACTCGGACACTTCTTGCCCGGTGTTACACGCCAGGAGATCTGTGAAGTCTATCAAAGGACGCTCTACAACCTCTCCCCCGTCCTGATCCAGCATTATCTTACCCTCCCCGTCCAGCAGAGGGGTTGGAGTAAAAGAGGCTACCAACTTCCGAAACTCCTCGAAGCTGGTTGCAACGTCCTCGTTAAGAGAATCCCCTACTTGGACAAACTCACTAATCGAGAGTCCGTAGTGAGAGTAATTCCACGAGAAGGGAAACAGCCTGAGCCTCCTCGGAATCACTTGCCCTCGGTCGTCGAGCCTGAGCTCATCATTTTCGTCGGTATCTACCCCCAGGAAACTCAATGCTCTCACGGCTTCCTCGCTCGTCGGCTTTACCAAGAAGTAATCTATATTGACAGCCCTAATAGATTCCGAGTGAGCTTTCAAGATCTTGGTCCGCTGTTTGAAGGAAATAAATCTCTTCTGGTCGGTCCCCCACCTTACCTGGCGCTGCAGCGAGAACAAGCGAAAGAACAGAGGAAGCGTGGCCCCAACACCCAGATGGGCGCACGTTACCTCGAACGATCTCAGGAACGCATAAGAGTTGGGATGCAGCTGAGACGGGGCTACACCCAAGTGCCCGAGCACGGCACAAACCAGATCACTGAAGGGCAAGGTTACCCCTAGGATCGATGTCGCGTACTCGTACATCGAAAACTTCCGGCCTCCAAAGTCTGAAAATATTCGGTCATCATCCCCTGGGCAAGTGACGACCCAATCCCCCGGATCGCCAACAGTAGGCAGAGGCTCCGCACGAGGCCTCGAGAAAGACGACACCTTATCAAGCATGTCTTCCACTACCCATTCTTCGGGCGCGATTATTTTTTCCATACCCCGAGGGGCATCGGTCGTCTCTCCCGAATCAGGGGCTCCGTCCTCCGTCGTGGTCGCGTCTGATTCGCCCGACGAGCTTCCGGATTCAAAAGGAACAAATTCGGAAGAACCAGAATCTTCCGAGGACACCTCCTCCGAGGAAATGTCGAGCGGGTCAATAAGCGAATTCTCACCTGAAAATCAGAGGAAAGGCATTAGTGAATTCAATTAGAATATCAAATCCACCCTTCCACCGCTTAACAAGTGAAAGGGCGCGTATCGACCCAGGAGTAAGGTCCTGAGTCATAGCCCTCGGTTAACCATCGCTCAGGGCGATGGCCAACGCCCGACGACAGCGAGGATACAATCAAATCCTAGATGCTTATCAGGTCCCAGGTCAAAGTCGACCAGGACCATCGTCGACCATGAATTAGGGTTCGTAACCGACGAGCAACGACGACAGAAAGTCTCTAATCTACTTATTCTAAGACTAAACTACCAGAAAATATATCTTATGCCACATGCATTGATAAAATATCAAGCCTATGACTAAGAAAAACGCAAAAAAAAAGTCGTACCTGGAGCTTGGGAGACCATTGCAGAAGAAGTTGGCTTGGAACGCGGTGGTCGACAGAAGAAAGCGGTGGTCGACGGATGAGAAAGGTGGCTGATCTACGAGCAGTACAGTGGAGAAGAAGACGAAACAAAAAAGCTTACAAAATTCCTTGGGTTCCTATTTATAGGGAAGGGAACATGTGGAGAAACGCGTGACCCCTACCCCTAGGAAATGATTACCTACGCTCTAGCCCCTAGGCTAGCCGTCAGAATATTAAATAGGCGCGAATTCCCAGACACGCCAACTTTTTGTTTCATATCCCCCCTTCGTCTAGCGACCAAATAACTGCCTTCCTGTCATGGGTCATCGAACGACCATTCCCTGGTCCACGCACGAAAAACACCAAACGCACTGCGTACGCCTTGGACAAAAAACCATCACTAAGTCATCGCTCCTCCGCAGAAGCAACGACTTAGGGGGCTCCTGTTCCGGGCAAGCCCAACTCCCAGAGTTGGGCCAGGCAAAGTGACTAGCTGACACACTCGGCGTCGAGCACCATACCAAGGATAAGGTCCTTGTCGACCAAAGCCATACCGACTAGAGTGAAATCCCCCAACGACTAGTTTAGACCGTTACCTATTCGTGCGGATTCCGCGATCCGCATCAAACGGTTTGAACCAATAACCATCCACTAACGACAATATATAAACCCTCTCAGAGGAGAGGGCCAGGTATTCAATTCTCTCACCTTAATTCTCGTACTTGCACGCTCTTTGCTCAGTGTCTTACTTTAGCATCGGAGTGCCTTGCAGGTACACCCCCATCGTCTCCTCACCACCCGTCCTTCAGCAACGCTCGACGCCAGCCATATCGGATCCTGATCTCCAGATACGATCAATTTTCTTATAAATAACATATTAGTCTCATATTTTGAATAAGGGAAAATAGGAAGATAAAACCCTAATTCAAAAGTGAGAGAGATTGTTTGTTATTCTTGTATACTTGTAATCTTTTTTGAAGAAAAAGGAAAGAATATCAGTTTATAACCAATCTTTATTGTTATCTTTGGTAACCCTAAACCCTAACCTTTGTAGGTTTCCTAACTAATCACAAAGAAACCTATTATACTTTGTTTTCTAAGGTATCCAATTCACAATAACAAAAATGCTATTAGTTGTAACATTGAGATCATTAAAATAATTTGAAATATAAGAAACTACAAAATACAAAGTATTCTATCCAGTATTATAATTTTTAAGAATCCAATATTATAACTCTTAAGAATGAAAGAAAGTTAATATTCAACATATAACAAAATTTGGGACAATTAATATTAATATTTTACTAAAGAGTTAAGAAACACACCCCCTTTATTAATTCAAAATTGGCTAAATACTACTAAGGGAAGAAAAGAATAAAAAAAGGGGGACAAATAACCACAATTGATTGAAGAAGAAATGAGTAGTTTGATTTATTTAACAATAGATATGTTATATCCACATATGCAGAAATATACTTTTTATTTAGTTGAGTGCATAGAGGATTACCACTACTTTGGATTATTGAATTTGACCAAAAGTCAAGCATTGATACAGAGGACTATAGAGAGTGGGTCTGGAAATTGTATGTGTATTTTGGTAATATAAATTGAGTCTATTGAAAAACCAATAAACGACTTTAGAATATTGAAAAATGAATGATTGAAGTAACTCGTGGTTCCCATATTATTCATAAGTGCATCAATTAGATAAAGCCAATGCAGGATGATGGTAGAACATTGGAAGAAACAGGGTCCGTTTGTTTTGCCTTTTCTTAAAACTGATTTTTTTAGTGTAACATAATTTTGTGAAAAAGAAATTTACAAAGAAACTTTTCATAAAAGCTTCAAATGAAAATTTTGTTTGAATAGTTATTCTTAAAATGTTATTTTAGATATTTCATCATTTTATCGGGAAAAAAATTGGATATCAAAATTTCAAAAAATCACTTAATTTAGAAGCTATTTCAAATAGATTTTCATAAAAAACATTTTCGAGATACAACTTTTTAAAAAAAATTGTGATTTCGACTATGTTTTGATCTTCAATCATATGTATTTATGTTATATGATACTAGCGTCCAAACGGGTAGGAATATTAACAGTGTCAATTTTTATAAGTTTGATTTTAACATAAACTATTTATATAATGAGGTCTATGTCATGCTAAAACTAATATTGTATTAGACTCATAGATCCAAATAAAGGTGTGTATATATTTTTACGATGTTATTTTTATACGTTGCATTAATAAATGATATTATTTAGAAACCATCAAATAGACTTAAAATTAAGACGATAAACAGATAATTTAAAATTGGAATATTGAATGAACTATGTATATAAACTTTATTGCGCTAACACGTATATGTCTTTTAATACGTTTTTGGTATACGTCATGCTAAAACTAATTCAATATGCATAATACATTTTATTTTGTCCTGCTCTCAGATTCTCAATGGTATCAGAGCTCACATTAGTGAGTTCTGGTTCATCGCTTCCGATCCAAAACCCTAACTTCCTCTTTCTTCTTCGTTCAAAACTTTGATTGATTTTTGTGACCTTATTGATTTGGATTCTTGATTCAGTTTTTTTTATTGCGCTAACGTGTGTATGTCTTTAAGGATATTTTTGGTGTATGTCTCATTAAAATTTGATTAAGTTCTATATAGAATGTTTGCAAAATAAATATCGAAGAATATTCAGAAATCTCTCTCTCACTCACTCCCCATCCCCGTCCCCATCTCTCTCTCTCTCTCTCTCTCTCTCTCTCTCCATCCCCATCCCCATCTCTCTCTCTCTCTCCCTCCCTCCCTCCCCTTCTTTCTCTCTTTCTTTCATATTATTATTGAGTTAAATTCGTTTATGATTTTTGTGTTCGTTTCTGCTTCACGACATTATGTATTTTATAAGACTTATTTTGTGTACATGACATGAAAAGTAAATTATTTAGACATATATATTAGAATTAAAAGTAAAAATAATTTATTTAAATAAATAAAATTAAAAATAAATTAATATAAATGCATGTTCCATATATTTTAATATTTTACTCTCTCAATCCTCACTTGTAATGTGTTTTTTCTCGTATTTTTGTGTTTGTTTTTGTTGTAATGCACTATGTAACTTATGAATTTTTTTCCATCTTAGACATATTTTAATAAGGTGACCTAGTATTGAACATCATAAACAAAAACAATATAGCATATTCTGTAAATATTGTATCACTTTTTTACATCACTTTTTGTGTGCTAAATATTAAAGTAATAGTAAACCACACTAAAGAGAAAATAATCATATTGTATCACTATTCTCTTATAAAAACAAAAAACAAAACTATTCTCTTGTTTAGTTGTGTAACATGCTGTAATTTTGTATGTAGTAACTATCAAGCAGGAGGTGTGTAGATTTTTTAAAATAGTCATAAAGAACATCGGCTTACAATAAATATATGTCTTAAAGTCTAATACTATTAGTAGTTTTATTCCGACCTAAGTAACTTTATGGTTAAAAATATTTTATTAAGATGCAGTAGAAAAAACTTGTAAGTGAAAAATCATATGCATAACTAATGTTTTTTAAACATAGAAATACTTTGAGAATTTTGATAAAGTATTGAAAAATGTAAAAGTAGTATTGATTAAAGAATAAGCCAAAAAACATGTTTGTCCGTTTTTTTTAATGCAAACGTAGATCAAAATATAAACAGAGATATTTTTTGTGTGGAAATAAATGGTAGAAGTATAAAGATTGAAGAATATACTCATTGGAGTAAAAAAAAAAAGCTATCTTTAGTTAGTCCTAAAAATGTTCTTAAAAATTCTTAAGTGATCCATATAGTCTTGGTGAAAATACACAAATAAATAAATAAAAATATGCAGTTAAAACTATAAAATAAATCAAATTTAAAATCAAGTATCATATATACAAGCTTATAAAAAAAGTATCATATATACAAAACAGAAAGAGAGAAAATAAAGTAACTAAGTTACTATTTCTTAATGTTTATATGAGAAAAATTTCTTAAAATATCTTTGTTGTTCCTCACTGTTTAGAATTAAGAATCTGCTTTTTTTTTCACTCAAAGAAAAGAATCCGATAGGAAGTTAAGAATAACAATGTATAACACATTACAACCACATAAAAAATAACTTATTGAGTTGTTCATGATGATTCTAAGAATGATATCACTCACACCTTCAGTTAAAACACAACACATGATAATAAAAATTAAATGAGACAAATAGAGAGGAACCAGACATGAGATAATAAAAATTAAATGAGACAAATAAAGAGGAACCAGACATAGAGAGAAACTGAGAAAATAAGATTAAAGTGTTATTGTTGAATGATAGAAGTCATCTCTTTCTTCTTTCCTTATCAAATATCTTCTCTTCCTCAACAGTATGTGTGTTATTTTTCCTCTTCGATGCGACTTCATCAACTTATATTCTCCCAATATCCTTTGTCACCAATTTCTTCTTTCTTTGACAATTAGTTCCTTCTTTGTTTAATCGTATAACATTAGAGCACTACTTATTGGAAGTTTTTCTTTTTCACTTTGGGCAATACACCACAACTGTAAATTTTATATATTTAAGAAGTAAAAGATGGAAACTGCCGAAACTGCAAATTGGTAAATATCTGGTTATTTAATAAAATAATTATTCAATAAAGTTAAAAAGATAGTGTTTTCATTGAGAAAGAGATGAAATTAAAAATAAATAAAAAAATTAATTTTTAATTTGCGTCACCACTTAGTAGTTAATGGAAGTTAAAGGTGTGAGATTTTTTTTTAAGAGATGGAAGTTAATCGGTAACCAACAAAAGTTATTAACCATTCAAGTTTTTAAATTAAACTTTTTTTTTTATTTTTTAAAAAGGGTAATTTTGGAACAAAAATAGTCCACTCCAAAAATTTGTATCCTTTTTATATATAGTAATAGATCAAAATTAGTCTTCCAATTTAGATAAAATAAATATAGAAAAACTTATAATATTTTAAAAACCGATTTTACAAATTCTATTTTCGAAAATACAAAGAAAAAAATCCATTTTTTTAAAGTTAAAACAAGCTGGCCCATTATCTCGTCCGGACAACTTCTCGGTAGTTTTTTCATGTTTGTCTCTTTCTTATAACTTAAGGTAGTTATTGTAGATGGAAGTTACTTAAAGTTGAGTAAGTTACAAATTGTAGAGTGAGAAGTCATATTGGAAAGTTATTATTTAGAACTAGCGTCCAAACGGGCACTCCCGTGTCCGTTTGTCCGCTCTTTTAAGGTGCACCGCATAAAAATATTAACATTGTCAACTTTTATAAGTTTGATTTTAACATAAACTATTTATAAGATGAGGTCCAGCATATTTATTCAGATACATATGAAAAAATTGTACTATATAATATTTTCAAATTACATTCTCTTATGAATGCCGAAAAGCACGTACTTTGCAATAAGCAATAATATTTTTAGGTTTTGCTCAAATATACCTAAAGTTAAAATGCTAATAATATTATTACATTTAAAAAATGGTAAACAAAAATATTCTAAATTTATTCAATAAGTGAAGCATACAAAGTACAATTAACAACAATATAAAATATTTGTTTATATTTTAGTATAAACACTCGTCAAAATAGAAACAAATATATGTAGCATTCCGTTATTTTAATATGCACACACGTATAAATATAAATGGTATTTTTTTAATCTCTTTCTGAATTAAAAATATATATAATTGTACATGAGAAAATGACAATATAATAGTTTGTTTTATTGCCGCCGTCATGAACATGCTCTACTCCTTATTCCAAAATTTTCCATCTCCTAATCTTCTCCTTCTCCTTTTCCTACGAACATTATCTTCACCCTGATATGTTTTGATATTAAATTTCTTTTTTAATCATGTGAAAACCATAAATAATTTTTTTAATATATTTATTTTATTGAGTTATTAGTTATCGACGGCTTAATCACATTTAATTATTGAATCTGAAAATTACCAAATTAATGCACTTGTGCGGACATGCACACTAAGTGTATACCTTTGATATTCTGTTAAGATTCAATGGTAAACAAAACAAAACACATGAATAATGCATAAAGCATACATATTCTAAAGAACATCAACATATAAAGCATGCGCCGAACCGAAAATTGGTTACAATTATTAAATTGGTACGATATTTATTGTCCGCAAAAGAAATTGAAAGAAATTTTGATGACAAAATATCTTACCATCATTTTTTTGTTAAATTCAAAGAATAAGAAAGCAAAACTGAAATATGGAGAAAAGAAATAAAAATTGATAAACATCTATTTACCTTCAGACTCCTTAATCTTTCTTCCCATTTATTATTTGACTTCTTATAATCATACCCATATCGCCATACATCATGATAAGTTTTCTAAACAAAATTCATGTTTTTTTGTTGATATTTTCAATAATCTATAATTTTACACCCAATCTAAACTTTAATTGATTTCTACAAACACCAAAATTAGACTCCGCGGCAAACTATGGATTGCAAGTATTAAAGGCTATAAATAGAAACATGATAAAGAAAACATACAATAATTTCCCTTGTGTATCAATTTACTTTTATCCCTCTTTTGTGAACATAAAATGCTTCCCTCTATTTTCTCTTAATTTATAACAACATCATTTTCTTTTATAAATCATTTAAAAAGAAATAAAAATAAACAAACGATATTGGCATTGTTGCTCTCCCTGCTGTTGTTGTAAAATAACCATGTTAAATGGATATTCAATTTAAACCAAAAGAATAAAATGTAAATGTAAAGAAAAGAATTATATATAAGAATAAAAACATAAAGGAAAAAACTTTTTGGTTTACACTAAAAGTTTAAAAAGAATATGGCTATATGTCATTATTCTATTAACACATAAATGAACACTTTTTTAATCTTTATTATATGATTGTTATTATTTCATACTAATATTCAACATATGTTAAACTTATTTTTCTATTATAACATAATTAAATTATTTTTAATCTCATAAATGAAACGAAATCCTAAATTAAAAACTCAATTTCATGAAAATTGCATCACAATTCTGAAAGAATCTGGATATCTTAGGGTATGTTTGGATTGAAGGAATGGAATGGGATGAGATGAAATGAAATGGTATAAACTTAAAGTTTCATTGTTTGGATTGATTAAAAAATGATGGAACTAAGTGGAACTGGATGGAATGCATTTCTTCTCATTCCATCATTTTTTGTACCCTCCGATTTGAGCGGAACGACAAAATCTCTACATTCCATCTTGAAATACCCAAACGATGGAACAACAACATTATTCCATTCCACTACTCCGCTCCGTTCATTTTATTATATCCAATAAACTATAAAATTATAAAATAAAATGAAAAAAAGAAAAAGAATTTAAACATACAATAGTAAAAAAAGTTAAAGAATATAAAATATAGAGGATAAAATAAACGATGTATTAAAAAATAACTCAACAATATGAACAATTCCTTCACAATATGATCTTAAAAAAAAAAACAAATTATATTACAAATTCAGGAAAAAGGGAAATAAGAATGGAATAGAAAAGAATAAAAAAAAGAATGAAGGAAAACCAAATAATAATAATTAATAGAATAAAATGTACAATAAGATAATAGAAGTTTTAAAATCTAATGACAATATACCGTAAAAGCAAGTGATTATAATTAGAAAAAAAATATTACTGTGAAGAAGAAGAAAGTTTCGACCTTTTCTATGTTTTTGCTCTCTTAATTATCAGTTGCACCAAGTTTCTATTTTTTGGATATTAATATTTTGGTAACAATTTTTCATCTCAATGAACACGATAATACAGTTTAAATAAGTTAGGTTGAAAGACAATTTTACTTTTAACTCTTGTCAATTATAACTATTCATTTCTAACCGGTTTAAATTTTATTAATATTTAAATGTGTAAAATTTGATTTTGTAACTGCTAACTACAAAGATGAAATTGAAAACGGATGGAAGTTACAATACTATTATTTTTAAATTTCTTTTTATTTATTAAAAAATAAAATAAAGGATATTTTAGGAACTAAAATAGTCCACTCCAAAATGATGTATCCCATTTATATATAGTATAGATGTGGTGGTTGAATTTTTTAAATAATTCATTTGACATTTTAAAAATAATTAAAGGGTAAAATTGGAAAGAAAATAGGTCATACCAAAAGGATGTATCATCTTTATACATACTAGTGTCCAAATGGGCACTCTCTTGCCCGTTTGTCCGCTTTTTTTAAGGTGCGCCGAATGAAAATAATTACAGTGTAAATTTTTATAAGTTTAATTTTATCATGAGGCTAATGATTGAAAGCAATTCTAAATCATTATTTCACATGCATGCATTTTCACTTTGGCATATCAAATGGACACTCTGTAACTGTCTGTCCGTTTTTCTACTACTTACATGCGTCAAAATATAAACGAATATTTTTATTTAATCTTGAATTTAATTTAAATTATTTATGTAATAAATTTTTCGATATGCATTCTCATATTCGTATGTCCGTTTTTGTTAAATCGCACACGCAAAAATAATATAGTTATTTTTTATTTCATTTTGATTTTAATTTAAATATCTCTCTCTTCTCTCTCTCTCTCTCTCTCACACACACACACACATTAATAAAATTGGTTAAAAATTGATTCAATTATTATTGTTTCCAAACAATTAATAATCTAATAAAATTTATAAAACAAAATATAAACGGATATTTTTTATTTATAAATTTTGTGATATGCATTTTTATGTTTGTTTGTCTGATTTATCGCATACATGTAAGAAATTATAAAATTCTTTTTCTTAGTGCATATCAATTCTAGATTAGTGTCAATGTTTCCAAATTCTAAAACTATCAATTTCTTAGAGCCTTGATTTCTTGATTAAAGTTGTGAGATTTGTTGAATTTCTAAAACATCTTGTATAACAGAATTATGAATGAAGCAAATGAACAATAAATAGAATCAATAAAATCAATTAAGCATAATAATTTAAACTATAGAAACATTGTTTCTTCTCGTAGATACTCAAAAACATTTAATTACGTTCAATTATCAAAATACATGATATATATAAAAATAGAGACTTTGACCAATACAAACTACTAAAATCAATATATAAGATATGCAACTGATTAGAAGTTTCCAACATGAAAAGAAATAATATCTTGATAATAAATTTATATACAATCAAATTAGATTCTTTATAAACTTATTATCAATTAGGTTAATTAATTTGTGACCGAAGGAGATATGAAGGATCCCCATTCGTCTCTTGTTCTCCAACCAAACATTTAGTAAGTGTTTGCCAGTTTTTGGAATCTAAATGTATCCACAAATAGAGGATTGTGTTTGTTTCCTGAAAACGCATATTTTTGGCGTACATCCTTTTTGACTCTTGAATTTTAGAAAAGTTTCTTGTCTTTTTAACCATATTTATTCCTTCCTCATGTTAATTATCAGTTTCATCTTCAATTCTTTTGGTAATTCAAGCTTGGAAATGTCGATGGAGGTAGGGAAAAAAAGCCCCACAAACCTAAAATGTTCAGAAATTAAAGTTAGTGTTGGATTCCAAAACATGATGTCTTATGAAAATTAGTCTATAACAGAATACAAGATAGTTGATGAATGTACAGGTGCCATCTTAGAAGCAATAATGATATTTACTATTTAGTCAAGAAATTCTATCCATTTATAAATTAATTATAGTTAAATGAAAGTATATGTGTTGGTGTAGGACATCATGATCAAAGATGCCAAGTGTCTATGCAACGTTAATTTTGTTAACAGTGTTTTTATTTTTTATGGTAACTAATATCTGACCTGTGCATTCGTATGAATTCAAGTTTTGTTGTTTGTTATTGATTCTTGAATATTAAATATGAGAGTATTCATTATTTGTTAAAATTTCCATTTAAATATATGATATTAAAAATAAAAGTCATAAATATAAATTATTATGAATGAATTTTATAAAAAGATTAATAAATCATTAATATATTAGCCTTGTCCTTTTTCAAAGATGAGTATCGCAGAAGGTTTTGAATTCGATTTCCTGTCTTTTTTTGAAGTATCGTAGAAGGTTTTGAATTCAATTGTTACAATTCAAAGACTGTTTTTATAGGTCAGTCCTAAGGTATATTATTAGAAATACACTAATTATTTGCGGAATTTCCTGCAAAAAATTATTCGCTGATATACTTACGAATTTAGCTGCGATTTCTTATTTCAAAAACATTTTTTCTACGAAAAATAAAGTCGCAGAATATTTCGTAGGAATTCCTGAGACTTTATCTGTAATTTTGAATTTAAAAATAATATTTTTATTTTTCTGTGAATTTTACTGCGATTTGATTCCCAGGAAATAAAACTCAATATCCTCATGAAATGTCATAGTCATGCTTTTTTTTTTCAATTTTTGTATCTCAATTTTAGCAAGAGCACACATAATGAGTTTGACCTTTCAGGTGGAAATTGGTCTGCTAATTGAGCCCCATGTTACTACAACTTCATATTCATACTCAAATAATGCAGCTTTTGTACGTGAGTACACTAGAAAGCTTCTAAGTGCTTCTTTCCCTAATATGACAACATCTGAGGTAATTGAAGAGATAAACAATATGTATTTCCCTTTTGCCAGGACAAATGACTAATTTCTACAAATTTGCAGGTTATCCAATTTGTTAATGGACTCTTTAAGTCTACAACTAATCTCTCTACATTTAAAACTCAAACGAGCTTTACTTATACAATCAAAAGAATTTTCGGCTCAGGTAATGCTTTATTTAGCATTGCTAATTAAACTTAAGTTGAATTCATGTGTTTTTAGGGCTAAAACAACAATTTGAGAAGTTTTTTTTGGACTCCTATAAGTTGAACCATTAAATCTTGTTATTTAAGTTTATTCACATGAATGTTTCTATAATCGATTTATTTCATATAGGTGTTTGAGGTGAAAACATTAGATCTGACATGAAGTTGTTATATAATGAATTAATGTGGAAGTTCCACCATTTTCCTTTTACTTTGGAATTCTTCTTAACATTTGTTTAATTGACAATTTATTTAAAGGGCACATCCCTTCGATTTTCAAGTATAGTTAGAGGTCGTACTGCTAACAAAGTCCTTGATCAAGCCAAGTCGTCTAAACAAGTAAACATTATCTTTATCATCAGACTAATGATATGATAGGAGATTGAAAATTGAATTATTTGATCATGCTTCCCTCTTGTTCTCAGGTTTCTAATATATATATAAAGCCCAAGCACAAAAACAAGAATCACATGGACAATCCATGATGACGAATAAAGATGAAGATGAATGAATCACATGAACAATCAATGATCATAAATGAAGATGAAGATGAAAATGGAGATAAAGATGAAAATGAAGATGATTGACGGAAAAAGAAAGTATTATTTGAATTGAGTTAGAGATTTTTAGTAATGTTTGAGCTATCATCGTGAAGAGATTTTTAGTAATGTAACTCTAGAAGTACTTGTTTATTGACTTAAGTTATATTTAGCAATATGCATGGTTGTTTTAAAAATTTGTATGTGTTTAGTTTTGAATAGTCTTATTCAAATTAGATTTTTATTTTTATACTATTATTACTTTGATGTTTAACATTAATTATAATGTATTTAAAATGAATAAATAAATTTAAATAAATTGAGAAAGAAATTACCTGCGTATTTACCTGCGAATTTTCAATTTGCTACGACTTTTCTTGCGGAAAAATAAATAAGTTGCAGATTTACCTGTTTTTCCTGCGATTATTTCATGCGCCTTTATCTGCGACTTGACCTTCTAAATTAATTATCCACGAAGGTTTTAACTGGGAACAGAAAATAACAGAAAAAGTCGCAGGTAATACGTTTCCTGCGGAAATTTTGTCAAAATTCGCAGGAAAATAGAGTATTTTTAGTAGTGGTATCACAAGGAATAGTGTGGGTTAGTTGGCATTCGGTTTGTAAAACCAAGGAGAATGGAGGCTTGGGGATTAAGGATATCAACTTGTTCAACCAAGTGCTACTTTTTTCCAATAAAGAGAGATTAAGGTAAATCTCAAAACCGGCGAACAACAACCGGCCACTCGACAGACCCTTACAAAAAATCGAGAGGATATTTGTACCAATCGTACAAACTACAACCCAACCTAGAAGGACTACCCAAAACCAACACATTCCAAGAAGAAACAATAATGTCGAAAACTATATCCTCTACATTACAAAAACTATTGTTACACATAATATTGTTCCTAACCTTTCACATGTTCCAACACGTGTATATCCAAACCGAATAAACCATATTCTCCTTGCATCTTCCCCGAACCCGCGAAAACCAAGTGTTAGCATGATCACAAATATCTGATCCTACAAAATAATCAATATCCACCCATTTGCATATTCGTCTCCAAATCTTCTTAGATGTATCACAATAAACGAAAAGGCGGTTAACATCTTCGTCATGCCGAAAACAGTACACGCAAACCTTCTCATGGACATTATCAATGATTTTCCTCTTAAACAAATTCATTCTCGTAGGTTACTAAATGGTTGTGGATGTTTATTAATGAACTTGGCGCAATTTGGATCGGTATCCTCAATAGTCGGTATGGCTGCTTGCTAAACTCTATTATAGATAAATCCTCATATCGCATGGGTAAGTCTTACTCTCGTTGGTTTAGACATTATGAAGTCTCGATACCGGCAACTGTTACAGGTTCGATACTCGAAGTTGACTAATTTGGATTTTAAGGAAGTTTTGCATCTCATTTGGTTGGCTACCGTGCCGCTTAAAGCTAGGATTTTCATATACTATTTGCTCCTAAATAAGCTTCCCACGCGTAGTAATTTGTCGTACCGTGGCATTATTACTAGCCCTCATGAATGTGTTTGTGTTTTCTGTTTCGACTTTGATGAACATGTGGGGCATCTCTCTTTCATTTGTTCCAAATCTCAGCTCATTTGAAAAACAATTGGTTCTTGGCTTGGGGTGGTTGTGGATTTTAGAGATGATGCTCATGAGCATTTGGTGTGTTGGATGGAGACTTTAAGACATAAGATTACTATCACAAATGATGTCGGTTTGTGGATTATTGTTTGTTGGTGCATTTGGTGGGAGAGGAACCAAGTTATTTTTAATGATGTAATTAACGACCCGACACTTGAATCCTATACAATTATTATCTTGTCTCAGTGGTGGCTTCATAACATGGATAAACACTTTTTTAAATGTACTTATTACGAATGTTATTACGAAGTGTGTAAATTTTCTTTATTTTTTTCAAGTTTGTTTCTTGTTGGATTCTAGTTTTGGAATTGTCCAATTTGGGTTGAGATACCCCTTTATCTCAGTTGAATATATTTACTTATACAAAAAATTAGCATTGTAAAAAAAATAACAATATTATATAATATAAGTAAAAGACACCATCAAAGAGAATTTTACTCACTGAAATAATAATTTCTTTTAACATTATATATTGAGAGAACTAAAAATCTTTTATTCCTATACAATACAATTTATGAAAAAAAAATTATCTATAGTGTCACTACATTATTTGGCATCTTATAAAAACCAATGCAGAAACCCAGAAATTAAATCAACAGTTTAAACCAATGTTGAAACCCAAAAATTAAATAAGAGTTTAAAAAAATTACTTTAAATAATAGCAACTGCAACAACAAAATTTAAGACATATATTTGTTTGTTTAAATAATAGTAACATAAATTAGAGAAATTGAAATAAACTCCATTATCTCATATCATCTTCATACAATATTGAAGTATTGAAATGAACTCCATAATATTACCATATTTAACATGCACTTATATTCTAGGAACATCGAGCATTTAAGAAAATTCAAAATTTTACACAATACGATAACAGACATAATTATTAAGACAATTTTTCATGTTCTGATATGGTTTTAAGAATAATAAATTGAAACTAAAATCAAACAAATCATATAAGACAGTTAGATTTGTATATGTAGTTATAAATAAGAGAGAGTGAGCTGAGTATGAAGTCATAACAGTGGTACTAAACTACTAAACTAAGTGAAAGTATGAGAAATGTAACTAAACGAGCACAAATAAAAAGTAGAGTAATAGGAAAACAAATTCCATTGTTGAAACTGATATTACCACACATAAAAATTATCAAAACTTTCACCACGGACAATAAAAAATCAATGTATACAACAAAGTGCACTATTTCTTTTATTATTTTAAAAAAATAAAAAATCATAATCTCTCTCGATTTTTCCTAAAATCAATGTGTAAAAACAACTTAGTATAAGCTTCGATGATTTTATTTGTTTATACATGCAAACAAAATGTTCTAATCCTTCGATTTTCTATTTAATCGAGACATAATATAATAAGATTTTACTATATAAAAGCAATCGTTAAACAGATTTTACCATAATCCTTACTAATATGATGTCGAAGACAGCCCAATCATCATTCTTTGGGATGTATTGCAAGACAAAAAAATCTTCAAATGTTCTTCTATCTTGAACAAAATATTTTTTTCTACCATTGCAATCTATCTCACATAATGGTATTGATGTTGTTGTTGTTGTATTTATGTAATAACATTCTTATATTTGTTGGAGAAAACCAGAAATTGAGTTGTGAAAAACAGTGTGTTTGGGAAAGATGAAGATGATTATGTGAATAGAGAGAGATAGAGAAATAGAGAGAGATTGAGAGAATTGAATCATATGGCATTTTTTTCAACTATGACATACAATGTCTATTTATAGGGTACAAATTGGAACCACAAACAGGCCCAAGAATTGTGAGAAACTAAATTCTGCAGTTAAACTATTTTGGACACTTTTTCTACTATACTTCCACTGGTGGAAGTTATATGCAAAAACTGCCTTTTTCGTATTTGGACACTTTTTCTACTATACTTCCACTGGTGGAAGTTATATGCAAAAACTGCCTTTTTCGTATTTCTCTGCTTTTCACTTGCTCTATCAAGCATTTGAATTATTAAGGACTTCCAATACACCACCTTAATTCAAATGCTCCACACTCATCATGCTCAACTTCTTCACAAGTCTCTTGAACACATCACTTGTCACGCCTTTCGTTAACAAGTCCGCGACTTGTTCTTCGCTTCTGCAGTACCCTAAATGCAACTGTCCGGAGCTCACCAATTCTCTCAAATAGTGGAATCGCATTTCAATATGCTTGCTCCTCCCATGAGCTATGGGATTCTTAGCAAGGTTTATCGCTGAAATGTTGTCCACAAGTAGCAAAACAGCCCCATTTCTACTGCTGTCCAGCTCCTTACATAGATTCACCAGCCACACAGCTTGGCATGCACACATCGACGCTGCTATATACTCAGCCTCGCAAGAAGAGAGGGCTACAACCGGTTCCTTTTTCGAACACCAAGAGATTGGTGCCTTACCGAACATAAAGAGATACCCCGCCGTAGACTTTCGATCATCCTTATCTCCGCACCAATTGGAATCGGTGTATCCGAGTAACTCACAACTTCTGCCCATGTCGCTTGCCGGAAACAAAATTCCACAGCCAAGAGTACCTTTCACATATCTAAGGATCCTCTTAACTGCTGCCAAGTGTGATACCTTCGGCCTCTCCATGAATCTACTCGCAATACCGACACTAAACGCCAAATCTGGCCGCGTATTGCACAAGTAACGCAATGATCCTATCAATCTCCGGTATTGAGTAGGATCCACATCTTGTTCTTCTTCACTCTTGGACAACTGTAATCGTGTCTCGGCTGGTGTTGTAGCAGCATTGCAATGCTCCATATCACACCTCTTCAGAATTTCCATGGCATACCTTCTTTGGTGCATGAGCAGTCCCAATTTTGTCCTTTGGAACTCTATGCCTAAGAAATATTTCATGATACCAAGATCACTCATTTCAAATTCCTTCATAAGCTCTCCTTTGAACTTTGAAATGTTCTTTTCACAGTTGCCGGTAATCAACAAATCGTCCACATAAAGACAAAGAATTATTACTCCCTCACTTGCATCCGGTTTCACATAAACTCCATGTTCGGATACGCATTTCTTGAAACCAACATCGCTAAGAAATCCATCTATGCGTTTGTTCCAAGCTCTTGGAGCTTGTTTCAAACCATAGAGTGCCTTCCTCAACTTATAGACCTTTGCCTCTTGATTTTTGATCACAAAACCAGGTGGCTGTCTCACATATACCTCCTCATCAAGTGGACCATTCAAAAACGCAGATTTGACGTCCATTTGATACAACGGCCAGTTGTTGTTATTTGCCATCGCAACAACTAACCGAATGGTTTCATGCCTTGCAACTGGAGCAAACACTTCATCGAAGTCTATCCCTTCCTTTTGCAAAAATCCCTTTGCTACTAATCGAGCTTTATGCTTGATTATCTCGCCTTTCGGATTCGCTTTCACTTTGTAGACCCACTTCACACCTATCGCCTTTTTACCTTTCGGTAAATCTACCAACATCCAAGTACTATTCTTCTCAATCGAATTCAGTTCTTCTTTCATCGCACACATCCACTTTGGATCGCTTAATGCCTCCTCCGTATTCACCGGTTCGGATTCGGCCATTAGAGCGAAGTGAATAAGATCACCCTCATTGTTGATCTCGCTATCTCGGAATAATTCACAATCCCGGAGTCTCTGAGGCAATCCTCTTTGCCTTGTTGGTCGTCTACTTGATTCACCTGTTTCGGTTACAAAAGGTTGTTGTACAGCACCTTCAGCAGGCTGAGAATTCAAATTTTCCTGCATGAAATCGATTTCAACTTCACCAGAACCAATTCCAGCAGCTCCAGAATGCTGATCTTCCTGCAGGAAATCGATTTCATCTTGCGGCAAATCGATTTCCTGAACTGATATGGCAGATTTTCTGCTGTCAAACTGCCGAAACTCGTCCACGATCACATCTCGACTTATCACAATCTTTTTGTTACTCATATCAAACAGCTTGTAGCCTCCGGTAGGATGATAACCAACCAGCAACATCATTTCACCCTTGTCATCTAATTTCTTTCGAATCTGACCCGGAATATGTCGAAACGCTACTGAACCGAAAACACGCAAGTGACTCAAACTTGGATTGTGTCCACACCATACCTCTTCTGGAGTAACCTTGTCCAGCTTCTTTGTAGGACACCTGTTTATCAAATAGGCAGCTGTAGAAACAGCTTCTCCCCACAACTCTTTCGGAAGATTTTTCGCTTTCAACATGCTACGAACCATGTTCATAATCGTCCGATTTTTTCTCTCGGCAACACCATTTTGCTGAGGCGTATAGGGTGGTACAACCTCACGCACAATACCCTCATCGTCACAATAACTCCCAAATTCCCTCGAAGTAAATTCTCCTCCTCCATCGGTTTTGAGAATTTTGAGTTTGTGACTACTTTGTCGCTCAACCATGGATTTAAATCGTTTGAACATATCAAACACCTCATCTTTCCTCTTGATTAGATAAATCCACAGCTTCCTACTGAAGTCATCAATAAACGTGACAAAGTATCGGTTACCTCCATACGAATTGACTTGCATCGGCCCACACACGTCCGAATACACCACCTCAAGAAGATGCTTGGTCCTATGACCTGTATCCTTGCTGAAAACGCTCTTGTGTTGCTTCCCTTGAACACATTCAACACACAACTCAGCTGGAACCACGATTCTTGGCAGCCCGGTCACCATACCATGTCTATGCAACGCGTCGAGGTCTCGAAAATTGAGATGACCAAGACGGTAATGCCATAACCACTCCTCACGACTTGCCGTTGTAGCTAAACATCGATGCTCCATTACTTTCAATGCTATCTTGAAAGTTCGATTTGCAGCCATCGGTGCTTTAAGTACCAAAACTCCCTTTCGGTCCAAAACGCGCAATACCTTGTTTTCCATGCGAATAATGTAATCTTTCTCGAGTAGTTGGCCAATGCTCAAGAGATTACATTTGATTCCTGGAATGTACAGCACATCCTTGATTAATGAACGACCACCATCTTTCTTCACGATCAAGACATCTCCAACGCCATCGGCGGATAACGTCGTATCATCGGCAAATCTCACTTTATTCTTCGTGGCTTGATTGATTTTGACAAACCAATCCTTTCTTCCCGTCATATGAGTCGAACAACCAGAATCCAAGTACCACTCATCGCTACTTTGAATTCCATCTCGAACCGTTACCATTGCGTTTTTCTCCGAACGCGTTTCTGCAGAATTGTCTGCACTGCTGCCACTGCTGTCCAGCCCTTCTCTCATGCCATAATTCTCTTCCGTGATCATCACAAGAAGCGTATTATCATCATTCGCTTCTTCCCTAGCAACCTTCGCCTCATCCGCGCGATTTTCTCTTCGTTTTGCGTGGCAATACTTTGCGAAATGCCCAAGCTTTTGACAATTGTAACATTTCACGTTACTTTTGTCGAATGGCTTGTGGGTTCCTTGATCACCCTCCTTGGAGCTTCCCTCACCTTTTTGCCCCTTTGAATTTTGTGAGTCTCTACCACCAAAATTCTGGAAATTGGACTTCCCTCTCGGATGCCCTTTCCTCTCCGATCGTTTACTCTTCTCATGAAGTCGCGCTTGCAACGCTATTTCCGACTTCGCTTTATCGCTTCCCCTCTCATCCATTCGTTGTTCATGAGCTTCTAGTGAGCTTTGAAGCTCCTCCTTCGACAACAACGATAAATCCTTCGATTCTTCAAGCGCAACGACAATGTTGTCGAATCTTGGCGTTAAAGAACGCAAGATCTTCGACACAACATTTTGTTCTACCGTAGTTTCCCTGCACGACTTGATTTGATTCACCACACGCGTAATACGCGTCACATAATCGTTTATCGACTCCTTATCCTCCATTTGCATTAACTCGAACTGTCGCTTGTGAGTTTGTAACCTCACCACTTTGGCTTTGGCAGCTCCTGCATAAGCCTTCTCAAGAATCTCCCACGCTTGCTTTGCGGAATCGCAATCACCTACTTTTTCAAAATTGTCACCATCGACACAAGAATGGATCAAGAACAGCGCTTTGTAATTCTTCTTCTTCTCTTCTTTGAACGTCGCCTTTTAAGCATCCGTAGCTCCTTCGACGAGCGCCGTAACACCATCTTCGATCACCGCAAGAACGTCTTGATAGCCGAACAAAACCTTCATTTGCTTCGCCCATTTGTCGTAGTTTTTCGAATCAAGAATTGGGAGATTGGTGGGAATTCGATCATTAGAAACAGTAGCCATTATTGCAGCGGATTAGGATCAATAACCGGAGCTCTTGATGCCAAATGTTGGAGAAAACCAGAAATTGAGTTGTGAAAAACAGTGTGTTTGGGAAAGATGAAGATGATTATGTGAATAGAGAGAGATAGAGAAATAGAGAGAGATTGAGAGAATTGAATCATATGGCATTTTTTTCAACTATGACATACAATGTCTATTTATAGGGTACAAATTGGAACCACAAACAGGCCCAAGAATTGTGAGAAACTAAATTCTGCAGTTAAACTATTTTGGACACTTTTTCTACTATACTTCCACTGGTGGAAGTTATATGCAAAAACTGCCTTTTTCGTATTTGGACACTTTTTCTACTATACTTCCACTGGTGGAAGTTATATGCAAAAACTGCCTTTTTCGTATTTCTCTGCTTTTCACTTGCTCTATCAAGCATTTGAATTATTAAGGACTTCCAATAATATTGTCAATCAATGAAAACATTGAGAAATCTATGGTTTTCCTCGATTGACAACATTGGAAAATTTATTACTAAACACACATCCATTTCTCTTTCATTTATTTCTTCATGTGAAACATTTTCTATGAAAATATTTGTTCAATATAATTTAGGATGGATTGCAAGTACAAAAAAAAAATTAGTTGGAACAGATAATTTCTCAGAAATCTTAAAAACAATGTAAATATAAAAAAAAACTTGTTTTGTTTATATTTACATTGTTTTTCAGATTTCTGAGAAGTTATCTATTCCAACTATTTTTTTTATTTGTTTAAGTAATTTATTTAAGTAAATTATTCAAATCAAAAGTTTTTACAAAGTATATTCAAATCAAGAGTTTTTACAAAGAAAAAACTCTTGATTTGTTTAAGTAATTTATTTTAATATTCTTTGTAAACAATGTATATATAACAAAAAAAATTCACATCGGTTTTGAGTAATAATCGAGGTAACATATTAGCGTGTTTTTCGATTTCTTCATCGTCCTTAAATAAATCTTCACCATCCATTAATGACTATCAATGCTCAAGACACTGTCATTAGTGATCTTCGTGAAGTCGAAAACCCTCATTATAAAAGCATTATGAATATTTAAATTAGATAATATTTGTGAAACTCTGTTTATTTAGAGTGCCATAAGATTTTACAAAGTAAAAGTATCACTATGATAGATTGCGAGAGCAATAAAAGTTAGGTTTATTTAATATTTGGCTGGTGAGGGTGTATTTAGTTTTTCAAATATTTATGTGGTGAATTGCATGTATAGAAAATTATCTTGGGTTCAAGGTTTGTGTTCTTAAATAATCATATAGTTTAGTATTCATTTTATTTAGCTAACGTTTTTTTTTACATCAGAAACAAATGAAAGCAAGACATAGAGAACATATTGCATTTGATCTATGAAACGAGGATCCCCAACACATTCTCTTCATGAAGAACAACATTTTTACTTTAATACTCTTTGTAAACAATGTAATATTCTCTGTAAACAATGTAGTTCGTAAACATATTAATTTATTAATATCCTCTGTAAACAATGTAATGAATTTATTTATAAAAAAATATTTAACCCTTCAGTTTTTAAATAAATCGAGAGGTTTGAGGCGTTGTTTGTATAAATATTAAAAATGAAGATGATGGGGTTCGAACACTTGATCATATAACTTTACTCCTCGATTTTTCATTAACCGAGGTGTTAAGTGACAACTTTTTATGTCACTGTTCGTTACGTCAGCTTGGTAGCTGAGGTTAAATCTCTTTCGCGTGCGACATTATAAGCATTATTTGTAAAAGTGAAGTTTATTACATATGTCTTCTTTAAAAGATCCAAAATTAACATTGAGACAACTAAAGTTAAAAGGCAAAAAAACATAGTTTTGTAGAAACAACACAATCCTCAAATCATAACCTAACATGAACTTCCAACACCAAATATTAATTCCTCCTCAGATGAAGATACAGGAAATTTGAAAAGTGATGCATTATAAAAACAAAACATCCCCATAACGAAGCTTCTTTTTCTTTGTGTATTCATACCAATCCTATCCAATGAACTTTTTGTGTGAATTGCTTTAAGCCTTTTAATTATTTTTCTTCTTATCTTTTCTTCTTTTGAATGATTATCTGAGTTTACAAGATAAATTCAGAATAATGACGCAGAAGCATAGAAAATAAGCATATTAGAGCATGATATGAGCAACATCTCCATGCCTTATTTAGAGTCTAAGAAGATGTATTTGATTGGAAGTTAAATGAAATCTTGTAGAACTTCTTCATCTTCTTTGTTTAGCAAGCTTCGAGCAACAACTCCTTGCTTCAGATCTTCAATAAGCTCAAATGATGAAGTAGTTGATGACTTGATTGTTTTTCAACAATATTTGCATTCATCAACTCTAGTGCTTGCTGATTGTTGTTGTGTTGATAGATTAATCTTTGACTTTCAACAGCAATGGTCGTATTTTAATTTCAACATCAATGCAGATATTTTCAATTATTTCTAACAACCATGAAAGCACAAAATACCTTTATTTAAATAGCCAAGCAATTATAGTCGTTGAAGAACTGTTGGCCATTTGAAAAAAGAAACGTTGATGAAGTAGTACAATCACATTTCTTCTTTTCATACTTTCCACCTAGTTGAGAAGAATTGAGACTAGCGCTCAGTGCACGGTCACTACTAACGGTAACATTTGTCTTCTGAATTTTAGAGGCTTATAATGATAGTGTATGAAGCATGAGTAGAGACACGATGGTTCAGGCTTCAGAAAGTTAAGTCTTCAGTCTTCATAACTCGTTTACTCAGAGTCTTGTCTCCATGACTTCATAACTTTGTTCTTTAAGCCTTTATCTTCAGAATCTTCAAGTATTTGGAGTCTTCAGAACTTTTTTTCTCTTAGAACATTGTCTTCAGAGTCTTCAGCACTTGATCTTTTGAATATTAATCTTCAGAACCCTTAAGTATTCAGAGTCTTCTGCACTTGGTGTTTAGAGCCTTTAGCCTTCTGATCTTCAAGTCATTAGAGTCTTTAGCACTTTAGTTCTTCAGAATATTATTCCTTTAGAAGCTTCACTAGCTTTAAAATCAGAACCACTTCTCAGAATAGAACCACAAAAGCATTGCAACCGCAATATACAACATCCTTGGATCTTTTTTATTGTGATCACATACAGAAGCATACTAACTTCTTCGGTATGCTTGCAGCTTATGTCACATATAGTAACCTGCATATTATCTTTGGCGCACATCCTGATGGTGGCTGTTTGATCTAATATCTTCAATGAATAAAATCTGCACATAAACATACATTAGAACATAAAAGTTTCTTTGACAAATACTCTTTGTTATCATCAAAACCTAGAGATGACTTGCAGAAAACAAATCTTGTTCTTATAGTCTCCTCCTTTTTTATGATGATAAAACTGGGTATTTTGATAAAACATTTTATACAAGGTAATCACCAATCATAACATATTCATAGTCCGAAAAAATAGCTCCCCTTGAATGTGTTACCCCAAAAACAATTTAAGCTTGTACAGAGTTTCACTCTGATCCAAAGACTCACAAAATAGAATTTTGAGTTGCTAGAACAAAAAATCAGAGAAGGAATATTTCCTTATTGTTTCAAATAAACATAAGTCCTCGGCATCGGGACTTTGTTCAATAGAACCTTTGTCTTTAGATATTCAAACTTGTTTTCTTTGGATGTCGTATCAGAGTCTCATAACTTCAGAGCCTTCTGAAGTAAATGCTACTATTCAGCAGAAGAATTGTAACGCTGATATCAAGAACAATTATTTTCCAATAATTTAGCCACACTATTTATCAAAACAAAATATGTCTTTCAGATAAGAAAATCCCCCCTGAATCTTAGACTTGGTGAGGCTAAAAATTCTTGACTTTTGAACCTTCTAGGTAAACTCCCATTGGTTGCAGTAGGTCAGATTGAGATCTTGGAGTCTTAATTCAATTTCTAGAGTCTGTATTAATTGAAATCTTGATCATCCAGAATCTTAATGCAAGTTCTTCATTAAAGGGTTTTGATACGACACATTTTGTTACGGTCATTTTTTGATGTTGTCAGGATCAAATTCAGAGGCTTGGGAGACATCCTACATATATCAGAACAGGGAAGGAATTAGTTACGAGTTTGAACTATAAATAACACAATTAGTTTGGAAAAAAGACATTATAATTAAACTAACTATAATACATGGGAACTAATCTTGTGAAAGCATGGTGTTACTAATCTGAAATGAAAGACATGATAAGAGTAAGAATTTACTTGTTGGAAACTGATTTCACAACATGAAATGTTAAAAAAGAAAACTAACTTCTTTAGAAACAAAAAGGCATGGTGGAGAGATGGAAGTTGAAATCGAGACTTTGATACTTTCAATAATTTCAGGTTCAATCTTAAAATTGAGAACATATCCTTGTTTAAAACTTGGTTGGGGTTTCACCTTTAAAACGATCTCCTTTCCCATCACAATGTCAAGGTGAACATAGCATTCATGGGGTCAAATATTCATTTCTTGTGAATAGGTATGTTATAATTGATCAAATCAATAGAAGTAAGTTGATATGACTCATAATATTATGCAGTTCCTCAGCAGTTTTTCCCAAAAGGGTTATGCAATCATTATCCCATAGAATAAACCTTTCCATGTGATTGTCATTATGAACACTCACCTTAAGTTGGTACCTTTATCATGAATGAAGATTATAAAATGAAAGTCAATAAAATATTTATTTATAGAGCATAAACATGCAAATACCCAAGGACAACCATAATCAAAGGAGATACTCCAATATGATTTTAATTGCATTTGAAAGGTGGATCAAGAGTTATGATACTTATGGGGAATTTTTCACAAAACAAATAATACCATCCATGTTTTGATACCATTACATAGTGAAGAATGAATACAATTGTAAAAAGGAAACCATACGGGGTAAGTATGATATTTTTATAATTGAAAACACCATTTATAATAGGTGATGTGAATGAAATCATAAATGATGATGAACCCACCTCGGAGTCTCAGTATTTCAGATAAATGATTTGGTGGTGCCGTATAGTTGTACCATGTCGAGGCTACCTACTGGGAAGAATATGAGGTGCATTGAGTGAGACTTAATGTATGTCCATTGACTAGAGCATTTTGAAACATAGTTTTGACTTGATCAGGTGAGATGCTTGATTAAAAAAAGAGTTACTGATACTAGGACACACATACACACACACATACACACACACACACACACACACACACACACACACACACATATATATATATATATATATATATATATATATATATATATATATATATATATATATATATATATATGGGGGCATTTCAAGTGAGAGTAAATTTTAAATGAAAAATGAGAGGAATAAACAACAACCATTAGATCAGGTTATCAAGAGAGAGAGAGAGAGATAAATTATTCATTAATGTGATTATTAATTTCTCTCTCTCTCTCTCTCTCTCTCTCTCTCTCTCTCTCTCTCTATATATATATATATATATATATATATATATATATATATATATATATATATATATATATATATATATATATATATATATATATATATATATATATATATAACATGATATAATAGTTGTTGTTTATTCCTCTCATCTCTCATTTAAAAATCACTCTCACTTGATATGCCCTATATATATATATATATATATATATATATATATATATATATATATATATATATATATGTGTGTGTGTGTGTGTGTGTGTGTGTGTGTGTGTGTGTGTGTGTGTGTTTGTTGTGACAAATTCACCATAAGTATCATAACTCTTGAACCACCTATACAAATAGTTCATCTTTCAAAAAGGATTTTGAATAGTAGATGTGCTGGTAGAGGAACATATGTGGTTTTTTGGAGTGACAATCACTCACCTTTTGTCACTGTTTGTAGCCACACGAATTTGTTCTTGTTGATGATTTTTCCTTTTGATTTTTAGAGATTTTCACCAAAACGGTTACAAGAAATCGAACAGAAACTTAAACCATTCGTACAAACTATATTTCTTACTATGTTTTCTATCCAAAATCAATCAATTCCATGAGGAAACAATGATAGCAAAAACAATTTCTTCGACATTACAAATATCGTCATTGAACAATATATTATTTCTTGTCCACCATATGTTCCAACAAGTGATAAACCAAATAGAATTTATTGAATCTTTCTTTTCGCAGGCTTGAAGACGATTGAACTATGTCTTTGCGTGAAGACTACAACTATTATATATATATATATATATATATATATATATATATATATATGTATATATATATATATATATATATATATGTGTGTGTGTATATACATATATATATATATATATATATATATATATATATATATATATATATATATATATGTATATACACACACACACACACATATATATATATATATATATATATATATATATATATATGTATATATATGTATATATATATATATATATATATATATATATATATATATATATATATATATATATATATATATATATATATATATGGTTAAGTCTAGGATGAGGGAGTTATTAAGTCTCTCACCGGTGAGGGACATAAAAATAACCATAAGATCAAACTAATACTTCAGATTTAATGGAACAAAGAGTGAGAACACATGAAACCATCCACATCTAATTTATTTTTCACAAATATTTAGTAAAATTTTAAAATAAAATAAAATTGATTTTTTTTAAATCAATATATTTTTTAAAATCAATTTTAATTTATTTTAAAATTTTACTAAAAATAAAAAAAAATTGTGAAAAATAAATTACATATGGATGGTCTCATGTATTCTTTCTCTTTGTTCCATTAAATCTGAAACATTAATTTGATCTAATGGTTATTTTTATGTCCTTCACCGGTGAGGGACTTAATAGCTCCCTCATCCTAGATTTAACCTATATATATATATATATATATATATATATATATATATATATATATATATATATATATATATATATATATATATATATATATATATATATATATATATATATATATATATATATATATATATATATATATATATATATATATATATATATATATATATATATATATATATATATATATATATATATATATTATAAAGAGGATACGCCATTTTGGAGTGGACTATTTTAGTTCCAAAAATACTCTTTATTTTCTTTTTCAATAAATAAAAAAAATAAAAACAATAATATTGTTAACAACTTCTATTAGTTTCCAACTACAATTATCATATTTTCTAAGTATTTCAATTTAAAAATACTATTATTATTATTATTATTATTATTATTATTATTATTATTATTGTTAAATGCTTATATGCTTATATGTTATTAACTGCATATGATAACATCTCTTATTTATTTACATAGTAGCACCTTTAACGTTATTGTTTTCCAATGTAAACTATATTTTCTTTTTTCAAAGACACAATGGATGTTCAACAAACCTTTTTTTTCTTCTCAATATCAGTTTTTGTCAATAAACCTTCCAATTCTATCTCTTTCACATGTTAGTTATTTCTCTTTGTCTCTTTTTTTCTTCTCTCTCCCCATTGTTAGTTTCTACACAATTCTCTCTCACATAAAACTTCTTACTACTTTAAAATTGTTTTATGCATTATTAATCTATGACAGTTTTATATATTTTAATATATATTGTTTTTATTATTAACAACTTCTTACTACTACTTATTGTAATTGTATAATTTTCTTCCATCAAGTAGGAATAGGATGTAAAAATAAATACTATTGAGGAACTCTGAATGAGTCACTGAAATTTATGTATCTCTTTGCACTTGTTATGTATTATTTGTTAATATATCTTTTAGATATGATCAACGAATATGTTTTGAGTTTTGTTCTATAGGGACGGTGATAAACCAAACTTTTGATACCAATATATTCAAAACTAAATGATCTATTTATTTGAAAGTTATAATTTTGCATTTTGTTTATGCTTAGTGAATATTTTTATGCTTATTGAATCATTTTCACATTGTTTTATATCTTTCACTTACCACTAATTGCCACTAATATAACTCATTAAATATTAATGAAGCGGTTAAGAAAGAAGAGGACCACAATTTCTATTTATTTAATGGCTTAGTTGATGGCTCTTTTTAAATTTATTATTATTTGTAAGTTATTGAAAAATGTTGATTTTAATTTATTTGTTTGAACATATTATTTTTTATTTTCAATTCCCAATTGTTTTTCCATCTTGTTTTTTTTACTTAACAAAAAATTTATCTTTTGAAATTTCAGTGAGAGGGTTCTACTCTATTCACAAAGTTTATTATCTATAACTACATGGAAATGAGTTTTTGGGTTAGCCTATTTTTATTTCCATTATACCCTTTAACCACTATATAAATTACACACATTTCTTACTTATTAATAATTGTATAATACCTGCATAAAAAATTGCAGCAGTTACACAAACAAACCATAGTGATTTTGTTCTTTGATTTTAGCAAAGAAGGTGGATACAATATGGCTACTTTCCTTTAACATGGTTTAAAATAAAGAAAGTAAGGGAAAAAAGATTGATTTGTACAGAAAAAATATAAGACGAAATAAATTAGAGAGAAAGAAAATGATTCTCCTGCACTATTATGAACACTATTATTAACATCAATGTTCCGATGGCTTTCTTCTTCTCATTGTAACAGAAACAAGTAATCTATGGATTTTGATTTTGGCCAATTCAATATTCAAATTATTTTTTCTTTTTCTTTTTAATTTTTATTTGTATAATAGTGATGATTAATGTATCTTATTTATACAATTTGTATCCTTGATATTGATTTGTCATTGTGACATTATATTGGACAAAAGTTCAATATTGTTAGATATAATCAATTTATTTGTTTTTAATGTTTAGAATTTGGAATTTGGTATCATATTTGTATTCAAGATACACAACATGGAGGAGGGTAAGTTGAACTTATATCTTTATATTGGGGATGATTTTAGTCCACTAAAGGATTATTTGACCATGTGATTATAATTTTCAATTTATTGTCTCTTTTATTTTTGTCATTTACAAATCACATATTTCTTACAATTTCCATGCATTCATTTTTTATTTTGGAAAAAAAATTGCATTCTAAGTGGAAGATCCGTTAAATTCATATAAGAATATGAGAGAGAGAGAGAGAGGAAGAGTGAATATTACAAATTTAATACATAAATAGTTTAAATTAAAATCAAAATTAAATTAAAAATACACATTTATATTTTGACGTGTGTGCCCGTTAATAAAAGCGGATAAACGGGCACGAGAGTCTAACATAAAAAACTTCAGTAACTATCAATTGATTAAAAATAATCAGGTAAATAAAGTTATTGTCACAATACTCCTTTCGGTATTCATAATAAAATTCAATTTGCTAATATTACATAGCACAAATTTATTTTTGTTAATTTCTGAATTAATATCATTAGCCTCATCATATAAATAATTAATATTAAAATCAAACTTATAAAAATTGACATCGTTAATATTTTCACGCGGTGCACCTTATAAAAAAGCGGACAAACGGACATGAGAGTGCCCGTTTGGACGCTAATATATATATATATATATATATATATATATATATATATATATATATATATATATATATATATATATATATATATATATATATATATATATGACATGTGACAGAAGTAATACTCAATGACCAAAATGATTTTCATTCACTCATGTTACTATAGTGTGATGGATCATGAAACATAAATAAAATCAAAAAGATTTACTAGCATATATAGTTTGTTTAAAAGAACATTATTGAATGAGTGAGTGAGACATAAAATAAAGTAGCTAGCTTTAACTTAAACATTCTGCTTTAAACCTACTTTTATACCTTTATTTCAGTGGTGTTTAAGCTCTCTCTTTGGTGATCTTCCATCACCTCATTAATCATCATACATCCATTTTCAAAGCATAGCACCTTTCATGTACCCTCCAAAGCGAGCAAAGACGGGTAAACATCAAAGAACTTCAAATCACAAGGTATTCACGTATTATAACCAACCATTTTTGGAGTTTTTGTCTCTTGCTCTTTTTATTGGTTTCGGATCCCATACTCTTGTTTGGCAGGATGGATTTGTTACCATCTGTATTTGTGAAAGATTCTACCCTGGTTAAGCCATACAGAACTTAATTATTAAGTTTAATAATTTTCTTCCCCATCTTTTACCACAAAACCTTTGTTTGAGCCTATAGAATAATAAATTATGAATTTGTAAAAATATTTATTTGTTATCAAAAATAATTATTAGTAAATTATATTGAGTTTTATTTTAAAATATACTCTAATATATTGGGTCATATTAATCTTAAAGAGAAATAAGTGTTTTTAGTTGTTTAAATTTTTAAATATTGTCTGTTAACATATGACATTAAATTTTTTGTTGATTATATTGCTTTTTCCGTTACAACACGTTCTCTTACAAAGTGGATATCTAATTCGATGTGTTTTGTATGAACATGAAGCACGAGATTATATGATAGTAGAACAACACTTAGATTATCACATAGTAATGTAGGAGGATGAATATGAATACAAAGTTCAGCCATAAGTGATTCTACCCAAAGGAGTTTAGAAGTTGAGTGTGCAAGAGCCCGATAATCAACTTCGGTGCTCGATCTTGCCACTAAGGACTGCTTCTTTGAGCTCCACGCAACCAAATTTGGCCCAAAGAAGATGCATGAACCAGAGGTAGATCTTCTATAATCTGGATCGTTCGCTCAATCAGAATCACTATATGCACAGAGAGAGAACTTTGAAGTAGACAGAGAAGGGGAAAGAAGTAACCCATGAGTTATTGTACCACTCAAGTATCTCAAGAGTCTTCTGACTACTGCTCAGTGAGAATCTAGAGGACAAGCCATGAACTAACAAGCTTTGTTGACACTATATGCAATATCAGGTCTAGTCCAAGGTACATACTGAAGAGCACCAACTATTGACCTGTAGTGTTGAGGATTGGAGAATGCATCAGTGCCATGCTTGCCCAGTTGACATTTGCTCAACAATGGAGTAGGCACTCCATTTTCATTTTCCATCAGAGCTCTACCAAGCAGATCTTTGATATACTTAGACTTCCTTAGAAACATGGAGCCCTTGCTACAATGTTGTACCTCAATTCCCAGAAAATAGCTTGGCTTGCCC
The DNA here is from genome assembly GCA_963966055.1 of Lathyrus aphaca. Lineage (NCBI taxonomy): Eukaryota > Viridiplantae > Streptophyta > Magnoliopsida > Fabales > Fabaceae > Lathyrus > Lathyrus aphaca. The sequence continues at coordinate 126,638,304 of OZ014520.1, read as the reverse complement.
AACCTTTTCAATGCAAAATCAAGATGAAGTTTATTGATAAGTGTATGAATCAGATCTGTACTAGAACCAGTCAGCAAAATATCATCTACATAGACTAATGCATATAAAAAAAACTCCAAGTTTGGAGTAGATTAAGAGAATGTTATCACATTTGGAAGTTGTAAGGCCAAATTGAACAAGAGCTTGAGTCAGCTTCTCATACCAGGCCCTTGGAGCCTGTTTGAAACCATAGATAGATTTTTGTAATTTGCACACCAAAGTTTTATCAGAGTTCACAAAACCTGGTGGTTGAGCCATGTACCCTTCATCATGGAGAATGACATTGAGAAAAGCATTGTTAACATCAATTTGTTGAACCTCCCACTTGTGTGTTATGGCTAGAGTAAGTATGACTCTGATAGTAGTAGGTTTCACTACCGGAGAGAAAGTCTCAGTGTAATCAAACCCATGTTCATGGTGAAATCCTTTTGCAACAAGCCTAGCCTTATATTTGTGAACATTACCATCAACATTCTCTTTGATTTTGAACACCCACTTGCAGATAACTACTATCCTGTCAGGCTGCAAAGATGTGGAAACCTAAGTGTTATTAGCTATGAGAGCATTCACTATGCCAAACAAGACCTTAGACAACGCGTTTTTGCCCTTAGACAGCACTTTAAAGCGTTGTCTAAACTTGCGCTGCTAAAGGTTTAGACAACGCTCTTTTAAATCTTAAAAGTGTTGTCTAAAGGGTGATATATTTAATGAAAAGCGCTATCTATGGTACCATTAGACAATGCTTTTTGACATTTTTAGTTATACATTAGACATCGCTTTTGGTAAAAGTGTTGTCAAAGCCCCACAATTAGACAACACTATTTGACATTTTTAGGTATTCCTTAGACAACGCTTTTGGAAAAAGCGTTGTCTAAGCCCCACCTTTTTGAACTTGTTTAGGTATACCTTAGACAACGCTTGTGGTAAAAGCGCTTTCTAAGCCCCACCATAGATAGTTCTTTTGGCCAAAGCGCTTTCTAAGTCCCACCTTAGACAACGCTTTTTGTTTAAAGCATTGTCTAAGGTATACGAAAATTTTTATATAAATTTTTTTAAACCACAATTTATACCAGGTTTTTCAACCAGAATTTTGACATATTTTTGAACCAATTTTTTTTCCAGAAAAATATCACAATTTGGAGATTCAAAACAATCCAATTTGGCCTATTTAAATGTACCAATTTATGCACCAAAATTATATATCCAAATGGATTGGTAATTCAAACATATATACCAATTTATAATTACAAATCATTACATTTTTTCTACAAATGTACATATTACTTATATTACTTTTGCATCCAACCAAAGCATTGCTTCAAATCTACATAGGTCCTGAAACAAAACAAAAATTGTAATTCAATTAAAAGAATACAATATTATAGTTACAAAGTTACACATATTTAAATTATCATCAATTAAAGTAAGAGTACAATATTATACCTCATAAAACACCGAGCTCTATAATGAATTGACACCATTCCTCTTTCATTTCTTCCAATTGATCTTTTGAATAATATGCACACTTGAATTCATCAAAGTACTACATAATAATATAACTTAGTTTGATTTAGTTTCAACTATTTAATTATATGAGAGATATGTGTTAAATATTAAAATAACTCATAAGTTAGAAATACATACATCAGGTGGAATCTCTAATCGGCCCAAAGAAAGAGTATCTCTCATAAACCTCAACATGAAATATCCGCAATCTATTTGATTACGTTGCTAGGGACACTACAGATGAAAAGAAAATATGGATAAATCCTAAGTTTTATCAAGTATCATCACTAATATAATAAAAAATGTGATAATTAATAATATATCCCCACTTTTATCCATGTAATGTTGTTGACTCTCCTCTTTGATACTTGGATATCTCGTTGGGCTCGAAAAGCTTGTGATCGTACCTGGAGATCAGGATCCGATATGGCTGGCGTCGAGCGTTGCTGAAGGACGGTTGGTGAGGAGAAGAGGGGGTGTACCTGCAAGGCACTCTGATGCTAAAGTAAGACACTGAGCAAAGAGCATGCAAGTACGAGAATTAAGGTGAGAGAATTGAATACTTGGCCCTCTCCTCTGAGAGAGTTTATATAATGTCGTTAGTGGATGGTTATTGGTTCAAACCGTTTGGCGCGGATCGCGGAATCCGCACGAATAGGTAACGGTCAAAACTAGCCATTGGGGGATTTCATTCTGGTCGGTATGGCCTTGGTCGACAAGGTCCGTTATCCTCGGCACACACTCGGCGCCGAGCGTGTCGGCTTGTCACTTTGCCTGGCCCAACTCTGGGAGTTGGGCTTGCCCAGAACAGCTTGTATGATGCTAATAAAATATAAATGAATAATTAGAACAATTCACATAAATTAATAAATACACACAAGAATATTTAGAACAATCTCACTTACGTGTCAATCGTGTTCTTCATATCCGGGTATGTTGTGCAATCATTTCCTAACGAGTCAAGATAATAAACAATTTATCTGATAGGATTGATTGCGAGCAACAACCAATGTCCATTGTATGATTAAACAAATGTTAGATGTAAATTTTCTACACGACGTCAAAATACAAAATAACTATAATAGATGAATTTAGAATGAAAATCTAACCCGATATTAAACGGTATAAAGAACAACTTTTCTGTATCTTTGTTGGCCATGAAGAGGTTAAGAACGTACACAATCACGTCATCTGGTCTACTTAAGATTAAAGCTAAGTTGATGGACGCGGGACTAAAGAATCCAAATCTTTCGTCTAATCCACTTAGGCGTATCACATTGTCATACAAAAACCTTAACTAAAAACATCATTAACATTAGACTATTCATTTGAAACATAAAGTAAATAAGTTATTCAATTAATATAACAAAGTAGACCAGATATACCTCACGTATGTATTAACAACATTGACGCCTATTTCTTCACGACCAAAAACTTGCATAAATTCTTCATTACCAACTGATTGTTCTATTCAAAGCCAAAAATACCTTTCTCCATATGTATAAAACGAACACCTTCGGTCGGAATATTTGTCAACTCTAGAAACGTATGAAGGCACGACCTATACTTGGAGATCATTTCAGGACAATCATTTTAGGACTAAGGTATCTACAATCTTTTTAACTCTAGAAACGTCTTTGCATCGCTTACCAACCTCTAAAACATTTCAAGACAATCATGAAGATCTTCTTCAAGTGCTTCTATAATCTCTTCAACTCGATCATAATCGTATGTTTTCGTGTCTTTATCGTCTGAAGCATAGGTCGTATTACTTTTCCCACTCGGTTCAACATTCTCGTTAATTTTCTCACCATGAAATTTCCAACACTGATAACTTCGATCAATTCCATGCCTCAGTAAATGCGATTTTAATCCATTTGCGTCAACCTTACCAATATAACAACAACGCAAGCAAGCAAGGACATTTCATCCGTCTAGGGTTTTTAACGTGTTGAACAACAAACTTAACGAATTCCGCAACCCCGTTCTCGTACTCTTTGGATAATCGATCGACACAGATCCATCTTTTATCCATGGTTTTCCTACTTATTAAGGTAAGCAATCAATATCAACTTCAATAACGTATACATAACCAATATAAATCCAAACGACAATAACCTATATATACATAACCAATGTAAATCCAAACTACAATTACCTATACATAACCATTGTAAATCCAAACGCCAATAACCTATACATAACCAAGGTAAATCCAGACAAAAATACTATTTTCACTATTTTCACAAAATCAGTCAAGAACGAAAACTATTGTATTAGAATTATAGAGTTTTGGACATGAGAAACAACTAGATTGATATGGCAACATATAATCGACTGTTGTTGCTTAAATTTTATAATGCATCAGTGTTTCTAATAGCTGGTTTAACAAAGTATTGGTTAAATCATATTACGCATCATGAAATCACTCAATTTCTCAAGTATCCTTTAGCCAAACAAGAGGGAAAAAAGGATTATTGCAGCAGACAACAAGCTAGATTAATAGTCGGATAGTATCTTCAAATATTCTAACAACTTTCAAGTTCACTTCGTTTTCTCACAATTAACAGATACTCACATCATTCAAGTTGAAAATAGAGTTACATATAATAACAACAATATAACAACAATATTAGACTTTTCGAACATAACAAAAAAAATAACAACAATATAACAGATATTACAATCAATAATAAACATTATAACCAAAAACTCAGTCAAGAAAATAACAACAATATTATGACTTATCGAACATAAAAACAACAATGTACCTTATGAGAACTCAGTAGAGGATGAACTCAGACGAACTCAGTCAAGAAAATGGACGAACTCGGTTGCTTTTCGAACTCAGTCTACAAATTCAACAAAAACTCAATTTCTTATATTATTTTCCTCACAGTATGAATCAAAATAACTTCTAGTAAAATATTTAAGTGGTATTTTAAAGTTACCATATACTGGTTCAACATCACTATCTAAACTAAGGTATTTTTATAGTTTGGCTAAAGGTATCTAAACTAAGGTATATCTATAGAAACAAGCACACATATGTCTGTTCTAAACTTAGCGATTAATAAACTAAGGTATCTAAACTCAGTTTCTACAACTTCTCAATGATTAATAAACTAAAAAGCTACAAAAAATCAGTTTCTACAGGATTCAACAAAAACCAAGAAAGGAAGAACAACGTACCAAGAAAAAAAGAACAACAAATACCAAAAACTCAGTCAACACCCAAATGTCCGTTCACGATCAATTCTTTAAACACTTCTTCAATGATCGAAACCGAGAAAGGAAGTGGATTCAAGGTTTATGGAGGATTCAAGGTTTAGGTTTTGCGTTTTGAAGGAGGGAAAATGAAATAACAGAAAGAACGAAAATAGAAACTGAGTCTAATATTTTAATTTAATTAGAACTTAGACAGTGCTTTTGAGAAAAGCGTTGTCTAAGGGCGACCTTTAAAAGCGTTGTCTAAGGTTGACCTTAGACAGCGCTTTTGATTTTATTTTATTTTTTTATTTTTAAGACCTTAGACAGCGCTTTTGAGAAAGCGCTCTCTAAGATATACCTTTAAAAGCGCTTATCACTAGTGCAGAAATGACTTTTTACATCGGGCGAAAATGACTTTTTACATCGGTTCCGAGTCCGATGTAAAGGCAGCCGATGTAATAAGTCATAGACATTTTACATCGGTTTTAGGACCGATGTAAAAAATATATCAACCACATCGGGCGAATTTTTAAGTCTGATGTAAAAAAAAAATATAATTTTTTTTTCTAATGTAAAAGGGACTTTTTACATCGGTTGGTAGATAAAACCGATGTAATAGCCAACCTATTACATCGGTGCCTTCAAATAACCGATGTAAAAAGTGTGCCATACAGGGTACTTTTTACATCGGTTCCCCTTTCGCCCGATGTAAAAAGTGTGCCATACAGGGTACTTTTTACATCGGTTATCCTTTCGCCCGATGTAAAAAGTGTGCCATATAGTACTTTTTACATCGGTTATCCTTTCGCCCGATGTAAAAAGTGTGCCATATAGTACTTTTTACATCGGTTACCCTTTTCGCCCGATGTAAAAAGTATTGTAGAAAATTTATATAATTTTACTATTTTTTAGCAGTTCCTGTAAATTTTTTTGGTACCTAATTATTTAGCAATTCCTGTAAAAAAATTTGGTACCTAATATTTCCTTCACATAGACCATATATTTTTAGGTCGCTATTTTCATATATTTCTCACCAATATTCAATAAACCAAATATCTAGTACACATATATTCTTCCAAATGTACAAGTACACATAATGTTCTTCCAAATGTACTAGTATACACATATAATCATCTCAATATATATGAGGTTTATACTAAAATTTACTACTACAACAACAACAACAAAAAATACACATTCAACCAATATTTCCCCCACTTGAATCAAATTTCCTGAAAATAAATAATAACACCAATTAACCAAAAGACAACACCAAAGTCAATATCTTCAAATAGAGAATTCTATATATCTTACCAGATAAAGCTTAACTTTTATACAACTCAAAGAAACATGTTGCCCAACGGAGTCGCAAATCATACAAATCATCTTCTTTTAATTCTGTTGGGTCATTAAATACCTACAACACATAAATAACAATATAGAGTTATTTTGGAAAATTCACATTAAGTTGCAAAATGCAAAGTAAATAACAAAGTAAAGTTATATTTATTACCGTCATCCAATTATCGGTTATCTTTGCAGAGACAATATCCAACATATTTTTCATCACATAGTACCCACAATCATCAGAGTTATTTTGTTTCCTTGTCTACAAATGAATATATGACATCATTATTAGTGAATACTTATATGATAAAAATAAATTTATACATATAATTTACACCACTTACTTTGGGTCGAAGCCATGTAGGCTTTCTTCTAATGCCATGTGCCGCTTGATGAACCCCTAAAGCACTAATAAAGAAGGCAAAAAAACCATATAAAGCCACATAAAATATGGAATTACTTTTGTAACAAATTATGTATATAAGATATTGTGAACATAAAAGATAAACTTACTTTGTAACAAGTTTCGTCATGGTTTGATTAAGTTCCCGATGAAGTGAACAGAAGACGACCACCGTATTGTCTTTTGGACAAATGACTATTAATTGCCAATGAGATCTGTATGTGCGTGTTGAAGTACAAAAATCAGAATTTCATATTAACAAAGTTATAAAATAGAATTTCATTCACATACCCATGAATAAATGGTATCAAGTGACACACTTTCTCTTCGTGATCACGTAACATGTCTTGTATGTATTTTCTAACTTTTGCTTCAGTTTTTGCCACATTATCAACATACGAACACACAGCAGGGTCCAATATCCCATATACTTCTGATTGTGATGTATCAATACACATACGATGAATATACCTAATTATAACAAACATTAGAATCAAAGTGACAGGAGTTATAACATATTAAAATATTTGAGAGTAATAAAAATATACTTACGTGGACCATACTTGCAAAGTAGAAACGTCAAGCCAATGTTGTCCCATCAACAACTCTCTGATACATTTCGTTGACATAAAAAAATTTGAGACATTCACACAATGACTTAATTCTAATTCAAAGTAATCCATTTGTGTGTCACTCCTTTTCAGAACCATTTTTACTAATCTCTCAACATTGTCTTCCTCTTCCATTTTGCTTACTTTTACAATTGAACAACTTCCTTTTCCGCTTCCATCCACAGTTTCCCTTTGTTCAATGCAATTATTATTTGCTGTGCTTTGGGAGATACCCATAGACTTAAGTGTCTCCATGAAAGATTGTTGCATTGCCTTACGCTCTTTAACCCACTGTTGCGCTAAATCCGCTCTAATTTTTGCTTCCAATTGAGATGACAATTGTGCAAATTGTTCTGATACATCGATATCTTGTCTTTGACGTGATCTTCCAAAGAAAGTGCTCTGTTTATGGTGTTTTCCAACACCACGAACACGGCCTCCATGCTCAGATGTTCCAATGGCTGCTGTTAAGATATCGTGACGTCCATCCGGAACAAATGCACCCTTTTCAACTTCTTCAACTAGAGAGTCCTACAAATGCACCACAAATTTGTCAATATAGTTTTTATCCAACAAAATTAAAATGATACTTGAAGAATTTTACTTACAATTTTCTCTGCAACCACTTGTGTAGCCTGTGATGTGTATTCTCCCCCTTTCTTTTGTCGTGCTCTCTTCCATAACTCATGGCGTGAAGGTGGAGATGGGCTACCCGTATCATCTACATTAGAATCAGCTCTTGATAATCTCCTTTCATTTATCATTTTCTCTTCAAGCAAATGATACCCTCCACGAGATAATACATGTGGGTATGCATTCTTAGCCACATTTTTTGCACCCTTTTCACTTTTTTCCTATTAAAAATTGAAAAAGTTACTAATCATACTAAACATAATAAAAATGTTATTAAGCACAATAAACATAATAAAAATTTATAACTCATACTAACCTTAAATTCAGATGAATCCCGAGACTTTAGAAATTCTTTCCATACTTCTTCTTTAATATAAGGATATCTGATATATGCAGGAGCGAGACCATCTTTGGGCTTTCTAATATATTCACTTGTGAGCTGTGTCTTAAAACCTCTCCATCGCTCTCCAGCATATTTAATCCACTCTTTCTTCAATGGATCCTTTTTTGCATCAAGAGGTTCTGGAATAGTGAAATGAGCCTACACATATAATATATAGCATATGTTATTACCATATGAATATAAAACATAATTAGACATCAAAATAAGCAAAAATACCTGAACATCAGTCCAAATGGCCTCTTTTATGTCATTATCTACGTTTTTCCATTCATCTTTCAAAATACTACATCTCTGCCGAGCAAGAGATGCTATGTAACTCTTAAAATTTGAAGCATTTTTACCAAAACCCGTACATTCATGGGTTCTTGGATCAAACTTCACCTTTATCTTCTCACCTGTTTGGTGAACTTTGTCAATTTGTGTCATTAAGGTGGGACCTCTAACTCTTTTTTTTGTAGGGTCACTAGATGAAGAAGGGTTGTCTGTTGAATCAGCCATGTATCTGTTCACATAAAATAAAAACAATTAGACATCAAATTAGACAAAAAAATATAGCAAAAATATAAAAAATTAGACATTAAATTAAGCAAAAATATAAACAATTAGACATTAAATTAAATAACTTACTAGTCCTCCCATATCCCTTCTCCATGATCTGTGCGAATAGCATGCACATCATCCTCTTCATTTTCTTCAATGAAGGTAGGCATATTTATTGAGAAAGGAGGAGTTTCAGAAATATCAAGGTTGGCATCTTGATTTTCATCACTATCTTGCATCTTTCCTTGTATAACCACCGACCACCTTTTATCAGAAGGATCTGTGACATAAAACACTTGTTTTGCTTGAGACGCCATAATGAAAGGTTCGTCCGCATAAGCTAACTTGCTAAGATCAACCAATGTAACTCCAAATTCATCGATTCTTACACCACTATTGATATCAATCCATTTGCATTTAAATACGGGAACTTTAAACACAACATAATCAACTTCCCAAATCTCTTCAATCACCCCAAAGTAGGGTGTAGATGCCATAACCGGATTTTTATCTTTAGCACTAGAGAAGTGCATGGACTCGGCCACAATCATCACCCCACTATTTTGTGTGGTACTACGGTCATCCTTTGACTTTGTATAAAAGCAAGTTTTATTTATATCATATCCACTCCAAGTTATTATGTTACATTTCGGCTCATAAGACAACCACTTAATTGTATTAGATGCACTATCATCATTAGCAATTTTCTCTTTAAACCACTCAGAGAAACTCTTATTGTGCTCTTTTAACAACCATCTTTCATTCATCTTGGGGTGCCTTTTCTTTATGATGCTTTTGTGAGCAGATAAGTAAGGTTGAACTTCATCCGTGTTATTCAAAATATACAGATGAGCTTGAACAACCACATCAATACTTAAACTCTTGACATTTAAACCTTGTGTACCCATACCCTCAAATCTTCCATCATGACGAGACTTAGGAACCCCTACAGCATCCACTTCTGACAAATAGTTTGAACAAAACTCAATTGCCTCTTCTGCAATGTACCTCTCAACAATCGATGCTTCCGGCCGGTGTGGATTTTTTGTATAACCTTTTAGGATCTTCATGTATCGTTCTGTTGGATACATCCATCGTAAAAAAATTGGGCCACAAATTCTAATCTCCCTTACTAGGTGAACAATCAAGTGAACCATAATGTCGAAAAATGAAGGAGGAAAATACATCTCTAATTGGCACAAGATAACTGAAGCCTCATTTTCCAAAACATCTAACTTTGATGGATCAATGGATTTACAACAAATTGCATTGAAAAATAAGCACAACCTGGTTATAGTCTTCCTAACATTGTTAGGCAATATCCCACGAATAGCAACTGGTAGTAGTTGTTGCATTAAGACATGGCAGTCATGAGATTTTAAGCCAATTAGTTTGAGATCTTTAACAGATACAAGCCTCTTGACATTTGATGAGTAACCATGCGGAACTTTAATACTTTGTAAACACTCACAAAAACTTGTTTTCTCTTTTTTAGACAAAGTGTAGCAGGCAGGAGGCAAATATATCTTGTTGCCTATATGTTGTGGAGTTAACTCTTCTCGTATACCCATCAAACCCAAATCCACACGAGCATTATAACCATCTTTTGTTTTGCCATGAATGTTGAGAAGTGTTCCGAGTAAACTATCACATACATTTTTCTCCACGTGCATCACATCAATACAATGTCTTACATCAAGACTAGACCAATATGGAAGATCGAAGAAAACTGACCTCTTTTTCCATAAATTTTTCGTATTTGATTTCTTTTTGTATTTACCAAACTCAACATTAATGCCCTGTTGTCGTTGATAAACTTCCTCTCCAGTTAAGGGCTTTAGAGCTTCACCATGCTCTTGTTCCCCATTGAAAGCTTTTCGCAATCTACGATATGGATGATAACGAGCTAGAAATTTTCTATGTCCAAGATAAACAGTTTTCTTTCCTTTCTCAAGTTGGAGGTAACTTGTGTCTTTTTCACATATAGGACATGCATTATGCCCTTTAACTTTATAACCAGACAAATTACCATACGCCGGAAAATCGTTGATGGTGCAAAACAACATGGCATGCATATTGAAATGTTCACCAGAATACGCATCAAAAACATCCACCCCTTCATCCCATAATACTCTTAAATCATCAATCAAGGGACTTAGATAAACATCTATGTCATTTCCCGGTTGTTTTGGCCCCGAAATCATCATGGATAACATAATATATTTACGCTTCATGCATAACCTAGGAGATAGGTTGTAAATCATCAGGAGAACAGGCCAAGAAGAATGATTAGTACTTAGATTACCAAACGGATTCATTCCATCAGTAGAAAGTCCAAGTCTAAGGTTTCTCGACTCTTTGCCAAAATTTGGAAACAAAGAATCTATTTTCTTCCACTGCAAAGAATCAGCTACATGACGAATTTGTCCATCACATTTTTTTTCTTCGGCATGCCATCTAAGATTCCTTGCGTCATTTGCATTTGCGAAGAGTCTCTTGAACCTTGGAATTATTGGTAGGTACCATACCACTTTCGCGGGAGGACCCTTTTTGACAACCTCATCATCACTAGAATCACCATCTTTCTTTTTGTAGCGTGACGCCTTGCACTTCGGACAATGATTATAGTTTACATACTCTTTTCTGTATAATATGCAATCATTAGGACATGCATGTATCTTTTCATACTCCAAACCCATTGGACACAATATCTTTTTTGCCTCGTAATAACGATTTGGCAATACGTTACCTTCTGGAAGCATCTGTGTCAACAATTCAAGCAATTCGGTAAAACTTTTGTCACTCCACCCATTATTTGCCTTCAAATTAAACAATTTTAACACGGCTGACAAACGTGTAAAATTAGTGCATCCCGGGTACAAAGGCTGATCCTTGTCACTGCATAACGTATCATACGCATGTGCCTTTTTAAACGAATCTTGTCCAATATCACGCATCATATCTTCCAGACGATCATCATCCATTTCTACACCAATATTATCTTTTTGGGACACATTTGACTTTTCTACTACCTCACCGTGCCATATCCATTGTGTATAACTTTGACAAATCCCATGACAAATTAGATGATCCATGATTGCCTTCTTATTAAGTTTTGGTTCGCGATTTGCGCAACGAACACATGGACAGAGAAAAAGCACATCAACACTTTTTTCACCATTACTTTTAGGAGGAGGAAGATTTTTTTTAGCATTGCTTTCAGCAAACTGTAGAAATTCCTTCACTCCATGTTCGTACTCAACACTTAATCGATTAGCTTTTATCCAACTACGATTCATACCTATGTTCCGGAATTAATGCATACAGATCAGATAAATTATTTAGACACCTATAATAGTCGCTCTCTTGGACATTAGAAAGAATGCAAAAGTCTCTACATGCAAACACATGACATGAATAAAGAAGAAGTTATAAATAATTAAAAAAGAACCTGCAATATGGTGTGGCCGGCCAGATGACTCACGGGTGACGATGCAGAAGTTCTCGTCGACACACAAATTCTACGAGAAACAATATCATCACAACATGTATAAAATAAAAATGGCTAAAAACAAATATATATTTATTCAAGCAAACAGTATCTATATATATATTTCTAAGATAAAATTAGAACTTTTGTAAATTACTAACTAAAGATTTTTTTCTTATATATTAATTACATAATTCATAATGTTATACTCGCAATAAAGACATGAGTATATCCAATAATAATTATTTAAAAAAAAACATAGATCCACATGACAAGAGAAAGAACCGAGGATAACATTCTATAGAAATTTTTTAATAGAATTCTTTATGGAAACTGGGAAAAATACATCTAGAATTTTTTTAATAGAATTCTTTAATAGAATTTTTAATAGAATTATTATTGTTACGTGCTTTTGGGATACCCTGTCCACGGCACGTCGGCACCTCATCATCCATAGTAAATTAACAATATAATATTGGCAATCACAGAAGAACCAACACAAAACGATAAAGGTTCCTTCTTTTAATTTATCAAGTGACGAAAGTAATATTATTATACTAAAAGAGATGAGAATGATGGATATATATATATTCAGCAAACAAACAGGTAATACCTAGCCGGTGGAGTGTTGCGGCGGCCGGAGTTGAACCGGTGGACAGAGGCGGTGGGAAAGAGACGGTGAAGGGCTGAAGAAGGAAGCTTACGACGGCGTCGGTGAAGGGCTGAAGAACGGAAGACGGAAGAGAGAAGACGACGTCGGTGAAGGACGGAAGACGGAGAGAGAAGACGGCGTCGGTCGGTGAAGGGACGGCGTCGGTGAAGGTACGGCGTCGGTGAAGGTACGGTTGAAGAGAAGGAAGACGAAAGAGAGAAGACGGAAGGCTGCGGCGGCTGTTTCTAATGTTTCTACTGTTTCTACTGTTTCAAAGTTACTGTTTCTAAAGTTATGTTTTAGGTTTTAGGTTATATTTTTTTATTGAATTAATTAAATCGGTTTAAATTAAAACCGATGTGATAGCCAAATGAATTTTTGTATTATTTTTTTTTTATACTTTTTAAATCGGTTTATAAGCCAACCGATGTGATAGCCTAAATGATTTATTTTGAAATTTTTTATTAGAAACTTTTTAAATCGGTTTATATGCTAACCGATGTAATAGAGTAATTTATTAAACTTTTTAAATCGGTTTTAAGCCAACCGATATAAAAGGTCTATATTGTTTTTCTTTTATTTTTTTAAAATTTTTTATTAGAGACTTATTACATCGGGTGTGCCTTTAACCGATGTAATATGGTCTATTTTTTTTTTTTGATTTTTTTGAAATTTTTTTTGAAATTTTTTTTAATGTAACTTTTCACATCAGTTAACTCATAAACCGATGTAATAGCTATTTTCATTTTTTTTGAATTTTTTTGAATTGTTTTTGAATTGTTTTTTAAATGACTTTTTACATCGGATTTTGAAAAACCGATGTAAAAGGCTTTAGATGAATTTTTTGTTATTTACAAAACTGCCACCGCATTACTTTTTACATCGGTTTTTATCAATAACCGATGTAACATCCCTTATAACAATTTATGTTATTATTTACGAAACTGCCACCGCATTATTTTTTACATCATTTTTAACAAATGCCTGATGTAAAATCATTTTACCAAATGTCTTTTTTTTAGTAGTGTATAGAAAGCGCTGTCTAAAGGGAACCTTAGACAGCGCTTTTGATTTTATTTTTATTTTAAATTTTAAGACCTTAGACAGCGCTTTCTCAAAAGCGTTGTCTAAGATATACCTTTAAAAGCGCTTTTAGAAAGCGCAGTCTAAAGAGAACCTTAGACAGCGTTTTTTAAAATATTTTTGTGAACAGTTTCCGTGTTTTATAATTTTTTCACTTATAGCAGCGCTTTTTCATATAAGCGTTGTCTAAGGTGCGCTGTTAAATTTCATTTTTGTTGTAGTGATTGTACTATTCTGTCATGGCTTTGACCCACTCAGGTTTGGACAGGGCTTGTTTAACATTACTAGGTTCAGTTTTAGAATAAGCAAGAAATGATTTTGGTTTTGACTTGCCAGTCTTGGATCTAGTAAACATATGATGTTGATTTTCAAGTAAAGGAACAACATAAGCCTCAGTACCAATGGAAGGAGATTGAGATGATTCAGAAATAGGTATACAAGAGGATAAATTAAGTTTATTAGAACAAAAATTAGAATTATGACTTGGAGTAGAAAATGTATCTTTGTGCATATGTGAGTCATTATAAGAATTTGAGTGTGGAGCTATTTGAGAGTTATCAAAGGGTGTATGCACAATGTGATTAGCAGCGGAGGACACTACTATATCAAAACCACTTGGGAAATGAGATAATTCAAATGTAGGTTAAGGAACTACAACAGCTAGAGAGTTATTTGGTATGTCCTGACCATATACATTTGTTTTAGAGTGAGATGGCTTACTATGACTAGATGAGTAACTAGTGGAACTAGGTGAACTGGCATTAGTAGGAGTGATAGGACTCTGCCCTGTCACAAGATGACTGAATAGGATCAGACTGCTATATAGAAGTCCTACAAGTAGACTGGTGTGGAGACTTTTGAGGACTTATAGATTGTGGTGATTGAGACCTTTCAGCACTAGGTAACTAGTTATTGAAAACATGATGGAAAGTATATATGTGAGGACTGATGGAATGTGACACAATTCCAACATTTAACTCTTGATCATGTACTTCCTGGGTGGGGCATGCATTACAATTTATAGAATTAGAGGGAACTAGGTCTGCTGAACCAGGATTTGCTTGCATCACATCAGTATTTTCGGGATGAGACACCTGACTAGTTTCAACTTGATGAGTAACCAGTGGCCCACTACCTGGTGTTACACCATTAGAAGGTTGACCATATATATCAGTGTTGATGTCCATCACCCTAGGAGTCAAAGTACTAGACATTGGACAATAACCACTAGACTTATTCTGAACATCAGTAGATGTAACAATTGAGGAAAACAACTTTTGAAATGGAAAACTATTCTCATTAAATGTGACATCCTTAGAAATGTAGATTCTTCCATCTTTTTTAGACACCTAAAACCTTTATGTTGTGGAGAGGAACCTAAGAATACACACTCTTGACTTCTTATTTGAAGCTTGTGCTTATTATAGGGTCTGAATAGGGGAAACACGAGCACCCAAAAAGTCTCAACCTTGAGTAATCTGGATTTCTTCCATACAAAGCCTGAAAGGGTGAATTGAATTGAGGCAGAATTGAAGAGGGCAACATATTTATAATGTGAACAGTAATGGAAAAGATGTAATCCTAATAGGTAATAGGTAAATCAGCATGAGCAAGTAAAGTCAGTTCCATTTCAACAACTTGTCTATGTTTCCTCTCTACAGAGCCATTCTGGTTTGAAGTGTGTGGACATGTGAGTCTATGGCTAATTCCCAACTTAGTCAGATATTTAGTAAATGGTCTAAATTCACCTCCCAAATCTGATTGGACAACTTTGATGGTGGTACTAAATTGTGTTTGAATAAATGCGACAAAGAGTTTGAAAGCTTGTAATGCTTTAGACTTTTGCCTAAGCATATACAACCAAGTAAACCTCGTGTGCCCATCAACAAATGCAATATAGTATTTATACCCTGAGCTAGAGCAACTTGGGGAAGGAACCCATAATTCAGTATATATGATGTCAAAAGGGTTATGATAGACAGTTGTTGTGAGAGAAGCATACAACTTATGAGCTTTAGCAAGACTACAAGATGTACAAAAATAACTACTACTTTTATTGATAGAATGTATATTACACATTTTGAGTACAGTGGCAACATAATTATAATTGGTATGTGTTGTACCCCAAAATTTTCCCTCACATCTTCAAGACAATATGCCTCAAGAGGTCTCCCAATAGTCACAAGATTCTCAATTGCTCAAAAGGATTCCAAGTTTCATTAGACAAAGCCTCCTCCTAAGCAATGGATCTTAAATTAGGATTTTGAGTTTCCCAAGGTAAATTGGACTTCTAAAGCCTGAAGTGGACTTCATGACATCCCATATACTTCAAAGAATCCTCATTTCAAGTTTTAAGGCTTTCCCTACAAGTTTGGTCAGTTAGATGCTCAGAATATCAAAAATTAGTTGACTTGGTCAAAAAGTCAACTATGGTCAACACAAGGTCAAACTTCAAGATTTTTGGTCAACATCAAGATTATGAGGTGAAATTCATCATTTTATCAAGGGTTGATCAGGATTCATCAAGGAAACCTCATAATCATCAAGAATCAGGGGTTACTAAATTAGGGTTTGTGTAAAAAAAGTCAATTGTACTTTGACCAACCATAACTTTCACATGCTTCATAAAAAATTTCCGATCCAAAGCTCATTTTGAAGGAAATTCCATTCCCTACAACTTTGTGTATCACAATCCATGGTCAAAAATGCTTCATTTGAGAGGTATGAGGCAAGACATTACAGGTCCTTTAAAAAGTCAACAAAAAGTCAACTTTTTCAAAAGCTCATAACTTGAAAATGGAAGTTGGACCAAAAGTAGTAGTTAGAGGAAACTCTGAGCTTTCTAAAAAATCCAAGAACATATACATGGGATTAAAATTGAGAGATTTATACATTGTTGAAGTTGGGCAATTTTGAGGAGGTGTATGAAGCAAATAATGACCAAAACTCAAGTTTCTTCCAAATTGGCCCTTATTTTTCTAACCCAAACTCAATTATAAGATCATCCACGACCCATAGGTCATAATATCTGATTTTTTATATTTATTTTATATTATATTGGATTTAATCTATTTAAATTCAATTTTAATTAAAATAAATATTGTAAAATCAAATATTTGATCTTAGGATTATATTGGGATCAAATATTTGATGTTTATGATCATTATAAGGATCCAAATTTCGTGCAAGTCAAAGGAGAAAGTCTTAAAGTAAAATTTTGAGAAAAATAAAAGGTCTCTTTCTTCACTTCCAAGCAACCTCAAAATCCATCAAAAAAGCCCAAAATTCTGACCTAAAATCATCCTCTATAAATACTCACTACATGAATAAGGACAGGGGGTAGCCTCCAAAGCTAGACCAAAAAATCTCAAAATTTCAAAAGAATAGTGTAAATTTGTGTTCCATTTTCTAGGAGAATTCAAAGTCAACCAACCTTTCCATTCAACCTCTAAGATATCAAAGAGTAAGTTTATATCAAAGAGTAAGTTCATGAATTTCGTATTTTAATTGTGTTTGATTTAAACTACTAATCACTATTTTCTAAAATTTTAATAAAATTAATAACTTTTTTTTAAATCCAAAAAATACAAAAAAAAATATTTTTTTATTATCTAATTAAACTAATAACCAAATTAAATTTATTGTCTTAAAAATCAATTTTTCTTAAAAAAATCAATTATTAAACTTTTTTTTTTCTAAAAATCCCGTTAATTTATTTTACGCGAAATCTCGATATTTCTTCCTTCTCCATCTTTATCTCTCTTCGATTTTAATTTCCTTATTATTTATATTTCTTAGAACACATCTATAGGTGCATGAAATTTATAATAGCTAGATTTACTTTTCTCACACGATTTTCCTAAATATTGTAACTACCTATGGGATGTAATAGCGTAGAAATTTTTATTCTTTCTGCACTTTATTTTCTGCAAGGGTTTTCTAATTATGTAACTCTCCTAAAGCTCTGTAATAGTGTAGATTCATTTTCCTCGCACCATATATTCTTATGCTTGTATGTATGTATGTATGTATGTATGTATATATATATATATATATATATATATATATATATATATATATATATATATATATATATATATATATATTCAACTATGTAGTAATTAGGCGTGTATGGCAAGACATAAAAACAAACGCTAGAATAACCGTAACAAGTGAGAAAAAAATAACCGAATGGAACACACTTGCATACTTCACCTCTAGGGTAATATCGCTTGTTGCCTTTCGAATAATGGTCAAGTCCCTCGAGTGTATGGGTGTCTTAGCACGGTTTCCTAGTTAAAAATCATCAAGTCCCTTCGAATAAAAGATCATAGTCCCTTGTTGTCCCTTCGAGTTGCCTACAAACAAATGATCTCGTCCCTCGATGACCCTACAAAAAAATGATGATAGTCCCTTCGAATTGCTAAGACACCTTTACAAGGTTGCCTTCTATGACCATACGATGATCCTACGTTTGTCCCTTCAAATCCAAGGATAAAACTACTTACTAACTAATAGTAAGGACAGTTCTATCCCTAAAGAAATGAAATAACAAGAAATACCTTACAATCTAGGGTAAGTAGTTCTTAAGTGCTTGCTCACAAATGTTCAAAATACTCTTTACACCCCACATTTTCAAATGCTTTCAAACTAAACACTTTGTATACATTCGTACGAGAATCATTACAAAGTTAAAGTCTTTATGAAAATATTTTCTAATCACATACTACGCTATTTTCTTTCAAACAAAGTAAAGTGAGCTAAGCAGTTAAGAGCCCATGGATAACCATGGATACAAAGGGTGATAACACCTTCCCTTTGTATAACTTACCCCCCGAACTCAAATATTTTTCAAAGGACTTTCCTGTTCTTTTATGCCTTTCTTTATTGGATAAAATAAACGTTGGTGGCGACTCTTGCTATCCGCAACATAGTTTTTGTAAGCAAAAACGACCAAGTAAGTTCTCCCACCGTGTTACAACATGGCCAAGCATATGATGCCATAAAGTGATATTAATATAAATTTTTGTGCTACTAGGACTAGAATGAGAAACAACATAATTGTGACTTGCATGAAAACTACTAGAGTTGTTGGTGTGACTACAAGAACTCTTGAGACTTAGAAGCAGTTGTGGAAAGCAATACAGTCCACTACCATAGAGCATTCCTTCCATAATGACTTGGTTATAATCCTGTGATTTTATATAGCACTCGTCGGGAAGAAAATAAAACACAACATTATTATCACTAGAAAAATTGGAAATAGACAAAAGATTTCTAGTTATGGAAGGAACATGTAGAATATGATTAAGACTCAGTAAACACGAGGGTTTGATTGTCGAAGCAAAATTTGAAGATCCTATAGACTGTATAGCAAGAGTTTGACCATTACCAACATAGACATTATTTGTGCCTACATACGGTTTACTAGTATATAACAAAAAGGCACAAGGAGTGAGGTGATGGGAAGCATCTGAGTCTGCAAACCACGCTTGAGATTCTAGCTCGGAAGGTAAATGATATTCTTGATTGTAAGCATTTGGTCGGCTTGTAGTGGCAACCATAGCTACAGATTGGGATTTTTGAGAGGCTTCATATGTTGATGATGTTGCATGTGGATTAAAGTTGTTGCCATTAGATCCAACTGAGGCATTATTGGTCTTAGAAGGCACGAAGCTTTCATCAAACCGATTCTAGTAAGTTGATACTTCATGACCATATTTTCCACACAACTGACATGTAGGATGAGATTCAGTCGTGTAGTTGCTTCTTCCTCTACTTCAACCATGGGAATATCTCCCTCTACCTCGACCTGCAGAGTGAGTTCCTTTGGAGTTGTTGTTGTTGTTTTCTTGACTAGTGTGAGCAATGTTTGCTATTATAGTAGTTTATGCGAATTCTTCACGAAACATGTCCAGCTGAGCTTCTTGAACATAAAGCAATTCCTCAACATCACAAAGGGTAGAGGGTGAAACACAACCATACATCTGCATAACAAAATAATTATATTCTTGTGGCAACCCTTGCAGAATGGAGTCAACTTGATCCTGTTCAGATATTGAATCCCCAACTGCTAAAAGACAGTTAACAATATCTTTGATCCTCAACACAAATTCAGTGTTAGATTTTCTTCCTTTCTTGGTTGATTTAAGCTCTACCCTCAATTTCCTAACCCTAGCTTTCATTTGTGCGTTGAAAAATTGATGAATTTTATCCCATTCCTCAAAATCATGTTTGCTATATTAGTAAGATGTCCTGTCAGTTGTTAGGACATCTCCTTTGACATCTTTGTCTTTGTCCAGATTTTTTCAGCTTTATCATCAATTTGTTTGACCAAAATTTAGTCAAGCTTCAGGAGCCTTCAATCTCCCCATTTTGACAAATTTTGGCTAAAACACTTTTTGAACCCATCTTCACCCCAAGTGAGCAATATGATTGGAATACTATGCAAATTATGTTCATGTTAGTGTACACGAAGAATACGATAATTCCAACTCCCCTAAGCCTATGAACCAGTACGGCCACCCTTGAAGAAAGTAGTAAGTTGGAATGAGTAAGGTAGAAGAAGGTTTTGACAAACAAAAGATACCTTCTTCAAACACACTCCCTCTCAAGAGAACAGTTGTATACATAGTAGAACTAAGGACTTAGCACATGTAACTCAGATTACTAGACACAACATGTTCTACAACTCAGGTCACAAGACACAAATGGGAAACTGACACACAAGATGTTAGAACTTCCTATTTATCATCCTTTCAAATAACCTACAAGAACAACCCATGCAACTCCTGACCTAGTATCCCATACTCCCCTTTTTTAGCTAAAAATTGAAAAAATTAACCAAGTCATTCCCATACCCAACCGATACAAGCCCATACTCGAATGAACATTATGAGATAAATAACACAAAAAAACTGATATTGGTATGCACTGAACCAAGAACCCCCTTAAATAACCAAGACTCCTCCTTAGATTGTAACAAAATCTTTGATAATAACAAAAATATTTTTAATGAAGATGTAAATCCAAGAATGTAACTTCACGCAGGGTAATGCACACCGGCCAAGAATACTTTGACAGTTTCTTCTAAGGAAAACTGTCCAACATAAAGTAAGTAACAAAAAACATGTTTCCCACGTGCATGTTCTCCACTATCCAAGGCCAACCATCCATAAGTCTAATTACTCACAAATATGTTTTACAACAATGTCCTAACATCATGTCCATCATTGTCTAGTCTTCCAAAGATTTTTTTATTTGGCATATGTAATACCCCATAAATTATTTAATACTCTGAATAATATTTTTGATATCAATAAGGTATCAAATTTCTCTGAGAAAATTTAACAAAAATAATTAGAGCAGTCAACGCGACTTATTTTTATTAACTAATATTACCTGACTCAGGGGTTTTATTAATTTGTTGTTTAGGAGACATTTTTGGATACTCTCTATTAGGACCTGTTGGTAGGAATTTATACTTTCCCGTATAAAACCTAAGTTTTATTTTCTATATGTTATGTTAACATAGAAACAACAACAAGAACATAGGAAGAGGGAAAGGAAGAAGAGAAAAGGGAGAAAAAGGAATAACTTGGTGAAGAAGAAGGAAGAAGCTCTTGAACTTTAAGCTTCATCACCCATTCATCTCTCAATCTTCTCAATCATCCTTAGTAGAGGTGGGTTCATAGTTAGAAACTTTTGTTTTAGTTTTGAATGAGCTTTTGAGTTTTATGAGTTTTAGGGCTTTGATAGAGAAATCGTAGAATCGGTAGTTCGAACGATTGAAAACCGATAAAAATGCATGAGTATGTTGACTATAGGTGTAGGAACCTTGTTGTTATGTTGTTTTAATGTTTGATGATGATTTGTGAGAGTTTTGGAAATTTTTGTCATGTTGAAAACATATTTTTCGGCCACTGGTTGTTGGTTAACCAGTTAACCCAGGGTGTTAACCGTTTAACGGTGTTATATGCGTTACTATGATTTGAAGTTCTGGTGTGGTTAACCGGTTAACCCTAGGCATTAACCGATTAACATTGTAAGGGTGGTGAAAAATGCTTAATTGTTCCAACTTTGAAAATTCATAACTTTTTCCTCGCTTATCCGATTTAAATGTTCTTTATATCGTTTTAAAGCTAAAAACATGTATTATCTTATGATGCCGAGAAATATTATTTTTACCCTACCTTTACCCGACTTTTCTAATTAACTGTAATTATGTTAGTTAGGAATTGTGAGCTAAAGGAAATAAAATGGTGTAACTTGTGAGATGACTAGGATTACCCTAGGTTGTTGTGAACCATTATCGTGTTATACACTAGGTCTCTGTAATAGTCTGGTGTAAGCCTTGAGGTGGGTAGATCTAGGTCCCATGGGAAGCGCCTGTAAAGGCTAGAGGTATGTATTCACGAGTGGGCCTTCGTAAGTCTGGTGTAAGTCTTGAGGTGGGTAGAATTAAGTCACACGGGAAGCATCCGCAAGACTTGAGGCGTGTACATACATTATCCTTCCGGGAAGTCCGAGTAAGTCTTGAGGCGGGTAGATCCTGGTCCCAATGGAAGAATTTGTAAAGGCTTGAGGGAGTACTACATGGGGTTCTTTGGGGAGTCTTGTGTAACTCTTGAGGTGGGTGGATCTAGGTCCCACAGGAAGCATCCGTAAAGACTCTAGTTAAGTATCTCATCGAGTCCTCCGTATAGTCTAGTGTAAGTCTTGAGGTAGGTAGATCTTGGTCCCATGGGAAACGTCTGTAAAGGCTTGAGGTAGATGATATACTCTTTTAGCGTTGAGAGTGTTACATGGACTTTGTTCCATCTTTCTTTAGTTTCTTGTGAGGTAGCTACTAAAGACTCGAGATATGTTTTAGATGGAACCTTTAGAGCCGAGAGAACTCTAAGATAGGGAACTCACTGAGATGTTGTTATCTCACCCCATGTTGTTTTTATTATTTTACAGGTACTTCAGGTTCCGTGAAGGGTAAGGATAAGGAAGTTTAATTATCCTTGCTTGTTTGATGGATTTCTTCTGCTGTGGACTTTTGAGATCTTCGGATCTAGTTCTTAGACTTTTTATTTTGAACATCTTGTATTATTTATAGCATTTTTGTACTAGTACCTTATGTTGTAATGGCTATATTTATGCAATGTGTTACTAAGAACTTGTTGTATTTCAGTACCAAACTTAAACTTATATATGAAAAATATGCTTTGAAGTATGTCTTTTATATATAGGTATTGCAACATATCCAGAGTGTCTTCACAGGAATCCGCAGAGAAAGATAAATTCTCCTAGACTGGTCAATGATTCTCTAAGAATCCATCAAGAACCATATATTTTGTATTTCTAAGTCTCCCAACTTGCAACAATACAATGTCAAGACATCTCACTTGACATCTTCATCCCTCCTGGATCGGAAAAAAAATCTTCTTGACACTCACCACAAGCTTGGTGTAGACTGCGCCCTTGTAGTAGATCTTTAGATCAAGAGGAAACTACTCTATCTAAGATAATATGTGATCCCCCTGAGCACTTGCGTAAGAATGAATGGAAAACATATTATGCATCTTTAATGTCTTCAAGAGCTCACTCTCTATCTAGCCACATGCCGAAGCACATTTATTTTGGCACCGCTATCCCTTCTGACAAGAAATAACAGTCACTCACACCTGAAGTCCATCATGTTATCCATGAGGCACATAAGGATCGCCATCCCCATAGTAACAAAATGTTGGATTAATATCAATGTCCAATTGATCCCCCTCTTCCTGCAACCATCTACATATCTTCAGAACTCCACATGAGTCTTCATGTATAGGTATCCAGCTGCTCGAGAAAAAATCCAATTGGTCTTGAATGTAGCATACTCCCCAAAAGAGATACCATACCTCTTCGTTTGTTTTCCTCCATCGGTGTCAGATACCGAATACATGCTTTAGAAAAGCATGACTTGCTAAATAAAGATTGATTCCTTCAACAACATTTAAATAGATAGTCACCCAACTCTTCATATGCAATCATTCCCTATCATTCTCCCGTATGATAATTTGGAATACTCTTGACCAGATGTTGACTATCCATATGCAGACTTCCAAGAAATCAATACATGACCTACTTCAGTCTTCTCTACATTCTCCTTCCAAGTCAGACCTTCTACTTCATCATTCTCTCGTATGACTATGTAGATGCTCCTTAGGAATAATGTAGGCTCCCAAGCTCCAGAACCAGAGCATAATCATCCTTAACCAAGGATATCCAACCCAAATAATATCCTAACACCAAGTTAGAAGATCTTCCACACACCAATACAAAATTCTTGATATACTCCACCAACTGGACTTACTATATCACAGTAATTCAAGTAACTGAAGAACTTCAATCAACACCACCAGTGTGAATAAGAACTCCAGAAAGAGAGAAATTAACTTTCATCCACCTTCAAGAAGAAAACAAATCTCCTTGAGTCTTCAACTCATCACCCTTATGCTCAAGAGTAACTTTTTCTAAGATTATCCTCAATACTAACCAGCTTCCACATGCTATCTATCTTGATTCTTCGAATCCACTTCTGAGATCAACCAGTTGCCACAATTTGATCACCTCTTTCATGAATCCTCATATGAAAAAGTCAAATGCCACAGTTTGACCTCTTCACGTTTGTAAGAACTCTCACAAATATATCCTAATCTACATAATGAACTTGATCTTTAAGTTATATGTATTCACTTGCTCAATAACAAACACACTTAGACTCCCTAAGCCATGGACATGTAACATCTTCTCTTTCATGCAGATCCCGCAAACTTCCATGAGAACGTTCTTTTTGAAACATCCTATCTTCATTCTTTTAGATCACCCTATCTCAAGTTGATGTGCCACTCCACCAATTGAGATTTCAATGTTGAACTAGATGTCAGAACATTATGATTCGACATCTAGCTGTTGAATTCAGCTCCTTCTTCTGCCACTTGAAAGAACTTCCCTCCTTAATAGAATAAGAGTCCCATGCTCTCATAGACTTGATTCACCAACCATGTTTGAGTAGACAATCTCCATTTTATTGATTTTTCAGTTATTCCAAACAATATCATCTCGTGATCTTTTTATATTCCCTCCTTAATCAAACCATTGTTGTTTTTGAATTACATGTGTCTCGTCATTCATCTCATGATGTTTACATATATTGTGGTATAATGATTTGGCTTCTTAAATGCATCACTGAATTCGATTATAGTTAAATTTTCATAAGATAATTTGATCGGATAGTCTATCTTCTCATCTCACTTATTATCATAATTTTTATACTAAATTTTTTACGATTATCAATGAGGAGGAGGAGGAGGAGAAGGACTATTCGATCAAATTTTCTTATGAAAATTTAACTATAAATGAATTCAGTGATGCATCATAGGTTCCTGATCATTATACCATATTAAATGTAAAGAACGTGAGCTGAATGACGAGAAGCATGACAATCAACAAAAACAACATGCAAAAATGAGAAAATGAGAACTATCTAAAAAAAATATCGAAGTAGAAGAATACCTTATTTGTATATATATATATATATATATATATATATATATATATATATATATATATATATATATATATATATATATATATATATATATATATATATATATATATATATATATATATATATATATATATATATATATATATATATATATATATATATATACCTCAACAACTCATACTATAAGCTTGCTACCACTATCATCATCCACCATGTTCATTTAGTTTTAGACTCTACAAGAAGGCATATAGGATGAAGAAGCCTAAATAAAAAGCTTCATACTTCTTGTATTCCTTTTTGCAGATTCTAAAAAAAGATAAACCTTCATACTTCTTATCAATTCATACATTCTTTCTACCACCATCATCATAACCATGTATCATCTTTACTATACAACTTCAAATATTTCAAACAAGGAAATTAGTTAGTATTCAAAACAAAACTAGCAAAAGTTGAAACAAAACCCTAAGAAGTGGGATTGTAACCATAAGTAGAAGAATACCTTATTTTCCATAGCTACACAAACAATATATGCATCATCTACATGTTCATAAGGTTTGTGAAGCAATGAAAAATAAATACAAAGAGGAAGAAGCTTACACAAAAGCTTCATACTTCTTATATTTCTTTTCATTGTTTCTAAAACTAGATGAAGTTTGCTGCCTAAGATGGAAGAAGACCAATAAAAAACTTGCAACAAAACATATAATAAGGAATATATTAATGGGAAATATGTAAAAGAAGAAGAATACCTTAATGTATGAAGCGTAAGAGGAAAAATGGGTGTTAGGATTTCGCTGTGAATGAAACGATGACAATGGGTCACTTAATTCGCTTATATGGATAAATATTTCACAATGGTTAACGCTAACAACCGTAATGATACATAAGTTTTTATCATAAATATATCACAACGGTTAAATTTAAGAACCATAGTGATACCCCTTTTATATGGTACAAGGTTCAATTCTTGGCATCATTTTTTTTTATCAATTTTACATAATATATCACAATGGTTAAATATAAGAACTGTAGCGATACCCCTTTTAATATCACAACCTTTGCTCTTCCCGGAAGAGAGAAACTCTCATCCCAAGTATAATAATGATTTATGATTTTCTCCATTTTTCAAACAATATGGTTCGAGAATATCAACCATTATAATTTATCATCATTACAAGCACCTTAATATCAGACTTTTCATTTTCAACCTCATCTATAAATAGACGATTTTAAAATTCTTAATTATACATTCTTTGTAAAAATGAGTTCAATAAATGACAATGATAACACAAACATCACAAATGAGTTCGTAAATGAACAATGTCTTAGGCAAGATAAGGATGGCGCACCATTTGGATCCTTGGTTGTCAAGGATACGACCTTAAGGGTGAGGAAGGCCGAGAAGAAGAAGAAGAAGAAGAAGCCGAAGAAGAAGCTGAAGTAGAAGACAAAGAAGTAGAGGAATTTTTTTATAATTCGAATGAGGGAAGTGAGGAGAGAGTCCTTGATTAGGAAGATATTTTTGTTGCTATGGCTTGGACGATTGATAATATGTACTTTTCTTTTCTAGAATTATAATGAAGTTTTCTTTGATATATATATATATATATATATATATATATATATATATATATATATATATATATATATATATATATATATATATATATATACATGTCTCTTTCACTTTTAAAAAAATGAAGTTTCGAGGTTAGCACTAAAAAATAAATTAAAGGAAAATAGAAAAAACAAAGATGAATTTTAAAGAAGTTTTGATCAAAATATTGTCTTTCACTTAAAAATAGAAAAACAAAGATGAATATTGTGTTTTCAGGTTAAAGTCACCATAACAGTACTATAAAATAAAATAAAATATATGTTTAAATTTAAACAAATGGAAAAAAAATGTACTTGCTGGGAATCGATGCTTGTCACAACATGTATTACAACAATTTTATAGCCAAATGTTTTTGAATATGACTCTATTACAACGGTTTTCAATTTAATCATCATTGAATATGGTGTTATAAATCAGCTGCAAAAAATTTAACTTAATACAATGGTGGGATATGAATTCGTTGTAAACCTGGCATCGTTAAATGCGTGTTTTGTAGTAGTGATATGTTGCCAAAAATGTAAATAAAAAATGGGTGCTAGGGTTTCACTGTGAAGGAAATGACGCTACATGTAAATAAGGGAAACAATGAAGACAATTAGTTAGTATTCAAAACAAAACAAGCGAAAGTTGAAACAAAACCCTTGAAGAATACCATATTTTCCATAAACAATATGTACATTAAGCTTGCTATCGCCAACATCATCACCATGTTCATTTAGTTTTAGACACTACAAGAAGGAATACAGGGACGAAGAAGCCTAAATAAAAAGCTTCATACTTCTTGTATTCCTTTTTGAAGATTCTAAAAAAAGATGAAAATTTGCTGCCAAAAATGTAGAGAAAAAATGAGTTCTAGGGTTTTGCTGTGAAGGAAACGATGATACATGTAAATAAGGGAAACTTAATTCGCTTATATAGTAAATAGTTCACAACAGTTAATGAATATAACGTCATGATAGGTATATAATTATTATAATTATATCACAATGGTTATCCATATTAACCATAGTGTTACCTCTTTAATTGGTACAAGGTTCGAATCCTTGCTACAACACTTTTTCCATTTAATATAATTATTTAATCACGGTTACAAAACGCAACCAGTGTAATACTACAACCTTTTCTCTTCCCGAAAGAGGGAAAACACTCATCTATAAATACACAGTTTTACATTTCTTCATAATATTTGGTAATAATGAGTTCTTCAAATGATCATAATGCCAACAGAAACATCATAGAGATCACTATTGAGCAACGTCAGCAACCAAATGAGGAGGTCCAACAAGCTGCCAACGCCAGACCAAATGCATTAAGGGTGAGAAAGAAGAAGAAAAAGAAGAATACGAAGAAGCCAAAGAAAAAGAAAAAGAAGGAGAAGAGGACATATTATTATAACTCTGATGAAGGGAATGAGGACATTCCCCTAGACTATGAAGATGTCTTTATAGCTATGGGTTATGATCCTTGAAAAATATATGTACTCCCATTTTTTAAATATTAATGAACTTATCTATTATATATACTCTTGTCTTTCATTTTCTTAATTTGATCAAATTCTTCTAATTACATGTTTAAAATGGAAAGTAAATTTAAAAAAATGTAGTTGTTGGGAATCGAATCTAATTACACATCAGTTTGATACTACGGATTCGAAAAAATATGTTTAAAATGAAAAAATATGTAGTTGTTGGGAATCAAAGTTTGACACATATCACAACGGTGGATATACCATAACATGCATGATATATCACTTTTGTAATTAAATTTCATAATGAAGCGTCATAGTTTAATGTAGAATTAAAAAATTAAAAAAACAAAACAAAACATGTCACAACAGTTGAAATAAACAAATGTTGTTATATACAAATAGTAAATAAAAATAATAGAATATCGTCTTAGTTTAGAGATTTCACAACAGTGTAGGCATGATCCGTGGTGGCCATAGCGTCGTTGTTAACATGTTTTGTAGTAGTGGTACCAAGTCACATAAGACTCAACCATCACAATAGCATCCCTCTGCTCCCGACTTTGGAATGTTATGTGTCTTCAAACCGGTTGACATCTACAAGATCAGAACAAGGTAAGGACTGCTACAATCTTCCTTCAATCATTACTCATGTATCCCATACTATTGAAATCCTTCGATAAGAATATATACAGCGGAATCACTAAAGAAAACATTCAAATTTCCCTAGACAAGATGCCAAGACATATTTCAGGACACCATCCAAGAGAACTATCACTCCTCTTGTTTGTTGTTGTAGAACTCTTTAGAGAATAACTCCTCCTTGTTTAATCACAAGAAAGTACTCTATGGATCACATCCAGAAACAGACCAGGATGCTTGCTCTAATACCAATTTAAATTCTCGCTATGCAGATACTCGAATGTCCCATCAGAATGTTAAGACATTGCTTACTATACTTTAGGAAACAAGGATGAATACAAAGCTGCTATTTTTAAAGTGATGCAGCACAATCACCAACAGATTTCTAGACATCATGTTGGGACATCTCAGTCAAAAACATATAATAAAAATCTATAAATTGTAGAATAATAAGAGCAAAAAATATGTTGACCCAGTTTGGTGTTAACAAACCTAAATCTGGCGGATACCAATCTAGGATGAAAACTCCACTATATCATAGTATTATCACAAAACTAAACTCCCTTATTTACAACTTTTTCTCCCAATCACTACCCTAATAGACATCTTTTCGAAAACTAAACTCCACTATTTATAACTTTGATAAGAGAACCTGCTCTCATCCTTCACAACTTGTGTTGTCTCTGTCACCTGCCAATCTTAAAATCTGTCATAGTTTTCTTGACCAAGAAGTTATGTTGGACTTGCTGCAAAGCTTCTTCCAAGAACAATACAACAACCATTACCTAGAAGCTTCTGGTAGTGTACATGCACCTATGTCGTCCTCTCTGCATCCCATACTACAAAGGGGAACTACAACCATAAGAGCGAACAACTCTCAAAACCTAAACCCTTATTGAAATTTTGGTATCAAATATGAGATGTCGAAAGAGATGTCATGCCATTAATATCTGAACATTAACAAGGTAAAAACAGTATAACATAAAAGGGCGGTAACACAAGAAATTGTTAACCTAGTTCGGTGAATCACTCCTACTATGGGGGCTACCAAGCCAGGAAGGAAATCCATTATCAGTAGTATCACTTTAGAGTTAAACCACCCAGTTTACACTCTTCACTTAATCACTACCCAATGCAATTTCTATCTAAGAACTCTTAGATAAGAGACACCTCTCACTCCCCATCAATCACACATAATGATAATAACAGAAAATTACAAAGAAGGAAGAACACTCTTCCAAGACAAAAACTTGATCTTACTTAAAAGCTTCAATCAAGAGCAAAAAAACTCATGCTTAAAATCTTAGAGTGGACAAAATACAACTCAATAAACTCAGTCCAACCCTAATATCATAATGATAATAAAGTGGCTCAGAAAAACACACACACACACACACAAGGAAACCCTAAATATTAAAATCACTAAGACACATTTATTTATATAAATTTGTAACATTTTTTTATGTAAGCAAGGACTATATAGATAGGAGTACAAAGGGTACTCAATCCTGGTTACAAAAAGAAAACGAGACTAAGGTCGACAAAAATGAAGAGATTACCGACCAATTGAAACCTATGACAAGTAAAACAAAGAGTCCTTGTTGAATTCATACAATTTACAATTGGGGTGGATAATTCCTCCTATGTGTTGGAATAATATAGAAAATGTGAGTAAGTGAGGAAATAGTCCCACATTGGATACAGATGTGGTGACTTGAGCATATATAATTGGGATAACCCACTCACCTATCACCTTAAAGTTTTAGGTGGACAAGTAGTGTGTTTCTCACAAAGGTGTCTTATCCTACACTATGTATCAATGTTCCCTAGTGTGAAACTCCTCTAACATGGTATCATATCCTGGTTCGTAAAGGGATCGACTTATTTGTATCTAAATACCCAAAAAGTGGTGTTTCATTGAAATAAACGCCCAGGAAGAGGTGTATCAAAATTCCTTTGAAAGGCCCTTGAAAAGGTGTCAACGACGGTATAAGTATAAAAAAAAAGAGGGAACATTATGGACTCACACTTGAGGGAAAGTGTTGGAATAATATAGCAAGTGTGAGTAAGTGAGAAAATAGTCCCACATTGGATAAGAATGTGGTGACTTGAGGATATATAAATGGTAGAATCCACTCACCTATCACCTTAAGGTTTTAGGTGGACAAGTGGTTTATCTTTGACAAAGGTGCCCAGTCCAACAATATGTATCAATGTTCTTTCTTTTTTATATACTTGTACCGCCGTTGATACCATTTTCAAGGGCATTTTGATACACCTCTTCTTGGGTGTTGATTTTAACGGAACACCACTTCTTGGGTATTTCGATAAAAGTAAGCCAATCCATTTACGAACAAGGCTCTAATACCATGATAGAGGAGTTTCACACTAGGAAACACTGACACATAGTGTAAGACTATGAACCTTTGTGAGATACACACCACTTGTCCACCTAAAACCTTAAGGTGATAGGTGAGTGGGTTCTCCCACTTATAAATGCTCATGTCACCACATTCTTATTCAATGTGGAACTATTTCCTCACTCACTCACACTTGCTATATTATTCCAACACCCCCTAAAGTGTGAGTCCACAACGTTCCCTCTCTTTTATATACTTGTTCCACCGTTGACCGTTTTTTCAAGGGCCTTTCAAGGACATTTCAATACATCTCTTCTTGGGCATCAATTTCAACGAAACACCACTTCCTGGGCATTTAGATACAAGTAAGTCGGTCCTTTTACGAACTAATGCTCGTGATACCATGTTAGAGGAGTTTTACACTAGGGAATATTGATACATAGTGTGGGACTAGGCACATAGTGTGAAATGTCATCTCCAAACTGAGTATTTCAGCTTACAAACAATATCGACGATATTCTAAATTGAATTCTTGAAAATGATATTATTCCCAAGAATCTACAAGTTCTAGCAAACTGAAAGCCAAATATTACCTTCTCTTCCAGATTTAGACTTCTTTGATTTACAGAAATGAAACCAATTCAAAAAGCTCCCCGTGAAACCTGTGTCATCGGAAACTTTAAATCCAAACCTATTCTGCAACATCTTTCCAAACCAACTTAGCCACCGTGCAGCTTAAAAAAAGAGTGGCTCAAGGATTCAGGAAGAAAATTACAAAACAAACACAAATTTCCGATAGAAAGAGGAATAATTCCACGGTGTAATAAAAGATCCTTCATCGAAAGTCTGTTCAAAAAACATCTCCAACCAAAAGTTTTAATTTTCAAAGGAGTTAATACTTTCCAAATCAACAGAAAAGCCTTATCGTCCCGGATTACCAGACAAAAATGATATATTATAAAACAATTGATTAAGAAAAACAAAGCCCATGTTAATAATATATTATATAACAAACAATTGATTAAGAAAAACAAAGCCCATGTTAAAAATATATTATATAACAATATATTATAATTAATTGATTAAGAAAAACAAAACATAGTGTTATTGCGCTATTAATAAAGAGGGATGCCAATAGAATTCAAACCTATTTGAAAAGCTCTTTATACAAATATTTCTTTTTTATTTTATTTAATAGTTGAGTATATTGAAATTTATGAGAAAATGGGATGTAATGTAGTAAAACACACACACACACACACACACACACACACACACACACACACACACACACACACACATATATATATATATATATATATATATATATATATATATATATATGAGATGTGTGACAGAAGTAATAGTAAATCACCGATTGATCACTATTAGAAAAAAGACATTTAAGAACATGATTTTACACCAGACTTAAAGATATATGACGTGAAAAATATTTGTTAAATGATATTACATCATATTCCATAACAATATGATGTGAAAATATTTAATTTAGGGATTTTACATCCGACATTTATTTTCATTGGTTCCAACCGATGTAATATCTTAATGTTTGGTAAATAATAACACGACGAAATATCATAAATAATAAAAAAATTGATATAAAGCCTTTTACATCAGTTAAAATTAAAACCGATTTAACAAATTATTTATTATTTATGTCTATTACATCGGTTCTCAATGAACCGATTTAAAAAATTATTTTAGTTTAAAAATTTATTTATTATTTGGGCCTTTTACATTGGGTCATGTAAAAACCGATTTAAAAAATTATTTATTAGTTTGGGCCTTTTACTTCAGTCCATGTAAAACCTGATGTAAAAACCATTTTTAGTAAAAGCCTTTACATCGGTCCACTTAAAACCCGATTTAGAAACCTTTTTAGTTTGGGCCTTTACATCCTTGCTGTAATTCCACCGATGTAAAAACCTTTCTAGATTAAAAAAATTCACTAAAACCCTAAACACTCCTAAAATGCCTCATTTAGTTTTATTTTACTGTTCCAAACGAAGAAGAAGAAGAAGAAGAACACTGCCACTATTCCGACGAAGAAGAAGAAAAAGAACGCAGTTATCACTGTTCCGACGAAGCCGCCACTATTACGACGAAGAAGAAGAACACGATCAAATGAAGAAGAAGAACACAAATGAACGAAGAAGAAGAAGAAGAACACGAGCGAATGAACAAACACCGACATACCGAACTAACAAAAGAACACGACTGGAAGAAGAAGAAGACGAAACATCAATAAACGGCCTTCGATTTTCAGGTATTTTGTTTATAAATTTTAGGTTTTTATTCTCTTGTTGATTTTGAATGGGTATTGTTGATTTTGTTGATTTCTTTTTCCTCGGAAGTTTACCGGCATGTAAAGTTTTTAGCATTTTCATTTCCTCGAAATTTTACCGTCATGTAGGTTAATCTTATTCATATATCGGAGGCTTCTATCATAGAAACACAAGTTCTATGTGCCCTACTTGAAGGTGTGAGAAAACACTAGAAATGGGGGTTTGAATAGTGTTTTGAAAAATACTCGCTATAAAAACAAACTCAATCAAATAAAATAATAGTGAAAGAAAGAAAGAAAACAAGAATTTATCCTGGTTCAGTTGTCTACCACAAGCTATCTCCAGTCCATCCGCCGAAGTGATTTTGCCTTAAACATGGACTTAATCCACTATAATCTCAACATATTACAATCGCACAACAACTCTGTGACTAACAACCATTAAGACCCGCAATCTTAGTCTTCCTAAAGATCTTGACCTACACTAGGTCCTTTAGGGAATGCAAACAACAGTTTACTACAAGGTTTGTTTACAAAGAAGTTCTTCTGAA
This sequence comes from Lathyrus aphaca, assembly GCA_963966055.1. NCBI lineage: Eukaryota > Viridiplantae > Streptophyta > Magnoliopsida > Fabales > Fabaceae > Lathyrus > Lathyrus aphaca. Next base: position 126,603,901 of record OZ014520.1, on the reverse strand, counting down.
ATAAGCAGGTGTAAATAGAAATTAAGAGCTTTTGAAACTTGATACTACAAATGAAATTTGAATGTTAGATCTTTGTAGTCTTGCATAAAAGATATGGCAGTGTTCTTCTTTTTGTTTCTTCACTTGACAATCCTTATATAGGCACTTGAGAAATATATCTGTTACATCACACCTGGCCAAAGGAATGTCGTTACTGAGGGTGAAAAATAGTACACACAATCCTCCTTCTTGTACTACCGAATCGGGATAATAGAATAGTGGAATTGATAGTGGAACAAAGTGTCGTTGTAATAATGTATTATTCCCTCTTTTCTGGTTGATAAATGTGTGAAGCACGAGCAGAGATAAATTAACTTTCTTGATCGTTACTTCTTTTCTTCAAAACATCAGAGGCTATTGGTTGATAGATGTTTGAAGCATGAGAAGAGAGAAGAGTAACACTTGATCCTATTTATCAGAACATCAGATGCTTTTGGTTGAGAGATGTATTGAAGCATGAGTTGATAAAAGGATGTCTCTTAATCTCGATTATTATCTTCATAACTTTAGGGGCTTCTGATTGATAATTGTCTTGAAGCATGAGTTGAGATAAGAATGGTGGGTTCTTCAAAATCTCAAGTCTCCAGTCTTCAGAACTTCAACACTTTTATTCAAAACCCTTGTTCTTCAGAAGTTCAAGTCTTCAGAGTCTTTCCGCACATGGTCTTCAGATCATTTTGTCTTCAGAACCTCAAGTCTTCAGCACTAGGTCTTCATAACATTGTCATATTCGAATCTTACTCATTCAGAGTCAGAATCCTAGAAAATGTTGCAACAACAACATCAGTTTTCTCAAGATCTTTCTAATGAGTTGGCACTTAAAAAATCTTGCTTCCAATTTGTGCATATGTGGATATTATCATATCAGAACCTTTGTTTTGCAAGAACTCCTTCAGAGTTAGAACCTGTTTGTCAGTCTTACACAATAACAAGTGTTAGAGTATCAAAATTTCCTTCACTTAAATACTTTGTTGTTATTATCAAAACATAAAGATATTGAGCATAACTAAATCCTGTTCTGACACTACTTTCATTCATCTTCAGAAATATTGTATTATGCTTCCATCTATCATAAAGAAAAGGAAAGGAAGGCTTTATAGGGAAAGCTTTGATGATGCAACCTTTCTGAAGGGGTTATTCAAGAAATAGGCATATAAAAATTTCTTAGAAAGAATTAGGATGTTCTATTGTTCTATTTTTTATTATAGTTTTGTGGAAGAAAAATTCATATATTATGTAAAATTGACCTATTATTAATTTGTTTTCTTCCTTGCCCACCCTTGATTATTTCTTTGGGTATGTTAAAATAAACTACTGAAAATAGTTCTTACATTTTGTTTTCCATGCCATTGTATTTTATGTTGCAATTTTTCTTAGGTGAGAAAATGTTATAAATATAGACGAGTCTTAGGGAAAATTTTCTTTAACCAATGTAGTTGTAGATAAGTTGTATGAAACAAAGCATTTACTGTGGGATAAGTATAGATTCATTTTCATTGGCGCCTCCTCCATCAATAGTTGTTTCTCGCTGTTATTGCTATCATCTTCATGCCTTTGGCTTTGTTTATATCTTTTTATTTTGTTGATATTGCGTTTCTCATAGAAGTTTTGTTGATTTTCAAAATGATTTTGTTGATATCGTGTTTCTCACAGAATTTGTGTATCGACGAGAACGTTAACATCATGACTCTTTTTCCTCAACCACGAGTCATCCAGGCACCATGACATTGCAGGTTCTCTTTTCATTCTTTATAACTTCTCACTTCTTCGTATATGTTTGCATGTAGAGACTTTGGTTCACTCTAATGTCCAAAAGAGGGACTATTATAGGCATTCCAATGATTTAACTTTGTATGCATTAATTTCGGAACATAGGTATAAATCTTAGTTGGATGAGAGATAATCGATTAAGTGCCGAGTACGAACATGGAGTGATGGAATTTCTACAGTTAGCTGAAAGTAATGCTAAAAAAAATCTTCCTCCTCTTAAAAGTAATGTTGGAAAAAAAATTCATGTGCTCTTTCTATGTCCATGTGTTCGTTGTGAAAATCACGGTGAGGTAGTAGTAAAGTAAAATGTGTGCCAAAGAGATAATGTTAGTGTAGAAATGGATGATCATCTAGAAGACATTATGTGTGATATTGGAAAAGATTTGTTTAAGAAGTCACATGTGTATGATACTTTATGTAGTGACAAGGATAAACCTTTGTACCTGAGATGTACAAATTTTACACGTTTGTCCGCCGTATTAAAATTTTTTAATTTGAAGGCAAATAATGGGTGGACTGGCAAAAGTTTTACCGAATTGCTTGAATTGTTGACACAAATACTTCTAGAAGATAACGTAATGCCAAATCAGTATTACGAGGAGAAAAAGATATTGTGTCTGATGGGTTTGGAGTATGAAAAGATACATGCATGCCCTAATGTTTGCATATTATACATAAAAGAGTATATAAACTATAATCATAGTTCGAAGTGAAAGGCGTCACACTACAAAAATAAAGCCAGCGATTCTATTGATGATGAGGTGGTCAAAAAGGCTCCTCCCACAAAAGTGGTATAGTGCCTACCAATAATTTCAAGATTCAAGAGACTATTCGCTAATGAAAATGATGCAAAGAATCTTAGATGGCATGCAAAAGAAAGAAAATGTGGTGGAAAAATTCGCCATGTAGCTGATTCTTTGCAATGGAAGAAAATAGATTCTTTGTTTCCAAATTTTGGCAAAGAGTCGAGAAACCTTATACTTTGACTTTCTATTGATAGAATGAATATGTTTACTAATCTAAGTACTAACCATACTTCTTGGCATGTTCTCCTGATGATTTACAACCTATATCTTGGATTGTGAATGAAGCATAAATATATTATGTTATCAATGATGATTTCAGGCCCAAAACAACTAGGAAATGACATAGACGTTTATCTAAGTCATCTGATTGATGATTTAAGAGTGTTGTGGGAGGAAGGGGTGGATGTTTTTTTATGCGTATTCTGGTGAATAGTTCAATATGTGTGCCATGTTATTTTGCACCATCAACGATTTTCCGGCATATGGCAATTTGTCAAGTTATAAAGATAAAGGGCATAATGCATGTCCTATATGTGCAAAAGACACATGTTACCTCCAACTTGAAAAAAGGAAAGAAGACTGTTTATCTCAAGCATAAAAAATTTAGATCATTATCATCCATATCATAGATTGCGGAAAGCATTCAATGGAGAACAAAAGCATGGTATTGCTCCAAAGCCCTTAACTGGAGAGGAAGTTTATCAACGAGAACAGGTTATTAATCTTGTGTTTGGAAAGTACCAAAAGCAATATACTGTGAAAAATATATGGAAAAAGAGGTCGGTTTTCTTTGATCTTCCATATTGGTCTAGTCTTGATGTAAGACATTGTATTGATGTGATGCACGTGGAGAAAAATGTATGTGATAGTTTAATCAGAACACTTCTCAAGCAAAACAAGTGTTTTATGTCACAGATCCTTCTAATAAAAGGTGGCCAATGGTTATACAAGGAAAGGTGCATGATAGTGATGAAAATCCAGATGTGAATCTTGATATTTCAGAAACTCCTCCTTTCTCAACAAACATGCCTACCTTCATTGAAGAAAATGAAGAGGATGATGTGCACGCTATTCTTATAGATCATGATCACGAGGAAGGGATATGGGAGGACTAGTAAGGTTTTTTTTTATTTGGTTTTTTGTGTGTGCTTAATTTGATGTCTAATTGTTTATATTTTTTGCTTAATTTGATTTCTAATCATTTTAATTTTGTGTAAACAGATACATGGCTGATTCAACTGATAACCCTTCTTCATCTAGTGACCCTAAAAAAAGAAGTGTTAAAGGTCTCACTCTGATGGCACAAATTGACAAAGTTCATCAAACGGGTGAAAAGATAAAGCTCGAATTTGATCCAAGAACCCATGAATGTACTGGTGTTGGTAAAAATGCTTCAAATTTTCAAAGTTACATAGCGTCTCTTGCTCGACAGAGATGTAGTATCTTGAAAGCTGAGTGGAAAGACATAGATAAAGACATAAAATAGACTATTTGGACTGATGTTCAGGTATTTTTAATAGCTACACTTTATTATATTATATAATCATATACTACATGTGTAGGCTCAATTCACATATGCCATATACTATATATGTAGGCTCATTTCACTATTCTAGAACCTCATGGTTCAAATATGGACCCGTTGAAGAAATAATGGATTAAATATGCGGGAGAGATATGGAGAAGTTTTAAGACACAACTCACAAGCGAATATATTAGAAAGCCCAAAGAAGGTCTCGCTCTACATGTATCAGGTATAATAATATTAAATATGAAGTATGGAAAGAATTTTTGAAGTCTCGAGATACCTCTGAATTTAAGGTTAGTAGGAGTTATAATTTTTTTTATGCATAAATTTTTTATTATGTTTTGTGATTAATAACTTTTTGAGTTTATAATAGGAAAAAAGTCAAAAGGGTATGGAAAGTGTGGCTAGGAATGTATACCTACACATAATATCTCATGGAGGGTATCGCTTGCTTGAGGAGAAAATGATGAATGAAAAGAGATCATCGAGAGATGATTCCACATTAGATGATAATGGTAGTCCATCTCTACCGTCACGCCATGAGTTATGCAAGAGAGCACGACAAAATAAAGGGGGAGAATACACATAAAAGGCTACACAAGTTGTTGCAGAGAAAATTGCAAGTAAAATTAAGAAAATTCTTCAAGTACCATTATAGTTGTGATTGATAAAAACTATTGATATTAGTTTTAGTTTTTGCATTTTGTAGGATTCTCTTGTTGAAGAAGCTGAAAATAGTGCATTTGTTCCGGATGGACGTAATGTTATCTTAACAACATCCATCAGAACATCTAAGCATGGTGATCGTGTTCGTGGTGTTGGAAAACACCATAAACAAAACACTTTCTTTGGAAGTTAGTCTTCACGTCAACGACAAGATATAGATGTAACCAAACAATTTGCACAGTTGTCATCTGAATTGGGAGCAAAAATTAGAGTTGATCTTGAGGAAACGTCTATTGAAGAACGTAAGGCTATGCAACGATATTTCATGGAGACACTTAGGTCTATGGATCTCTCTCAAAGCACATAAAATATTAAATACATTGAACAAAGGGAAGTTGTCGATGTAAGCGGAAATGAAAATTGTTCAGTTGCAAAAGTAAGCACACAAAAAAGGAAGACAATGTTGAGAGATTAGTAAAAATGGTTCTGAAAATGGGTGACTCACATTTGAAAATACAATTAAGTCATTCTGCAAGTTTGGTGCACGAAAATACATTTTCTTTTTTTATTACTGTCAATATCTATTAATATGGTATATCTCTCATCCTTTTGATTCTAATGTTTATTTTAATATTATTCAGGTATATTCATCGTGTATGTATCGATAAATCAAAATCAGAAGTATATGGTATTATGGATCTTGATATGTGTACGTATACTGATAATGTGCAAAAAACTGAAGCAAATGTTAAAAAATACATACAAGACAAGTTACGTGACGAAAATAGAGAGTGTCACTTGCTACCATTTATTCATGGGTAAGTTTGTATGTGTATGTAAACACCCCAAATTTGACCTCACTAAGTTCACACCATGGCTTGTGATCTTTCATGTTTGCATTAGTTTAAGCATATCATCTCATATTGCATTTTTGTTTCACTGCATTAGTTCAAGTTCATCTGCATCTAGGGTTTGTGATTTGAGCAATCCAAGGATCCATCTGAGCCACTCCAAAGGTCTTCAATCATTCCAAGAGGGTCCATGTATGTTCAATCATCATTTTACATCCCTCAAAGATCAAGGAAGTCAAAGAATCACAAGAACTAGCAAAGCATGGAAGCAGAGCTAGGGTTTCACTACACAAATGACCTGAAATTAGGGTTTTGGTTTCAGAGGCCATAACTCCAAATTTTTTGGTCATTCTTGTTTCTAATGGTCTCAATATGTTGTAAGGATCATGTGTACCAAGTTTGATGAAGAAATTCATTGTGGAAGTCATTTGTTCATTGGGTAACTTCTTGAGCAAGTTAGAGCAAAATCAGGGCATCTGAGGCCCCCAATCATGGAACCAAAGTGGATTTTTCATCAAATTGAAGTTATATGATCTTTATTTGATCATTGAAGTGCTTGGAAGTTCACAAAATTGAAGAAAAGTGAGCTAAACCAAAAGTTGCCAAAAATGGAAATGACTTGTAATGTAAACTTTCCATTTTGGGAAAGTTTTTCAACCTCCTCTTTCTCAACCAAAAATGCTTCAAATGAAAAATTGTTGGTCATGAAAGTTGTATATTGGATCATTCCCTTTTCAAAAAGTACAAGAACAAGTCCTAATTCATTATGGAACTCAAGTTATGGCTTGTCAAAGTTGGCAAAAATCACATAATTTTCAAGAATGCACCAAAGAGGGATTTTTGCAAAACCACTTGCCAAGGCATTTTGTGACTTCAAACACACTTCTAAGCATCATAACATCATAGTGCATTGCCTTAAGATCAAAATTTCCCAAAGAACCATGCTATTTCATGTCTTGCATTTCAAGAATTTCAAAAGGGCCAAACTTCATAGAATTTGCAAAATGGCACATAACTTCTCACAAACTTGCTGAATTGACTCAAAACCATTTCTATGGACCTCCTTGATCCATGCTGCACATGGACAAGCCAAGAAGCCAGCTGCACCATTGCCCATACCTCAACTACATAAGTTGGTGACTTTTTGCAACTTGCCCCATACCAATGAGCTGCAGCCACCACCCACTCTCTGGCCTATCACTACTTGTTATGTGGACTAAAAGCAAGCTATAACACACAACATTGCAAGCTGAAACCTCAGATTGATCAAGTTCCCAAAATCTCTCCATTTTTGCAAATCCCTTCGAAACTCTCTGAATACTCACTCAAACTCCAAACAAATTTCACCATTCATCTCAAAATCATTCACTGAACACAAAGCAACCATCAAACAAACCTCAAAGCACCTTTAACCTGAAACACGATTCTTGGCCAGTTGAAGTGCAATCACACAAACCAGCCAAAACAAACTTCCTCTAAGCATCAAAGCTTCATCAGGAAGGTCATTGGAGTCAGCTTGCACAAGAGAAGTGGCCAGAAAGCTCCAAACTGAGGAAGCTCAAGCTCAGGTAACTTCTTCAAACTTTTTTCCAGAAATGCTATTTTAAGTTCTTAGAATGATCTTCATGCTTTTCTGATTACCATGATATGTTTACTTTTGAGAATGGTTGAAAAATGAGCTTGTATGTGTGTTCTGAAAGTTTTGCCATTTTTAAGTTTCTCTTCGAATCTTGTGATTTAGCCATTAGAAATCTGTTTTGAGGTTGGATTTGAGTTTAGGAAGATGAGAGGAGTTGATCTGGAGCTTTAGAGCTCCAGAAATAACCTAGGGGTGAGGTTTTGAGATTTTTCAGGGGAGGAGGCTGCCGGAGAAGACGACCGGAGCTCTTCTCCGGTGGCCTGAAAGTAATTAATTGGTTAATTCACTACAAGAAAAAAGGAGATTTACGACACTTGAGTTGCGACAATTATCTCAAAACTGTCGTTATTCCTGTATTGCGACGGTTGCCATGACAGTTAGGGTCAACTGTTGTAGATTTTCTGCGACAGTTATCACAAAACCGTCCTTATTCATGGACTGCGACGGTTGTCACGACAGTTAGGGACTAGTTTGCGACGGTTGTCACAACAGTTATCAAAAATTTGTCCTTATTATATTTTTTACTTAACTTTTATTTTATAATTTTTTTTTGATTGAGCGTTAAATAAAAAGGAAAATTTGTTCCTCTCAATTCATAAAAAAAATCATTATCGACTCCTCAACTGGAAACTCGATTTACTTTAATATATTATAAATATTTTTTATATAATTGTTTTTATAAACATACTATTATATGTATATTTCTCATTTTTTTAAAATATGGTTTAAATTATGAACTGATTTGAATATTTTTCTCAAAACTTTATTTAACATTTTTTTTTTAAATTCCATTGTTTTAAATAAATATCAAATAAATTAAACTTATTTTAAAATTAATTATAAATTATTCAAATTATTATTTTAAATATTTTTTATTAAAAATTATTATGTATACTCAAAATTATTATATCCAAAATTATTATTTTATTAAAAATATTTTATGTATCAAAATTAAACTATAAAAATTAAAATATTATATATACTCAAAATAAAAACTTAAATTTAGAAACGAAAATAAAAATGAAAATATTATATCCAAAATTAAAGTATCCAAATTAAATTATATATATCAAAATTGTAGAAACAATTTTTATATTAAAATTTAAATCCAAAATTAAACTATCAAAATTAAATTATATATATTTAAAATACTATAAAATATCAATAAATTTTCATATATCAAAGAGAAATAAGAGAAAAAACTAAATTTAAGTAAAATGAAACTATTATTACGACGCTGAAGGAAAATCCCTAAAGCACAAAATCCTTGCGTCCATATACTGTGGTGTTTATTACGTTCGGTTGCGGTTGCCCCTAAGTTTAACGATTTGTGAACAATCGTACCTTCCCTTGTATGCATAGTAATTAATTTGATTCTCTCCTCCATCCCAAACCTAAATTTTTGTTTTGATTGTATTTAACTTGTCTATGAACCATGGAAGATCAATTTACGTGGTTGTGTTATAAAATTTTGAATCAAGGATCTCACACTTTAATATTTTTTCTTTCAATTTCAATTACGTTGCAAATGTTTGTACTAGTTCACGAATCTTAGGGTTTTACCTGTGTTGTTGCATCCCTCAAAATCTTAAAGTTATTTTCATCCTTATCTTATGGTTTCAATTCTCAAAGATATTGTCTAGTTTTCAATTTTTTAAAGATGAAGTTGATTAAATATTTCGATATACTATGTGTGAGGGACTATGGTTATTTTGAAACATGCTTAGTTTTTGAAATGAGGTTTTTTTCCTCTCTTTTTAATGTGAAACTTTTTAACTAATTAATTTATTCAATTTGATTTTATTTTATTTATTCACTTTTTGTTTTTTTAAGTTCTTGTTGGTGGTTTTTGTTTTAAGTGTTTCATTATATGAACGAATTTATGTCTAGTTGACATTTATGTGGTTTTAATTTTGTTGCTGAGATTTTCCAATCCATGCTTATTTTTGTTTATTATGGTTCAATTTTGTTTTGATTGATGATCTGGTATAGTTTGAAACAATGTCTACCAATTATGTTAAAATGATTCAAAATAGTGTCGCTCCCGATAGATGGGACTGGCCCAAATAAAGGTACAGACGCGAACGGTCGGCGAAAGGGAACAATGAGAACACACAGCCGTGAACTCACTGGAAAAGAAAAGAGTCGCCAGCTAGGCATTTTTATCCCGGAGGAAAGGCAATGCTGCATAGACCTAGAAAGATATGGATAAGGCGGTTGCGAACCAGAGAGACTGAGAAAGGGGGTTGGTTACAACCTGGGAAGGTATTAGCACCCAGATTGTCCGCCGTACTCGACGGGATCCACGCTTAAAAGATTTGTGTTTTAAAGGGGTAGTGTCAGTGCAATTTGTGTGTAAAATAGCTGGAAAAGGATATACAGGTGTCAGTGTAAAAGAAGTGTAAAGTGTGATATATACAGTGTCAGTGCAGGGATAAGAATGAAATGCTCGTGACTATGAGGCTTAAAAGAATGAAGCTGGAAGGAGGGGGGATATACAGAGACTTTTGTTCGATAACCGTTAAGTTATGCCTACGTATCCTCTCGTGCAATGAGGAAGTCAGAACACCGTAGTTCGACCCAAAGAGACTGAAAGATGAATTGACTTGTGAACTGCTTGCTTGTCTATGCTCAAGTGTATGACCTGTCTGGCTCAGGTGCAAACTGTCTTGCATTATACGGAAGAAGCAAGTTCTCGTTTGTGAGTGAATGAGATGAGAAAAGAATCCCGAAGGAGACGATTATTGTTTGTTTTTGTGTTTTCAATCTTTTATTGCTTTTGGATGTTTGTCATAAGTTAATGAGCTTAAGCTTAAACCAATGGGTTAGTAAACTCATCACATCTTCCCTCTGATTAGGGGTAATGAGAATACCTTAAGTGTGAAGTCAGCTTCTCACACTTAATCACCTTTGATATAGGATTAAGATCATTAACCTACTTGTGATTATTTAGATGTTTTTGTGGTTTTTGTTTAGTGTTAAGTAATGAGGTTAAGCCATAATCAAGGATTAAACAGACTCATTACACCATCCTAATAGAAGGATAATAGATGAGAATGTTTAAGCTGAGGAAAGCTCCTCAACTTAATCCGTGATTAGGGATTAAACTCATGACAAAACAAGCCTTTGATTAAGTGGATTTTAATTAATGATATGATGATGAAGTGAATTTTATGCTTTGTAAGACAACTTGAGGGGGACTTGTCCATTAACACTAGGGTTAGTCCTTCTTAACCAATTAAGGAAGAATTAGAACCCTAATGCAAGGCCCAAGTTGCAAGTATGATGTCTTGATGATTATTAAATGAATTGATTAAGAGATTTAAACACATTAAGGGTTTAACACTTAGGATTAAAGTTATACACTCCATCCTAATAGAAGGATGCAGGCATAAACTTAATCACAAAGTCTTAAAGCCTTTAGGGTTTAGTCCCTGATTATGAGGTGAGAAGAGAGGACTCAAGGAGACACAAAGGTAAAACTAAGAGGGGAGACTAAACAAAACCCTAATCATTGTCATGCTTGGTTGTTCCTAAGGTTTGTGAGGTTTACAAGAGAAGTCTTCAATGGAACCACCAGGGAGCAGATGAAAGGATCAAAGAGAAGCAAAGTAACTTGCTTCATTTAAGAAGACAAGTCACTTGAAGAAAGAAAGTGGGAAGAAGAAGAATGAGCAAGCTCAAACTCAAACACATACAAAAAATGCAGCAAGGATGCAAGAGAGGAATGAGAAGAAAGTATGAGAAGTGAAGGCAAATTCACTTCTCAAAGTTACTTACCACCTGAAAGGTTAGTGAAAGGAATGCAACACAATGCAAAATGGAATGAAATGACATGATGTAAATCAAAACCAGAAGCACATACATGATGCTAATGATGCTATGAGATGCTACAAACATGGAACAACACATGGGGATGATCATACAAGCTTATGGATGCAAATGCAACAAGTTAAGGACCATGAACATACATGAAAAGTAATGAAATGCAAACGACATACAACATGGGAAATGCAAGATGCAATGATCAAACATGCTTTCAATATGTCTTATGATGTCAAATGAATCACATGGATGCATAAAATGTCATGGCAAGTCAAGGTGTGAATGCAAATGCAAGATGGATGCATATGGAAGCCCAAATTAGGGTTTATGATCAATGCATCAAACACAAACCAAAATCAGAAGCAAACATCAATACAAAAAATTGAAAATGCACTCAAAGGATCCCTAAACCTACACTAACTCACTGCCCAAAGGAGAGGTTCCAACTCTTAACCTAATTCATGTTATGATTTTCCTAAGTTTTCTAGGGTTTTAGGGTTCCTTAACAAGAAAAATGCCAAACAAATGGAAGATGAAAGATCAAATCATGGCTATTTAATCTTACAAACTACATGACATGCTAAACACAATGCAAAAAGAATCAAAGTCCAACTCCTTATGGTTAGGCAGAAGTGATTTTTGGAAGTTTGGATCAAAATAATGCATCAAAATGATTTTAATTCCATGAAAAATTCTCAAAATGCATCAATATCAAAAAAGAAATTTGGTTTGAGGGTTGGACAATGTTTCTAAATGTTTTTTAATGTTTCATGAATTTTTTGGTGATTTTTAAATACCTAAAAGTATTTTTAATTAATTAATTCTCATTAATTAATTAAAAATAAGCTTTTAAATATTAAAAAATATTTTTTGAATGCTAAAAGTAAAAATAAAAATATTTTTGTGTTCTGAAATTTAATAATAGCTTGCATAAAAAATTCCAGAATTTTTGAAATGATTTTACTATTTTTAATAAAATATAGAAAACAAATGAATTAATATGAAAATTAAAATGAATTAAAACTGAAAATAGAAAAGTAATCAGATCCAAAGGCCCTCATTTAAACTTGCTGCGCGCGCGTTTGACCTGGCGCCATATCCAAGGGCCAGCATTCAAACCTGGCTAATTAATGATTAAGCCCTAATGACAACCCTAATGACTTTCAGGCGACCGGAACACTGTTCCGGTCGTCTTCTCCGATCACCCAAAACTTCAAACTCTCTCCACACGCATCTAAAACGAAATCTAATTAAACAGAAATGATCCCCACTTAAAAACGAATCAAAACCCCCATTCAAACAACATTTATCATTCCTAAACAATGAGAATCGAATCAAACTAGTTTTAGGGCAAAACGTTTCAGAACAAGATTAAACTCTCATCTCTTCACCATTTTCAAAACCAACAACATATTCATGATCAGGGAAGCATGTAGAACAACTTAGGAACTCTAAAAATCATTTCTGGAAAAAATGTTCATGAAGCTACCTGAGTTTGAAGCTTTTCAATCTGGCACTTTCTGACCTTCCCTTCTGTGCAAAACCACTCCTGGGACCTCCCTGATGAAGCTTTGATGATTGAAAAGAGTTTGTGTTGGCTGGTTTGGAAGTTTGAACAAGTTCTGTTCAAGATCAGGTGAGAATCGTGTTTATGATTCAGGCAGTTTAGGGCAAGGATGAGGGGTGCTTTCTGACGAGGATGATGAGTTGAGTTGATCTATGAAGTTTGTTTGTGAGTTTGTGAGTTGTTTTCTGAGTTTCGAAAGTTTTTGCCTTTGAGAGTGAAAATGAGAATGTGATGCTCTGGCTGGTTTCAGGCTTGCTGGTTATGTGCTTTGGTTTGCAATTTGTTTGTATAAACAATTGCTATTGGTCAGAAGATGTGACATGCCCTTTTGTGATAGGTATGGTAGCTTTTGCAAATTTGTCAACTTTGTGTAAGAGAAAGCATGGGTCATGTTCTAGCCAAGTACAGCAAGGGTGTGCTGCGTAGCATGGTGAGGGAAAAGGCTAGGGTTGATCAGCAAAGTAGCTAGCAAGTGGATGGGATGTTATGATGGATTTTGCAACTTGGTTCATTTTGGTTCTCATGAAAAGATCTTGTTCCAAAAGCCATACAAATGTGTAATTCTTTGGTCCATTCTGAACTTTAGATGCCACATGATCATGTTATGTGAATTAGAAGTCCATTTGATAGCTTTAGAACACTTGATCAAGTCATTTTGCAAAATACCTCTTTGGTAGAAACTTTGAAATTTTGTGATTTTTGCCAACTTTGACAAGCCATAACTTTTGATCCAAAATGAATTAGGTCATGTTCTTGTACTTTTTGAAAAGGGAATGATCCATTCTACAACTTTCATAACCAAAGTTTTTCCATTTGAAGCCTTTTTGAATCAAAAAGTAAGGGTTGAAAAAGTTGCATAAAATGACATTTTCATCAAAAGTCAAACTTGCCCAAAAAGTCAACTTTGCAAAAGACTTGAAATTCTTGAATTTTGTAAACTTCAAACCTCTTCCATGATCAAATAAAGATAATATGCACCCAAAGTAATGAAGAACACCCTTTGGTTGGGTCATTGGGGGCCTCAGATGCCCTGATTTCGCACTGACTTGCTTGAAAAGTCAACTCTTGATCAGATGACTTCCCCATGGAATTTCTTCATGAAAATTGATATGCATACTCCCTATACCATATAGAGACCAATAGAAACAAGAATGACCAAAAAATTTGGAGTTATGGCCTCTGAAACCAAAACCCTAATTTTAGGTCATCTGTGCAGTTAAACCTGGCTCTGCATCCACACCATTTCCAGTTCTTGTGATTCTTTGACATTCTTGACTTTGAGAGGATATAATATGATGCTTGAACACACATGGACCCCCTTTAAGTGATTGATGACCCTTGGAGTGGCTCAAGAGGCTCTTGGATTGTTCAGATCACAAACCCTAGATGCAGATGACTTTGAATCTATGCAGTGAATCAAAACTGTGATATGAGATGCTATGATTGAGTTTATGCATATGAAATGATCACAAGCCATGGTGTGAATGGGTGAGGGAAAATTTGGGGTGTTTACAGCTGCCCCTATTCAAACATGAGTTAGCTGTGCATGGTGTAAGCGACGGCTTATCAGGCAAACAAGATAACTTGTGATTGAATAACAAGGACAGTCCAAAATTTGCACTCACAGAATGAAGAAGAAAAGGGATATAGATTGTAAAAGAAAATAAAGTATATTGTAAAGTGTGGGCAATGGAGGACGACCGTCGAGCAGAGGACGACTGCTGGGTAAAGAGCAATGACGGGGACGGCCGACATGCTGGGAAAAGTGCGGAAAATAAAGCAATGACGGGGACGACCGACATGCCGGGGATAAAAAGAATTATGATGGGGACGGCCATCAAGATAAAGCTGTAAAATTCTCTGGGGATTAATGAAACATGACGGGGACGACCATCAAGTTCATAAAGTAAAGTAACCAACGATGGGGACGGCCATCGGGCTAAACTGATGAAGGACGATCATCAGAAAAAAAGAAAAAGGGACCACGACGGGGACAACCATCGGGTTAAAGAATAAATGAAATAAACAGATGATGAGGTACGGTCATCAAAGGTGAAGGACGATCACCTAGCAGGGGACGGCTGCTCTGTTGGGGATAAGATGAGGGACGGTCATCTAAGGTGGAGGACGACCACCTGGCAGGGGACGGCTGCTCTGAAAATATCGCGACATAGGACGAATGCCGGATAAAAGGTCAACGATGGGGACGGCCATCGGATGAGCATGATGGAGGACGACCATCAAGAGGTGGAGGACGACCACCTAGCAGGGGACGACTGCTCTCAAGGTTTATCATGACATAGGACGAATGCCAGATAACCAAAACCAACAATGGGGACGGCCATTGGATAAAATGATGAAGGACGATCATCAAAAGGTGGAGGACGACCACCTAGCAGGGGACGGCTGCTAAATATCACGACATAGGACGAATGTCGGATAGAAAATCAACGATGGGGACGGCCATCGGATGAGCATGATGGAGGACGACCATCAAGAGGTGGAGGACGACCACCTAGCAGGGTACGGCTGCTCTCAGGGTTTATCGTGACACAGGACGAATGTCAGATAAAAAGAAAATTGCTTTGTTGGCGATCTCCTGGGGAGTAGTAAACACGGACGAGTGTTTACATCCAAGAAATAAAAGGGTAAGTGTTTAGATGTTTGTGTATAGATTAAAGATGCAGACGAGCATCCTTAAGACTACGATACGGACGAGTATCGGGTAGAAACAAATACTGACACGTGTTCAGAGATGATGATACGGACGAGTATCAACTGGTTAACAGAGAATACGGACGAGTGTTGAATCTGAAAGGGCTCTTCTGGGGAATAGTAGACACAGACGAGTGTCTACATTCAAGAAGACAAGAGTGTTTGACACAGTGTATGGATTAAAGATGCGGACGAGCATCCTTAAGACTATGATATGGACGAGTATCAGGTAGAAACAAACGCTTGACGCATGTTCTGAGATGATGATACGGACGAGTACCAACTGGTTAACAAAGAACACGGACGAGTGTCGAATCTGTGGGGATTGGAGCTGTATATACAAGATACGGACGAGTATCTGTGTAAGGGTAATCATGAGTAGTAAGTATGAGCGTTGTATAGAGGAGTGTTCAACTTGCTGGGGAGAGTGACACAGACGAGTGTCGAAGAGAAAAGTAGTATAAACAAGTATCTGATGTACAAAGTGTTTATGTTACTGTACTGGGGAAAATGACACGGACGGATGTCAAGGGAAATGTATATATGAGTATTTGTGAGTGCAAAGAGGATGTCTTTGGCTTTCCGCTGGGGATATGACACGGACGGGTGCCACAAGGAGTATCTGCTACTGGTAATGATTTGGTAAGCAGACAAAATCAAAGCAGAAAATGTTTTCTTCTCCATTCTCTTGATCTTTTGCATTTTCAACCATGCAATAGTTCTCCAAGTACTCCACCATCATATCTCGATTGTATTCGCTAGGAATGTTTTTAATCATAACAGTTGTTTTCATCTCCATCAGGACAAATGGGAAGCACAGTAAAACTACTTCCTTCATTTTTCCGGTCGGTGGAAACCCCAGAGTGTAGTTGTTCATGAATAGTAAGATGTTTTTTTTAGCAACATCTACTGCTTTCTCCCTTCACGCAAGCCTTGGGGTTCTCAATCCATGAGAACGACGGCCTTTCATATCTCCATCATTATTTCCCTCTATGGATGCTGCTCCCATCCCCTTCCCCCCCCCCCCTTTTTTTTTAGGGGGATCATGACACGGATGGGTACCAACAGAGTGTTCATGGGTGTAAGGCAAAAGCCTTAGCTTTCTGCTGGGGAGATGACACAGACGGGTGTCAGGAAGTATCTGTATTTGCAAGAGAAGTGTCTGGGCTCTCTGCCGGGGAATACGGGGAGCATTCCGTGTATTGTCGAAGGATAATATTCACAGGTGTTTGATTCATAACATGGCTTATGATTATGCAATATGTTTGATTTTTGCCGTAATGTTCCGTTTTAGACGGAATGCTACACTTTGTGGGGGTGAATATGATGTAAATGCTATGATTATGCAAAGATACCAAAACGGGATTCGGATCCCGTGGCTGCGAAGATCTCCGGTTAATCTACTTGAAATGGACGTCCCAACTGGGGATGAGATCGTTGGTAGATTTGATGAGATGATATCTGCTTGGGGAAATAGGCCACTGGTAGACCCATCCTGATAATGAGAGGCCCAGCTGGGGTTTGTAGAAGTCTTCTTCACTCTGTTGTGATTCCTTCGTGCGTTGCCCTTCTGGACAGAGGCTAAAAGCTCTGTGGGGAGATGGTCCCCTGACTTCTGTACTTGGCTGAGGATGAAATGGCAACTCGGCTGGGGACAAAGAGAGATCATTAAAAGATCTTCCTAGAGATTCTACTGAGGAAGATTCTTGACTCAGCCGGGGATATGGACGCCTTCTGGTATTGCCCTGTTGGAGAAGTGATGCCTGACAACTCTGATGGGGAGAAGTAACAAGTGGCAACTCAGCTGGGGACAAGGCACCTTGGGTGCTAAGGCTGAGTGTCGATTTGCCCGCTTGCTGAGATGAAGTTTACATGCCCCAAGTCGCGCTTTGAATACCTGCAATCCTGCAAAGATAGAAACGCACAAGTGTTCCCAGGGTATCCCTTACTGGATTTCCATGATAGGAGTTTAGACATTCCCGAGAGTAAATATATTTCCTGCAAGCACGTATTTTTATTATATATCTTTTGAAGATAGGCATCTGTATTCATGCAACCAATTTTTCTTAAGACATCAGACATTTTGCAAATAAAATGTACAAGATGAAACATGACTGGAAATCTGATTTTATTAATTCGTGTGCCCCAAATTGGAGAGATACAGTCAAAGAAACATATCCCCTGAAATGAGGAGGTTGTTACAAATTGAGAAACAAAATGCTGGCAATGTTGACGACGCTTTAGGGAGCTTCCTCTTTTACTATGACTCGTATGACTTTTGACGTTCTTCCCGTCTTGCTTTCTGAAGAAGGTTGATTCTGACCGATGCTTTATCCTCCCGAAACTTTCCAAGTTGTAAGTGATACAAACGTTTTCAGAGTGCAGTTGTTCGCTTATTCCCTTATTTTGCATGGATCGCCCTTTCAGGTTTTCAATCCATCGGGATACCCATTTTTGCCTGAGCTGTCCAATGCGGCTTTTCAACTCAGCGGGTGTGCATTTTTTTGTTTATTTTCCCTTATTTTTGCCCGAGTCTTTTATTCTGTTTTTGACTCGTCGGGATGCCCTATTTTTGCCCGGACTTACATTCTGTTTTTGTGTCCAGCGGGTCATTTTTATGCGAAGTATTTTTTAACTGCATCTGAATTTATAGGGGACGAGAAGTCTTCACTATCCATGGTGCTGAGCATCAGTGCTCCACCAGAGAAAAATTTCTTTACCACAAATGGTCCTTCATAATTCGGAGTCCACTTGCCCCTGTGGTCTGTATGAGGAGGGAGGATTCTTTTCAGCACAAGATCTCCTACTTGGTACTCTCGGTGCCTGACTTTCTGATCGAAGGCTCTCTTCATTCTTTTCTGATACAACTGCCCATGACAGATTGCAGCCAATCTTTTCTCTTCAATCAGACTCAGTTTCTCGTATCGGGACCTGACCCATTCTGCTTCATTCAGCTTAACATCCATTAGTACCCGTAGAGAGGGCAATTCAACTTCAACCGGTAGGACTGCTTCCATACTGTCATACCCCAAATTTGTCCTACCTTTTTTTCGTTTCTTTTTTTTCTTTCTTTTAAAAAAAAAGATCATATGACCCTTGGCCATGATCCTTTGGAAATGAAGTCATAGAAGTACTGTGTATAAACTTTCTTTGGGACTAACAATTGCGCGGGTACATTAAATTCAAGTGGAGACAAGTTTCATTTTCGTGATCAAGCATGTCAAGGAATAATCAATTGGTGTTGGTTTTGAGGTTCTCATTAAGATGTCTAAAATGCCCATGGTTTCATACGAATACAGGAAAGGTCATACGTTCTTTTTTCAAAGATGGATGAAGTTTGCTCAGATAATGGAATCAAGTTTTTTCATGTTTGAAACATCTAAATGGAAGACAATCAATCTTAAGTGGAGTTTCAAAAATGGATTTAGAGGTGCAAAAGAAATAGAGCCATGTTGTTTCAAGAGACACATTAATTTGTTTTCTAGAAACCAAGTACGGTGGTATTCAATTGGAGCCCACATCATGGGGGGCTCCATATTCAAGCGACAAATTCATGCTAAGGCCAGCTTTGTCATGTCAAGTGCATCATTCAAGTGACAAGATCCATGATAAATACATTATTCAGGCTATAAAACACATGTCAGCAGTCGTAAGCCGATTTGTAAGGTGCAAAACGATCAGCTACATTCACTAAAGGAACATCATGACACAAATTACAAAGTGGACCATTAGAGGTGTTGAATCAATGCAGAAAAGAGTTTATCTAAATTAAAAATTCAAAGAGTTCATTATATTTGAAATACTATGAAGTAGCAAGATCCTAATCCTACTGTTTGAACTTGCGCCAAAGGAGATTGCAACAACATGGAGTCAATCTTCACGCTCTGCAAAAAAAATAAAAAATAGGTTCCGTGCTACGGATACATCGTAAGCTTTATCTTCTCATGCCACGCCTTTATGCATTATTCAAAGCTTCATCAATTCTCAATTTGTTGCCATAATCTTCTTTTTTTTTCTCCTCACCTTGATACCTTGCTTTGTTTTTCAACTCGGCGTGGAACTTTCGTACGAGATTAAACCAATAGTCCTGTTTACAACAATTCCAAAGTTAAGATTGTAAATTAAGGCATGTTCAGAATCAAATCCAAGTATCCATAATCATGTTTGATACAAAACGTTCCATGGGTTTAACCGGAATCAATTGTAAACTCAGGACATTGCATACAGTCAGAATTCATGTTATACCTAAGGTGTCTAAAGTGTGATTGTGTCTAGTGTTCCAAGTGTTACATGTTACCTCATCTTCTAGAAGGCTTAACATTGCTCTAAGGGGTCGTTTAGACTTGTTGAGTTTTCCCACAGCTGCGCTCTAGCACCTGTCAAGTTGTATGCAGAAACAAGTCACCAATACTATTATCTCTCTGTGAAGACAAAGCTACCACTACCAGGTTTTTGTACAAATGTTGTGACTCTCGCCAAATGCCACTTTCCTTGACCGCCTCAACCATTGGGCCAAATCGTTGTGCCGGCACAAAAGCTTGAACTTCAGCTGAGATGCAACCGAAGAAGAGTTAGCAGTGCAAGCAAAACTACTTTAAGCATTGAAGTATTAACATAAGTTCAAATGAGGATTAAGTGTATTACCCTTGAAGAACAATTCGACGTTTTCTTCCAAGCTATCCCATCTCCCATCCATCAATTATATTCACCATTGCTCTTCTTGCTCCATGTTCATGTTTCTCAAGCCCCATAAGGTCATGACAATACACCCTAATTTCCTTCACTCTTGATGGCATTGAATTTCTCTAACACACCTGCAACCAGGATCACCATGTTAGAACGATATCATTGGAACAAATGGTGGAGATTGATAATGGCTCTGAAGGACGGTTAGGGGGCTTAAGTCATGATACATTTGCATAATTTTTACAAGGAAGATCCGACAGAAAGTCAAGAAGGAGTAGGATTAGAAACACGGCAAAACCAGAAATTTCGCAAAGGGAAAAATCACAACAGTAAGAAGCAAGGTCATGTTGCTCTATCCTCCTACCTCCTCCAATGCCTTCAAGCCAAGGTAGAAGACGACTCATGCTGAATACATACCGTTTATGCTTCCTGCATGAAGAAATATTATAGGGATCACATTTATAAAGCATCAAAAAGAAAATGAAAAAAGAGATTGAAGATACCGTCGGGTATGACCAAGTCTTTAATCACTGGCCTTGTCATAAGTCCATCAACGACCCGCTGAACAATGTCAACATGTTTGCACGCAACTGCAAGTCTACTTCCAAATCCAAAGTTCAAAGATCACCTGGGTGTGCAGAACGAAAATCAACCGATCTCCAACAAGATCACCGTCAATCCCAGCCTCTACCTGCGAAATGTCAACAAACACCGCATCATTATTAGCCCGTCAAATGTTGAAACCTCACCACTGATATTCATACTATAAGAATACCAATACCAGTCAAAAAGACCAATTGTCACCACCTGAATACCCACCCGAAACACCAAGGAAAATCCCAGGTCTGCATTATAACAAAATTCATTTGGACATCCATCCAAAAAGCTAGACACGATCAATTCCTTTCCTGCAACAAGAAGATCAATCTCCAGGCTAAAAAAAAACAAAGTCTGCAAAGTGACAATTCAGACAGAACTGTATCGCAACTGCCAAAAACAAAGACCAATGACACCATCTGTGAACAAAAAATAACAATGTATTCCTTGACAGTGTGCCGAAACTGATCCATGCCTAAGACTTCCATATTGCTGCCATAGAGTCCTCGTGCGCTAATGTATCCCTTGACAGTGTGCTGAAACTAATTCATGACCTACTTGGCCTCACCAATGCACCCTCCATAATTCTACCTGCAAAGAGGCACACAAATACACAAAGTTCGATCTCAGTTTTAGAATAATTGTTAACACAGTGAATAGGCAGATTCATTCAAGATCAAATGTCAGAGTATGAACAGAAGTCTCAAGCAAGGCAGTCGAAATAACATGTTCATAAAATAATGTCTAAGTATGAAATAATGCATAGCAAGTCCATGATTATAACCAACATACCAAGTGTGCAAATTATGCAGCAAACATGATTCAAGGCATCGATTCGAGTTTGACACAAGCAGTATGCAATTGAAGTCTGGACTGAAAGTGACTTAACCGATTCAGTAGTGTGTCTCAATTAATTCTTCTTGGTGACCTTCAGTTTGATAAAATCCGTAATCTACGCATTAACCATGCTACCATAACTACCATGACAACCCTGCAAAAGTTGAAAGATACAGAACTGTGACAATGCATAATCATACAAGAAGAAAGGTCCATGATAAGAACTTCTCTGTAGCTTCACGTCGTAGCTCTTGATGGTAACAAACATCAACATTTGTTTCTCAAGTCCCTCTTTTATCCTAAAGCTATTACATACCTGTAAAAGAAAAATCACAAATGTCATGAGCATCGGGAAGAATAAATGTTATTCAGCTATGAGCTCTTAACCCTTAGTGCGGTTTGTTTCTTCTCAGAAAAGAAAAGAACAGGACCCATACCTTATTTGCCCGCAGGCCACCAACACTTCCCAATGGTCTCTCTGCTCTGATAGTCAAGGACGTCTGGAGTCTTGCTTGCTATGCTGCAATCAGCTAGGACAATGGATTGGTTCCAATTGTGGAACCGTAGATCTTGCTCGATGAAGAACACAGTTATTTCCCCCAGGTCTGGCATGAGTACTCCAGGAGCCGAGTCTAAGGACGAAGCCTTTCCTGCAAAGGGTGCCAAGTAAGCCCTCAACTTCATTCACAAGAGAATGTCCTCTGCAATTCCTGTGTTTTTGTCTGTCAAACAATCTGAGGATTGAAGCCATCCTTGATTTGAATACCAGAAGCAAACTACTGAAACCTAAGAGGAAACTGTTACCACAACTTTTCACAAAAGCTCTTCGTAACTTTCGCCAAGTTGCCACAAATCTTCAGATGTCATGAAGCTCCCTATGCCGGGAGCGATGCACATGAAAACAAATGAAGCAAGGATGTTAGGATAATATATAAATATGGATAAGGAAATAAAAGCTCAAAATCACATTCAGGAATCGAAGTCCGCAAGCAGAAGAATTCAACACGCTTGTCATAAGAGCATTATGTTAATCATAAGCAAATTGAATCAGGAAGTACATTGAGACAAGAAATAACAAGAGGAGCATACTCAGTACAAGAAATTAAGAAATTTACAGCAGTGAAAAATGCAGCATATCAGTAAAAAATCAATTTCAAAATTGATGGGACCACATCCTTTCTAGAATGATTTCCAAATGCATTACAGACAAAAGTGAAAAAGAGTGACTCACCCCAAGCTGGCCCACAGGATATTGACAGCAAGAAGAATCTTCGTACAATCACAACGGATTGATTTCCACAGCTCATCACCCTCACTCTAAAACAGATTTTTCACGCATACGAGTTACCTCCCAGGGGTCTCCTATAAAAAGGGGCAATCATTAGCACTGGAGGAGGATATACGATTACTTTGCAACAAGATATACAGAAAACCCTAACAACACCTACACACCTGACAAAACCCTAATACACAGAGGCAGCCACCCAAAAAAAACCTACCCTAATTCACTAAAAGCTTAAAGTAAATCAACGTATTCAGTGCTTCACATTGAAGCCCTGAATATTGTGAGATTAACCCTCATTCAATAACAACGGTCAACATACAACAAGCAAGGTTACCATCAAAGAAAAAGAAGAGGCTCAGAAGGTAGAGGAGATTCGAGTTCAAGTCAGAAAGGATTCATTGCTCATACCTTCAAACCTTGGTCGAAAGAAATCACCGTAAAAAGTCGTACCGCTCCATTCAGGTAGCTCCCCTTTTCTCTTCGCCCATGTCTTGATATTGTGGTGAGGATCTTTCTGCCTTGATGTTAGAATTGATTCTAGGGTTTATCCATTCGTGTTGTTGTTGATATACTTCGCTTTCGATCTGTAATCATGGATATTTTGTTTCTGACGATGAACTCTCTCCATTTACTTGGTCTCCTCCATGGTGGAGGATTGAATCGAGGAACGAGGTTTTTTTGAGTGAGTTCGTTTGGTTTTCAGATTTCAATTTGGGGTTTTGTTTTCCGATTAAGAAGGTGGGATGAAGGGTCATTGACTCTAGTGACTCCATTGTTTTTTTACACAAAGTTAATAGCGTCAGTTTTCTTTTTGGGTGATGGGATTATTGAAAGTTGTAGCTATTGCTTCCCAAGACAAGTGTCTTTTCCTTGTTTTGGCTGCATGTCAGGCTTTATTACTATTATTTTTTAAAAAAAAATATTGTTGACCGATGATGGCAGATGCTTAGGCCATTGTATTTGTTGTGGATCGAGTGAGGGTTGCCTCATGGTGTAGACTTGTGTTTCACCCTTGATTGAGGTCAATGCTTTGACCCTTACTGATCCAACGCCTCGCATTTGCTTCTGAATCAACCTCGTTGACTGAGCTTCATGGTAGACCACAACATGTGTGGGCCTTTGCTGGTCCTGGGCTCTATTACTTTCACTTCATACACCCTCCTATTTGCTTATTTCAAACCCAGCCCACTTGTTGTTTTTTTTTCTTTTTGTGTTTTGTTTCAATTTCTTTTCTTTTATAAAAAAAATCTATAAAAAAATAGAAATTCATTTTTATTAATTAGTTATTTTAAATGACTTTATTTAATCTAGTTAGTTAATTTATTAATTAATTTTATTAAATATTTTCATTTAATCAAATTAATTAATTATCTTTAAAACCTTCATACAAAATTCAAAAAAAACATTTTCTTAATCTTTTGTTTAAATTTGAATTTCTTTCGTATCTCTCGATTTAATTTCTCTTCTGAATATCTACGAAAAATCCAAAAAAATATTCTCATAGATTAATTAAATAGTTTTTGTTTAATTAGATTAATTAATTTGATAGTTAATCTAATTAAATATTTCTATTTAATTAATTAACTTTTTCTCCATTTGCTCGATTATGTGTGTGGTGAATGTTTGCGTATGCTCGATCCTCCTGGCTTGTGATATGATGATATGACTGCTTGTGTGATTACTTTTGCATTTTTGACGATAAATTGCTAAGTAAAAAAACGAACGCACACCAAGACTAATCATTTAAAAGATAAACGAAATTTTTGGTCCAACGCCAAATAAACATCCATATGCACTTCACTTCATACACACACGTAAGTCGATCGTTCTTCGATCGCCATCTGCACGAACTTTGCACCTTACACTTTTAGCAACATTTTCCAACTTAACGAATCAACGCATTGCGCTTGTTTTCCATAGTTAGTCCTTAGCTTAGTTCCTCAAACTTTGCGAGTCGAGCACATTGTGCGTCGCTAACAAAAACCAACAAATAAACCTCCACTTGCATTTACCTTAAACCTCAAAAAACCGAAATGTTACTTCTTAGATCCAAACCCTTGATTCAACATCAAGCGGTCTTAGGAAACAAAACACTTCAATAAATACGAGGAAAATTGCACGCCACGAGCCTTAAGCGATAGAAAGGGGGATAACGAGCTTTCGTTACTCGCTCCGATTATTTCGGCGCAAGACATTCGTCTTGTTGGACGAAATAAACTATCCATAGTCTTTAGTGCAAATGGACTCTTAAATCCTTTCATCGAAGAAAGGTAATAAAAACGAACACCAATACCTGTATCAGGCCGAACTACGAAGCTCTGACTTTCCCATTGCACAAGGGAATACGTAGGCACGAGGATCTCAATCCTTGCCGAGCCCCTAGGATCAATAAACCCTTTAGTTCAACAAGTAATCATAAGTATAGACATCCCTTCGCGCGTGACAACCTAGATGGTTCCCATCGAGTACGATGGATGTAGGAGGTGCTAATACCTTCCTCCTACATAACCGACTTCCGAACCCCGACAATGGTTTGCGATGACCTTGTTTTATCCCTTCTTTGTGGTTTTATCTATATTTACCATTTCCCTCTTCGGGAATAAATAAAATTAGGTGGCGACTCTCAAGTCAGCCCAGCCGCGACCGCGTTCGCGAGGAATCGTATTTTTCGAGGTACGACAGCTGGCGACTCTGCTGGGGATTGGTTCACCCCTATGCAAGTCGAGCCTAGTCTAGGTTTCCACGCTTGTTTGGATGTTTGATTATGTGTTACTTGTTTATCGCTTTCTTTATTGCTTTACATTTTATATCCTTATTGTGGATCTTTGGTACTGGATTGATACTTTGATCAAAACAACTTGAGGGAAAGGCTCTATACCCGGGTCTATGAGTGTAAACATAAGTTAGCGAGGTTGTGTAGTATGGGCTCCTGAGGGAACCTCTCTCGTGGGTTGTCGATACGAAAACCTCACTCGGAGTAGATTTTAATGGAAATACTGACAACCGTCAAGCTCTTGGCGTGTGTGCTCAGTTGTTTTCGTTAAAGTCATCGACTCTGAGGACCTTTAGAACCTTTTGGTTAAAACATCGGTTGATGGTTGCGTAGTATTAGGGCACCAGGGTTCGCCCTCGCGTGGCTCAATACGAAAACCTCACTTGGAATAGACTTACTCAATGGAGTTGATTGACTGTCAAAATTGACACGCGCATCAAACAATTGAGGAAGGTCCATAACTCCAGGACTTTGTTCTAAACCTCGTGTCGACGATCACGTAGTATGGGGTACCAGGAGACTTCTCTCTTGTGTGACTCGATACGAAGATCTCACCCAAACGAAATCCATATGGTGGAGTCAATCAACCGTCATGTTGATGGCGTGTGTGATGAACATCCATATGAATTGTTAACTTTGGTATCCTTAAACTGTAGAGGTCACCCAGTGAGATCCTCGTGAGGAGAATAATCAAAGTATCGTCCATCATGTAGCTCTGGTCCTATGATCCTGGATCTTGCATTTCATTTACATTTCATTTCATATGCATTGCATATCATTTTCCCAAAACAAAAAAAAAGAACTCATCCATCCTTTGTCCATAATCCACAGTTTGATTTCTCGACATTTGTATCAGACTTAAAGTAGCTTTAAAGACCATGGATTCGTTCGAGCGAAGCCATGCTAATTTAAGAGGAGATGTAGACTCAATGAAGAAACAAGTGGAGCAACTTGTAGAGGTCATGATAGCCTTGTCAAAAAGAGAGAACAACATTCAACGAACGGCAGTTGGGGATTCTATTACACAAAAGCGTCACATTGTCAGGAATGAGAATTCTTCATCAGTTGACGCCATGGAGTATCATAGCTTTTCAATCTCCGCGCCTAATCCCAAAGGGTCAAACCTGGTATTGAATGCTGAACAACCTCAAAATCCTGAGTTTGCTGAAAGATGTCGTGTGTTGGAAGAGAAATTTGAGGCCTTAAAAGGACATGATGCTTTTGGTCTGAACGCTTCTGACTTATGTTTAGTGCCTGATGTGGTAATCCCTCCTAAGTTCAAAATGCCAAAATATGATAAGTACGAAGGTGATAGTTGTCCAAAGAATCATTTGGTGATGTTCTGTAGAAAAATGACCACTCATACTAAGAACGATAAATTGATGATTCACTGTTTCCAAGACAGTTTGAGTGGAGCATCATTGAACTGGTATACACAGCTAAAGAGTAGCCACATCCAATCATGGTTGGACTTGTCCAGTGCTTTCATGAAGCAGTATGACTACAATCTCGACATGGCTCCAGACCGCATGCAATTGCAAGGGTTATCTCAAGAAAGCGATGAACCATTCAAAAAGTATGCTCAAAGATGGAGAGAGTTAGCTGCTTGTGTTCAACCACCAATTTTAGAGAAAGAGTTGGTTGGCTTATTTATGGATAGTTTGCAAAGTCCGTATATCGAAAGAATGATAGGCAGCTCTTTTCCTGGCTTTTCACAATTGGTGTCAGTTGGAGAACGAATTGAGATTCTACTCAAGAGTAGAAAGGTACAGGACATCTCAGACGTCCAGACTAGTGAAAGCGAATCAATTGTCAGTTCCCAAGAAACAGAGGAGGAAATTAATGCAGTCTGGGAAACTCTACAAACCCCACCTCCAGTGCCTTACCAACATCACCCATGCAGAGGATCTCCTCAGTATCGACAACAGGTTGCATATCAAGAGCCAATGCAACAACAACGTATTCCGCAACGGCGTCCTTACTACGCTAAGAGACCAAAAAGGCATTTTGATCAATTACCAATGCTTCACAGTCACATACTTCCACGTTTGATTAATAGTGGATTGGTAGAGCCAAGGAAGATAGATCCAGTGCCTCTTCCACATCGACCAAACTTTGATCCTAATGCTTATTGTGGCTTCCATGCCAACTCACCGGGACATTCAACTGATGATTGCCAACAATTCAAAAATAAAGTCCAGGATCTGATTGATTCCAAGGTAATCTCATTCACACCTCAAGGAATTCAAATACACAATCAGGCAGGCTCATCGATCCATGTCATGGAAGAGGTTGTTGAGAGTACATGCGAAGATGGTTCTCAAACTGATTTTGAAGAGCAATTTTGAAGAGGCTTCTCAACATTAAATCAAAGCCCAGTTCCTCAACACTGGCAATCTTTAGCTCATATCATTACTTTGCATTTATATTTCCTTTTCAGTTTGGTGCTACTTGCTTTTAAGAACTGTTGTCTTTAATGGTAATGTTAATATAATGAACATGCATGTTTTGGAAAAATCCATTCGTATTCACTCACATTTTCCCACTTATTGCAAAAAATAAAAAAATGCATTTTACCTCCTTTATCACACTGTTAGCAAATATTTGAGGGAGGATGACGAAAACGTAACACTCATAATTGCTGATAACATGCTTTCTGAAAGAATCTCGTTGATGATATACAGGCATTGTTTCAAATTCCCAAACACTGGAGAGATAAGGAGTTAATCCCTAGACAACCACTTCGAGCCTAAAAGTAGGAGTTTTTGTCGGATATTCAAAACCCTTACGCTTAACCCGGGGCAGGGTAGTGTTCAATTAACCTGATTGTACATTTAAACTACAAGGTGAAACATTCCAATTTGGAGATCCATCCATGACCAATGACTTGGCAGTCACAATCCTCGAACAAAGAAAATAGAAGAGCCCGCTAAGTTGAACGTCCTAATAGGAGACTTAGGCAAAAGTTAGGGCAATCCTGATGGACTAAAGACTTCAAAAAATAACGGTCCATGCAAAAATTAGGGATCACAAAAAAAAACAAGTAGCAAGAGGTCCTCAAATCCTCAACAAAAACAAAATAAGTTGTAGTGACCATCCTATACAAATCCAAAGGGTCACTAACATCCCAGAAAAACGAATAAGGTGACTGCCATTGTAAGAAAGTCTGGAACAATCATCTTCAACCATTACACCTTCAAGCTCTCATAGGAGACAAACATGTGTATCATTTAACTGAACGTAGGACTGGAGAACATCACGAAGATGGGTGGGTACAAAAATATTTGAGCCTATATCCTTTGTTTCATAACCGTGAACCAGACCATGATACAACCCTCAAAAGACCTAATTGAAGCAGGGTTTATCCTGAGGGCATATCTCAGCAAGGTTGCGTAAGCTGACTCCTAAAAGATTTGCTAATCTTCTCCTTGTTATTTCACAAATCACTTGCTAAATTAGCACTACGTTTGGACAACTGATCCATTCGTCACACACTATCACATCATCCAAATAAATGATTTTTCAAAACCCGCATGAATATTGCATTAAAATTACCATTTCTGTACAAATAAATTTTAATTGCAAGACAATATTTAGTATCTAAAGAAATTCCAAATAAGGAAAAGTCAAAGAGGAGCTTGAGAATTTAGTGGTGTTGACTCAAATCAAAATCACTCCTAATCAGGGGCATGGCTTCCAATGACTGTATGGACATGAGAATTGGTTGGTCGAAAATCAAATCTCCAAGCATTAGAACTAGACTATCCCAATTAGTAGCCTATCTGGGGCAAATAATTCATGATCACCTAATTCGGGGCAAGTCCTTCCAAAGACGCAGACAGGGGCAACTCTCCATGAGACACAGATACTGAGGCAACGTGTAACATGTCAAATTAGGGTACAATCATTCTCGAGGCTTCAATTTGAAGAAGATTCCTTCAAAGTCCCCGCAGACTGGGGCAAGGCAGTTATAAAAGGATGCCTTAGGGCTAAGCCAAAGCATAATCAACATGCATTGATTATGTCGTTACGCTCATTTGAAAGTCATCATGACATTTATCAAAGAAGTTGAAGTTTTGTCAGCAGCATACCACTTCAACAATAAATTAGACTTGGGGCACCAAATATGGTCGTATCTATCCTCCGACCAGATTATCGTTGGATACCAAGTGTCGAGAAGTCAATACCCTCCACCACCCCAAAAAGTCCAATTATATTGGCAACCACCAAAAATCTTAAAGTCCAGTTTCATTGGCACCCTTATAATTCTTAAATGTCCACTATGGTGACAACTACTAGAAAGCAAAAGTCCAACTATGTTTGGCACATCTCAAAAGTCCAACAGTGTTTGGCACAACGCAAAGGTCCAAGTCCTCTTGGCATTTCTCACAATCCAATCTAATTCAACCCCGTGTTGATATCTTTACCTTTTCAACTCCGTGTTGATATCTTTGCCTTTTCAACCCCGTGTTGATATCTTTACCTTTTCAACTCCGTGTTGATATCTTTGCCTTTTCAACCCCGTGTTGATATCTTTACCTTTTCAACTCCGTGTTGATATCTTTGCCTTTTCAACCCCGTGTTGATATATATACCTTTTCAACTCCGTGTTGATATCTTTGCCTTTTCAACTCCGTGTTGATACCTTTAAGCTTTTCAACCCTGTGTTGATGATACCTTTGCAACTCTGTGTTGATATCTTTGTTTTTTCAACCCCGTGTTGATGCCTTTCCTCTCTCAACCCCGTGTTGATACCTTTAAGCTTCTCAACCCCGTGTTGATACCTTTGCTTTCTCAACCCTGAGTTGATACCTAGTGAGTCTTTTCACCCTTGCTTTCAAAACCACTAAAAAACCGAAAAGTCCACCCGTGGAGTGGCATCTTTCCAAAATCCAATTTTGTTGGTAACTACCAAAAACCTTATATCGAGCATATACAGCCATTTGCATTGTCACAAGCATGGCATGCATAACATTCTTGTCCGAGAACAAGAATGTCATCAAACACAATCATATTAATCATTAGCATATGACAAAGCATTTGCATTAGAATCATTTATCATTGCATTCTCATGAATCATCGTGCATCATGCAATGTACGAGGTCTTATCAGGATAGCATAGCAGGATCCAAGATATGCATCCAGGATTTTCCTCTCCCAAAGTTGATGGTATTCCTCTGAAAGGAGCTGATATCCCCAACAAATCATTCTTCAAGCTTCATAGTTGATGATGATGTTGTCCATCATCTTCGTTGCTCTCCAAGCAGAGAGCATCCTGGAAGATTTGATTGAGATACTGCTTTGGAGCCCTCCGAAGAACCTTAATCGAAAAGGTACTGCTTCGCAAGGTCTGAAGAATCTCATATTGTGATAAAGATACTGTTCTAGTATCACTGAAGATCCTTGAATATAAGGAACTGCTTCGCATGATCTGGAAAATCTTATACCATTTTATTCGAAACACTGCTTTGGAATCCTCCGAAGAACCTTAATCGAAAAGGTACTGCTTCGCAAGACTCGGAAAAGCTCGTGTTGTGATGGAGATACTGTTCTAGTATCACCGAAGATCCTTAAATATAAGGAACTGCTTCGCATGATCTGGAAAATCTTATACCATTTTATTCAAAATACTGTTTTGGAATACTCCGAAGAACTTTAATCGAAAAGGTACTGCTTCGCGAGACCCGAAGAATCTCATGTTCGGTAAAGACACTGTTCTAGTATCACTGAAGATCCTATGTTTAAGGAACTGCTTCGCATGATATGAAAATCTTACCCCATTTATTCAAGATATTGTTTTAACGTCCACAGAGAGACTTCATTGGTAAGGTACTGCTTTGATGGACTAAAAGAATCTCATGCTTTGTTAAGACACTTGTTCTAGATTCATTGAAGAGTCCTGACCAAAGGAAACTGCTTCGTATGACTTAGAAAATATTATGTCATTATTTGAGATGTTGCTCTAAGTATCAATGAAGATCCTTGAGTATGAGGAACTGCTTTGTTGGACCAGAGAACATCATTGTTTAAGATATCAATTTGGGCATGCTCCGAAGAGCTTTTATTGTTAAAGAACTGCTTCACATGACCCAAGGAATCACACGTTTCGTTAGGATATTATCCACGAAGAACCTTAATTCATAAGGGACTGCTTCATGTGATTTGGAAAAACCCATTCAGTAAATTGAGATACTGCTTTGCTAGTTTAAAGAATCTCAGACTTTTTACAAATGTCCAACTCATATCTTTTATTGCCTTGCATTTTCTTTCTTGTCGGACAAATTGTAGGGTCTTCTTGTATCTAATTGACTTTTACCCTAAAAATTGAATGTCATGCAGCAATTCACTTTCTCGGGTTCAAAACAATTAGATAGGGGCATCTGTCATACCCCAAATTTGTCCTACCTTTTTTTCGTTTCTTTTTTTTCTTTCTTTTAAAAAAAAAAAGATCATATGACCCTTGGCCATGATCCTTTGGAAATGAAGTCATAGAAGTACTGTGTATAAACTTTCTTTGGGACTAACAATTGCGCGGGTACATTAAATTCAAGTGGAGACAAGTTTCATTTTCGTGATCAAGCATGTCAAGGAATAATCAATTGGTGTTGGTTTTGAGGTTCTCATTAAGATGTCTAAAATGCCCATGGTTTCATACGAATACAGGAAAGGTCATACGTTCTTTTTTCAAAGATGGATGAAGTTTGCTCAGATAATGGAATCAAGTTTTTTCATGTTTGAAACATCTAAATGGAAGACAATCAATTTTAAGTGGAGTGTCAAAAATGGATTTAGAGGTGCAAAAGAAATAGAGCCATGTTGTTTCAAGAGACACATTAATTTGTTTTCTAGAAACCAAGTACGGTGGTATTCAATTGGAGCCCACATCATGGGGGGCTCCATATTCAAGCGACAAATTCATGCTAAGGCCAGCTTTGTCATGTCAAGTGCATCATTCAAGTGACAAGATCCATGATAAATACATTATTCAGGCTATAAAACACATGTCAGCAGTCGTAAGCCGATTTGTAAGGTGCAAAACGATCAGCTACATTCACTAAAGGAACATCATGACACAAATTACAAAGTGGACCATTAGAGGTGTTGAATCAATGCAGAAAAGAGTTTATCTAAATTAAAAATTCAAAGAGTTCATTATATTTGAAATACTATGAAGTAGCAAAATCCTAATCCTACTGTTTGAACTTGCGCCAAAGGAGATTGCAACAACATGGAGTCAATCTTCACGCTCTGCAAAAAAAATAAAAAAATAGGTTCCGTGCTACGGACACATCGTAAGCTTTATCTTCTCATGCCACGCCTTTATGCATTATTCAAAGCTTCATCAATTCTCAATTTGTTGCCATAATCTTCTTTTTTTTTTCCTCACCTTGATACCTTGCTTTGTTTTTCAACTCGGCGTGGAACTTTCGTACGAGATTAAACCAATAGTCCTGTTTACAACAATTCCAAAGTTAAGATTGTAAATTAAGGCATGTTCAGAATCAAATCCAAGTATCCATAATCATGTTTGATACAAAACGTTCCATGGGTTTAACCGGAATCAATTGTAAACTCAGGACATTGCATACAGTCAGAATTCATGTTATACCTAAGGTGTCTAAAGTGTGATTGTGTCTAGTGTTCCAAGTGTTACATGTTACCTCATCTTCTAGAAGGCTTGACATTGCTCTAAGGGGTCGTTTAGACTTGTTGAGTTTTCCCACAGCTGCGCTCTAGCACCTGTCAAGTTGTATGCAGAAACAAGTCACCAATACTATTATCTCTCTGTGAAGACAAAGCTACCACTACCAGGTTTTTGTACAAATGTTGTGACTCTCGCCAAATGCCACTTTCCTTTACCGCCTCAACCATTGGGCCAAATCGTTGTGCCGGCACAAAAGCTTGAACTTCAGCTGAGATGCAACCGAAGAAGAGTTAGCAGTGCAAGCAAAACTACTTTAAGCATTGAAGTATTAACATAAGTTCAAATGAGGATTAAGTGTATTACCCTTGAAGCACAATTCGACGTTTTCTTCCAAGCTATCCCATCTCCCATCCATCAATTATATTCACCATTGCTCTTCTTGCTCCATGTTCATGTTTCTCTAAGCAAGCCCCATAAGGTCATGACAATACACCCTAATTTCCTTCACTCTTGATGGCATTGAATTTCTCTAACACACCTGCAACCAGGATCACCATGTTAGAACGATATCATTGGAACAAATGGTGGCGATTGATAATGGCTCTGAAGGACGGTTAGGGGGCTTAAGTCATGATACATTTGCATAATTTTTACAAGGAAGATCCGACAGAAAGTCAAGAAGGAGTAGGATTAGAAACACGGCAAAACCAGAAATTTCGCAAAGGGAAAAATCACAACAGTAAGAAGCAAGGTCATGTTGCTCTATCCTCCTACCTCCTCCAATGCCTTCAAGCCAAGGTAGAAGACGACTCATGCTGAATACATACCGTTTATGCTTCCTGCATGAAGAAATATTATAGGGATCACATTTATAAAGCATCAAAAAGAAAATGAAAAAAGAGATTGAAGATACCGTCGGGTATGACCAAGTCTTTAATCACTGGCCTTGTCATAAGTCCATCAACGACCCGCTGAACAATGTCAACATGTTTGCACGCAACTGCAAGTCTACTTCCAAATCCAAAGTTCAAAGATCACCTGGGTGTGCAGAACGAAAATCAACCGATCTCCAACAAGATCACCGTCAATCCCAGCCTCTACCTGCGAAATGTCAACAAACACCGCATCATTATTAGCCCGTCAAATGTTGAAACCTCACCACTGATATTCATACTATAAGAATACCAATACCAGTCAAAAAGACCAATTGTCACCACCTGAATACCCACCCGAAACACCAAGGAAAATCCCAGGTCTGCATTATAACAAAATTCATTTGGACATCCATCCAAAAAGCTAGACACGATCAATTCCTTTCCTGCAACAAGAAGATCAATCTCCAGGCTAAAAAAAAACAAAGTCTGCAAAGTGACAATTCAGACAGAACTGTATCGCAACTGCCAAAAACAAAGGCCAATGACACCATCTGTGAACAAAAAATAACAATGTATTCCTTGACAGTGTGCCGAAACTGATCCATGCCTAAGACTTCCATATTGCTGCCATAGAGTCCTCGTGCGCTAATGTATCCCTTGACAGTGTGCTGAAACTAATTCATGACCTACTTGGCCTCACCAATGCACCCTCCATAATTCTACCTGCAAAGAGGCACACAAATACACAAAGTTCGATCTCAGTTTTAGAATAATTGTTAACACAGTGAATAGGCAGATTCATTCAAGATCAAATGTCAGAGTATGAACAGAAGTCTCAAGCAAGGCAGTCGAAATAACATGTTCATAAAATAATGTCTAAGTATGAAATAATGCATAGCAAGTCCATGATTATAACCAACATACCAAGTGTGCAAATTATGCAGCAAACATGATTCAAGGCATCGATTCGAGTTTGACACAAGCAGTATGCAATTGAAGTCTGGACTGAAAGTGACTTAACCGATTCAGTAGTGTGTCTCAATTAATTCTTCTTGGTGACCTTCAGTTTGATAAAATCCGTAATCTACGCATTAACCATGCTACCATAACTACCATGACAACCCTGCAAAAGTTGAAAGATACAGAACTGTGACAATGCATAATCATACAAGAAGAAAGGTCCATGATAAGAACTTCTCTGTAGCTTCACGTCGTAGCTCTTGATGGTAACAAACATCAACATTTGTTTCTCAAGTCCCTCTTTTATCCTAAAGCTATTACATACCTGTAAAAGCAAAATCACAAATGTCATGAGCATCGGGAAGAATAAATGTTATTCAGCTATGAGCTCTTAACCCTTAGTGCGGTTTGTTTCTTCTCAGAAAAGAAAAGAACAGGACCCATACCTTATTTGCCCGCAGGCCACCAACACTTCCCAATGGTCTCTCTGCTCTGATAGTCAAGGACGCCTGGAGTCTTGCTTGCTATGCTGCAATCAGCTAGGACAATGGATTGGTTCCAATTGTGGAACCGTAGATCTTGCTCGATGAAGAACACAGTTATTTCCCCCAGGTCTGGCATGAGTACTCCAGGAGCCGAGTCTAAGGACGAAGCCTTTCCTGCAAAGGGTGCCAAGTAAGCCCTCAACTTCATTCACAAGAGAATGTCCTCTGCAATTCCTGTGTTTTTGTCTGTCAAACAATCTGAGGATTGAAGCCATCCTTGAT
Organism: Lathyrus aphaca; assembly: GCA_963966055.1. Lineage (NCBI taxonomy): Eukaryota > Viridiplantae > Streptophyta > Magnoliopsida > Fabales > Fabaceae > Lathyrus > Lathyrus aphaca. The sequence goes on along the minus strand of OZ014520.1, from coordinate 126,568,070 downwards.
TTGAATACCAGAAGCAAACTACTGAAACCTAAGAGGAAACTGTTACCACAACTTTTCACAAAAGCTCTTCGTAACTTTCGCCAAGTTGCCACAAATCTTCAGATGTCATGAAGCTCCCTATGCCGGGAGCGATGCACATGAAAACAAATGAAGCAAGGATGTCAGGATAATATATAAATATGGATAAGGAAATAAAAGCTCAAAATCACATTCAGGAATCGAAGTCCGCAAGCAGAAGAATTCAACACGCTTGTCATAAGAGCATTATGTTAATCATAAGCAAATTGAATCAGGAAGTACATTGAGACAAGAAATAACAAGAGGAGCATACTCAGTACAAGAAATTAAGAAATTTACAGCAGTGAAAAATGCAGCATATCAGTAAAAAATCAATTTCAAAATTGATGGGACCACATCCTTTCTAGAATGATTTCCAAATGCATTACAGACAAAAGTGAAAAAGAGTGACTCACCCCAAGCTGGCCCACAGGATATTGACAGCAAGAAGAATCTTCGTACAATCACAACGGATTGATTTCCACAGCTCATCACCCTCACTCTAAAACAGATTTTTCACGCATACGAGTTACCTCCCAGGGGTCTCCTATAAAAAGGGGCAATCATTAGCACTGGAGGAGGATATACGATTACTTTGCAACAAGATATACAGAAAACCCTAACAACACCTACACACCTGACAAAACCCTAATACACAGAGGCAGCCACCCAAAAAAAACCTACCCTAATTCACTAAAAGCTTAAAGTAAATCAATGTATTCAGTGCTTCACATTGAAGCCCTGAATATTGTGAGATTAACCCTCATTCAATAACAACGGTCAACATACAACAAGCAAGGCTACCATCAAAGAAAAAGAAGAGGCTCAGAAGGTAGAGGAGATTCGAGTTCAAGTCAGAAAGGATTCATTGCTCATACCTTCAAACCTTGGTCGAAAGAAATCACCGTAAAAAGTCGTACCGCTCCATTCAGGTAGCTCCCCTTTTCTCTTCGCCCATGTCTTGATATTGTGGTGAGGATCTTTCTGCCTTGATGTTAGAATTGATTCTAGGGTTTATCCATTCGTGTTGTTGTTGATATACTTCGCTTTCGATCTGTAATCATGGATATTTTGTTTCTGACGATGAACTCTCTCCATTTACTTGGTCTCCTCCATGGTGGAGGATTGAATCGAGGAACGAGGTTTTTTTGAGTGAGTTCGTTTGGTTTTCAGATTTCAATTTGGGGTTTTGTTTTCCGATTAAGAAGGTGGGATGAAGGGTCATTGACTCTAGTGACTCCATTGTTTTTTTACACAAAGTTAATAGCGTCAGTTTTCTTTTTGGGTGGTGGGATTATTGAAAGTTGTAGCTATTGCTTCCCAAGACAAGTGTCTTTTCCTTGTTTTGGCTGCATGTCAGGCTTTATTACTATTATTTTTTTAAAAAAAATATTGTTGACCGATGATGGCAGATGCTTAGGCCATTGTATTTGTTGTGGATCGAGTGAGGGTTGCCTCATGGTGTAGACTTGTGTTTCACCCTTGATTGAGGTCAATGCTTTGACCCTTACTGATCCAACGCCTCGCATTTGCTTCTGAATCAACCTCGTTGACTGAGCTTCATGGTAGACCACAACATGTGTGGGCCTTTGCTGGTCCTGGGCTCTATTACTTTCACTTCATACACCCTCCTATTTGCTTATTTCAAACCCAGCCCACTTGTTGTTTTTTTTTCTTTTTGTGTTTTGTTTCAATTTCTTTTCTTTTATAAAAAAAATCTATAAAAAAATAGAAATTCATTTTTATTAATTAGTTATTTTAAATGACTTTATTTAATCTAGTTAGTTAATTTATTAATTAATTTTATTAAATATTTTCATTTAATCAAATTAATTAATTATCTTTAAAACCTTCATACAAAATTCAAAAAAAACATTTTCTTAATCTTTTGTTTAAATTTGAATTTCTTTCGTATCTCTCGATTTAATTTCTCTTCTGAATATCTACGAAAAATCCAAAAAAATATTCTCATAGATTAATTAAATAGTTTTTGTTTAATTAGATTAATTAATTTGATAGTTAATCTAATTAAATATTTCTATTTAATTAATTAACTTTTTCTCCATTTGCTCGATTATGTGTGTGGTGAATGTTTGCGTATGCTCGATCCTCCTGGCTTGTGATATGATGATATGACTGCTTGTGTGATTACTTTTGCATTTTTGACGATAAATTGCTAAGTAAAAAAACGAACGCACACCAAGACTAATCATTTAAAAGATAAACAAAATTTTTGGTCCAACGCCAAATAAACATCCATATGCACTTCACTTCATACACACACGTAAGTCGATCGTTCTTCGATCGCCATCTGCACGAACTTTGCACCTTACACTTTTAGCAACATTTTCCAACTTAACGAATCAACGCATTGCGCTTGTTTTCCATAGTTAGTCCTTAGCTTAGTTCCTCAAACTTTGCGAGTCGAGCACATTGTGCGTCGCTAACAAAAACCAACAAATAAACCTCCACTTGCATTTACCTTAAACCTCAAAAAACCGAAATGTTACTTCTTAGATCCAAACCCTTGATTCAACATCAAGCGGTCTTAGGAAACAAAACACTTCAATAAATACGAGGAAAATTGCACGCCACGAGCCTTAAGCGATAGAAAGGGGGATAACGAGCTTTCGTTACTCGCTCCGATTATTTCGGCGCAAGACATTCGTCTTGTTGGACGAAATAAACTATCCATAGTCTTTAGTGCAAATGGACTCTTAAATCCTTTCATCGAAGAAAGGTAATAAAAACGAACACCAATACCTGTATCAGGCCGAACTACGAAGCTCTGACTTTCCCATTGCACAAGGGAATACGTAGGCACGAGGATCTCAATCCTTGCCGAGCCCCTAGGATCAATAAACCCTTTAGTTCAACAAGTAATCATAAGTATAGACATCCCTTCGCGCGTGACAACCTAGATGGTTCCCATCGAGTATGATGGATGTAGGAGGTGCTAATACCTTCCTCCTACATAACCGACTTCCGAACCCCGACAATGGTTTGCGATGACCTTGTTTTATCCCTTCTTTGTGGTTTTATCTATATTTACCATTTCCCTCTTCGGGAATAAATAAAATTAGGTGGCGACTCTCAAGTCAGCCCAGCCGCGACCGCGTTCGCGAGGAATCGTATTTTTCGAGGTACGACACATACCATACACAAGCTGATACGGTGTTGCCCCAGTGGATGTTCTGATCGACGTGCGGTACCCATGCAAGGCAAATGGTAGCATTTCATGCCAGTCTTTGTAAGTGACTACCATCTTCTGCACAATCTTCTTGATATTCTTATTAGCTGCCTCAACTGCGTCATTCATCTTTGGCCTGTAAGGAGAATAATTGTGGTGTTGGATCTTGAAGTCCCGGCACAGCTCTGCCGTCATTTTGTTGTTTAAGTTGGAACCATTATCAGTAATGATTCGCTCAGGAACTCCGTATCGACAGATAATATCTCTCTTCAGAAATCGGGCTACCACCTGCCTTGTAACATTTGCATAGGAGGCTGCTTCGACCCACTTGGTGAAATAGTCAATAGCAACCAGGATGAATCTGTGGCCATTCGAAGCAGTCGGTTCAATCTTGCCAATCATGTCAATGCCCCACATAGCAAAGGGCCAGGGTGAAGACATCACATTCAGAGGATTGGGAGGCACATGCACCTTATCCGCATAAATCTAGCATTTATGGCATTTTCTGGCATAGGCACAACAGTCGGCATCCATTGTGATCCAGTAATAGCCTGATCTTAGCAACTTCTTGGCCATCGCATGTCCTCCAGCATGGGTACCAAAGTATCCTTCGTGCACCTCGTGCATCAACGAGTCTGCTTCCGTTCTATCAACGCATTTGAGGAGTACCATATCAAAGTTTCTCTTGTAGAGGGAACCATCGGTGTTCAGAAAGAAACTACCAGCAAGCCTTCTTAATGTCTTCTTATCATTGGATGATGCCCCAGGTGGGTATGTTTGATCCTTTAAGAAGCACTTAATGTCATGGAACCAAGGCTTATTATCTTTAACAACATCTGTTGCGAACACATATGCTGGTCTGTCAAGTCTGGACACTGAAATTTGAGGTACAAAGTTGACAGCCTGAACTTTGATCATGGATGAAATGGTGGCCAGAGCATCTGCAAACTGATTCTCGTCCCGAGGGATATACTCGAGCTTGACTGTTGTAAAGAAAGTCAATAACCTCCTTGTATAATCCCTGTAAGGTATCAGATGATCCTGGTGTGTATACCATTTGCCATTGGTTTGATTGACTACCAAAGCTGAATCTCCGAATACAGTCAACGTCTTGATCCTGAGGTCAATGGCTTCCTCAAGACCCATAATGCAAGCTTCGTATTCAGCTTCGTTGTTAGTGCAGTTGAAAGTGAGTTTTGCCGAGAAAGGCATGTGAACTCCTTTAGGTGTAATGAGTACTGCACCAACACCACGACCATTCATGTTAACAGCCCCATTAAACATCATAGTCCATTCTTCTTCCGGGTCGGGCCCTTCAGTGTGAACAGGCTCTTCATGATCTTTTGCTTTTATGAACATGATGTCTTCAGCAGGGAAGTCAAATCTCATAGGCTGGTAATCATCAATGGGTTGCTCAGCAAGATATTCAGACAATACACTGCCCTTGATGGCTTTCTGAGAGGTGTATTGGATGTCATACTCTGTAAGGATCATTTGCCATCTTGCAACCCGCCCGGTAAGTGCTGGCTTCTCAAATATGTACTTGACTGGGTCCATCTTTGAGATCAACAAAGTTGTGTGGGTCAACATATACTGTCTCAGTCGGCGAGCAGCCCACGCTAAAGCACAGCAAGTTTTCTCGAGCAGTGAATAATGTTGTTCACAGTCGGTAAACTTTTTGCTTAGGTAGTATATTGCATACTCTTTTCGACCAGACTCGTCATGCTGGCCCAACACGCACCCCATTGACTCTTCTAATACTGTCAAGTACATTATCAGAGGTCTTCCTTCAACTGGAGGCATAAGGATTGGAGGTTCTTGCAAGTATTCCTTGATCTTGTCAAAAGCCTTCTGACAGTCTTCGTTCCACCTGACCGTCTGTTCTTTTCTTAGCAGTTTGAACAAGGGTTCACAGGTTGCCGTAAGGTGAGATATGAACCTTGAAATGTAGTTCAATCTACCTAGAAACCCTCGAACTTCTTTTTCAGTTTTCGGTGCAGGCATCTCTTGAATGGCTTTGACTTTATCAGGGTCAACTTCAATCCCTTTCTCGCTTACAATAAATCCCAGCAGCTTACCAGATCGCACCCCGAATGTGCATTTGTTGGGGTTCAACTTCAGTTGGTACTTCCTCAGACGCTTGAACAACTTTAGCAGATTTACCAGATGGTCTTCTTCAGTAAGGGACTTGGCAATCATGTCATCCACATAACATTCGATTTCCTTATGAATCATATCGTGGAATAATGTTACCATAGCCCGTTGATATGTTGCACCGGCATTCTTGAGCCCAAATGGCATTACCTTGTAGCAGAACGTGCCCCAGGGTGTGATGAAGGTTGTCTTCTCCATGTCTTCAGGTGACATTTTAATCTGATTGTATCCTGAAAATCCATCCATGAAGGAGAATACCGAGAACTGAGCCGTATTATCCACCAATACATCAATGTGAGGTAAAGGGAAGTCATCTTTCGGGCTGGCTCTGTTCAGATCCCGGTAGTCAACACACATCCTCACTTTGCCGTCTTTCTTAGGCACAGGCACTATATTAGCAACCCACGGTGGATAGCTAGTTACAGCGAGGAACCCGGCGTCCCATTGCTTTTGTACCTCTTCCTTGATTTTCATTGCCATGTCTGGGCGAGTACGGCGCAGTTTCTGTTTAACCGGTGGGCATTCTTCTCTTAAGGGCAGCTTGTGCACAACAATGTCGGTGTCCAACCCTGGCATATCTTGGTAGGACCAAGCAAACACGTCTACATACTCTTGAAGCAGGTCAATCAGTTGTCTCTTCACTGAATCTTGTAAGCAGGCCCCGATTTTAACTTCTTTCACATCTTCATTTGTACCAAGATTGATCGTCTCTACCTCCTCCTGATGAGGAGTGATACCCCTTTCCTCTTGTCTTAACAACCTGGCTAGCTCTTCAGGAAGCTCATGTTCTTCTTCAACCCCTTCATCAGCTTGATTGATCGGATTGTCAAAGTCATACGAAGTCATAGCCGTGCTGTTGTCGGTGCTGTCTGGAAGGCACTCTCTGCAAGGGTTCAGTTGGTTCATTTTAGTGATTTGATTTTAATCTTGTTTAGAAAAGTGGAATAAAGTTAACATTTTGAAAACACTGCCATTTATTTTTTGTACAAAAAGAAAAAAATGGAAAAACAGTGAGCGGAAAAGAAAAAGACTCATTTGCAAAAGATGTCTGATATTTCATTGATTAATCTTGTTGCACAAAAATTACAGATGGCCCGATTACAAAATGAGTCTTGTCATCTTGGGCAAGATGCAAGACTTTGATGCATGCTATAAAGATACAGGAAATAATAATTACTCTGCAGGAGTAACTCTTATAATTTCCTGGGAAGACCAGTTTGAGATACTGCTCCCCGGGATCTTTGGACGGATCCAACTCTCCAGGTTGCGGTCGCTTTCATCCTCGTCTTCCAAATTGTTGACAGCATCAGGGGTGAGCATTCCCCCACTAACAAAGTTGGGCTCCTTAGCAGCCTCTGCTTGATCTTGTTGAGTTGGTTTGTAACCCAACCCAAATCTATCCTCTTTCTTCTCCACAGGCAACAGTTTGCCCCAACCTTGGGCAGTTCCTTCTTCAACAACCTTCCGGGCTTGTTGGTAAGATGTCATTGAGGTTCCAGGTACAGCAGAAGTTTCATTTATGTTCAAGGCCTCAAATCCTTGACTCATTGTCTCGTGGATCTCCCCATCCATCTCAATATATTTGTAGGTAGCCAGGTGGCTAACAAAAATATCCTCCTCTCCACAGATAGTAACGACTTGGCCCTCCCACTCGAATTTTAACTTCTGGTGAAGGGTTGAGGTCACGGTGCCAGCGGCGTGAATCCATGGCCTACCCAATAGACAGCTGTAGGCAGGCTGTATATCCATCACATAGAAGGTCGTTTTGAAAGTTTGTGGGCCAATTGTTATAGGCAACTCAATTTCTCCCAGAACCGATCTCTTAGAACCGTCAAAGGCTCTCACTACCAGGTTGCTGGGCCATAATGCCAATCCATCATACTCTAGCTTCACAAGGGCTTTTTTAGGTAAGACATTGAGGGATGATCCTGTGTCTACCAGCACATGGGAAAGAACTGCACCTTTGCATTCCATAGTAATGTGCAAAGCTTTGTTGTGATTGCGGCCTTCCGTAGTCAAATCAGTGTTGGTGAACCCTAGCCCATGACTAGCGTTAACATTCCCAACCACAGCTTCCAACTGATTGACGGTGATTTCTTCTGGCACATAAGCTGCGTGCAAGACTTTTAGTAGTGAGTTCCGATGAGCCTCGGAGCACATAATCAATGATAGAATAGAGATCTTGGAAGGCGTCTGGTGAAGCTGGTCCACTATTTTGTAATCACTTTTCTTGATGATTCTCATGAATTCATCAACTTCTTGATCAAAGGGCGTTTTCAAAGCTTCTTTAACAATTTGTTCTTCCTGCACCAAGCTCTTACCTTTTGCCTTGGCAGCAGCTTCTACTTCGGCAGTGGGTCTTTGAATTTGTGGAGCAAAGAGACGTCCGCTTCGAGTGAAGCCTCCGCCTCCTCCCACATTGTCTACTTGTGGTGCAGGGGTTGATGACTCAAAAGTGATTTTCTGTCCTTCGCAGTATAGATCAGAACCGTAATGCCAAGGGATGGCATTACTGCTTTCATAAGGTATTGGCCCAGGCACCGTGATGGTGACTGGGCTGATGGCAGCTGCAGAAGGGACTGCGATAGTTTGTGGATCATAGTATATTGTGACTGGTGCTCTGATGGGAGTGGCATTTTGTGAGTTGTAAGCAGAATCATTTTCAGGATCATAGTAAATTGTAACTGTTGAGACATTTACTGCTGAAGTTGTAGGAGACATTGTTGGAAGGATGGGTGTTGTTGTTGTAGGAGTTTCTGAATGAAGTGGTGCTGAAGTTGTAGAAGGGATGTTTGTTGATATCTGGTCCGTTGAAGTAACAGATGAAGCATTTGTCGATGAGATTGAAGAGTTGCTTGGAACTATGGTTGTTGTATTTGTAGAAGACACGGGAATTGTTGCTGATGAGGTTGATGGATTGGTAGGAATTGATGTTGTGATCTGAAGCAGGCCACTCTGGATGAGACTATCTATGCCATCTCTCAAGTTATCACAACCATTCACTGAAATGTTACAGTAAGCACACCCTAGCTCGCATCCAGGGAACATTTGACATTCAAGGAGTTGGGCTTTGATCTCTACCAAGGGTGTCCGAATCTGACCCACACTGGTTATTAAGTAAGACGGCTTGTCTTCTTCAATAGCATTGATTCTGGGGCCACCATGGTTTGGCATAGGGTTCTTATTAACATTTGGTGGTGGTGCAAAATTCAGAGCTTTAGAGTCTACCAAGTCTTGTACCTTCATGTGCAAAGCTCTGCACTTTTCTGTACTATGGTCAGGTGCGTTTGAATGGAAAGCACATCTAGCGCTGGCGTCATAATTCCTAGGCAAACTGGCAGGATCTGGAGGTGCCAACGTCCTTAGCTCAACCAGGTTGAGTTTCAGGAGTTGTGGCAGTAATGTGGCATATGGCATAGGGATCGGATCGATCACCCTATTGGCCTGAGAAGGTCTCTGTTGGAACGGTCTTTGCTGATTGTTGTTGTTGGTGTTGTTGTAGTTTCTCTGAGGAGGATACTGATTTTGTTGCTGATAATTTTGTTGATGTGGTTGATAAACTGGTTGTGGATGAATTGGAGCGGGAATGGTGACTGCTGCCACAGACCTATGAACATATTGGGGCCTGCCCCTGTTGGTATGGATAGCATTGGTCTCACCAGTTCTTCTTTGGCCCGCAAAAGGCTTCCTTGTGTTGCTGGATGAGCTGGCACCGTTGTCAGAAATTTTGCCCATCTTTAACAGGCTCTCAATTCTTTCTCCAGCTATAACGACATCTGCAAAGCTGGTAGAAGAGAAAGCAGCCAACCTGTCAATGTATGTTCCTTGGAGGGTATTCATAAACATATCTTCCATCTCCCTCTCTGACATAGGTGGCTGGACAGCAGCAGCCAACTGCCTCCACCTTTGGGCGTACTCCCGGAAGCTTTCTCTAGATGATTGTGACATCCCTATCAGGAGGGTCCTGTTGGGTGCCATATCCAGATTATACTGATATTGTCTGATGAAGGCCTCTGCCAGGTCTTTCCAACACCTGACGGTCGCTCTAGTCAGATGGGAGTACCATTCCCTTGACGCTCCAGTTAAACTATCCTCAAAATAAAACATCCATAGCTTCTCGTCCATGGTATATGCCTTCAACCTTCCCAAAAAGGATTGTAAGTGGGTCCGTGGGCAAGAAGTCCCGTTGTATTTCTCAAAACAAGGAGGCTTAAACTTATGGGGAATCCTGACCCCGTCCACTAAGCCCATGTCCATAACATCAAAACCCAAAGAGTTTTGAGACTCCAAGGATCTTAATTTTTCAGCAATTTCATCCAGCCTTCTGTCATAGGCCTCCTCCCTAGCACCCATTACTGTGAACTGATCCTCCTGGGGGTCTTCTTGCAGCACTCTGCCTGCAGTGGCAGTCCCTTGAACATTAGCAGGAGTGTTGATCTCTGGATGAAGGTGGGGTCCAAATACAGGGGGGTTGACATGAGGTTGGACCCTCTCATTGTTGCTTGTCCCAGCAGTCCCTATATGGGGATCTTCCTGATTCTGCCTTTCTACCATTGCTCTCAATCTTTCTTGGCTCTGAGCCATGTTGTTCATCACTTCCATAAACTGCGTCATCTGAGTTCTCATTTCCAATCTTTCATTGGCCATTTGGTTTCTGACCTCTGCAAGGTCCTGTTGTACCTGGTCCATTTGTATGCCCGGAAGGTTGTTACGGGTTGGATATCGGTGAGGACGGTTGAGTGGAAATACCTGACGTCGAGAAATAGTTCCTGAGTTACACAACAGAGTTAGTAACAACAACAAAGTAAACCTACAAAACAAACAAAAGGGTTAGCATGCAATGCAGTATTCTTATTTGTTTCCAAGGTATCCGGCTTGGCACTTGGTTTGACCCTTCCAGACCCTTGAAGATACTGTTGATGTTGCTTGAAAAGGACTTAAATGGGACAAACTGCTACATATATTACAAAAAAGCAAATGATACATAACTTGTTCTTTACAAAACATGCCCTCTGAGGGGTCAAAATACATCACAGGAAAATAAAAGTACATGAAATGGAAGCAACAACAAGCAAAAGTCAAACACCAAGACCAAACTCATCCTCCTGAACTTCCTTGAGAAGTGCTTCAGTCACAGGATCAGCTGGACGCTCCGTGAGATTCCTGATAAGGAGATTTCGGGTAGTAACAGCTGCAGTTAGCTTCTTGTGTTGACTCTGGTCCTTTGACCTCTTCACTCCGGCTCTGATCTTCAGCTCCGAGATCTCCCTCTGGGCTGCTGCCAGGGCTTCCTGCTGCTCTTTTGCACTAGCTTCCAGCTGCTCAATCTTGTCCTGAGTCCTCTTATCTTCCAGAGTACGAGCTTCGGTGATCCTGACCCACCTAGCTTGACTCTCCTTCAGATACAAATCAGTCCTGACTTTCTGGAACTGGGCTTCTTTGCAAGCATTCTTCAAGATTTGCTCTCCAGCCTTAGACTTCTTGATGTAATCTTCAGACTTCTCAATTTTAGCCAGATGCTCCACTTTCAATTTTTCCAACCTTTCAATATCCAACCTACCATCACTCCTCTCCCAGAGGGTCTTCTGTAGAGCTTGAGTCAACTTCTCATTTCTTTCTTTCAAACTCTCAAACTCCTCTAAACTGACAGTAGCAGGAGGTGGTGCTGAGGATGGCCCAGGTATATCCTCCATGGTGAAGGGCATCCCAGAAAATTGAGCCCTGGCATGGGACCACTCATAGTATTGTGCCGATGCCACATTGTTGCACTTCCCCAGAATGGTTATTCCTTTAGTCTGAACATTGTCCCAGGCCCAGGCTGCCTGCCTGACAATAGCCAGATTAGGCTTGTTCTCACAGTAAAGAGTCTCAGCCAAGTCTTGTGCCTTAGGAGTGTGGACCAGTGCATAGCCCAGTTGTCTTTTGAATAGCAGGGGGTTGTAATTAATGCAACCCTTAACTCCTATCAGGGGTACATTGGGAAAATGCCCACAACTGGTAATGATATCCCTGCCCTTTGTGCTTTGAGTGCACCACCTGATATCAGCCGAAGTCAGAGCAGTGAGTCTTCTAGCCCAGTTTCTCTGCTGATGAGGATTCAAAAATGCATCTGTCTTGGGCAAATGCTTGAGAAGCCAAGTATGGGACAAAGGAGCACAGCACCTCACTAATCTTCCCCTCTGCTTTTCATTCCTTTGGTGGACTGAGTAGTAAAAATCTCCCAGCAAAGTGGGCACTGGGTTCTTCAGGATGAAAAGATGGATTGCATTCTTACTAACAAACCTAGGCTCATCTGCAAATAAAATAATCCCATATATGCTCAGGGCCAATAAAGCACAGACTGCTTTCCACTCTCCTGAAGAAGCCTTCAAAGTAGCCTGAGGGATCAAGAAATCCAAATGCAGACCAGAGATTCCAGCCTTGGTAGTCAAATTCTGTCCAATCAGAAATGGTTCCAGATGCAATGCCTTTGCCACTTCTTCATTACTTGGAAAATCCATCTCAGGGTTGAAGGGGACTCCACCCCTGATAGGTATACCAACCAATGATGAATACTCCTCTAATAAAGGCCCCAACTGAAAATCCTGAAAAGTGAAACACCTCAGAGGGGGATCATAGAACTGCAGGAAAGTATGAATCAAGCTCCTCTGTGAAGGGTCCAAATCCATAACCACATCAAGTATGCCTCCGTAGTGTTCTCTGAAAAGTGGTATATGGTCTGGAGTAATCAGGGTCTAAATCCTCCTGATGTCAGCTAGCTCAGGCTGAAAGAAATGGTAGGAGATATTACTCTTCTTAGGTGCCATGTTGCTGAAGAAAAGCTGAGACAGATGATGATGATGGAGAATAATACTGAAGATGGGCCACTGACAGGCAGATGCTGGTGATAACAGTAGCTGAAGCAGGTAGGTCTATGCAGATGAAGGGGTCAAAACCAAGCCAAAATATAGTATGGATACCCTTAAAAACAAATAAGCAAATGTCAAAATGATGCAATGATGATGTATGCAAATGATATGCAAGGGTTTGTGACTGAGCTGGATTTAATCAAATGCTCTGATATAAGTCCAGGTATGTTCAAGAAATCCAGATGGAGGTTCAAAAGTCCAGTAACCAAGGTGGGGGACTCAAATAAAGAGTCACATGTCCAGGGTTAAAATCACAAGAACTGTTCCAAAATGGAGTACTCTTAATCAAAACAAAGTAACAGGGTATGCTGAGGTCAAGGGTTCCTGCAAACCTGTAAACAGCCCAACCCCCTCACAGGTGGTGTTCTAAAACAAGGATCCTCAGACTTGGATCAGTTATGAGAAGTGTAAACACTTCTAACCCGGAGGTACAGTGTTTACAATAACCATAAAAGATCCTCCTCTAATTCACCTCAGTTTCTGAAGGTCAATACTAAAGGTCATCCAGACTTAGCAGGCTTCCCAGATAGCCCTAGTACTGCAGGAAATCTGCAACACAGAGTTCTCAAGAAGAAACCCATATCTGAACCGTGTTTCATATTCCCGCACCAGACCGAGATGGAATGGGAAAGAATATGAACCACTCTAGCCTAGGTGTCACTCAGGTCCCAGGTATAGGACCTTAACTCTCAATAGAACCCCACCCACCAAAGCAACAAACAGATCCAGCCAGCACAGTATGGCAATATGATATATGCAAAGCTATAAAGAAAGTAATAAAGCAACTGTTCATAAAGCAGTAAATAAAACAAATATACAAGCTCAGATAGCACATAGCACCCCAGTAAACACAAATCAATCAAGCGCTAGGAGGAACCCACAAAAAGAACCAGAAGCCCTGGTTGCAGTATAAGGTTCCCCAGCAGAGTCGCCAAGTTGTCGCTCCCGATAGATGGGACTGGCCCAAATAAAGGTACAGACGCGAACGGTCGGTGAAAGGGAACAATGAGAACACACAGCCGTGAACTCACTGGAAAAGAAAAGAGTCGCCAGCTAGGCATTTTTATCCCGGAGGAAAGGCAATGCTGCATAGACCTAGAAAGATATGGATAAGGCGATTGCGAACCAGAGAGACTGAGAAAGGGGGTTGGTTACAACCTGGGAAGGTATTAGCACCCAGATTGTCCGCCGTACTCGACGGGATCCACGCTTAAAAGATTTGTGTTTTAAAGGGGTAGTGTCAGTGCAATTTGTGTGTAAAATAGCTGGAAAAGGATATACAGGTGTCAGTGTAAAAGAAGTGTAAAGTGTGATATATACAGTGTCAGTGCAGGGATAAGAATGAAATGCTCGTGACTATGAGGCTTAAAAGAATGAAGCTGGAAGGAGGGGGGATATACAGAGACTTTTGTTCGATAACCGTTAAGTTATGCCTACGTATCCTCTCGTGCAATGAGGAAGTCAGAACACCGTAGTTCGACCCAAAGAGACTGAAAGATGAATTGACTTGTGAACTGCTTGCTTGTCTATGCTCAAGTGTATGACCTGTCTGGCTCAGGTGCAAACTGTCTTGCATTAGACGGAAGAAGCAAGTTCTCGTTTGTGAGTGAATGAGATGAGAAAAGAATCCCGAAGGAGACGATTATTGTTTGTTTTTGTGTTTTCAATCTTTTATTGCTTTTGGATGTTTGTCATAAGTTAATGAGCTTAAGCTTAAACCAATAGGTTAGTAAACTCATCACATCTTCCCTCTGATTAGGGGTAATGAGAATACCTTAAGTGTGAAGTCATCTTCTCACACTTAATCACCTTTGATATAGGATTAAGATCATTAACCTACTTGTGATTATTTAGATGTTTTTGTGGTTTTTGTTTAGTGTTAAGTAATGAGGTTAAGCCATAATCAAGGATTAAACAGACTCATTACACCATCCTAATAGAAGGATAATAGATGAGAATGTTTAAGCTGAGGAAAGCTCCTCAACTTAATCCGTGATTAGGGATTAAACTCATGACAAAACAAGCCTTTGATTAAGTGGATTTTAATTAATGATATGATGATGAAGTGAATTTTATGCTTTGTAAGACAACTTGAGGGGGACTTGTCCATTAACACTAGGGTTAGTCCTTCTTAACCAATTAAGGAAGAATTAGAACCCTAATGCAAGGCCCAAGTTGCAAGTATGATGTCTTGATGATTATTAAATGAATTGATTAAGAGATTTAAACACATTAAGGGTTTAACACTTAGGATTAAAGTTATACACTCCATCCTAATAGAAGGATGCAGGCATAAACTTAATCACAAAGTCTTAAAGCCTTTAGGGTTTAGTCCCTGATTATGAGGTGAGAAGAGAGGACTCAAGGAGAAACAAAGGTAAAACTAAGAGGGGAGACTAAACAAAACCCTAATCATTGTCATGCTTGGTTGTTCCTAAGGTTTGTGAGGTTTACAAGAGAAGTCTTCAATGGAACCACCAGGGAGCAGATGAAAGGATCAAAGAGAAGCAAAGTAACTTGCTTCATTTAAGAAGACAAATCACTTGAAGAAAGAAAGTGGGAAGAAGAAGAATGAGCAAGCTCAAACTCAAACACATACAAAAAATGCAGCAAGGATGCAAGAGAGGAATGAGAAGAAAGTATGAGAAGTGAAGGCAAATTCACTTCTCAAAGTTACTTACCACCTGAAAGGTTAGTGAAAGGAATGCAACACAATGCAAAATGGAATGAAATGACATGATGTAAATCAAAACCAGAAGCACATACATGATGCTAATGATGCTATGAGATGCTACAAACATGGAACAACACATGGGGATGATCATACAAGCTTATGGATGCAAATGCAACAAGTTAAGGACCATGAACATACATGAAAAGTAATGAAATGCAAACGACATACAACATGGGAAATGCAAGATGCAATGAGCAAACATGCTTTCAATATGTCTTATGATGTCAAATGAATCACATGGATGCATAAAATGTCATGGCAAGTCAAGGTGTGAATGCAAATGCAAGATGGATGCATATGGAAGCCCAAATTAGGGTTTATGATCAATGCATCAAACACAAACCAAAATCAGAAGCAAACATCAATACAAAAAATTGAAAATGCACTCAAAGGATCCCTAAACCTACACTAACTCACTGCCCAAAGGAGAGGTTCCAACTCTTAACCTAATTCAAGTTATGATTTTCCTAAGTTTTCTAGGGTTTTAGGGTTCCTTAACAAGAAAAATGCCAAACAAATGGAATATGAAAGATCAAATCATGGCTATTTAATCTTACAAACTACATGACATGCTAAACACAATGCAAAAAGAATCAAAGTCCAACTCCTTATGGTTAGGCAGAAGTGATTTTTGGAAGTTTGGATCAAAATAATGCATCAAAATGATTTTAATTCCATGAAAAATTCTCAAAATGCATCAAGATCAAAAAAGAAATTTGGTTTGAGGGTTGGACAATGTTTCTAAATGTTTTTTAATGTTTCATGAATTTTTTGGTGATTTTTAAATACCTAAAAGTATTTTTAATTAATTAATTCTCATTAATTAATTAAAAATAAGCTTTTAAATATTAAAAAATATTTTTTGAATGCTAAAAATAAAAATAAAAATATCTTTGTGTTCTGAAATTTAATAATAGCTTGCATAAAAAATTCCAGAATTTTTGAAATGATTTTACTATTTTTAATAAAATATAGAAAACAAATGAATTAATATGAAAATTAAAATGAATTAAAACTGAAAATAGAAAAGTAATCAGATCCAAAGGCCCTCATTTAAACTTGCTGCGCGCGCGTTTGACCTGGCGCCATATCCAAGGGCCAGCATTCAAACCTGGCTAATTAATGATTAAGCCCTAATGACAACCCTAATGACTTTCAGGCGACCGGAACACTGTTCCGGTCGTCTTCTCCGATCACCCAAAACTTCAAACTCTCTCCACACGCATCTAAAACGAAATCTAATTAAACAGAAATGATCCCCACTTAAAGACGAATCAAAACCCCCATTCAAACAACATTTATCATTCCTAAACAATGAGAATCGAATCAAACTAGTTTTAGGGCAAAAAGTTTCAGAACAAGATTAAACTCTCATCTCTTCACCATTTTCAAAACCAACAACATATTCATGATCAGGGAAGCATGTAGAACAACTTAGGAACTCTAAAAATCATTTCTGGAAAAAATGTTCATGAAGCTACCTGAGTTTGAAGCTTTTCAATCTGGCACTTTCTGACCTTCCCTTCTGTGCAAAACCACTCCTGGGACCTCCCTGATGAAGCTTTGATGATTGAAAAGAGTTTGTGTTGGCTGGTTTGGAAGTTTGAACAAGTTCTGTTCAATCTCAGGTGAGAATCGTGTTTATGATTCAGGCAGTTTAGGGCAAGGATGAGGGGTGCTTTCTGACCAGGATGATGAGTTGAGTTGATCTATGAAGTTTGTTTGTGAGTTTGTGAGTTGTTTTCTGAGTTTCGAAAGTTTTTGCCTTTGAGAGTGAAAATGAGAATGTGATGCTCTGGCTGGTTTCAGGCTTGCTGGTTATGTGCTTTGGTTTGCAATTTGTTTGTATAAACAATTGCTATTGGTCAGAAGATGTGACATGCCCTTTTGTGATAGGTATGGTAGCTTTTGCAAATTTGTCAACTTTGTGTAAGAGAAAGCATGGGTCATGTTCTAGCCAAGTACAGCAAGGGTGTGCTACGTAGCATGGTGAGGGAAAAGTCTAGGGTTGATCAGCAAAGTAGCTAGCAAGTGGATGGGATGTTATGATGGATTTTGCAACTTGGTTCATTTTGGTTCTCATGAAAAGATCTTGTTCCAAAAGCCATACAAATGTGTAATTCTTTGGTCCATTCTGAACTTTAGATGCCACATGATCATGTTATGTGAATTAGAAGTCTATTTGATAGCTTTAGAACACTTGATCAAGTCATTTTGCAAAATACCTCTTTGGTAGAAACTTTGAAATTTTGTGATTTTTGCCAACTTTGACAAGCCATAACTTTTGATCCAAAATGAATTAGGTCATGTTCTTGTACTTTTTGAAAAGGGAATGATCCATTCTACAACTTTCATAACCAAAGTTTTTCCATTTGAAGCCTTTTTGAATAAAAAAGTAAGGGTTGAAAAAGTTGCATAAAATGACATTTTCATCAAAAGTCAAACTTGCCCAAAAAGTCAACTTTGCAAAAGACTTGAAATTCTTGAATTTTGTAAACTTCAAACCTCTTCCATGATCAAATAAAGATCATATGCACCCAAAGTAATGAAGAACACCCTTTGGTTGGGTCATTGGGGGCCTCAGATGCCCTGATTTCGCACTGACTTGCTTGAAAAGTCAACTCTTGATCAGATGACTTCCCCATGGAATTTCTTCATGAAAATTGATATGCATACTCCCTATACCATATAGAGACCAATAGAAACAAGAATGACCAAAAAATTTGGAGTTATGGCCTCTGAAACCAAAACCCTAATTTTAGGTCATCTGTGCAGTTAAACCTGGCTCTACATCCACACCATTTCCAGTTCTTGTGATTCTTTGACATTCTTGACTTTTAGAGGATATAATATGATGCTTGAACACACATGGACCCCCTTTAAGTGATTGATGACCCTTGGAGTGGCTCAAGAGGCTCTTGGATTGTTCAGATCACAAACCCTAGATGCAGATGACTTTGAATCTATGCAGTGAATCAAAACTGTGATATGAGATGCTATGATTGAGTTTATGCATATGAAATGATCACAAGCCATGGTGTGAATGGGTGAGGGAAAATTTGGGGTGTTTAAAAATAGTAACAAGAATGGTTATGGAATATTGAAGTGTGTGTTAAAAATGTGAAGTTAAAATGATTTGTTAATAGTGGTTCATAATATATGGTGATTCTAAGGTAACTTATGAATGTTAAGAAATTGTTATAAAGGTAGGTTTCTCATCTAACTATCCATATCTTCTAGGTCGTTATTGTCGCTGTTTTGCAGAAGGGGTAGAGACAAATCAAGAAATAGCTGCATGAGTTGTTAAATTGATGGTAAAGAGCTAATTAATATATTTCTAGATATTAATGAGTTAATCTTTTTCTGCATGAGTTATTATCTACTTTGATATATTATATTGAAATTCAGTAGTTTCTATACATTTCCATTAATAAAGAAGATTTGCATTGTTAAAGTAACATTTGGCTCTACAATGTCCCAATACCTCTGGTAGAAATTACCACCCATATCATATGGGCCAGGAAACCTATCTCCATTCATGAAAAACATAGTATCCCTAATCTCTGACAGAGTAGGAATCATGCAGAGTGCTTCGTTGTTTCCTAAGGAAATCAGACTAGGGATTACATTGCAAATGATGCCATTTTGGCTATAGACATTGTTCGTACCGAACACAAAAGTGAATAATTAATAATATGTTGCTCAATAAAAGGCTTCTCCATAAGAACCTATCTTCATCTTTTGTTATATCAATTTTCTTGTTTATGCCTTTGATCTTTGATACCTTGTGAAAGAACACTATAATTCTATATTCTTCTGCAAACTTTGTGATTCTAACTTTCTATACTTAAAATTAGTTTTGAATATTAAGTGCAATGCTAAGCTTAATATGAGTCTCTAAATATTATGATCTTGAAGGCCCACATCAAACTCCCTGTTTTACATGAGAGTTTGTTAAGACCTCATATATTCTCTTGACTGTAAGATTGATATATAAGCTTTTTTCATGAGAAAAGGATGCTCAATCAACTTCAAACATTGTTTGGTTGGACATACCCTATTTTTTCATCAATTAACTGTCTTAACCTTTTTTGTTTATGTGTATTTTTTCATCAATTAACATTTTGAATTAGGGGAATATTGAAAAGTTGATTCTCTACTTGATGATTTAACATGGTCAGTATTATTTTGACCATGGATATTTTTTTGAAGTCCTATTATGTGTTTAAAAGTATCTCCATTTTGGGAAATTATATAGGTTCATGTAATTAGATATTTTAATGTAATCACATTATACGTTTAATCTTCTAAGGATTTCCTCAAGCAATTCCGACTAAAATCGTCTCTTTTAAAACATTTTCCACAAATCATGCTGCTTAATCATAGAATAATTGTTGAACTGATTTTTTGGTGTTTCAAGGAAAAACCAAACGATGTCGATGCTTTTCGTTTGCTTGGAGAAGTTAACTATGAACTTACATATTATGTGTGGCCTTACTAATTCATTACTTGCTATTAAGAAGCCATATGAGGTTTGTCATCTTGATAATCGATTCTTCAGATGAATGCGCTACACAGATAAATTTGTAATTTGTTTCTTATTTTAGTCTTTAGTGTATAGTCCTCCGATTTCACAATATGGCCATTCTGGTTCTCAATGTTCATATGTTACAAAAATATAAGGTTTATCTTTTGTTCACCCTACGGTTCTAGTGAATGTTTAATTAACTATTTTATTTTTCAATTCTTTCTACAGGTTGTTCAATTACTTTTGGCTTGTCGCGACTTCCCGAGCTCAAAAGACTTGAGCAACAAAGCTGATAGCAGCCCAACAGATTCACAGAAGCTGGATCCAATTCAAGTAAAATTTCACTATCTAGAAAATAAATATCTTTCGCTTTTTGAAGGGGTCTTTTGTGCAGTTTTCTTTGAAATTTTCACTAATAGATTCAACTTGTTTCTTTATTCTTTTTTTATAATAAAAAGTAGACAGAGAGAATTCAGTGTTTGACTTGCTGTTTGATTTCAATTTAGATGAAAAAGTTGATTAATTGTCAACTGCACAATGAATCTACAAGAGTGCTTAATTTCTTCAAGACTTGAAAATATGCATATATTTTGGTTTTTGTATGTATTGTATGGTGTATGAAACTTGAAATTGTTTGTTAATGTTAGCACTGATTCTGTGATTCTCTTATGCAAAAAATATTGAATCTGTGCAGAAGAATGAACTTGTAGAGATTAATTATAGTTAACATCAACTTATGCCCGTGGAGGTGGTTTACATATAGTTGAAAAAAGATTATCAAATATTGCTTATCATCTCAAGGTAACATTTCAGTTTCATGTTGCAGCTATCTCAGGTTGTGATGTTCAACTGCATAACCTCGGATCAATGTTGAGCAGCATAAAGAAATTGCTTGAGAACTATATTGATAGATATAGACTTGAAGAGAGAGATGGAGCTTTATACCTTGGTTTGATGAATAGAGATTTGGTTACTTCTTGTGCTTGGAAATGAGAGTCGGGATTTATATAACTCCTGAAAGTTCTGACAAATTTGGATTTGCTGCACTCAGCAACTCCACGCATTCACACAGTCGGCATATCAGTGGCAGTTGAATCAAGATCAAATTATCTAGAGGGAGAATGAAACAGAACTTGTCCTTGTTTTGTTCCATTACTATGTATCATTTAATACCACAAAAAGTGTAAGGTTGGTTGAGAATGCACTACTTGTTGTTGTTTTAATGGATGAAGTTAGCTAATGTAGGTTAATTAGTTATCACTGTTAAGTTAGTTGATGTTAATTTGTTAGAAATTATTATATGGTGAGCTGGCATTCTGTTATGGTTGTTATGTACTTGAACAACACTATTGAACTTTTCAATGAATGAAAATTCCTACAATGAGTTTTTGCTGTCAATTTTTTTTAAAATTTTAAAAGTATATTACCTGCGGATTTACCTATGAAAAGGAAATTTCCTACGGATATACCTGCATATGTGCCTATGGAACAGAAAGTTACGACGGTTGGAACCGTCGTAATCATTAATAAAAATTATAAATCAAATGGAACGTTACGACGGTTGTAACCGTCGTAATATGCAGATTAAGTCAATTCCCTATCCGTCGTGAGAGATAACGACGGTTGGTATGACGGTTTTGACAACCGACACGATACGGCCCCGCGACGCTCATTTCTGCGACAGTGTCGTAACCGTCGTGATTTGCAAATTACGGCGGTTTTAACCGTCGTAACCTTCCAAAATAACCGTCACAATTTGACAATTTTCTTGTAGTGATTAGGGTTAGGGTAAGGTTTAAATGAGGGCCGTTTGATTTCAGTTTCCCGCGTGTGTTGGACGATCAGGATTAGTTCATTAATCTTAATTCTGGATTATTTAATTAATTAATTAGGATTAACTGAATTTGAATTTCAGCCCTAGGATGTGGCGCGCAATCAACCACAAAATCCCCAGAATCAACCTAAACCATTGGATCATCATACTTTTGTTTTATTTCATTTTAAATTCATTTAAATCCATTTATTTTGCATATTTTATTTAAAATAGCTAGAAAATCCCAAAAAATATTTTCTTTTGTATTTTGCATCCAAATAATTTTCTTCACCCAAAAATATTTTTATTTTTATTTTTTGCATTAAAAAATCATTTTTAAAACATTTAAATGTTTATTTTAATTAATTAATGGGAATTAATTAATTAAAATATCATTTAGGTTTCTGAAAATTCCAAAAAAAAATCACATTGCATCTTAGGACATTTAGAAACATTGTCATACCATCCATACAAATTTCTTTTTGGTTTTGAACAATCTTTAACATTTTTCTTGAATTTAGGGTTCATAAAATTCTTATTTTTGAACCCTAACTTCAAGAATTCTTTTATGCCTAACCATGAATGGTATGACATTGATTCTTTTTGCATTGTTCTTCATTTAGCATGTAGCATCTAGCATACTTTTGTCACAATTTTCTTTTGCATTTTTGATTGGATTTACATTTTTTCCCTTTAGGTGCCTTAAAACCCTAGTTAACTTAGAAAATTCACAACTTTCTTTATGTTAAGAGTTAGGTCTTCTCCTTTGGGGTGTGATATCATATGGGGTTAGGGTTCCTTTGAGTCCATTTTGCATTTTTTATCTTGTGATTTGCTTCTGTTTTTGACTTTTGCATCTCATGTTGCATTAAAACCCTAATTTCTCATGCTCATTTGCATTCATCTTGCATATGCATTCATTCAAGAACTTGCCATGACATTTCATACATTCACATGACTTCTAAGACATCTTAGGACACATTAGAATTATGCTTGATCATTTCTTCATCCATTTGCCATGATATGCATTCATTACATTCCATGAACATTCATGTGCTTTCATGCTTCCTACATGCTTCATTTGCATTCTCATCTCTTGTATGATCATCCATTGCACTTGACATACATTTGCATCATCTCCTAGCATCATTTACATCATGTTTATGCTTATGGTTTTGGTTTGCATCTTTGCATTTGCTTCATTTTCATTTCATTTCATTCCTTTATGCTAACCATTTCAGGTGGTAAGTATTTGAGAAGTGAATTTGCCTTCACTTCTCACTTCTCTTCTCATTTCTTTTATGCATAATTGCTGCATTTTATTTTGCTTTAGAGTGAGCTTGCTCATTCATGTCCATCTTTCACTTTCTTCCTTCAAGTAACTTATCTTCTTAAGTGAAGTTAGCTTGTTTCTTCTGCTTCTCCTCCTTTCATCTGCTTCTTCCTTGGTGGCTATTCTTGAAGATCTCTTGCAAGCCTCACCAACCATAGGAACATCCTAGCATAATAATCTTAGGGTTTTGATTAGTCCCCCCTTATTTTTACCTTTGTGTCTTCTTTTGGGTTTCTCTTCTCATCTCATAATCAGGGACTAAACCTTTAAGGTCTTAAGGCTTTGTGATTAAGGTTATGCCTGCATCCTTCTCTTAGGATGGAGTGTATAACTTTAATCCTAAGTGTTAAACCCTTAATGTGTTTAAACCTCTTAATAAATTCATATTAATAATCACTAAGACAATAAGCTTGTAACTTAGGCCTTGCATTAGGGTTCTAATTCTTCCTTAATTGGTTAAGAAGGACTAACCCTAGTGTTAATGGACAAGTCCCCCTCAAGTTGTCTTACAAACCATAAATTTCACTTCTTAATCTTATCATTAACTAAAATTCACTTCAATAAAGGCTTGTTTTGTCATGAGGTTAATCCCTAATCATGGATTAAGTTGAGGTATCTTCCTCAGCTTAAATGTGCTCATCTATTATCCTTCTATTAGGATGGTGTAATGGGTCCATTAAATCCTTGATTATGGCTTAAACTCATTACTTAACACTAAACAAAAACAGCAAAAACACATAAATAATCACAAGTAGGTTAATGATCTTAATCTTACATCATGGTAATTAAGTTTGAGGTGCTTACTTCATACTTAAGGTATTTTCATTACCCCTAATCAAAGGGAAGATGTGATGAGTTTACTAACCCTTGGTTTAGGCTTAAGCTCATCAACTTATGACAAACAAAAAAAGCAATAAAAGATTGAAAACACAAAACAAACAATAATTGTCTCCTCCGGGATTCTTTTCTCATCATCTTCACTCACAAATGAGAACTCGCTTCTTCCGTCTAATGCAAGACAGTTAGCACCTGAGCCAGACAGGTCATACACTTGAGCATATACAAGCAAGCAGTTCATCAGTCAATTTATCTTCAGTGTCTTTGAGTCGAACTACGGTGTTCTGACTTCCTCATTGCACTAGAGGATACGTAGGCATAACTTAACTGTTATCGAACAAAAGTCTTTATGTCTTCCCCCTCTTCCAGCATTCTTTTTAAGCCTCATTCTTGACCACTTCACTTCATTTTCTTGCACTGACACTTGTATATTCTTTTCCAGCTTTTGCACACAGATAGCACCTACACCTACCCCTTTTAAACACAATCTTGTAAGCGTGGATCCCGTCGAGTACGATGGACAATCTGGGTGCTAATACCTTCCCAGGTTGTAACCAACCCCTTTTCTCAGTATCTCTGGTTCGCAACCGTCTTATCCATATCTTTCCAGGTTTATGCAGCATTACCTTTCCTTCGGGATAAAAATGCCTAGCTGGCGACTCTTTTCAGTTCATCTTCATGTTCTCTCCTTTCGCAGACCGTTCGCGTCTATACCCTATCTGACCTGGTGTCACTTAGCGGGAGCGACAATGTACACATATAATTTCGACACCATGAAAGAGTCCCAGCAGTTGATGGATCTTTCAAGCTTTGTTCCTTACACGTCATCATTATCTAACATGGCAGTTTCTCAGCTTCTCTTATATTTTAAATAGGTGATGTACGTGGCTTCGAAGGTTTTCGACAAGATTAGATCACTCTTTCTTCCAAACATGACTAAAAGATTAGACCACTCTTTCTTCCAAACATGTCCAGAATCTCGAGAAGGTTTGTGATGATTTGGTCTCTTGTTATGGCGAACGGACGTCTGTCGAAAGGAGATGAGTTGCCCTTTAGGAAGTTCTTCACATTACTACTGGAAAATCCTTTTGTGTTTTTGATAAGATATAAATACGAGAATTCGACGAAGAAGACATGGGGACTATTTGAATTTCAAATGAGTTTGATAGGGCAAGGAGATGCGTCGTTTCATCAGTTTAAAGATCAGTTTCTATGAATAACGGTTTTTCGCCAGATAATAGTACGTGGAAGATTATTAGGGATTAGTAACATGCAAGATGCCAAGTGGCGAAGTCTTAGGATTTGACCGTTGTTCGACGGTTATGTTATTTGTATATAAATAGGATAGTTTGCTTTGTGTAAAGGTGTGTAAAAATTTTGTACAACATTTATGTGATTACTCTAATACTCGTGTGTAAAGATAAAGGAGATTTATCTGGAAAAATGTACGTGTAAACACCATCTCATTTTAGTTATAAAATTAGATTTATCATTCATTCCTTGTTTAAGTTTATTTACTTTCAAGCAATCTACTTTCCAGTCATTTACTTCCAAGTCAATTTACATTTCAACAAACCTTTAATGCAAACTTTAAGTTTCTTTTTTAGTTTCATTAGAAAAACATCTCCCTATTTCAATATCAATAAGAACAATCTTGTTGAGTAATTGTTCGACAGAACATATAAGAATCAATAAAACTCATATATTTAGAATCCACCCTTTAATATTTAGCACATGTGTCCTAGGACTTGTGTGGTTGGTCCTGCAAGTGACCCTTTTCCAAGGAATTGGTAAACAAGAGGTTGTTTGCCAAAAACACAAGCGAACAAATTGGCACGCCCAGTGGGACCGTGCTAAAGCAATAATAAGGATTCTCAATCCAAAAAGAGTTTATTACGTTGTATGATTTTACGAAGTGGTAAATTAGCCATGACTGACGTAGAAAGACCTAGGCGAACTAGAGTAAGGAAAATGGCTATCCCACCACCAGTAAATACTGACGAAATTCCAGTTTCCAGTGCCATTCCTTCGACATGAGGGAATGTGGAAACACTCCATGTTTCAGAAGGAAGAAATCCCTCAATGTCTGGACCGATACCAGGGATGTCGTTTTCTCAAAACGAACCTATTTCCTCCAACATAAGGCATTTGATACCTATGAGTACTCCTCCCCTAGGGGAAATAACTTCAGGCCATATCAAACGAATTTTTCCACACCTATGTTTGGAAGGGAACAGCCTTATGGAATGCCAACTTCAGTGATGGCTAGTTTGCATAACGCAACACCATTATATTCTGATATCGTGGCCCACATGTCTTCGCCACTACAAGGTTCAGGTTATGGTGGGAACGTTAGTAGACCAAACCAACCCCCACCAGGATTCCACATGCCAACAATTATAACTAATTCTGTGCAGGCAATCCGTCAACAAATGGAAGAAAGTAACCATGAAATGGTTCATAGGTTGACTCAACAAATGGTGGAAATGTTTAACCCTTTAATACAAAGCACCACTCAAACAAACCAGATATTGGCAACACAAATGGTGCATATTGCTGAATTCTTTGGAGTTCCCGAAATTCGACAGAGAGAGCCGGTGGTCCATAATCCAGTAATCAATGTCGAAGAAGAACCGACAATAAATCAAAGACCTTTAAACAACCCTCAGGAAAATCTAAGGATCCAAGAAGAGATGGTCGAACACCCTCGCGTCGAAGTCCCTATCCAACAGGAGCCTAGGAGGTTGTTAGTAAAGAGAGGTCAAGACGCTGATGGCATTTTACAACGAAGAATGTAGTAGAATAACCCACTTGTCGAAAACAATTTGGCAGTCATGGTCGAGAGAATAATGGCGCAAAATGGAGCAAACGTGGGATTCCAAAGGCCCAGTTATGCTTCCCCACTCTCTGAATATGTTCTACAACAAGAACTACCCCGAAGGTGGAAGATCCCCAAATTTACAAAATTTTCAGGGGATACTAGTGAATCCATCATAGAACATATATCGCGTTACTTGATCGAAGTAGGCGAAATAGCACGTAATGAAAAGCTAAAGATGAAATACTTCCCAAACTCTTTAACAAGGAACGCATTTACTTGGTTTACATCCCTACCAGCAGGTTCCATACATATATGGACTCAGTTGGAAAGATTATTCCATGAACAATTGTACATGAGACAAACCAAGATAAGTTTGAAAGAATTGGCAAGCGTCAAGAGAAAATTCTCAGAGCCTATAGATGACTACCTTAATAGATTCAGATTGCTAAAAGCAAGATGTTTCATGCAAGTGCCGGAACAGGAACTGGTCGAAATGGCTGTAGGAGGTCTAGACTATTCCATAAGGAAGAAACTATATAATCAATACTTAAAAGATATGGCACAATTAGCAGATAGGGTAAGGCAGATCGAAAGGCTAAAAGCTGAAAACTTTAGAGCCAACAAAGGTAAAAAAGAAAGGGTAGCTTATATAGGAATGTGCCAAGAAGATGATTGTGACGAGGACGAAACGGTCGTTTTTGACAATCAAGAAATTGACAAGGAAGAATTAAAGCAAGGTCCACCATATGCTTGCAAAATGTTAACTCCGTCGAATGGAAAGAATCCTGTCGAACTGGAGAAGAACAATAAATTCCCTAAAAGAACATATGCGTTCGACGTCACCAAATGTGACGAAATTTTTGATTTATTGGTAAAGGATGGTCAATTAATCAAACCTCCAGGTGTTAAAGAACCCCCTATTGACCAATAGAAAAAGAGAGGTTTTTGTAAGTACCATAATTTCTTGGGCCATAAAACTTCTCAATGTTTTCATTTCAGGGATCTAGTGCAAAATGCAATCCAAGATGGAAAGTTGAGGTTTGGAGACAAACCAAAATAACAAATGAGGATTGACACCAATCCTATGCAGATCCTGGAGGCCAACAATGTTGAACTATTCGACATGAATTTGGTCGAAATAGAGAAAATTTCTGATGATAGCTTCGAGATGATCGAAGTCACTAAAGGTTTCGACACCTAAGTTAATATGGTGGGGGTGAATGAAGATCTCCCAGTCCAGCCCAACATGGAAAAAGTATCTGAACACGAATTAACCATGCCTGTACTGATCAAGGTTACTGAGGACCCGAAGGCAAAGAAGGATATCAAGACCACTGAAGGTTTCAACGCTCCAAAACAGTCTGGAACTACTGAGGGTCCCAATAAGGCCACCAACATGGAAATTGTTGAAGATTTCAATGACCAGAACAAAGTTGAGGCCACTGAGGGTTTCGACCATCAAGACAAAACCAGGGTTACTTAAAACTCTAAGGGCATGAGGAAAGAAGCTACCGAGGGTTTCGAAAAAAGAATAATATGGGGAACTTTGGGAGAGCCTAATGGAAAGTTTGACTATTTGGTGAAATACACCGCTTCTGCCAGTGCCCAGGTTGACATCAACAAAATCCAGCCAACAGGTTGGGGAGACATTTTTTAGAACAATGAGAAAGGATCAGATGTTCCCCTCAACATTGAGAAGGAGGCTCCTGAAGGCCTCGACAACAAAGACAAAACTGCTGAAGTTTTTGCCCCTAACCAAACAGAAAAAGAGGTGGTCAATGACCTCACTAGTGTTGTCGAAACTACAAACGAGGGCATTGTGCAAGTCAGGGCAGAAACTGTCGAAACGATCCTCATTGAAAAGATGGACAAGCTGAGCATTACTGGAGGAAAGAAAATAGACATCAATATGGTGGAAGCCTCTCTAAAGAATAAATAGTAAGAGGAATTTCGTCAAGAGGAATACCAAAGGAATCTACCCAAAAAGAAGAAGAGAACTTGGCAAAATTTATCCAAAGATGTCAAAAGAAGAAGACTGAAGTGATGATATGCCCAAGATGCAGTGCCGTATTCGACAGAAAAGCAGCAGCAAATTTGGAGGCTGTGGAGAAGACTAAAGTAAGGGGAAACTGGGGACCAAGACTAGCAGTCGAAACATGTAGGTGTGATCCAAGAAAAGGACAGTACCACTTTCAGAACGCTGGGGGCAGATACCACAACACTTACAAACCATCTGGCAAGGTACCTGATGATAGATGGGTGCAACACATTAGAGATGCCCAAGGACCAAGAAGATGGAAGAATTTCGAAGTCTAGAGAGGATCTTCAGACGAAGTGAAGAAAGAAACTGGGAAACAAAAGCCAAAACCTTACCCCTCAGAGAACTACAAAGGAAAAAGTCCCATGTTGAAATCTCAATGGAGGAGGTTCTAGAGGCAGAAAAGGGCTGAGAAAGATGCGGCAGAAGGACTCAATGTCAAGAAGAAAAATACTGGCGAAAATAAGGCAGAGTCCAGCAGAAACACTCAGGCAGAGAAAGACAAAGTTCTCAAAAGAGACAACACCAGCAGCATGTTGCAGTTGTCAAAGACCACCAACATAATATCAGAAGGTGACGAGGCAACTGACAATTTTGATTCTGACAAAGAAGGGTCATTCGACGTAATATGCAATATGGTTTCAGTCCTTCCTAGGGACTATGACAGAATAATGGAAATCAAAGATGAAGAAGAAAATATGATAGATAGTATTATGGGACCAACACTTGTGTGTTATTACATCATGAACAATGGATGTGTCGAAGAACATAATGCTTTCTTTGAGAAGCCAGACGAATCGATGAGAGGGCATTTGAAACCTTTATTCATAAAAGGAAAGGTCGAAGATATAGGAGTCAACAAAATACTAGTGGATGGGGGAGCTGCAGTGAACCTAATGCCCCATTACATGCTGAAAAAGATTGGAAAAGATGACTCTGATGTGAAACCACGCAACATGGTCATATCGAACTATGAAGGAAAAGTGGGCTCGACTATGGGCGTCATTCAGGTGGATTTAACGGTTGGACGTATCACTAGGCCAACAATGTTTATAATCATAGCTTCCAGGGCCAACTACAATTTGTTATTAGGAAGGGAATGGATCCATGGAGTGGGAGTTGTACCTTCGTCCATGCATCAGCGCATAGTCATTTGGCGCCCAGATGGCATCGTCGAAAACATCGAAGTAGACCAAAGCTACTTCATGACTGAGGAGAACAACGTAAACAGTCGAAGCTTCGATAGAAACTTGGCTCATATAGCTCCTTGCAATCCAGCTGAGTTTGATCTGAAAGCATCAGACAATGCCTATTGCTCCATGTACCTACATCCAACACATGGTTTTGAATGGGACAAAGAGGTAATTGGTGAACCAAGTCATGTTTGGGGAACCTCTAACATAGAGCCAGCTGGCTGGGGTAGCGAGTTCGACGATGATGATGAGTGAAACATCAGCATTAAATAAACTGACAGCCTATATGACCGAAAATAAACTAAAAACGGCTCTAGAGGCCGAAATAAAATACATGGATGTCGAAGCCAATAAAGAAGATTTAGGCTCACCATGCCCTCTCCAGGGCATTGACAGAGAAGATAAAAAGACACG
The DNA here is from genome assembly GCA_963966055.1 of Lathyrus aphaca. Classification (NCBI taxonomy): domain Eukaryota; kingdom Viridiplantae; phylum Streptophyta; class Magnoliopsida; order Fabales; family Fabaceae; genus Lathyrus; species Lathyrus aphaca. The sequence continues at coordinate 126,538,050 of OZ014520.1, read as the reverse complement.
ATAGACAGATGAAAAGAACAAAAGCTTGATGCCATTTATGATGACGAACCTTTGGGGTTCGAAAAAGATCCAATATCAACTAGCTTGAAGATGGTGGCACAGGATCCTTTGGAGGAAATCAATCTAGGACTGGGAGCAGAAAGAAGACCAACCTATATAAGTGCTAACATGGACCCCCAGTTCAGATTCGAATTAGTTCAGCTGCTAGAAGAGTTCAAAGACTACTTCGCATGGGACTATGACGAAATGCCTGGCCTTGATAGAAGTTTAGTCGAACTAAAACTTCCTATCATGGAAGGGAAGAAGCCTGTAAAGCAGACTCCAAGGAGATTCATACCAGAAGTCCTGTCGAAAATAAAAGAGGAGGTCGGAAGACTTCTCATATGCAAATTCATTCGCCCAACCAGGTATGTCGAATGGATTGCAAATATTGTACCAGTGGCGGAAATGTTAGTAGACTCTGCATCAGGTCACGAGTACCTAAGCATGCTAGATGGATACTCTGGCTACAACCAAATCTTCATTGCAGAAGAGGATGTTGCCAAAACAACCTTTCGTTGTCTTGGAGCAATAGGGACCTACAAATGGGTGGTTATGCCCTTTGGTTTAAAAAATGCTGGAGCTACGTACCAAAGGGCCATGAATTCTATTTTTCATGATTTCATTGAAACATTCATGCAAGTGTATATTAATGATATTGTGATAAAGTCTGTTTCAGGAAAACATCATTTAGACCATCTTCGACAATCCTTTGAAAGGATGAGAAAATTTGGTTTAAAGATGAATCCCCTAAAATGTGCATTTGGCGTGCAGGCTGGAGATTTCCTAGGTTTTGTGGTCCACAAAAAGGGAATCGAAATAAATGCCAACAAAGCTAAAGCAATAATGGAGGCGAAAGTGCCATCAACAAAGAAAGGATTGCAATCATTGCTGGGAAAAATCATTTTTCTAAGAAGATTCATTTCAAACCTCAGCGGAAAGACGCAAGCTTTCTCTCCTCTGCTTCGACTCAAGAAAGAAGAATTCACTTGGGGGTAAGAACAACAAGATGATTTCGACAGGATAAAAGGATACCTAGCCAGTCCTTTAGTCTTGATGCCTCCCAGTGGGAAGAGAAGCATAAGGTTGTACATATCAGCATCCGACAAGACCTTAGGAAGTATGTTGTGTCAAGAGGATGAAAATGACGTCGAAAGAGCCATTTACTATCTCAGCAGAGTCTTAAACGACGCTGAAACTAGATATAGTGTAATAGAAAAATCATGTTTGTGTGTATATTTTTCTTGTACTAAATTGAAGCACTATATAAGACCAGTTGATGTATTTGTACCATCTCATTTCGACGTAATAAAACATATGTTGTCTAAACCTATTTTACATAGTCGAATTGTGAAATGAGCTCTAGCATTAACTGAATATTCCTTGAAATACCTGCCTTTGAAAGCTGTAAAAGGAAAAGTGGTGGCTGACTTTATAGCAGACCACTCCATAGATGAAAAAGAAATAAAATACGTTGAATTACAGCCATGGAGGCTATATTTTGACGGTTCCAGCCACAAAAATGGTGTAGGTATTGGAATATTGATTATTTCTCCTGATAAAATTCCAACAAAACTGAAGTATAGGGTTGAAAACCCTTGTTCAAACAATGAATCCGAATATGAAGCTTTAATTGCTGGACTTGAAGTATTGTTGGAATTGGGGGCATTAAGAGTCGAAATAATGGGCGACTCAGAACTAGTAATAAAACAATTAACCAAAGAATATAGATGTGTTAAAGAAAATCCGATCATGTACTTCATTATAGCCAACAGACTCCTCAAACAATTCGACACGGTGGTTTTCAAACATATGCCTAGAATAAAAAATCAAGAAGCCAATGACCTGGCTCAAATCGCATCAGGTTATAAAGTGTCGAAAGAAAAACTAGAGACTGCTATTGAAGTAAAGGGAAGAGTTGTGTCGACCAAATTATCCCCATCAGATTTAGAAACAATGAAACTTGGTTATGGGGATGATGAAAACTTTGAAATCTTTAACATAGATAATTCAGAGAAAGAAGATTGGAGAAAACCCATCAAAGAGTATCTCCAAAACCCAAACCAAATGGTAGAGAGAAAAGTAAGATACATAGCTTTAAGCTATGTACTTCTTGGAAACGAACTATTCAAAAAGACTGCAGAGGGAGTGTTGCTAAGATGTTTAGGCGAAGAAGAAGCCTACATAGCTTTGTCGAATGTACATAGTGGTACATGCAGTGCACACCAGGCAGGGCACAAGATGAAATGGTTGTTATTTAGACAAGGTTTGTATTGGCCAACCATGCTAAAAGATTGTGTCGATTTCGCAAAAGGTTGCCAAGATTGTCAACTCCATGCAGGCATACCACATGTCCCTGCGAGCGAATAACATTCAATCATAAAACCATGGCCATTCAGAGGTTGGGCCTTGGACTTAATTGGAGAAATTTGACCAGCTTCGTCGAAAGGACAAAAATACATCTTAGTAGGAGTTGATTACTTTACTAAATGGATTGAAGTCATACCATTGGTGAATGTGGATTAGGAAGCAGTAATAGAATTTATCCAAAAATATATAATTTATAGATTTGGAATACCATAAACAATAACCACTGATCAAGGGTCTGTGTTTACTGGTAGAATTATGCAAGCTTTTGCAAAGGAAACAGGGTTTAAGTTATTAACCTCTACACCCTATTATGCCCAGGCGAATGGACAAGTCGAAGCAGCAAACAAAGTGATAATAAATTTGATCAAAAATCACGTAGGTTAACAGCCTAGAAATTGGCATAAAACCTTAGATCAAATTTTATGGGCTTGTCGAACGTCACCCAAAGAGGCCACTAACTCTACTCCATTTAAATAGACATATGGACATGATGCAGTACTTCCATTCGAAATCTATTTGCAGTCCATACATGTCCAAAGACATCATGAGATCCCTTCAGAAATATATTGGAGCATGATGATGGATGAGTTGGTGGACTTAGATGAAAAAAGACTACGTGCGTTAGACTTAATAAGGAGACAAAAAGAGAGAGTCGAAAAGTCTTACAATAAAAAAGTAAAATTTAAGGTCCTCTATGTGGGCGATTTAGTTTGGAAGGTAATACTTCCACTGGATCGAAAAGATAGATTAATGGGAAAATGGTCCCCCAAGTGGGAAGGGCCTTTTAAAATCTTAAGTGTTTTTCGGACGGTGCTTATGAAATCGAAGAAATAGGCAAAGATGAAAGAATATTTAAAATAAATGGCAAATACTTGAAAAAATACAAACCAATTTTGCAAGAAGTGAAGATAAAAGTAGAATAATTGTATTAATTATGTTGCCAAAAAAGAAATAGTCATTACAAAAGAGGCCTTCTAGGGATGCGAAACAAAAAGAAAATACATAAACCTAGCTTTCTATTACAAAAGTTTTAACTCTAAAGGAAAGACTCCTTGAGCTCCATGAATTTCCTTTTCTGAACGGAGATTCGACAGTCACACAGACTTTTGCTATAAGACATATCGTCGATCTCTTTGCCCAATTGTTGAGCTCAATCTGCGTGATGAAGCCCTACTTTGATCTCCTCTTCGACTTCATCCTTCTTTGGTTGTTGTAGGTCAGCCTTACGCTTATGCTCTTGGGAAATCTTAGCTTCAAGCTGTTCTATTTGTTCCTTGAAGCTTTGGATATTTCTATCACATTTAGCTACCTCTTGTGAGTAAGCATCAGAAAGTTTCGACAATTCTGAAACCTTCTCAGTCGAAGCTGCCACCACATCCCACTCAACAACTTAGGTTTCTCTCGTTAGAAATCATTTGGATGAAATCCTTTCAACGGCCAATATCTCCAGCTACCACATCAATTATTTGTGCAAGATCCATCACCAGACGGTCTCATCAGCACTGGCCTCCAAGACATTGACTTGTTTGAGAAGCACCTTCTATTCAGATTGCTGGCTAGGATCTTCCTCCAAAATTTGGAATAAATCGACACCAAGAACTTTGGTTTTGACTTCAGCCATGATGGAACTGAGAGTCTTGACCTCAGAGGTGGCCCCAAAATTGGTCGAACTGCCAGAAGAATCTTGAAAGTTATAGCGATTACTGAGCATGGCCCTCAAGTACTCCAAGGGTTTCCTTGTCTTCAGGTTTTCAAGCTCCTCGCATGAGAAGACAGACGAACAAGAAGATGGAGGGTTGCTTGGTGTTGGGTCAAGAGGGATGTAAGCGTTGGGTCCAACCTCCCCTTTCGACTGACCTTTGCCTGCGTTGCTCTTGGATTTTGGGTTCTCTTCACCAGCATCTTGGGGATTTAGTTGCACTTCCCTTTCTTCGACGTGGGGATCAACATCAGCCTTTTTGCCTTTGTCATCTTTAGGAGGACTTTCTTTGTTGGCACTAGACTTTGGCTGGTCAGGAGAATTGTCGGCAAAACCTTCCTTCAGGCTAATGTCGAACTCAACCTCAGTTTGGGTTTCCACCCTACCACTCTTGGGTGTACTTTCTTCTTGGACTTTTTCGATTCCACCAAGAGGAGAATCTTGCAGAGTGATGGGATGTTCCTCAATAGGAATTTGAACCTGAAACAAAAAACGTTTAAATAAGAGACCAAGAGTATGCAAAGTTCAAAGTGATAATTTGTCGAAGGTAAATTACCTGAGGGATTATGGTGTGGAAACTAGAATTTCCACTCTCTGCATCTTGAGCAAGCTTTTTTACTGGGCTTGCATGGGGAGTCTTCCTCGACGTCACCAACGACCTTTGGGAGGCAATCGTCTTTATTTTTGCAGACTTTTTCCTCTTCAAGGGTGTGTGTCTGGAGATTCGTCACCTGAATCCTCAGAAGGCACCTTCACTTCCTCTATTTTTCTCTTTTGAGTAGGGGGATTTCGACTCATCTAAAAAACCAAAGAAAGTTAGGTAGGAGAAATAATTGTATAATTGAGATATTCTATTGGCAAAAGGATATAAAAGAACCTTTTTGGTGGAAGTGGATTTTTTAGTAGTCTTGATGGGCTTATCTTTGACAACGCTCTTCTTACCAGTAATCTTAGCAGCTGAAAAAAAAAAAGAAGTCAGAAAAAGAAGAGACTAGAATAATAGATATTTAATATAAAGGTGAAGTCGAAATCTTGGTTGCACCTTCAAGAATGGTAGATTCCACGCGAACGTGTTCTATTCCAATATGAAGGTGCCCTGGGTAATCATCCAGATGATATTTGGCTGCAACCACACGCTCAACAAGCTTTTTTCGTGACTCTTGAAGCAATTTTAAGTCGGAGCCACATACAAACCAATCTGGAAAAGGTGGGCTCAGAGCCACACAAAAACTAGCAGTTGGTAGAGGCGGAAACTTTGGTGGATAACTAGTATACGCAAAGTTATAGCGCGCCTCTTTGGGAATATATTAGGGTATTACCAACGTCTCCAATTTTTCTGTAAATTTATGTGTAAGAGTCACAGCTGCTTCGCCTATGGTTCGCCTAAGATCATCTGGCCTGTAAAATGTTTCAAAATATTTTTGGAATTTTTGAACTTCTTTAATATGTTGTTGAGTACCTTTCTTGGTTCGATCCTGCACGAAAGCAAAGGCATTGGTCAAAAGGGTTTGGAAGTCAGATGTGTCATAAAACTTGACGAGATAATATTCTTTCCACCAAACGTCGAAATCCTGAGTGCAGAGGAAGACTAGTCGAAAGACCACTGGCTGGATTTCTAAAGCAGCGTCTTGTAGCTTTTCTGAAAGCTCCAGACTTTTTGACTTGGTAGAGGTTGAGTTATAGAAGATGATGGATCCTTTTTTTGGGATAGAGGGACCTTGGCTTCAGTTGTATCAGTCCAAACTGTCGAGCCACTAGATTGGGCTGATAAATTATCAGGGCCACCTTTGATTTGGACATGGTGGGATAAGAAGGTAGGAACCTGGGTGTAAGGAACAATTTCCAGATGGTTAGAAAATTGTCCTCATCTTTTTGGTGTTCTACAGGGAGTTGTCTTGTAAACCACTTGGGTCCAACAACCCTATTGGCGAAAGGTGCAATGCTTTCCTTGAAGTCATAGCTTTTGGTGAACATATTCACATAGTTCATGAAAGATCGTCAAAGGTCTAGTCCTTCTTCAAAAGGAGTCAGCTGCCCCAGTCTTGCCCATTCAACATGCTTATCTTTGATATATTCTTCGTCCACTAAGCCTTTGTCAGGAAGTCTAGATTCGAAAGTGGCGTTGAGCCATAGCTGAAGAACCCAGAAAGGACCTACCAAGCTCAGGTTGCCCTTGTCTTTAATTTGCTTGAGAGATTCGACACTCTCACTTAGGGACTCATAAAGGTTAGCCAAAATTAATTCACTAAGACGCAAATTCTTGCCATAATGAAGTTGGTTTGCTAGGGGGATATACTTTTTCACCACTTGAAAGGACCTTGTGCAAAACATAAATTTCGACAGCCAGAGGGTGAGGAAAGCTATGTGCTCTACATCTGATACCTCAGTAGAGTCTTTAATGTGGTAGCGAGAAATGAAGTGGGAGTATGAGGCGAAGCTAGTCTCAAAACCTATAGTATTGTCATCCAATACAGTTGGATTGAAAACTGCTTTTGTTGGACTAAGGCCAACTATAACAGCCAGGTCGAAGAGGGTAGGGGTTATCATCCCACAAGGGAGATGAAAGGTATTATAGGTACTATCCCAAAAATAGAAGGAAGCCAGTATCATGTTGGTGCAATAGTTGGGGCCTTCTCTCGACAATTGGATCAAGTCATAGATACCAATTTTCTTCCAAGTTTTACCCTTAGCCTTTTCGACCCTATCTACCCAGTTCACATATTCAAAAGGGTCTTTCGACCAAGGCAGCTTCTAAAAATCCTAGGCTGATTCAGATAGGTTAAGTTTATGGCAGCCTTTTCAGGGGTTTGTTTAGCAGTTTATATTGAGTTATCAATGGGTTTGGGTATTTTGCCTGCACCTATGGGCTGTGTACGATAATATGTGGGAAAAAACTCTTTAAGATGAGTTTGGTCATTGTTAGGGTTAGGGAGAGGGCATAACATGACATGACATTTACCAGATATGGAAATAGGGATGAGTACCTGAGAATAGTAAATGCTGGCCTTTTCTCTCTCATTTGGTGGTTCTGGGACGTATTGTTGGTTCCCCACGATCTTTGGCCCAAGGATCTTATGTGCGCAGGGGAGAGCTGATGTGTTCTGGTCTTGTCGCTTGCTTGAGGTTGCCATTGTTGATGATGAAAGGAGTTTGAGCAAGAAGAAGTTTTTGGGTTTGTAAGAAATGAGAGAGTGAGAGATGTTATGGAAGCGAAAGTTTTCCACAAAAGATAAAAGGGGTATTTATATTAGAAGGTGGGAAGAAAACGTTTGAGTTTTTCAAACGGTTATGGCACGTGTCGACATGTTATTGGACCTGGGAGAGATAGTGGAAGTTGGAAAAATGTGGCTGACCTAGGTTTATAGAGTTATGGGGATCATGTCCTAGAACATGGGCTGGAAGTGAAGGGTTGAAGAATCTGATGATTTCTTTTTATGATTTGACAAAAAGTGATATTTTTGGGAATCAACGCATTTAATGCAAGATAAAAGTAAGATCTCAAAGATCAATGCATTTAATGCAAGACATGGAGTCGAAATGAAGGTTTCGACAACAAAGATGCTTTCTCCAAACAACAGTCGAAATACCTTTGCCGGGGGACAATTTATATACATATAATTTCGACACCATGAAAGAGTCCCAGCAATTGATGGATTTATCAAGCTTTGTTCCTTACACGTCATCATTATCTGACATGGCAGTTTCTCAGCTTCTCTTATATTTTAAATAGGTGATGTACGTGGCTTCGAAGGTTTTCGACAAGATTAGATCACTCTTTCTTCCAAACATGACTAGAAGATTATATCACTCTTTCTTCCAAACATGTCCAGAATCTCAAGAAGGTTTGTGATGATTTGGTCTCTTGTTATGGCGAACGGACGTCTGTCGAAAGGAGATGAGTTGCCCTTTAGGAAGTTCTTCACATCACTACTGGAAAATCCTTTTGTGTTTTTGACAAGATATAAATACGAGGATTCGACGAAGAAGACATGGGCACTATTTGAATTTCAAATGAGTTCGACAGGGCAAGGAGATGCGTTGTTTTGTCAGCTTAAAGAGCAGTTTCTATGAATAACGGTTTTTTGCCAGATAATAGTACGTGGAAGATTATTAGGGATTAGTAACATGCAAGATGCCAAGTGGCGAAGTCTTAGGATTTGATCGTTGTTCGACGGTTATGTTATTTGTATATAAATATGATAGTTTGCTTTGTGTAAAGGTGTGTAAAAATTTTGTACAACATTTCTGTGATTACTCTTATACTCGTGTGTAAAGAGAAAGGAGATTTATCTAGAAAAATGTACGTGTAAACACCATCTCATTTTAGTTATAAAATTAGATTTATCATTCATTCTTTGTTTAAGTTTATTTACTTTCAAGCAATCTACTTTCCAGTCATTTACTTCCAAGTCAATTTACATTTCAACAAACCTTAATGCAAACTTTAAGTTTCTTTTTTAGTTTCATTAGACAAACATCTCCCTATTGCAATATCAATAAGAACAATCTTGTTGAGTAACTGTTCGAAAGAACATATAAGAATCAATAAAACTCATATATTTAGAATCCACCCTTTAATATTTAGCACATGTGTCCTAGGACTTGTGTGGTTGGTCCTGCAAGTGACCATTTTCCAAGGAATTGATAAACCAGAGATTGTTCGCCAAAAACACAAGCAAACAATATGAAATTGTGTTTTCTATTTTTTAATTTTGGTAACAAGAAATTGTGACTTTTGTGTCTCCACACACAGGTACAGAGGTCATTGGCAATTAATAGTCATTTGTACAAAAGACAATATTGTGGTCGTTTTTTGTTCACTTCATCGGGATCTTAATCCAACTATGAGGAAAATTGTTACACTATAAGTTTATCTTTTATGTTCACTTCATCCTATGTACATATATTTGTTACAATATCCATATTTTATGTGGCTTTATATGATTTTTTCTTCTAAGTTAGTGCTTTTGAGGTTCATCAAGCGACAAATGTCATTAGAAAAAAGGCTACATGGCTTTAACCCAAGGTAAGCGTACTGTAAATTATAGTTATATATTTAATTTTATCTATAAGAATTCACTAATAATGTCATTCATTTGTAGACAAGGAAACAAAAGAACTCTAATGAATATGGGTACTATGTGATGAAAAATATGTTGGATATTGTCTTTGCCAAGATAACCGAGTCTTGCGTGAATGTAATAAAAATACCTTTACTTTGTTATTTAATTTAATTTGTGGTTTTCAACTTAATGTGAACTTTCAAAGAATAACTCTTTATTGTTATTTACATGTTGTAGGTATTTGATGACCCAAAAGAATTAACAGAAGATGATTTTTATGATTTGCGACTCCGTTGGGCAACATGTTTCTTTCAGTTATATAAAGATGAAGTTTTATTTGGTGAGTTATATATATATATATATATATATATATATATATATATATATATATATATATATATATATATATATATATATTGTCTGTTGATGTTAATTGGTGCTATTATTTATTGTCAACAAATTTGATTTGGTGTTGTCTACGAAAGCTACAACTCATCATCTTGCAAATTGCAAGTTGGTAATTCAAGTGTGGGAAAGAACTTATAAATGGTTGGATATTTTTGTATTTTTTGTTGTTGTAGGAGTCTATCGTGTAAATCTCCTTTTGTTTTTGTAGTTGTCCATCGTGTAGGACTTATAAATTGTTCATTTTGAAGAATATATATGTGTATCCTATTTGGTGCAATGAAATTGGGTTGGTTAGAAAAATATGAAAATAGTAACCTAAATGTGGTCTATGTGATGTTAGAAAAATATGAAAAAAAATCGACCAAAATGTGGCCTATGTGTTGTTGGAAAAATATGGAAAATTAGTTACCAAAAAAATTATAGGGAATCCACCTCGATTTTGCTAAAAAAAATTAGTCAAATTATTTAGAAATATATCTAACATTTCACATTGGTTAAGGGTAAAAACCGATGTAAAAAACCACTTTTTACATTGGACTATTATTTAAACCAATGTAAAAAACCACTTTTTTTACATCACCCAGTATGAAAACCGATGTAAAAATCATATCAGACGAGTTCAGGTAGTGATGTAAAACCAACATTTATTTATAAAAAAACAAACTTGTATTTTTTTTTCTTCGCATCAGGCCATTTTGAAACCGATGTGGTAAGTGTATTTTTTACATTGGCCCTTAACCCAATGTAAAATGTCTTTGATTTACTACATTATTTGACTTTACATCAGACCTAAACCCAATGTAAAAAATCATTTTCGTCGAATGTAAAAAATCATTTCTATATTAATGGGTTTTCATTCAGTCATGTTATTATAATGGCTGATGGATCATGGAACATAAATAAAATCAAAAAGATTTACTAGCATACATAGTTTATTAAAAAGAACATTATTGAATGAGTGAGTGAGACATAAAATAAAGTAGCTTTAGCTTAAACATTTTGCTTTAAACCTACTTTTATTCCTTTATATCTGTGGTGTTTAAGCTCTCTCTTTGGTGATCTTCCATCACCTCATTAATCATCATACATCCATTTTCAAAGCATAGCACGTTCTATGTACCCTCCAAAGTGAGCAAAAACTGGTAAACATCACATAACTCCAATTCACAAGGTATCCACGTACTATAACCAGCAGTATTTTGTGTTTTGTCTCTTGTTGCTCTTTTTTATTGGATTCTGACCCGAAAAGAAACAACAAAAATGAATTCATTATTGCACATACTTTTGTTTTGCTTGATGTATTTGAAACCATCTATATGTGTGGAAGATTCTACGTTTGTTAACCTATACCGATCTTTGGTTGTTATGTCTGATAACTAATTTCTTCACCATAAACTGAGTTTTTTGGACAAATAACCATCCTCTCTTTCTCCCATATTTTTCAATATTTAAAAAATTAATTGGCACATGCACCGTAAATACATAGGACACTTTAGGGCATTTGACGCAAATACGATAAATACATGAGATTACTTCAGGTCAATTGGCACATGCAGCTCATGCATAAATTCAATTAATTAAGGTGACCTCCTTGATGAACGTGGATGTGACAATTAGATGTAATGGTAGTTCTTATTTATTTTTGTTTTATTTTTTAATTTATATTATAAAATATAATTAATAATTTTTATATTATATTTTAGTAGAAAATTTTGTATAAATAAATATGTGATGTGAACCATTTTCTTACATCTCTTCTCAATTTTTTTTTAAAAGTATTTATTTATTCTAACATGAGTATTTATGGACATGTTTTTTATTCAAAAATCAAACCTCCGATGAAGATATGTGTTTGGCGTAACTAGAATTCCGAGAAATTGGAGATTAACTTGAACCTTTGATTACTCATAGAGATTAAAGATGGTGAAAAAGTTAGAATAAAAGACAGACTTGTTCTATATATATCTATTGCAGATGATACTGATGAAATCAAGCGTCGTTGGTTGCTAGTTAAGAATGAGTATCATGCTATGGATATGATATATAGAACAAATGATATTGTTTTGATTGATGTATGTCTTTAGATGTTTTGCAGTGTTACATGTTTTTATTTGTGTTTGTGTTGTTGTTTTATACATGTTGATTGTTTTGTTGTAAGAAAAAGTTGTTATTTATATTAAATGTGATGTTTAAATAAAAATGTAACAGTGTAATTAAATCTTATCTAGAACTTGTTCTAACAATTGAATAATATTTTTGTGTGTGACTAATGAGACAACATATTTCACACTTTGTTTCCAGTTTATCGGTTGTATCCATTTTGGATTTAATAAGTGTATTGCTAAGACGACATCTTTTTTATTTCTTCTTATATTTTTATTAACGTAAACTATATCTCCTTGCTGACCAATATTCCTCACTTGATACCATTAGGAATCTATTGTTGTTAACATTAAAAAAATTTACGACCTTGTAAATGTCATATAGATGCAATAATGTGTCTTGAAGAACACTAAAACATGCCAAATGACATTAAAGCAAGACATACTAGAATTGTTGTCAAGACAATTTTCCCAATACGTAGCAAATGTTCTAAAAATTACTTATGAGAAAGATTAGAGGGCCTATAATTTATCTTTGACAATGATAAATGTCTCCTTAAACCTTTGTGGGAACAATTTTTATTATTATATTATTTCTTACTAAAATGATGCATTTTCACCAAAAAAAATTAGGCGACAACTTTGTCTCAAACCTTATAAATTTATTTATTTTAATTAATAAATAAAAATATATTTAATATATTTAATATAATAATTGAAAATATTTATTATGAGAAAAATATTATAAAATTTATTATAATTGAAATCTATAAAATATATTAGTAAAGTTGATTTGATTTAAAAAATAACTATGGCTTAAATTGTCAAATGATCGCCATAAATTAGCGAGTTTTTTTAATTTAATCCCTGTATTTTTCTTTTTAGTCCTTAATATTTGATTTTCTTTTAAGGCTAGTCAATGTTGTTAAACTTCCGTTACAAAATCAATGATTTGGCCAATATCGCTGACATGTCCAAGCTTTTTTAATCATTTTTCATTTATTTTAATCTCCAATAATTCTACATAAGCAAAACTTACCACCAGATCATTTGAGTTATTTGAATTATGTTTGTAATGCATATATAATAATACTGTAACTATTAATGAATTATGTAACATTGTATTATGTAACTACTATAATATAATAATACTGTAAGTATAATTAATAATATAAACATAGTATTATGTAATTATATTTAATAAATAATAATAATTATAAATAATAAATTCATTAAAATTATAAATACTGTAAATATATAAATTTATTATTTAGTTTATTAATATTAAAATTTCTTATTATATTGATATGGCAAGTATATAAATTATTAATATATAAAATTATTAATACTGTTAGTATATAAATTTATTAAATAAATAGTTTAATATGGTAAGTATATAAAATTATTTATATTTTAAGTATATAAATTTATAAAATATTTCAATTATTTAATATTTTAATTATTTAATTTATTAAATAAATAGTTTATTCAGTTTATTAAATAAATATTCTATTTAATAAAATATTATTAACAAGGAGGTAGAATCCAAGAATTCTAAGATGATTATTGGATCCTTGAATATTATGGGGGTGACTCTCTAGCTAAAAGGGGGAGAGTTAGCTTTTTGATTAAAAATGAAAATGCGGATTTGTTTCTTGTTTAAGAAACTAAACTTTCTTGTATCAAAGAAGGAATGGCTAAGAGCTTTTGAAGTAACGAAATATCGGATTTTTTTTCTCGGTTTCAATTGGAGCGTCGGGCGGTCTTCTCATTTTATGGAAGGAAGGGGAGTTAGTGATCCTTAATAGCTTTAGGGATGAAGGCTTCTTGGGAATAAAGGTGAGTTGGCATGGTCATGTCTATTCTATTGTTAATGTGTATTCATCTTGCGAGTTAGCAAAAAAGAAAAATCTTTGAAGTTGTTAGCACTTAAAGACAAGAACCAAGATGGAGAATGGATCTTTGATGGGGATTTTAACGCGGTGAAAGATAGAAGTGAAAGAAAGGGAAGGACGGTGTGGAATAAAAGGAACAAGATGAGAAATTTTGGCACCTTTACTGATAAGAGTTTGTTGATTGATGTTCCTTGTAAAGGAAAAAAGTATATTAATTGGTGTGGAGGGAATGTCAAGGCTATGAGTAAAATAGATCATTTTCTAGTTTCGGAAGACATAATTCATTAGTGGGGGATAGTAGGCCAATTGATAGGAAAGCGTGATATTTCAGACCGTTGTCTGATTTGGTTAGTGGTGGATGGTGCAAATTGGGGGCTGAAACCGTTCACATTTAATATTAATGAATGGTTCTCGAATAAAACTTTTGTTCCTTTTGTCGAGAAGGAATGAAAGAACTTTGAGGTGGTTGGTAGAAGTGATTTTGTGTTGAAAGAGAAGTTGAGACTTCTTAAAGTAAGTCTAAAAAGATGGAATGTGAAAGTTTTTGGTATGTTTGACTTAGAAGTGGAGGAAGGGGTGAAGTATTTAAATAAGGCGAATGATCTTCTTTTGATAGTTGATGATAATTAAATGGATGGAATATTACTTAAGAGGAAGGAAACTACTAGTTGATTTTGGTTTAATTTGAAGATAAAGGAGAGTATGCTAATCCAAAAGGTTAGGTTAAAGTGGAGAATGATGGGGATAACAATAGTATATATTTTTTTATAGAATGATGAAGGGGAGGAGAAGGCCCAATCACACAGGTCTATCAATTCGAGCAACGGTATTTTGGACTCTGTTAGATCGGTGAAGGAGGAGGTGTGGGAACACTTGCAATTTTTTGGAAGAGGATCCAGAGAGGCCTACTTAGGATGAATTGAACTTTAATAGCATTAATAGAAAGGAGAGTGAGTCATTTGAAGCTTTCTTTTTGGAGGAGGAAATTAGAGAAGCGGTGTGGGGTTGTGAGGGGTCGAAGAGTCTGGGACCTGATGGATATTCTATTCTTTTTATTCGAAGATGTTGATACTTTTTGAAGGAAGATTTTCTTAACTTTTTCGATGGTTTTCACTCGGGCACGATATTATCAAAAGGTATCACGTCCTCTTTCTTAACACTTGTTCCGAAAAAATCAAACCCCTTGAATATTGATGATTATAGACCGATATGCTTGGTGAGTTTTCTTTATAAATTCTACTCTAAACTTTTTTTGGGTAGATTGAAATTGGTTTTGGAGTCTTTGATTTCTCCTTCTCAAAGCACTTTTATCCCCGATAGACAAATTCTTGATGGAGTTTTGGTTGCAAATGAGTTGGTGAATTCTTACAAAAGGGAAGGAAAGAGTTGTATTATTTTTAAAGTGGACTTTGAAAAAGCTTACGATAAGGTAAGTTGAAATTATTTAAGAATGTTCATGAAGAGGATGGGTTTTGGGAGTAAATGGTTGAAATGGATGAAATTGTTGATTTACGATAAGGTAAGTTGAAATTATTTAAGAATGTCCAATTTGAAAATTGGCTTAATTCATCTTTTTGTCCTTTAACTTAATTTATGTTTTCAATTTAGTCCCTTAATTGAAAAACATTATGATCTAGTCCCTTAAAGCACTTCTGTTAGCCTAACAAGTCATTTCTGTTAAGTTTTATAGAAAATACATTAAAAGATGCCTATGTGGCAGATGTACACTATTTTTAAAATATGACATGGCATATTTTTTACTTTTCCAATTATTAATATATTATTTTAATTTAAATTATTTGATATTATTTGGTTTTTAAAAACATTATTTTAGAAATATTTAATTCTTATAATATATAAAACAATCCCCTTCCTCCTTCTCCTTCCTCCTTCTTCAACCCTAGCCGTCATCTTTTCCTCTTCTTCCTCCCTCTTTCACTCTTGCTCAAGATGAAAATGGCGGCTGCTGCTATCAGAATCTTACTCCCACAGTCACCTTCAATCTCATTACCGTCAATCTTTCTTCAATCAATGTATTCTTCAAACTCAGGTCCAATCACATCTTACTCCCACACTCACCGCATCGTCCTCCTCATAAATCTCTACCCACTCCTCCAAAACAACCACCAACATTACATCAAAACCATTCTCTCCACTTGCAAACCATTTAAATGATGACTGAACCATAAAAGTCTTGTTCTGTCTTATTATAATTTTAGGGCTAGTGATGGCTTTAATTGGTTCTCTCCTCAGTGTTCTTGTGGTAGGCATATACTTCAGTTAAATATTAGTTGCCACACATTGATCTTAATCTAAAATATAACTTGACTAGCAAATAGGCATGGTATGTATGGCTATAGAATGTCATGCTTCAGGTTTGGATTAAAATTGAAACTTCTGTATGAGTCCAACATTGATAATAACTAATCATATGATATGTTTAGCAAAATTTAGCAAATTGTAGTATACTAGGTAGTTAAATGTTCATATTTGTAGTCTAGGATTTGCTCTTGATATTTTTTTGACGTATATACCTTGACAACTACCTTTATTGTCCACATAGATTGGTCATTTGCTTATGCTAATATTGAAGATTTAATTCATGTAAACTGCTATATAATGTTAAATTGCTACATTTTTCAGGCAGTGATATTGCCAGCTTTATGTTTTCATTTCACCCACTATTGCACTTGCTTCTTTTAGAAGAAATGATTTAGATATCTGCTTTATGATTGTTTCTTTTTGTGTCTTGCAAGTTCTTGTTGTTGCTCGTTGGGACTTCGTGGTTCATGAATTTAGGATAGAATTCTGATTTTGTAATGTTATTTTTTGTGAAATTAATGAATTTGTTATACAGCAGGTCTGAATTTGTAATGATAATTTTATGAAAATGTATTTTTTGTGAAATTAAAATAAATTTTTTCTTTTTAACAGAAAATGTATCATGTTAAAAGCCAAACAATGCATCCTAATACACAAAAAAAAAAAAATCTGAATATATATATATATATATATATATATATATATATATATATATATATATATATATATATATATATATATATATATATATATATATATATATATATATATATATATATATATATATATATATATATATATATATAAACGAAAATATATAAAAAAATTCAAAAATTAAAATATATAGTAAAATTAAAACAATAATATAAGTTTAAATTTGACATAATTAAAATTGAAACAATTTTATTAATAATTATAAAAATTAAATAATATGCCATGTCATATTTAAAATAATATTTTATTATATATTTGATGACTCAACGCACATTTGGCATGCCACCATGGCATAACTAACAGCTAAACATTAAAGTTAACGGTGGATGATCAAATGTCTTAACGGAAACAATATTACAGGACTAACGTGAAACATTTTTTTATTGAGGGACTAAAGCGAAACTCAAAATTAATTTACGAGACTTGGAGACTAATTATGCCTTGAAAATTTGTCCTTGAAACAGTTGAAGACGGGATTCCAGAAACTCAAGCTTCTATAATTCCATCCTACATCCAAACCCAAGAATCTAAAGGGGAGGGAACCAGTTTTGTAGGAAAGAAAAAAAGCAGCAGCTAGCAGAACACAATCCTTAATGCCAACCCCATAAATTTTGCTCTTCCAAAAATTGATAGAAAGACCAGAAAAGAGTTAAAACGCACACAATACCACCTTGATACCCCACATATCCTCCCAAGAGCCATTGGTCACCAAAATCGTATCGTCTGCGAATTACACGTGATTAACATATATCACATCATGGACTTTAAAACCTTTCAATCTTCCAATCGTACAACACCTTAATTTTTTCCCTAAGTTTTATACGCATTTCATCTGCGTCTTGCATACAAACAAGATCGCACTAGTTGCTCGGTTCTTCCCGGATGTAGGTTTATGTCTCACAGGGGATCACAATTGCTTTTAATTGCTTTATTTGTTTATGTTTACTAACCATTAATTAAAATCCAAAAATATTTTGTTTTCTTTCACTAACATTTTCAAGAAGAGGAACAATTGAAAATGCCAAAAATAGCAGTCCTGCAGCTTGAATAAAATTTCACAGACAAAAGTCGAAGTTGATCTGCAAGTAATTCAAATTTATCTGATCAAGGATTTCTCAAGTTAATTTATTTATTCAAGGAATTCCAAGGTTCGTGTATTTATTTCCATGCCTTCTTCGACGTGCAAAAAGAATCGGGCCACAACAACCAAGCAATCACATTTGAATAAAATATCCAAATTTTAGCGTGGTTAACCGATTAACCATATGCGTTAACCGATTAACCAGTGCTAAATTTGAATATTTTATTCAAATTCAACATCCTTTGATCATTAATCTCATTTGGAATATTCTAGATCTATTTCCCTCTGAATTCTCTACATTACTTTGATCATTTCCTACCATAAACCCTCACTAATCACTACTCTTTTTCATTTCCCACCAAATTTTCAATTTCCAAACCTAATATGAATTACCAAAGCAAGATCCATTCCACCAAATTCCCATACCTAAAGTCTTTAAATAGCACCCTAATTTCATTCATTCAACAAGCTTCTGAGAGCCAACAAATGTCTTGCAAAATACTCCCCCAAAACCAAAAATTTCACTAAAGCTCTTCTTTCCTTCTTTTGAAGTTATCAAGAATTCACATTGAATTCTTGATCAACTTGAGCTAAACCTTCATCCTATTCTTTTCTTGTTCATCAATTTCAATAGATCTGGCTTGATTTGGTCCAATTTGAAGAAGTGCTTTTGGTAATTCACTATTTCCATAAATCCATCTTCATCATCAACATTCAAGATGTAGATCTTTGGTGCCTTTGATTCTAGATCCTTTAGATCTTAAATTGTTGTTTGATTGCAGGGATTTCACTGTATATTGGTTTTAA